>OW121692.1:11646607-12846607 GCA_933228735.2 Amblyteles armatorius
TGACGAACACTTAATCAGAATCGTAAATCGATCGAGCAGAGTTAATGGGTCCTACGAGAGAAATTTCCATGCTCAATAATCGCCCGCTGACTTATTGACGCGACAGCAGCTGCAGCGGGCGGCAGGGCGAACGGATGCAGGTATAGATTAATGAGTTATGCCGTGTACGCATACGTATTCCGAAAGGAGCTATCCGGTCGTATCGAGACACCTCTAAGTCTCGCTCCTCGTATAACAGTACTGAAATATTTACCGCGCGTTATACACACTGTACGAAGAGTGGGCATTGCCTTGTCGGTGAAATATTTAGCGAGGTGTCGGCGGGCTATATTGCTAAGCCGGCAAGACTTTACGACTCGACTACCGGCCGTATTAAATCTTTCACAAAAGATTCATGCGTCGATAAATAATTGAGTGTATTGTACGAGTGAGAGGTGAGCACAGTTTCCTCTGGCTTGTGGGGGCTCCAAACCCGTGAGGGTTGCGCTCGGTTATCCTATGTATATTAGCGTACCATATAGGCGATATAGGTATACCGGCTGTACGCGCTCGGAGCGTCTTCCATCGCCACGCGGGGTCCTCCGATGAATTCTAGAGAGTTTCGTTATGCCCAGGGCCAGCAACCGCTTTCTCGTATCGACGCGCGCTCCCGCTGTGCGACTCCGGATACCTGTGTATACCGGCCTGCCGCCCGTCCCCGATACACTTACGCCCGTGCGCGCGGACGTTTCTTTCCTCTAATTTTAATTAATCTCAATACCGGCCTCCGTCGCGGTCATCGACCGCGTTAACATGCACCCCTCGCGCTCCCCCGATTCTGTCATATTCTCTCCCCGTAGTCGCAGTTTTATGCCGAGTTGACCAACATTTATTATTATCATCATCGTACATGATCTCGGAGGCAGACAACAATTTTTTTTTTTTTTTTTTTTTCATCGATCTTGACAAATACCTTAAGTACTTGAAGTATCAGATTTCTACCCAAGTATTACCTAGTATTCAGTGTATCGGGTTACACCCGAAAAAATCATTTGTTTGGTTTGAACGAATAATTGCTTTTGGAGAACCCGAGAAACACGGTATTTTTTCCAGTATGCAGTACTTTCGGTATCGGAAGTACCGAGTGTGGCAAGTATTTTTTTCGGCTCCGGTGTATTTCCAGTGGATCTGGAGCGAGATCAAAATTATGAGGCTCCGGTTATTTTATCGAAACCGTTATCGCAATGACAAACTCGTGATAAAGAATACGAGGCACTGCCGGTACGATCTTACCGGGTGTACCAGAGCCGGCTCGCGCGATTTTATAATAGTTGGTGGTCGTCGGCAGGTATGCGTACGCATAATAATGCTCGGGCTCCAATCTGGCTGCTCGCACTCATTAGCCAGGCTAATCACAAATTATATTTTAATTACCCGCGCGATACAGTGCCGTACAAGCCCTCAGGGTCGACTTGACGAGCATATAATTGCGCGGTCACGTGATTTCTTTCTTCCCCTCTTTCCTCTCGGTACAATTCACGAAGGACGTTGCTCGGAAATAAAAAATCGACCCAAAAACGTGATCGGCGATACGCAAAAAGAAAAAAGAAGTCGCGTTGTTAATACAGAGAGGGAGGGAGGGGGGTTAGCAAAATAGAATTTCATGTGCAAATTTACGATTTTTACCGATTTTTCTCGAGCTATGGATTTAAGTCCTACCTCGAATGAAGGACACTGTTACGATTAACGTTCGATCTACCCGTAAATATTTTTGCGAACATGATGGATCGATCGACGGTGGATCGTGGGCAGCGCAACTTATCGAACGTGATTCTAACCTGGATCGGCATGCGCGCCTTGCCGCGCAGCTCTTCCCCTTGCCATTTATAGGTAAATGGAGGGGGGGGGGGGGGGGGCGGCAAGGCTCGGTTCACGTGACTTACCATTGCTCGTTTAAATAATCTTGAAACATGCACTCGCGGCGCGGACGAAGCGGCTGCGTCATGGATGGCTTTACGATCGGCTCTCGTCGTTAATTAAGAGCTTGTAATTATTTAGTGGAGACGCGCTAGCGCACCCCCGCCGGCAAACCGGCGGCCGGTCTCTTCCCGCCTCGGCCGCCTTCGCCAATCTTTTGCTCCTGTCTCTTTCCCCTCCGCTCTCTCTCTCTCTCTCACTCTCTGCTGTACCCCTCACAGTTCTGACTTGATTTACACTCTGGCGAAGAATTCCCGCTCGTTCGCTATGCTCCATTTTCATTTTCTCGAGACTCGGGCCGTTTGGGCTTTCGAGAGAATTGTAAACTGTTCAACCCGTTTACCGCACACTTCTTCGGTACTCAGAAATGCAAAAAAAAAAAAAAAAATATCGCACACGCTCTGTAAAAGATGGTACAAAAAGTCAGTACGAACCGAACTTTCACGTAATCAATAATTTTGGGGGCGAATAGCCGTCTATCATAGTCACGTGACAGAAGATTCCGCTAATAAAAATATCTCGTCCCTCTTGTCGGTTTTATTCGAGGACGAACATTCGCGAACGATAATTCACTGTCACACCGTTGTACCCGTCCCCGCTCCGCCAATCCCGAAGGGGGCTGCGCAGATAGGGAGCGCGCTCGAGGATATTCCCGTCGTCGTCTTAGCGAACGTGGGTGGGTGGGGGGGGGGGGGGGGGGGGGGGGGGAGGGATAAGCGCCGATCGAATAAATCCGCGCGCCCTGTGGGGTTATGTTCGGCATAGCCGCGGACACGTGCAAAATGATGAAAACACGATTCGGCGCGATCAAAGAGGCCTCTTGCGCAGTGGAGAGCACACTCGAACCACAAGCGCGGGCGCGCAGGCGCGCGCGCGCGCGCATACCACAATTCCAGCCAACAAATTGAAACAAATCAGGCAGGTAATAATAATTAATCCATGCCGGGCATTAATATCGAGCGTTGGCCACATATCACGGTCCCGTCACGCATGAGCCAGGGGGGGGGGGGGGGGGGGAGGGGACGGCGGGACGCGCGAGTGAGTACACAGGCGCTCGCGGTATTATACACGTTACAAGGGCGAGCACGAGGCTGAGCTCTCAATTACGCCGAAGAATTATGGACGCTCCGCGCGATCGGCGGAGCGAGGGCATCGGAGCGCAAGCTCCTCGGGTCTCGCGGCGAGCGCCTCGCCAGCGATCGCAGCGCCGCGCGTTCTCGAACGGAAGATCTTGGCGCGGCGCGCTGCATTGTGGGCCGTAATGGCACAAAAAGAAAATGGCTGTGGGATAAGAGGCGCGAGAGATAGAGGCGGCGTGGCTGCCCCGGGGCCATGCCCGATTGTGTCTTCATTAGCGGCTATTAATTGCCAAAATGTGCCACATTAATCACATTCCCGTTGCCGGGGCGCAACACCGTTGAATCTCGGCGGTGTCCTCGCATCCGTCGCGGATCTCTCATTCTCGAGGAGGGGGACATAACGGAACGGAGAGCATGCGAACGCGGCTTGCGCGGGGTCGTTGGGCCGGTCGCAGGGTTACCTCATCCTGTGACCTTAAGTCTCGCGAGTGACTCTTGTTCTGTTTTGACTCGCTTCGCCCCCCCCCCCCCCTCTCCCCCCAGGGCCCGCTCAATTTCCGATCGTACTATTTCTCGCGTGAGATACGAAATTAGAGGAAGGAGTCGATGACCCCGCGGTGAGCCGGCTGGCTCGGTTAGCAGTGACGAATATTCCTGGTCGCTCTCACTGTATTCATTGTGTCTTGTGCTGTCATTGTCTTTAAAGCTCGTGATACGCAACGACAAATTGAGACAAACGGGGAACATGAAATATCTGATTTAGTTCAAAATTATTATGATATGATGATATGATGATATGATGAGGTTGATACACAGAAAAAAAAATCGATTGATTCAACAAAATGTGCGCTTACTTTCGCTTTTTTCGGGTGGCGAAAAAAATATTTCGTTGATCGAAAGGAATACCTCGTCGATCGAACTAACGGACCGTCGAATCAAATGTTTCTTTAATTACCACAACAATTATTTCGTACGATCAACAAAAAATTTGTTTCGCCACCCGTAGGCGCTCATTTTGTTGAAGTAATCGATTTTTTTCTCAGTTGCCGCCGATTTCTTTTTCAAATATCAGGGTTTTTAAAAAAGGAAAATCCTATTCGTCACCGTCCCTGCTTGAATTGTCGGAGAAGTTGGCATTATCACTGGGACCTCTCGTGATAGGCTTTAGGAAACTTTGGACAAGTCTGGAATAATAAAATCGGTCTCGAGACCGGAGCCTCATTAGCATTCCCCCCCCCCCCCCCCCCCCCCCCCCCAACTGCGGCCTCTCCGGCCGGCGTTTCAGTGGAATAAGAAATAAAATATTCTCCGGCTCGAGTTCGCTAATTCTTCTAAACTATTTTGCTCGGAAAGTCATCAAACTATTCACACGTTGGAATGGCGAAGGTTCGGGTCTCCCGGTTGAAAAATAAGAATATAAATAAAGACGCGGAGAGGAGGCTCGTGCAGCAGAGAAGAGTGATCCTGGCACGGAGTGACGCGCGTGTAAACGCGCGACGGGCGCGTATAGTAAACTTGACAAACATGGCGTGACTGGGCGCTGTTGGGTGTGAACACAAAGGGAGACAGACTCGATGTAAAATACGAGGGCAACGAGCAAGCTCGCGGAATCACGTAGGAGCTCGATGGAACAACCCTCGACTCACCCTCTGTGGAATCAAGGCACACCCATGCCCCTCACCCTCGCCGTCGTTCTCGCTCGCCCTGTCTCTCTCTCTCTCTCACACACACACACGTGCGCACCTCTTTGCATCGAGCAATCGATTTACCAATTCAATCTATGCAAATGTGTCAATGGGAAAAAAAACCTGCCGAGATTCTCCGGTCGTGCGAGAATAAAGTTTTTCTAATCTTGATATACATGTAAAAGTCTCTGTACTTGTATGTCTGTCCGTTTGTCCTTCGAAACCTCTCGCGAATTACCCAGCAACTGCAAAGTTGACAAATACAAGGTCGACCTTCTGTGAGTCAAATCTGGTAATGAGGGCTGGGGTGATTTTGAGGACCAAGCCTGTCAATCCGGTATTCCAGAGTCACATCCCAAGTCACTTGGTCGGATCCCAAGCTATCTGTCATGTTATAGAGAACCTGCCATCCCGGAGGAACTATCGTTCCGACGAAATCTGACAGAAATAATAAATTCATAACTCACAACCTACGCTCAGTCGCGATACGCCTGGGCCACCGAAACGTGGTGGTACATAAAATTTTATAGCAGCGTTATAAATCATTGGTTAAGATAAGACTCACCTGATGGAAGCCTAGATAGCTTTCTATACTGTGTGTCGCGAAGAAAACCTCCCCGTCGCACGTCAGTATTAATAGGAACCCGTTCAGCGCCTGTAACACACAAAACAAAAAGATTGCGTGACATCGGATAACTTGTTCACCGAGAGAGTGCTATCGAATTACATGCACAGTGGCGTTAAGGTACAATACGTGTGAGTTCACAGAAGCTTCCCACACTGTGATCTAGCCTCGTTTTACGCTCTTATTTCGTTGAGACGAGAGTGCACCCCTGCAATCGGATGAGCTCGGGAGCTCGGCGAATACGTCGGGTACGTCAAGTGGGTACCGATAATAAAGTATTTTAGTACTTCAGTATTAACGAGCACTTGGTACCTCCATTTTTCAAGTGTTTGCTCAGATTACGATGAGACGAGTCTTGTTGCATAATTGAAAAATATATTGTCCGGACCGTTCGAGCCCCCGCGTGATTTGCACTCGACTATGTCAAGGGCATGTGGTACAGACTCAGTCGGTAACAAATCGCGTTCCCTATTTTCTCCAAAACGATTGGTACGACGAGCAAAAGCAAATTAGGTTTTCATACTTATATCTATTGCCTACAAAAACCGAATTTGATTTTGGTCGAAGCATCAACCATCACGGAGAAAATAGGAAAAGCGATTTGTTACCATCGGAGCATCTGTACGTATGTATCACATGCCCTTGAGGGGATGTGGCACCGATTTGTTACCCGGTCGGTAACAAATCGGTTTACCTATTTTCTCCGCAACTGTTAACATTTCGGGTAAAAGGAAATTAGGTTTTCGTTCGTCTAAATCTGTTTCACATGCTCTTAGGGTGCACCGAGCACACAAACGATCGCGGTATTTTAGAACGAGCTTTCGCTAGGTTCCGCACGAGAGAAAGAGGGAGAGGCGCGTAGGTTGTTCTGCTTCGCAGAAAACGGTTCTGCGGCCAAAGTTTTCTCATTTATCGCCGGTGCCGATACCGTCGAATGCTCGGGCGCTCGTTCCGGCTCTCGTTCATCGTTGTTCGGGAACGGACTAGCCGATTTTGCTTTCTCTCTATCGCCCGGTTTTCCCGTTCGCGAAAGCTCCGCTGTGATTTGCAGCTCGAGAGACCAGGACGAGAGCATTCGCGGCGGCACCCGAAATATCCGTTCTAGTTTTAACAGCTTTCGAACCGCTATTGGACGTCGGGCTGTTAGCTGTGCTGCCTACTGGTGAGTTCGCCGCCATTCTACCCCCTGTCTGCTCGTATTGTTTTGTTTTATTACGCCGTGGTTTCGTACCAGGCACGCCACAGTGAACCCGACCGAGCTACCGAGCGACGGCTATGTCGCTTTTATTGTTCTGAAATATTACGCCCAACACCGCGTTGGGCGCTTAGGATTTTATAAACCATCGTCACACCCACTTCGTTGTCCTTTTCTTCCCTCCCAACCATTCGCATCATAACGTTACTCTACCCTTTTTTTTACATCCAAAATGTTACGTTCGATAAAAGTGGTGATTATCGAGCTGGGCCAGATTCTTCAATTTTACCTTACTACGAATTTTTGTATATTTCGGCTTGTTCATTGTTTTTTTTTTCATGTGTCGCGCAAGAAAAGCTAGTGGGGTGTGAGTTGGGCGGCGCGTGCATGAAATGAATGAAATGCATGAAAAAAAGTTTGTGATGGAACTCATAGCGACATCACCGTTTGATTCTTTAAAATCAGCCCGCGCGTCATTGGCTCGCGCTCCCTCGCGATAAAATTGGAGTGGCAAGCGTGGGGTGTGGATTCGTCAAGATGGAAACCAGTATCGGGCCTATCGTTGCCGATGGATCGAACGACCGCATGCGCGGATGCTGCGCTTCGATTGGTTAGTCGGTCGGAGGGTTGGTGCGTCAATAGGGATGTGCGCGATGCAGACCCTCCGCGCTCCCTCGCACCCCGTCTTCTTCCCCGGCCTTCCCGACGTCCCCGTTGGCTGCTGCGATTGCAATACGATTTGCGCCCGACGAGTGTCGAGCGACTCGGATGATGTTTCACCCCTGCTCAATTTTTACCATAAAAATGGCCGACACGGGTCATCGTACGGTTGCCCCGTAATTAAGTCGGTTTCGGAATTCGGCTGACAACGGTTTTCATTCTCGGGAGAAGATGAAAGAAGAAGAAAAAAGGTTTCTTTTTCTATTCCGCCATATCGCATGACCGCTGTCCCGCTGCTGTCGTACATGACGTACGCCGAGACTTATCGCCCCGACCGATTGCTCAGACGATCGTTGTGGCACGCGACGCCTTATCATGCACACACACACACACAACCTCATTCTACTTTCTATCCCCTTGCTCTCGATCCCTCGTTGCGTAACGGCGAGTACGCAGGTATGTTACAGTCGCAGCAATTGTAGAACCGACCGGGGTGACGCGTGCGTGTCCGATGAAGGGGTGCGTGGCGCATCCGTTGTGACAGCTTCACCTGCCGCCGTTGCTTTATTCGCCGAGACCGCGTCCGATGCAGCTTCGACGGTGCTCATGCGTGTTGCCGCCGATAACGATAGGACGGCGAACGACTTTCGCGCCTATGTGCACGCCGACGAGCCGATCGGGCTCTTAACTCGACTTTGACATCGAAGAACAACGTAAGCAAATAGTATTGTGTGCAACCCCGTGGGCTCAGGAAAATTGTAGGTGAACATTTTTTTTTCGGTAGTTTTAGGATCTAATGGGAAACATATAACTGGTCGGCGTTCTCGCAGACTCTGATTAATCGAAGTCTCCTCAACGATTTCCTCACGTGTCCCAATTATTACAAGCCTACCCGAAACCCGTCGCAAATCACGATTATTGACTCTTTTTTGAGGATAACTTTTAACCCGAAAATCCCACGAGAAATTTTTTTTCCATGAAACAGCAATAGAGCAATCCTTCCTATCACCGTTCCAAAGATCGCTGGAGAGCGACGATCAACGAATCACACAATCTTTTCAGTCATCGCGTTCGGGTAGAATTCACTTGGCATACAGCGCTCGCTTATTCGGAGATCGGATCTTTGTCGCTGAAAATTCTTCGAGCTCTTTACCCGTGTAACGATCGTGTACCGATGACTTAAAAACTTTGGTGATTCTACGTAACGAACCAGACGACAAGAGGCCGCGAGAGCGAACGACAATTATCCGAGCTATGCGACTTTGAAAATCTCACCGGCCGAAGATCCCTGGCCAAGAATCGGAAAAGAAGTTCCGGCTCGGTATGTACCGAGGTGCACATCGTCGTTGTAGGAGCAGTGAAAGCGGTGCTCCAAGGTGGCGAGGGTTGTAGCCAGTGGGTTAGTATCTGCCGCGAGGGAGGAAAGGAGCCCAACGACGGGGCGATCAATACGGAAAGGACTAGCGGTGCCAGCAGCAGCAGCAGCAGCAGCAGCAGCAACGGAGCACCAGACGAAGCGAGCGGCGGTATAGAAGCAGAAGCAAAAGCAGAGGCGGCGGAAGGTAGACCAAGGCTAGTTGTAGACCAACCTAACCCGACGTAATCCCCAACCCAATTCACCGAACCGTGGTTGCTCCCCGCACCAATACACGAACTCCTTCGCGCTGTACCTGCGATCCGTGTGCTATCCACTACAATCTCGCACTCCGAAACCCAACCTGATCCGTTTCTGTCTTCTCTCCTCACCCACCGACTCGACTCTCCGCTCAACCCCCCTGGGTATAACGTGGGCGCGACCCCGCAACTTCCCCCCGCTCGTGCACCGACTCACTTCACCCACTGTCTCTCTGACTCCGTGGCCTCGGTGTCGGCCCGACTTCTGCGAACGGAATTCCGTCTTCCAGCGACGAATCCAAGGACCGAGTTCAACTATGGAACGCTTCGAGCAGCCATTCCTCCGTATTCCAGACGGACAAAGTTGCGGAACCTTCCTTGCGAGCCATTTTCGAACAATCGCGACAACTTTCGTCCCAGCGTTAGTCGACGAAACTTGCGATAACCGGGTAACGATCGCAATTTCGGGCAACAGTTGTAAAATTTGGGAAAACCGTGTAGAGCGGTAATTCTTTCCGTACTGAAATGACCCGGAACGATGTACGATCGGAACGATATAAGATACGAGATTCGGCATTGTACCTTGATGCTCCAAGTTTTTATTCCCACATGATTCGATCAAGCGTCGCTTACTTTTTTTTCGAGTATTTCTGCCCCATTTTCTGCGTAACAGGCTTGGTTCAGTTTCTGGCGTGTTCTGAGCTGTCGGAAAATGGTACGCTCGGTTTGTTCCTACGATTTTAACCGCTTCCAATATCGTCACCGTAAAGCGTCACTCACCGGACCATTTACCGTTGTTTTGCCTTTTATACATCTCACGCACACGGTCGATATTTTGGTGAACCTACCGAAACAAAGTCCGTCATCGCGTCGCGTGAACATAAAATTAAGCCGGGCTTGCCTTTGGTGGGCCAGAATTTGTCGATGCTCCGCTCATCGAGGCGACCAAGGAAAAGGCACGACCCCGCGGTCCTCAAGATAAAGCCGGTGAGAGCAGACATGCAACCGTATCAGCAACAAGTAAGACCTTCGAAGCGGCATTGCACGAGAACACACAGCTCGCTCGTGCACGGCTTCTGGTGTTCAGTTTTCTGTATTCACTCCGGTACTCTTTCAAGTCCGATCGCCCGGATTCCCTCCACCATCGCCACTTCGGAATTTCGTATCTAAATTGCCCGGCTCACGGAACTGTGCTCTCTTGACTTTTGCACGGCGAACAAGAAACACAAAAGAAAACTTGGGCTTCATGGAGCATCTATATTGGACAGTGTGTGATTGTTTTAATTCGACGATCGAGGAAAGCACGAAATCCGTTGCGCACCATCAATGGAGGCCTTTCTCCCGAACAAATTGGATCCTCACAGTTAAGGTCGGACGAGAAATTGAGTTTCAACAAAATGAGAACGAAATTGTAAATAAACCAAATTTTTTATTTTTTATCGGCGACGTCTTGCGGAAGGCTTTGAGTAAAAAGTGATCGATACTCGCCAAATGACAAGGCTTCGCTGAAGCGGGGTAAAAGTGAAATTGCGTATAGTTAACAGAACGGAGCATCTGGTCTTGGCGAACGATAGGACGATAGGAAGGGGGGGGGGGGGGGGGGGGCTATTCCGGGCGCGGCGTTGGCAATTTGTAAGGAAAATGCATATGAGATACGATCCATCACAAGTAAGAAGCGCACACGGTCGCAGCGGAGCGGTAACGACCGAACACCGAAAGGACGGCTAAGAGACCGCCGCAGAGTGCACGGGGAAGCAGCTCGCGATGTACCCTACTCGCCGCGGCGTGCTTATTGATTTATGGAAATCAAGGCTCGGTCGGAGTTCGGCTTGGTTCGATTCCCGGTATAAATAATTCGCGTTCCCCGAACGCCATCCCCTCCCCCCCCCCCCCCCCTCTTGCCACTCGCTTCTTTTCCGGAGCTCTGCCCCTCTATCTTGTCCCCCTCTTCTTCTCATTCTTCCTCTCCGATCTTTATTTTTCTCGTTCTCTCGTCCGTTCGTTCGTCCTCCTCCCACGCGCGCGCGGCAACGGATCGGCGAGACTCGCCCAGCGCGGTTCCGTACCGATCCTCGTAAAGTTTATCCGGACCGATAATAAATCCGCTTTATGACAAACCGCGACTAGCGGCAGCGGCAGCAGCGGCAGCAACAGTATACGAGAAGGAGTGTAGGATCATCCGTATCATCCTCTTTCTCGCCGAATGTAACGGCAGCTTTCGGGGGGGTATCGAGTTCTCCGATTTTTTTTTTTTTTTTTTTTATATCGTTACCTTTATTGTAGGTATACAAGGAGGGTTGCGTACGTATATTTCTCGCGTGAGTATATCTCGCGTGTTCGGGACGTCGTTCGTGTATAATTGGGTGTGGATAACGGTGCGTACAATCGGTTCGCGTAGCGACGGCCATCGATGAAATCGCATCGGCGTCAGAAAATTGTGATCGATCTTGCGCTAGGCGGATCCGGGAAACTGAAGAGACGGGCCGAATGAAAAATTTTAAAAAAAAAGGGAATTAAGCGTGTCCGCGAAGGGCGAACGATATCCGGCTGATGAACCGGCTATGAAACCCCCGAGGCGTGCACGAGGTGTCTATTCCTCCGAAGTATGGAAGGGTATATGGGCCGGGATTAATGGCGGTGTATCATGCGATATGCTATTACCGCTCGCTAGTCGCGCGTTTTAGGTGTACGTCGAGGAACGCTACGTACACGCCGAATGCATTGATCCCGTATGCATACGTGCACGAGCGAATCGTAACGTGTACGCGCGCTGCAACGGCACATGGGCGAAACGTAGGGACGCGCGGTGACGCGGTTGTTACACACGTGAAACGTGCGATCGAACGTCGCGACCGGGGAGGCTCGCGCGCCGCATCTACAACGGCCGCCGGTTATTAATCGTCGGCTCGTTAATTACGTTACGTGCCGGACTCGCTCGATCCGCATAACCGATGCCGATTCGCGAACGGCGGACGTCTCATCGAGGAATCCGTACTAACGAGACCGGGGATCGGGCGTACCCAAGTGGAAATCAATTGAGCCTCGATTGATTCTGTGTTTCTGTTACTCGTCGGATTCGATCGACTCTTCGTAGATCAAAGATGTCGTCACGTGGAGCGAAATTGCGTCTCTCGCACAGAGAAAAATTGTGAGCGACGAGAAATAACGAGTTGTCTGAATTGAGGGTTGGTTGATACAAAATCCTTTTTTTTCCCAAAGATTCCTTGTCCAAAATTGCTTATTAGCTCTCCTGATTCGTCGTTATCAGCCAGTGCGGCACTGACCAATCGATTAACGAGGATACTTTGAAACAGATATTGAGAGGACGCCGCGATCGGCCATCGCAACGAGAGCTAACTGGGTTCGTTCAACAACGAACGATTTTTCAACCACGGTACGAGTTTTATTGTTTATGTTTATCCAATATCTGGTATTCGATGTCAAGTCGTTCGGACTCTACAATTTTGTTTTTTTTGTTTTTTTTTGTAATCGACAAACAACCCGTATCTTATTGACTTGAGAATTACCTGTAGGAACATTTCGCCATCGAGATGATGGTGGTCGTAGGCAGCGAGAGCGGCTAATTCTCTCGCCCGGTAGTGAGAGTCGTGGTGAGAATTATCCTCCTTGTCCTTGTGCATCACAACTGTAACAGATGACCGGACAAATTTCCATAAGATTTCACAAGTTTCAATTTCAAATTAATCGGTAAAAAATAAGAAATCGGAGGGCTTAATGAGATCGAAAGATGTATGTGCCTAAATGGAGCAAAGCTTGGCAGTTAATTTAAATACTCGAAGTGTGTCGTTGATTCAGTCAAATACTCGGTACACGTACTGAAGTGCTCAACTACTTGAACCACGCGCCGGAGTACTCGAGTACTTAGGGGAAAGCGGGGCAAAATGGCACAGCGGGGCAAAACGGGATAATGAGACAAAACGCAACATTCCAATAACTTTTGGATGGTGGCGATGATGGTGCGTGGGGTAAAACGGGTTTGAAAATCCGGATGTATCGTTGGGACAAAATGTGGCATCCAAAGATTATTGGAAAATTGAGTTTTGCCCTCACTGTCCCGTTTTGCCCCGCTGTGCCATTTTGCCCCGGTCTCCCCTAAGTACCCGAGTATGGAGTTTCCAGTATGCGATACTCGAGTGCTCCTTAATTGGTATCCAGTACGCATGAGTTCGGTACTCGCGTACTGGCCAGTACCCGGGCTGCTTGGTAATCCGAGTACTCGTAAAATTCGCCTAGCCCTGGAACGGGTTTATTTTTAAATGACAAAACGCTGGTCTGGAGTAAGAACGGGTGAGAATCTTTATCGCTGATAATCGAGAAGTGAGTCCTGTGGCTATGCACGACGCATCGGCAACGGCCGAGCGAAAGGAGAATTCCGATGCACTCCCCACGCGCTCCCATCAGGCGCATCAAAGTGTCCGAGAGAGACTCTTAATGCGGACAGTTTATTATTTAGTGTGTCGGGTGCATTGGTCCCGTATGGTCTAATTATGGACGCGTGCATATCAAGCAGGAGGGTGGCAGGTGCTGGGGCTGTATCTCCCGTTCCTGTCGTACATTCTTCCGCCAGATCGCCCATCGTCGCTGCCGCGGCGCTGGACTCACTTAGGTATTATAGGGGCATGAGAGAGGAAGTGTCGCTCACGCTTTTCTCGCGTACGCATTTTCTCGCTGATGGGCGTATAATAATATTATCGGCAGCGTACACCACCGGACTCTGCCGCCATATACTTATATATATGTATTTAATATCTCAAACCGTTCCAATTCCTCCCTTCTCGAGAGCATCCTGGAAGTCTTTAATTGCGTACAGAGAAATCGAGCGGTTGCAGAGCCTTTGGTTAAAATATCGTAGAAATTCGTTATTTTAACCATCTTATTATAGATGGATAAGTACGTTTTATATAACGAATATCGTTTGTTTATGTGCATTCCATGTAGAATCGGTTCGCGATTAACGACACTTAAATGAAGTCTCGATGCCTCATCGACCCTAGCTATTAAGGTGCGTTTAGCCTATATCGCTCGGTTGCCCAATTCCTCCCTTCTGGAGAGCATCCTGGAAGTCTTTAATAGCGTACAGAGAAATCGAGCAGTTGCACAGCCGTTGGTTAAAATATCGTAGAAATTTGTTATTTTAACCATCTCATTATAGATGGATAAGTGCGTTCTGAATAATGAATAACGTTTGTTTATGTGCATTCCATGTAGAATCGGTTCGCGATTAACGGCACTTGAATGAAGTCTCGATGCCTCGTCGACCCTAGCTATTAAGGTGCGTTTAGCCTATATCCCTCGGTTGCTCGATGTCTGTCCGTTCGTTCGTCCGACTGTGCGCGTTTGTACACGTGGAGAAGGGTGCATCGATGCGTGCACGAAAGATGGCCAGTCAGAGGAGCACGGCACACATTGTTGCCCGTGCATCGATGCTCACCGCACTCTCCAGGCTCAACTGCGAGTTTGTAAACGAGTTGCACGCGACGCGAGTTGAACCGTGCACGCGTTCGCCACGCGACCCGGCGCGTCCATCACCGGGCGCGTCTCTGTATCGCGCGGCGGAGAGCTCGGATATCTCGCCGGGGGTTGAACCGCACAAAACGGGGTGGCAGAAATCAACGGGGGAAGACGCGACGAGTCAACGTTTTCTCGGCGAGCGGAGGGTGCAAGAACGCGTCGACGCATCCCTCCTCTCGATCGTTTGGGGATCGGCCAATTTAGCCCGACGAATTTCCGAACGAACCTTCGTCACCCGTGATTAACCGCGTAAACCGGCTCCCGAGCCATTCAATCCTTCCGGTGGAAATGGGATTTTCAAATGCGCCGAGCTCTGCTCTACCCTCGTAATAAATCAATGACGCTTAACGGAGAAAAGCTTTATTGATGAACGAGAGATCGAATTCACGAACCGCTCGTCTTGATTTCTGTTTCGTATGGATAATCCGGAGTGCACGCAAACAAGATTCGTGCTTTACCGGAAGCACATTTTTTTCGCACCGAAGTCAGTACGTAAGGCAACGAAGGCTACAGCAACACTTATTTTCTTCCATTATTTTTTTTTTACCTTTTTTTTTATTTGATTTTTGTCACACCTAAGATTAAGTGCCGGAAAGGAATGACGAGAGGGGTTGATATTCAACACTAAAACTGCGCTTTATACGGGGAGGATTACTCATGTCATTGCAGTGCTCGCCTTCGCCTTCAAATGTTCGTGCCAAAAATAGTACATTACTCCACGAGGGCGAAAAACGTTTTTCTAACGAGTGCTGTAATCGCACGAGTTAGAAAAAGTTTTTTCGCACGAATATTTTAATGTACTATTTTGGATTTTAAGACGAGTGAAGCATGTCCCTAACTTTCTCTTCTTACATACCTCTTGTGTGATTAGAAAGTTATGAATATTTTCTTAAGAGGAAGATTCCACGAATTCAGGCAAACTGTTTCATTTAATTTCGTCAGGTCACGAATTTACGTTTGCAGTGACCTCGCAAGAAATGAATTAAAATTCCGAAAATATGTTGATCTATTATTATGCAATGGGTAGCATCGACAGACCGTTGGCCAGTGGTGCGGGGGGTTGTACGAGCGCCTTTCGGAGGGTTAAATAAAGATAGCGGGGATCGACGGTGACGAGCATTTTCGGGTATCCACGGTGAAACCTCCTATCTGCTCTTTTTATCACTGATAATCGAATATTAATCGGTGCTTATATACACGGATGGGTGTATTATACGGTTCGAGTGAAAGGGGTCCCGAGACCTTCCCAACTCACTTAACCGTCGTCGGCCCTTTCTCGTTTATTTAGACACCGCCGGAGTGCAAATAATGACCGCGCGAACGGCGTGGCCCGGGCTGCTTAACCTAATATACTTCCGCCGCACGTAACCTCAACAACGATGACCGCGCGTTTTTTCGGCGCTCGAGCCGAGTCCGTGTGAGGCCGAGGGACTTCTCGAAGCCTTGGTCGACGCCGACGCCGCGGTTCTCTTGATTGAATTGTTAAATAAGTGATTATCTCTCGCGTTTGCAACCGAAGAGGAGAGTTTCGAGATGAGTGAAAGCTGAAGGGGGCGCGACGATCGAACGATGATTAATGGCGTTCGTGTGTTCGGTTTCACCCGGTCGGCGCATCGCGATGCTGACGCTCAGCGAAGAGGCAAAGGTTTCAAAAAGAGGGTCTTCATTTTCGGGATGGACCTAAAAGATGATTTCAATGTTGATCGACTCATCAACCGGGAATATATAGTCAAGCGTTCTTCCATGCTCTTCGACGGCGTAGACACGGGGAGATAAAATTTCCAACGTACTTTCCTCGAAGATGGTTCGGTGAGATTGAAATAAAAGAAAATAAGGCCCCTATTTATTTATCGCCGGTCCAATACTTAGATATTCGCGATTTTTGGATTCCGAGAAGCTGGCGTCGAGGAAAGTGGGAATATTTTTACGCATTGTTGAGTTTCGTGCGACTTCGGCACCTCGTGAAAGTTCTTAAGGGATGAACTTGAATTGCGGGGTCCGAAAAATTGATTTTTTCTTAATCGATTATACTATTTAAGAATATATTCCCAGATTTGCACAGACGAATTCGAAATATTTCGTTAGTTATATACCAATTAAGAAATCCTTTGGTTTTTTTAAAGCACCCAAAAATATTCGTTCCACAGGAGCTGAGAAAAAAAATCGCAAAAAAAACACATTTTTTGTAGCGTTTTGATTCAGATCCCCCCTTAGTATCATGAAGAGGAGAGTAAAAGAGCTCGACATAACATAAAGACAAAAATAAAAAAATGCAATTGTTTTAATTGCGGATAGTCACTGAAGAATTGCACATGAAATCATCCTGAGTATTTTGAGGATCGGGCGGGGCTTTAAATGAACTGTAATTTTACCCTCAATTTTCAATGGGACTGTAATGCTTTTTGAGGAAACTTTGTGCCGTTCTACAAAATTCGGAGCTTCGAACAAAATGTACAAACTTGAAAAATTCGCATCTACTTCAAGGTCGTAACTTGCTTTTCAATCGAGGGTGTAAAAATTCTCCGACCCGGGCTATCGATATTCAGCCTCGTTTAGTGGACGCGAGGCGTGCAATTACTTTCGCGCAGATCGTAGGACGTATCCGGCTGTCCCCTCTCGAACAATGAAAAATGGAAAAGATATGCTATAGCCGATATTCAACACTGTCAGTTCGCCGTGGTATCACAGCAGGTACTGCATCGAGCACCGTGCAAGTCGATCACCTCTGTGGTGTTCCTCGGGCGCCGTTTGCACCGCGTGCAAGGTCACGTTATGCGCGCTGCCCCCTCGACTCGATGCGGTCGTACAAAGATTACAGGTATTATTGCCCCTCCGTGTTACACCCCCCACCCCTACAATTCGTGTCTCGAACGCGATATACGACATTGCACACAACCGGCCCGGCAAATCCTCCCGAGACTTTAAAGTCGTTGTGAATTTAAATACACATATGTATATATATATATATATTAATCCCGCTAATTAGGCGTAATGACGAATGAATTTTTTAACGGAGACACACGAAGATTAGAACAGCGGAGGGAGGGACAGCTGATTTATTAGCATATTATAAAATGATGTGTCCACGAATAAAATGAAGCCGGAGAGAGACACGGACCCGGATGAAAAAGTGACCGTGGGGTTGATAAGGGAACGAGGGTGAGCTCTGTCGAGGAGCCACGCCCTATCCCTGTAAAAGATGATAAAATCTCTGATTGAGCAAAGTAGGAGCCTGGTATGTCTGACGGCAAGGTGGCGCGTCATTGGACGCATTGCCACATTGCAGCCCGGGACGCTGCTAAAAAACTGTACGTATGCCGTATGCCGGCTACATGGATTTAGATTTATACACCCCCACCGCGCCCTTAATGAAACAACACTTTGGGAATTATTAAACTTAGTGGGTGCTCAACACCGAGGAAATCCATGCTCAATGCGGAAGCAATACACCCAGAAAAAAAGTTTATTCCAATCAAAGAAAATTTATTAGGGACGAAGAAAATTTTTCATTTGGTTCACAACCTAATAGAGCATTTGTTAAATTCTAATATATTAATTTTTTGGATAGTATTATTTATAGTATTATAACATCTCTTTTATCATAATAAACGTCATTTGAAGATCGAAATTTATTTGATTCGAATAAATATTTTTTCTGGGTGTACCGCAAAAGCATTTCCTAGAAAAATGTCGACCAACGTTGACCAACATTGGACGACTATTCGAAATTTTCCAGCTTACAAGATTTTTTTTCATGTCAATCTCATACAATTAAAACGAAGCGCCGAACGACCCGAGTAGAAAATTCAGATGGTTACATCGTCCCTTATTAATAACGATCTGAAAAAACTTATGCCTCACGAAACCGTATCGGTTGGAAGAAAAATGATAAAAATAATAGCCAAGTGCAAGATCGCAGCGAGACGGAACATCGTACGGGAAGGGAGTCCTCGGGCTCTCTCGGCAGCGGGCTCCGGCAATGAAAAGGATTTGTGTATACGCGGCCACGTGGCCTGATGATGATGGATGTCTGCATTTGTATGCGTCGTATCTCGCGCAGACCGAGATTACAGCGAGTCCGAGCGGCCGATGGTTCTCCGTACGCGAGAGAGCAGAGCAGAATCGCCGTGGCACGAGCTAGACTCACTCGCGCCCGTATATTAGCCCTGGGCATAGAGAAGGGCTCTCTGGAAGCCTTTTCCTCCGCTCTCCCTCGCACGCTCTCCTTCTCGGCGCCGAGCTCTGCAATATCGCATTTGCATGAAACGTTCTTCCGCGGGCCGTTATCCGCATACCGTATACCTACAGGTATACCCGCCGTGGCATTATCATCCACGGTACATTGTACTCGATGCAGAGCCCAGATAGATGATCTAGACAAGACTGATAGATTTAACGCTATCCTCACCTAATCAAGATCGATCAATCGATGTGCCTCGAGAGCGAAGAGTGCGAGGCAAAATTTACTAATAAACTCTTTCATCAATCTTGTTCACCTACGGCGAATAAAATTACTTTTTTTTTCGTCTGTTGCGAATGCGGTATTGCGAATGTATCATATACTCGAATCACGATCCAGTCTACGATGTCAATGATTCTACTTCATTGACTTGTCCCTGACCAATAGAAATTCCGAAAAAATCGTTGTCAAATGTTCGATGGTCCGTTTGACGATGGTGCTTGTTGAAAAATAGTTTCGGGTGAATCAGACCTCGTGGTAAGACGGATAGTGGATGATCCGAGGGATCACACCCAGAAAAATAATTTATTCGACGGCCGCCGTTTATTTGGTTTAAGTAAAACAGACGGTGGCCGTCAAATAAATTATTTTTCTGGGTGCAGCGTTGAACGGTGTCACGTAGACACCTGATACAAATCGTATAGACTTTAAAAAAATGTAAATACAAAATCCGACACTTTTCCGGTTGTCCGGTCAGTTTGTTACGATGCGAGGACGTTGACGGAGCAGACAAATTGTAATGTCACTCGTGACTGGCATTGACCCGTCGACGCGTTCATCGCGATTCTGTGGCATGGTCCGGGCCCATGGTCGTCAAGAGAGCTCCATCGCCCATTGCCCACCGACCGACGCACGTGCCGCTGGCTCGCCATAACGCCTCTGCCGACACGACATCGTCATTCGTCATTCGTTCTCTTCCTTCGCACGGTGGTGAAAAAAAAAAAAAAAAAACAATTTTGGTTCTGTTTCTAATTTCTTTTCCCTCCCATTTACCTAATGAGACTTTTTAATAATGAAATTAATTTTTTTTTTTTTTTTTTATTCCCCGAAAGAAATCCAAGATAACGCGGAGATTTGGGAACACGCCGCTGCGTAGCGTGAAACAATGTCCAAGGTCTGAAGTAGTAACGTTCGGCGCGAGGTGTCCAGCAGAGACATCGCCGCCGGCGCACAGTCTCGGCGCTCTCGAGACGTACGAGCGTGTTGTTGAGGGCCCGTGGGCATTAAATTTGCAAGATTAATCTGCGCTTCCATTAGCCCCGCTATCGCCGGTGGTCGCGCGCAGTATTCTCCTCGACATTCTGCAGCTGAATCGAGGTTCAGTCATCGGCCGGGTACGCGACAGTGGTTGTGCACCTTGCGTCACTCGCGGTAACGCGAAGTCTACCGATGGCCCTTGATCCGTGCCGTTTTCACAAGCTTATCGATAACGATCTAATAATCGTTTCAAGGTTCCACAAGCGAAAGAAAAAAAAACATTTTTATGTAAATATTGAAATTTCTAAAACATCTTCGCATTCTCATAATTCGACGCATTTTTTGGGGCCGAACACAAAATGCATTGTTTGGCTAAAAAAAAATTATAGGCGAAGGCGAAAAAATTCTTCGTTGCACGGATTTTTTTTTTATAATGTGAGAACATTTTTTAATCTTTTATAGATCAATAACGTGAAAAGAGTTGCGAATCTTTGTGAAAATGTAACGAAATATTAGTGACAACCGAGGCATTAGTGAGCCCATTTTGCATATGTGTGGCATGTACAGAGGCATCTAAAGAACGCCTAATATATCGTCGAAGAGGGGCCAAGAGTAAATCTGTATGTACGCACGCAGCAAGTAGGGTTTGCCGTCGCAGCTCGGCCGCCATCGCGGGGCCGGGCGAGCTTCATCCGCTAATTAAATTCGATAAAATCAGGAGCCAGCTCGTATACGTCGCTCGAGGACGTGGATGTATGCATGTATGGAGCCAGTTGTATTCGAGCCGTAGGTGTAACATACGCGAGTACGCCTGCGTCCCCATCCGTTCTCGCGTTCCCAATCCACGCGGAAGATCATATTGCGCCGATCGGCCGAGCGAACTCGACTGGCGAACGCTAAAGGGTCGTGGGCACCGGCCAAGGTCCGCGTCGCTGCGTCCACCGCGACAGCTATACAGCGCACGCCGCCACGACACATATCACAAAGTGGTGGAATAACGCACGACTCTCGCGCGCGCCAGTCTCGCACGAGGTTAATCGGCTGTGTCCGATATATAACGAGAGACACGTCCCCCCACCCCACCGTCGCCTCTGAGACTTTGCGTGACTATCTTTTTTTTTTCTTACCTACCCAACTGCCCCGCTCAAACTGGTATCTGCGCCTCCTATACGCAGCGATCTGTGTCGAAGCGTTTTGCTATTTCGACAAGGTTCGTTATCGATGTATCGAAATAAGGGTATACAACGTTTTGGCATGTTTTTTTTTGCGATTTGTTCTTGTGACATTAGTTATTAGAGTTTTTACGCCAAACCGTTTGAATATAAGGACGAAATTGACGAACAGATCGCAGATATATGCGAACATGATTATGACCGGACGGCAAGTAGGTGCGCTGTTATTTACGTCAAACTCATTTTAGCCGGAAGTTATTTTTAACAAATATAACTAGGCTGAAAACGTCACTTCCGGTTTGAAAATAGCAGTCACCAAGTGAAAGTGCCGTCACAGAGGAAAACGTCACTGCCGGTTCGAAAATCTTAATTTTCAACCGGAAAAATGAAATGAAAAATGAGTTTTTCAAGCCGGAAGTGACGTATTTCTGATATTACGTCACTTCCGATCAAGAACCAAGATTTTCAAGCGAGTGACATTTTTCCGAACGACGTGAATTCCTGTTGAAAACTGATACTGTCAAACGGAAGTGGCGTTTCCACACGGAGAGAAGAATACGGGGATAATCTCTCAACTTCACACAGCAATCGAGTGATATTCCGGTCCTGCGGCGATTTACGCCATACGTAACTATGTTTTTACTCTGTGGTGTTGTGTAATGGACGAAATGAAAAAAATAAAGAACCCGGTAACTTCGCTCAGGGCACGATCAGCTGCCCGGCAAAAAGTGTAAAAAAAAAACTTGCCGCATCACCACTAATGTGATACAGGAGAAACATAGAGTTCCCTCTCGGAGTCCTCTGGCCGTTCGGCGCTTCTTCGTAGCCCTTTCGTACCCCCTCGCCGTACCATATCACACCGGTCGCACACCTTAACCGGCGCCGTTCTTTCTTCTCTCGTTTCCCCATCGGTATCTAACTAGAATGTATCGCCGTCATTTTTCAAGGGATCGCAATAGCTGGGAGGTGCGGCAAACGAGCATGACAAAATACGGAAGGAGCATAGGAGCTCGCGGTGTCCGCTAGCATAACGTCTACCTACACGCATATTATATTGCCGCGATTTGTCCCGCGCCCGAGTTCACCGCTCTTGTGCCATTTTGGATCGCAAAAATATACCTTTTATTTGTCACAACTTACGAAGGCAAAGAGCAAAATTTTCTTCATTTATAATCATTTTTTTCCACGAAGGTCAGTCGAGTGACCCGAGAATGAGAAATTTGATTTTTGTTCCTCGATATTTTCAAAATAACCATACGCTTCAGAGAACCCGGGTGCAAATGAAGTCACATCGCGGAGTCCGGGGCGGGGAGGGGGGGGGGGGGTAATCATTACGTCACAAGTTTACCCATGCGCCCGTCCGCAGCTATTAATCTCAGAGTTAGTTTGTTAGTTACCAACAGATTCAGAGGGAGAGGAACGATACAGGACTTCAGAGACGATAAATAACCCAAGAGAGTGCGATTTTTACAGCGCTTCCGCTAATTGTTATTTACGAGTGGTTATAAACTATATCACGGCTTTATTAAGAACGCGGGGAAAGAGTTGAGAAAGAGGCGAATAATCGGCCCGTCGCACCGCGCCGGGATCTCCCTCCCGTGGAACCCTCGGGATCCACCCCGCCTGCGCCGATATTCCCCGGTAAATCCGGTCGCTCTCACCATTCTATCCAATCAAAATTCTATAATTCAAGTAAAACGTTAATAATTGGATTTACCTCGGACACTCGTAAAGATCGGCAATAAAAATTGTATTAAACATCGAAGTTCCAGTTAACGGGTTGAGTAATCGATCCATAGTTCTGCCGGTACTTTCGCGATAAAGACGGTGAATGAGAAAGGAAAAAAAAGGAACGGGTGGAACGACGAGCATTCGGCGTCAGCGGAAATAAACGTAATTAAATATCGAGTTGAGCCGCTCGGTTTGGCCGCAAGTACTCTCTCTCTCTCTCTCTCCCCCCTTTCCTCGTCTGATTTACTGCAAATGGCCGGGGCAACGATAATTTATTTCGCTGCACGAGAAGAAGAGCCAAGGCAAGAGAGTCCGGCGTTCCATTAAATTCGAACAAACCTCAAGCGATTTACCGGTAGGTTGGGGTGGAAGATTTTATTTTTTGCTTTTTTTTTTCGTGTTTATCCGCGAGACGGTGAAGCTGGTTGCACGGAAGTCAGCGAACGTTGCTCTGACGAAATCATTGGCAGCTGTCACTTTTCGCAGGCAGTTGCGAAAATATTATTACATTTTTTTTTTTTTATATGGGTTCGATAGGAAAGCATCCGTTTCGTTGGAAAAACATTCCCAACCACCGTGCGTCGTTGAACTCGCCGAGGCTCGCTCGTTCGATATAAAATTTAAAAAAAAAAACGATAAAGCTTACAATTTTTTTAAATTTTATTTGCGCACTTTATTGTTTAATGTGAGTAGAAAATTCAAATCTACCCCGGGCGGCTTTGGCTCGGTCGCGGAGCGTGAAGGGTGGTTGGTCGTTATCTCGGGCATAAATCAGGGCGTAATTAGCCAGCGCGGGTGAAAGGTGAAGTCAGCGAGAGAGCGGAGGCGAGGTCGAGGATATGGCGACGCGGTGAGACGCGCGCAACCTCACTGACGTCGAGGGAACCCCTCGAAATCGTCGTTAATTAATACGATACCATAAGCGCGAGTCGAGCTTGCGCACAGTGTGCGCACGAGACCCTCGCCTTTCTTTCGAACCCTTTTTTTTTTTTTTTTTTTTTTTTTTTACTTTTTGTCGACACGTTTTTTGTCTCGAAGATTTTTCTCCGCCACCGAGAGATCCATGAATGCTCTCTCGCGGCTCGGCGAACGTGGATATCGGGCGCAGCCGGGAGGCCGGAGAGACGCCTTCTCGAGGAATATCGTTCGAGATCGGGCGCGAGCCGAACCGACGGTTTCGCTCGCTCGCTCACTCGCGACGCTTAATCCACCTGTGGTGTCCGGTGTCGTATACACTCGACGGTGTCGAATTACCACCAACGCTCGGAAGGTAACGAGTCGAGGCGCGATCGATTCGCAAAATCTCTGTCCTCGGTCCCTCCGCCGGTCCAAAATCGTCGGCTCGGCTCCTGCGCCGGGATGAGATTCCGAAATCCGACGTGATGCCGACTCGGAATGCCGCGATTTTTTCGTTGCGGAAAAGATCGGTTGCTGAACGATCACTCGGTCGTAGAAAAACAATGATCGGCTGGGTCGACCAATCGATTAGGCGGGCCAACCGATCGAATGGTTGACCCGATCAATCTCTTTTCTGGCGAAGAGATTTTCACCACGCAGACATTGGGAAGGAGGTTCACAATTTTTTTCTAGATTTTTCTAATTCATATTTTCCAATTACGAACCTGCATGGATGCGCTTTCACAATAAGAACACTTGCGCTTTTTTGAGAATGTCTTTTACCCTGGTAGACATTTTTGAGCGTTCAATCAGGATCCTGACGATAAAATCCGTTATTTGACCGTCCTTATTGATCTGGGATAAGAAAATACGGGCGAGGGGAGAACACCCACGCCTGTGGGTGTTACAATTTGAGGGGAAAAAAAGTAAGTTGAACCGTGGCCTCTACCCTGCGTATATCGAACCGAGATATCGGAGAGGATACGAAAATGTGCCTCGATGTAGAAGAAAAAGAGGAAACGCCGAGGAAGGCAAGGAGGTGAGAGAACGATGCAACGCAACGTTCCGACGGTGGCGGGATCGTGGATCTTGCGAAAAAAAAGAAGCGGAGGAGGAGGAGGAGAAGAAGAAGGAGAAGAAGAAGAAGAAGAAGAAGAAGAAGAAGAAGGAGAAGAAGAAGGAGAAGAAGGAGAAGAAGAAGAAGAAGAAGGAGAAGAAGAGGAGGAAGAAATAGAAGAAGAAGAAGGAGAATAAGAAGAAGAAGAGGAGGAAGAAATAGAAGAAGAAGAAGGAGAATAAGAAGAAGAGGAGGAGGAAGAAGAAGAAGAAGAAAGAGTCGTCGCGCTGATCGTGCGTCTTTCGAGAGCCGACGCAGTAAAGTCGCAAAGTGTCTTGTGGTCGACTGCTGGGGCTGCCGTTGGTCGGGTCTCGTGAATCTCGACGATACCGGCGAGAAGGGGGGGGGGGGGGGGGGGCTCGGTGGAGAATTCGCGTGGCCGCTCATTAGCATCATAATAACGAGCCCCTATGTCTTTTGCCGGGGTATTTACGACGGCGCGATGCCAAGTTGATGCGTATTGGTGGTGCGTATAATATCGCGCGCACCGCATCTTGCGCGCGGGCTCTTCGCGAGAGGTGTAAGGTAACAACTATCGCGTTCCGCGGGCACATCCACGGTGGACCACCCCGAAGCCTCCCCGAAGCATCTTCGTTATTCGATGCAGCACGGCGTCGGCTTTGGAAACCTGTACGAAGCGGTTCCCGCGCGAACGCACGCGGGACACAACTTACGCACCCGCGAAGATGACAACGTACCGCTTCGCTTGTGGAACTACGTCATTCCAGGGATACGGTACGAGCAAGAATATGTGGCATCGAACGACATCCGACGATTCCCTCCTGCCCGGCCTGTTTTACACCGGATTAACGGTGTTAGATTCGTCGAGCAGAGAAAACAAGTCTCCTCGGGCTGTCGCCTTCGTTACTTTATTTTATCGTCTTTTCTTCAATTTTCGAGGAATCCGAGGTATATTGTAAATCGCGAATTAAAGTGAATCGAGGAGGATGCTGTGTCGAGAGGGGATCAACATGACTATCTCGCCGATTTAAATTGGGATAACTACTGCCAGGAAAAATCTAGGAATATATCAGAATTTTTAACGAGTCAGAGAATGAGGGAAATATTGGCAAACCGTCGAGAGATAGCGAGATGGCTATTGACAGGGAAAACCCGAAAATGTCACGGAATTTTTTTATTCGTCAGGGAAATCCAGGGAAACATCAGAAAATTCGATTTATCGGGTTTAGTGGTCGTCCTGCAAATATACCTCAACACACTCTGGAGTTTAGGCTACCGAGTTACTGCTTGCTTGCATTTGTTAAAAAGACAACCAAAAAATTCATTTGGATTCTATCAAGCCGTCTTCGTGTGAGGCGGCTTAGTCTGCCCTTAAGATTCAACTAGAGATGTTGATAACGGAGATCGGCGAAAATTGCGAAGATGAGGGCAAGGATCTCGTTTTCTTTTTTATTCTCTTTTTTAAGAGTACGCGTCTGAAAATTTCCAAACTACAACCGTCGGTCTCTTCGATCGGTCCCGGACAATAGGCCGTGTATGATTTATCGATCCCCTCTACCTTCTCCTCCGCCGTTCGCCGACTGTACTACCTGTATAGTATAACCATAAGGTAATTGCCGCCGAAATAGATGGCGGCGGCGTTAGCGCGCGCCACGGTCCGCAGCTACGTAATTATGCGGCTTCTCCCACTTCCTCCTTCCCTTTCGACCTCCCCCGCAGCTTGACGCTGCACCGTACTGGGAAAAAAACACTCGTTGTTGCGATTACTTTTCATTCCGTTTCTGAAAGATGATCGTCCTAAAACTTGCGAATATGGGTGAGATCGATAAAAAAAAAACATGGCATAAGTAATGTGTTCGTAGTGCGGCGAATGTGATCTTCCCGCAGCGATAGGATTATCTCGTCCTGTTTCGGTCTATATTGACGAAGCATTTGGGTTATCTTGACGAATATACATATATATCCCATGACTGAACCCTGAAGAGGTTATCTCCCCTGTATCCGTATATATCTATATAAACGGTACGCCTCAAATTTGCACCCAGAAAAATAATTTATTTCACGGCCACCGTTTATTTAGTTTAAGTAAAATATTTATTCAAATGAAATAAATATTTATTTAAATTGAGTGCATAGTGACTTAAATGAAATAAATATTTATTTAAATCAAATAAATATTTACTTAAACCAAATAAACGGTGGCCGTCAAATAAATTATTTTTCTGGGTGTGCTCGTCTCCGTCTCCGCTCAGACACATCAGGGTCTAAAGAACCCCTGGACTCTGATTATTCTAAGTCCATCCAGAAATATGAGCCAAACAATGGAACTATGTATTTGGACAAACTCACAAGGGTTCATTAATACATCAACGAAGGAATATGAAGAATAAAAAAATGACGTTTGTGGTCTATAGTTATTGGTGACGAAAGAATATGGACAGGTCCATTTGTTGTTATTATCGGGCTAGTCGGGATTTTAGCCGGTGACGGTGGAGAAGCATTGTCCGCCGGGATTCCTTCAAAAGTGTATCGTGTACGTCGAAGTGAATTCGAGATCGGAACGAGATCGCCACTGCTGCATTGACCCTCCGGGGTAGTTGGGCTGTAACCCCGAAAAGAAAAGAAGGAACGAGACCGAACGCAGGCGCACGCGCCACCCTCCGCCACAATCCCCTCACGACCGGATGTACTTAAATCCGTCATGGCGCCGAGCGGAAACGGGCCTGAGTCACTCCTGTAATCGTGTGTGCCTCCTCCGTGTCCCTCGCTCTCTCCGTTTCTCTCCCTTGCCTTTTCCTTCTACTTTTCTGATACGCCACTTCCTCTTTCGTCCCACGTATCGATTTTTCCGTCGTCCTTCCACATTCGCCGACCGAGCACCTCCTCAGGGAAAATCAAGGCTCTAGTCCGGGACTCTTCGTCACCTTACCGTATCTCGCGTATTGTTAATGCCACAGTACCAGAAAGGATGCATCGATTAGTTCGCAAGCACAACAAATTTTCAGACGATCCGAATATTCTGCGGAAAATTATTGCGTTATCCCAAACGGACAATGAGGAAATGCCTTTGTCGTATTCTAGGTCGTGTAAAATATATATATATATATTTTTTTCATTAAAGTGCGAGTACTGGAATATTTGCCTTGTTGGTGAAGTGCGAGTACTAGAATATTTGCTTTGTTGGTGAATCAATGTATCAGAAAGGATGCATCGATTAGTTTGCAAGCACAACAAATTTTCAGACGATCCGAAGTTTCTGCGGAAAATTATTGCGTTGTCCCAAACGGACAATGAAGAAATGCCTTTGTCGTATTCTAGGTCGGGTAAAATATAAGTTTTTTTTTTTCGTTAAAGTGCGAGTACTAGAATATTTGCCTTGTTGGTGAATCAATGTATCTTTGTGCCTTTGTCGGGTTTAATGAAGAAGACCAAGAGGCAACGCACCGTGCAGCGAAGCGCTCATTGTGGCTGCTCGACGGCGCATATACGTCCCGACAGGTCGCTCGGCCAATCGATAAAGTCTGCCACACCGAGAAACTTCAGGCTTCCGTTAGCCATCCTCGTCTCTTCTTTAATACCCCGATTCTCATCCGTTACTGTCTTTACCTGGTGACAGTGTGTCATTCCCGTTTCACGGAGTGTAATTTGGTATATAAGCTTGGTAACAGCGACAGACGTCAAGCTGCTGGCACGCGTCGTCCGCACCGCCTCATTGTGCGGTGCGTTGTCACGCGGCAAACTTCACGTCGAAAGCCATGAAAAGGGGGGAAAAGTTTCTGGGGAAAAAAAAATATATACTAGGGTGTTTAAAAAAAAGACATATTTTTATACATTTTCCTCCCACCTTTATAAAGTGTAGATTTCGATCTCAAATTGAATCTCACGAAAGGCGGTCCCTAGCAAAAATCCTAAGAGGTGAGGAATTCGACGTTTGTACCAAAAAAAAATCAACAACTTCTGTCTTTTTGTGAATTAACGACGAATGCGGCATCTCTTAAGATTTTTTACTTCGGCCTGCCTAAGTAAAGGAGGGTTCATAACGCGAACAAAAAAAAATCGTCTGGGGCAAAACGGGCGATGCTTAAATTTTTTCTGTTTTTTTTTAAATTTATTCGTAAAAGATTTCGTAATAGAAAAAGTTGCTATTACGAAACCAATACCGTAAGCTCACTGCTTCTAACCAAAAAATTCAATTCCTAAGATTGGTTTTGAGCGTTTGTAGAAACAGATCGTCGGGGGCAAAACAAATCGTGGACAGACAGGTAGCCAAACAGCCAGACAGCTAAACAGTCAGACAGATAGACATGCATTTTTTGGATATCCTATTTTGCCCCTCTTCCCCATTTTGCGCATTCTCTGCTTCTGTCATTGCCCACGGGAGGTTTTTAATTTAATTTACTTAAAACAAATAATTTTGGAATGGTCCATTATGCCCCGCGTCGCACTAATTTTTCTTGGGCCCATTTTGCCCCGGTCTCCTGGGGCTAATATATATATATATATATATATATATATGGACCCAATGACAGGGGTCGAAACTACTTTCGACCGACGACCCTGCAGACTTTCTGTTTCCGTGTATTGCGCCAGGCTACACCGTGCGTGTGTGACGGTGCCTACCGTCGAGGGAGATCTATAAATCGTTCACCCCCTCTCTGCCCGCGAGGATCAAGCCCGCTTTGGAGATCGGGTATCTCGCCTGGACGTTCAGGCGCTCGGCTCGACACGCCACAGATCAATCGGGACTCTCATTCTTCTCCCTTTTGCCTCTTTCTCGCCTCTCTCCATATTGATATTAATGATAGCCTTTAACCACGCTTCGTCCGCTACTGGAATTTTGCTTCCAATTTTTTCCTCACTTCGTTTTGGTTTTGTTATTCACGGGAGATCAATCTTAAAACTTTTATCTCGTCGTCGCGGGGCGTGCAGCATCTTTTCGACGCAGTCAGTTCTACACCAAGTCTGATCAGCGTACAGGCTTTTCTGCACACGCTCAATTCGACCCACAATCAGTTGCACACGCTCTTCTTGCCGTGATAGTTCACACGATACTAGTGCGAGGAAACTTTTTCTGACGAGTGCGAGTTTGCAGCAAGAGCAAACATTCACATTCCAGGTCAAGCACCGGAACGGGTCGTTGAAAAAATTAGAAATTCAATGCTAAAACAACATTTAATATGTAGAAAACATACAGTAAGTTTCGCTGCAGTCCGGAATCTCTGAAAAGTTTTTATGTCGCGCAGGGCAGAACTGCGGACCTATAGACCTGCAGACAGACAAACGGACAGACAGAAATGGGAAAATGCTTTTTTTTAAAATTCTGTCACATGCACCACGTGTATCTAAATCATAATCCGACAAGCGATTTTTTTAAAATTCCAGTACTTTCTCTCCTCACATATTTCGTATAAGATAAGAAAGTAAAAAACATTAAATGATTTCTCCGAAGAAATCTTGTATTCACATTGTACAATCGTCCGCCGCTGATGTCGATTGCGGCGGAGAAGATGGATGCGCCTTTGGCCCGGACAAATATCCTCCGGTGAATCACAGGTTAATCAAATCGCGCACGCCAACGCGCCAGACCTTGTGTAGAATATGACGTCACGCTGAATGTAGATCGATCTTTTGAACGTCGGACCCACCCGTATAATTTTCCTCGTCTCGTTTGTCTGTAATTTCTTTTATCCCACAATTTCTCGCAATTCCTCCGCCACCCCCCCCCCCCCCCTTTCCCCACCCCCGATGATAGATAGGGTCACTCGACACCAGTGTGATTGCCACAAAAAAAATAACGATAACGATAACGAGAAGAGAAAAATATTCGTGCGGCAGAGCCGTGTACTGCTCATCACCCCCCCCCCCCCCCCCTCGCCGCCCCCCAAATACGTATTCGAATGTTTTTATTTAATATAGTATTTTACTATAGGCGCTAGGTCGCTATCACGAGCTAGCGGCGACGACAGAGCGAGAGAGCCGTGTACGTGTAATGAGTCTAACCCAGCTCGGTTAGTATAATTTATCCGCGTTGTAATGCGAGAAGTGAGTAGAGCTGCTCGGTAGAGAGCACGGCAGGGGGTGCCTGTCGGTGTCTACCGTAGATATATCCGCAAGGGATCCCGCCCTTTTCGTATAATTGCTTTGTTTATCGTCCCCAATCAGAACTCGGTCTTGGATATTAGCATATACGCAAAACACGAATTCTCGTATTTTTTTATTATTTTTTTTTTTTTTTACCGAGAAGGCGAAAACCAGCGGCAATGACAATACAACCCACCATCGGTTAGTCACTCGTCACTTATGCTGTGTCTCGAGCAGTTTGCCGTGAAGGCCGGGCTGATTCTAGGAATTTCATTTCCACGCGTCTCGTTTTTACATATCCTTCCGATCAATGTCGATAAAAGTGCCGAATTGATCGAAAGGATCGAGTTTCGTATTTCGAATAAATCTTTGACGATAAGATCGCTACGTTGCCGAGGAAATTATTTGCCAAAGTCGTAAGATCGACGCCGGTCCGGATCTCGAATAAATCTTGGTTTCATTGCTCCGAGGAAATAATTTTACGACAATTATTCCATTTCCGGCAATTTCCTCCGAATATAAAAAAAAAAAAAAAAAATACCGTTCCAGGCATTGCGCCATTTTATCATAACTCTCTCTCGGCCTCCCGCTCGTTTAATCAGCACCGCACAGAATGCAGTAGTCGACTCGGTCGGTCTGTCTGTGGCCGGGCGGCCGGTCGCCGCTCGAAGGAGGCACACACGGGGATACGCCGAGCGTCTCATGCATATGTAGCGATCTCGCAGCCCACTGTCGCAGCGCATGAGACCCCGTGGAGGAATCTCTCCCACTTCGATTCGAAACCCCGTTTCCTCCCCCTCGCGCGTACCGCGACGCTCCGCCACCCTCCTCCAACCCTCCGCGCTACGCAAGCCTTTCGCTTCTATCCCCGAAGCAGCGCAGTACAACAAGTAATTAACATTTTTATGCCGGTCGCCTCTCTGGCGTTTGTATCGAAAAATTTATCATATTTCTTGGCTCTTTCGTTCATATACACTGAGAGGAGGATCTATTAAAAATGACTATATCGCTTGAGAGATATTACCATAGCACATAATACTAGGGCGCTAGGGCGCCACCCATGGTAGGAAGTACCGGATTTATAAGAATTTTTCTCAGATATTGTGGTGAAAATTCTTGGATAATCTGAGACTTTCTGTCATAGATGGCGCCCTGGCGCCCTACTACTATGTGCTATGGTGATTTTTCTTAGATGATCGGTAATTTTCACTAGATCCTTCTCTCAGTGTGTACACAGAGTCCACGCACGGTATTTGGCATACTCGATGTGTACGATACAGTTGACTCGTTTAGTTACCAAATTTTACGTTCGTGCATACACACATTAATAATAATAATAATAAATGAAAAACGATTTGTCGACTGACGAGTCACGATCCTCGATGGAAGATCGGGAGGATCGTCGGAAAAAAAAAAAAGAAGAACAAAAAAAAACTCGTTAAATCCGTGCCAGGAATTGTCGAGCGGCTGCGCGCGTGCCACGCGCGTGTCATTTCTCTCGTCCGTTGAATCATATCCTAATTAATGCATTTATACGATTCGTTAAGTCATTCGGGCGTTATGGATACACACACATGGCGCAGCTGCGATTGGAGCGGCGGCGACTCGGCATTGCGGAACGCTCATTGACACCGATCGACGCGGGGCTCGATTCGTGGGCGCAGGTGATATCGAATGATTAACCGATCGAGAACCGCTCGAGAGAGCACATTAAGAACTCTATCGTTGCTTCTTTTTGTTGACGTAGGTTTTTTTTTTTTTTTTTTTCTTTCGAATTCTCGTCCGCGACTCAACTCGGCGCATCGAAGATGCGCGCATGCGGACCGGTAATGACACAGGCCGAACGTCCGAGTTACTTATACGCCCGTACGGATGAGTTTACGAGAGTAGGCAGGTAGCTGATGCGGAGGCGCAGGATCCGCCGCTGGCTCGTGACTCATTTCATCCGCCGGTAAATTTTAACAGGAAAGCTCGCTTCTGCTCCCTGCAGCGGCGCGTATCAACGCATCGTTTGATGCTCACTGGGCATCTTCCATTAGCCAGCGCCATTAGATCTACCTTGAGTTATGTGCCGTGGTTAACGCGGATAGCGCCGGAGGCGCACTTTTCTTACCGGCGCGCACGTATCCTCTCTCGATAAGATGAGACTACCGGGGTAAAAAGATGTAACGACCTGTGTTTGTGTGTTATCGCATTTGTTGAACCAAGTAATGGCCGCGAGGAATGATACTGAAAATGCCGCTTTTATTTTTGCTACTTTACGTCTCGCGAATGTTTTGCGCAAGTGGTTCACGCTTAAACCCTGACACTCGCGTGGCGATGATTGTGTTTTTTTTTTCTTTAACCGTGAGGTTATTCGGAACGGTACGGCCGTTGAGCTCGGATATGGCTAGGGACTGAACTAAATTTTCCGACCGAACACCTCGTCGTACTTTGTCTTGCAAAAGTCGAAACGGTGATTGTACATTTTTTTAAATTTTTTTTTATATCACTAATGGCAATCTTCCGGATGGCGAGAATTTGTTCCCAGTCAATTGAATTCATAGCCGGGAGGGTTCGTGTATCTCACGATGTATCTCGTGTACGTTGTCAAGTGATATTTCGAGAAGTAATTTTCTCGACAAAGTAAGAGGAGAAAAGTTTGAGATGTTGGAACGGGCAGCTGGTTTCCTTTGGAATAATGAAAGGAGAGACGAGAGTGGCAGAGTGTTAACGCTGTTCTCCCCTTTTGCCGGGCGCATATTATACCGACGATACTGTGAGACAGGACCAGGTGCGGCTGGCGTACGGGCGGAGTCCGGAACGCGGATGGCGTAGGGAAACTGCGAGAACCGGCAACAACAGCGGCGATAGATTTACAGCTAATCATTTTACACGCCTATGTGCTCTCCTCGCTTCGAGTTTCATGAGTTATTGGACGCGTTAACTTTGCCATACCGAAATATAGTTGGAAATATGGAGTCCCGAAGTGGGGGAGAGCGGGGCGAAATGGCACAGCGGGGCAAAACGGGATTGCCAGGCAAAAGGCAACAACTGTTCAACAACTTTCGGATGGTTGCGATGGTGGTGCGTGGGGCAAAACGGGTTTGAAAATCCGGATGGATCGTTGGGACAAAATGGGACATCCAAAAATTATTGGAAAATTGAGTTTTGCCCTTACTGTCCCGTTTTACCCCGCTGTGCCATTTTGCCCCGGTCTCCCCTAATTCCACCCCGAGTGAGCCATTGCGCTGAGGGGAGGTAAACAAAAATAATGAAAATCGAGTAAACGAAACCGGGTACGGACTAGCGCGTGGGTACTCGAGACGATCAATATGTATCACAAGTGCTGGTTACCGGATACATCGAGCTCTGGAAGGCACGAATATCCTAGTGGGAGCTGCACACAGGACCGGTATCGGCCCAGCGTCGGCCAGTACCGGTCCTGTGTCTCATTCCCACTGGGTTACGTATTTCGAAGTAACCCCGGAAGGATCTGCTCAACTCTGTCAAATCAGAGACGATAACAGAAACTAACGAAGATTTTCAAGAAATTTGACTGCCTGGAGATAAGCGAAGCGCTTACGATAAGCAATACAGAGTACGTCATCGGAGTTCGCCATATGCGGATGGGAAAAAATAGATGAACAACGTGATAATAATAACAAGAAGCAATCCCGACATCGCGCGTTTCCATCGCGAGAGCGAAGAGAATAAGACAGGCCAGCCCTTCGAGGAACTCGTCCGCGCTACTCGAAAGTGAGGGAATCAGCTCGAGGTAAAAAAAAAAGAAAAATAAAAAATACATACATCTATAAGAAGGACCAAGAAAAAAAAATGAAAAAAAAAAGTGTTTGCAAAAGGCAAACGCACACACGAGCGTTCTCCACGTTTCTTCCGCCTCTCTCATCGTCGCCTCTTCGCGCTCGACGGTCTCTTTCAGCTTTTTTGTGGATGAGACTCTTGTCTCGCGGTCGAGATGCGGCAGCGGCGAGCGCATGAAAGTTGAGCCGCGCGGAGTGTGTCCGCCTGCTCGCTCGCCTGCTCGCTTGCCTACCTCCGCCGCGGAGGTGGCCGGCTACTCGTTTCTGGCTGCCGAGTTACGCTCGCCGCAGCAGTTTCGCCCGCGGGCCTTCTTCATCTTTCTTAAAATAAATTTTCGCTTACCTGTCCGATACCGACGAGAACTCGCCGAACCGTGGCGCGCTCGTCTCGACACTCGAGACATGTGTTTATCATCCCCCCCCTCCCCCTCTCCCCCCCGTTTATTGTTTCCATCTACATATTCCCGATCGAGAGTCTCGATTTTTAACATCCCGAATGCCATCGAGGAGAAAAACAGATGTCCATAATGATTTACCAATAAATACTGGTTTATTTTATCAATCTGGTTTTCGCTATCCAAAATCGAGGTAAATTTTTTTCGATTTCAGAAAGAAAAAAATCCTGTTCATTGAAATTTGTTCCTGCAAAGCTTTCTTCGCGAATGACTAAAAAAATAACGGAACATGCTGTCTCACAGAAGGAACTTGGCAAATAAACGTAAATTACAAGGAAGCGGTGAGAATTTTTTTTTTTTTTTTTTAAATATAATTTTTCAGTCTAAACGATGAGTAGAAGCAGTCGCTCATAGCGAAAAACACAGATAATAATGTAGCGTTGGAATAATTGCGTGTAGGGTGTGTTTGTGTGTATACGGATGTAGCCGCGATACCGGACCTCTCTATCGCTTGCACACCTCCTCCGCTCCGTTCTCGACTTTTTGTTTAACGGAGAAATTAAAATTAATGAGGTTAATTATTACGCTTTATCCCGCGTCGAGGAACTGAGGTCACTCTCGCATTATGCGCGGATAGTCGCGAGTGAGCGCGCCGGAGAGCTTCGTGCATGGCTGATGGCGTCGCGTCGGAGGCGCCGGAAAAACTGGACGAGAAAAGGCGCTTCGCATGAAAAAATTTTATTTGATTTTTCACGCGTCGCCCGCCGCGCCTGAACATCGCTGCGACGAGGAATTTACAGCGGGGACTGGTCGGGATTGCCTCGCGAGCATTTGTCAGAGGACGAAGAAGAAGAAGAAGACGAAGGAGAAGAAGAAGAAGGGATCGATTACGAAGTTGAGGAGAGACAGACTCGATGGGCTGCGTCCGGCAAATCACCGGATATCAAGCTAAAGTATGATGATAGGTGAATCGCGCGTAAAATGCCCAACGAGCGGACTAATGCCGTAAGTGCGATACGAAATGGCGAGAGCCGACGAGAGAAGTACCAAAACGAATGAACGTATTCGATTCCCCGCTACGCGACGCGTTAGCGAGCAGGCCAAGACACTCGAACGAGTCAGGGGATGATTTCCACTTCTCGCACGAGCGGAATGGAATTTAGCGAACGGAGAGGCAATAATTCGTTCACCGTAACCCACTCGATGTAGGGACGCACGGAAGAAAAATTATTCGATGCCGTGAGCCGCAAATAAATTTATTTCAATCAAATAATCGTGCGTTCGAATAAAATAACTATTTATTCGAAGGGCGTTCGTGAAATAAATATTTATCTGAAGGGCGTACGTAAAATAAATCATTTTTCTGGATGGACGCCGGAGTATCTCGCTGCCGCATCAATTTTTATTTTTTTTATTTTTATTATCGTGGGACTATCAACGATGCAGCAATGTGCGCGCCACGGCGCTCGCCACTGCAAAAGAACATCGCTCAGATTGCTCGCCAGTAGTGTTACACTGTTATAGTCTGGTAGCGTAATTAAAAGTTCGCGCATCGAGGAACTCCTGGCGCTCGTAGACGGCGAGCGCCGGGCGTACACGTACGAACGTGTGTGCAACCCGGAGGCCTTTCCGATTCGCTTTCGTACTTGTAACTTTGACGCGGTACTGTGTGTACCCGGTGTCTCGCGGGTCTTTATGCAAAAGGCCTTTACGCGGGTGCGCGCATGTCTGCGCCTTTTCGCGGCCTCGTATTATCGTTAGAAAGAACCCGACGTTGAGCAAACTGGAGGAGAGCTTACGAATCTCGTAATTATCCTCGTGGATTCGCTTGGTCTCTCGACGAATCCAGCTCCTCATAATAATTATTATTACTATTATTATTAAGACCTCCAAGGTCTTCAAAAAGACAACAAATACGGTCGTACTCGAATACGAGTAGGGCAGGGTAGAAAACCGGAGGGGACAGTCGAGTCTAATCTTGTGTCACCCGATAAAATTATTAAATCGTCTATCGCCATATCGTATGCCGATATTGTGCAAACGATTCGAAAAAAAAAAATCCCGGGGTTTTATTAACTTTACTATATTAATTTACTTACATTTATTACGTATTGATTATTATAAAATGTATTATTCTGAGCTCTGAATCAGGATTTATTGTAAACTGGTAGCAAATGAAAAAATCCGTCAAGCAAATAAATTGGAATAAAGAAATATATTGTTATTATTATTATTATTATTATTTTGGATGTAAGGGAATTTCGCGGGTGATACGGTAGGTCGGTTTCGAGTTCGCGAATCGACAGTGAGACTCTATGCGGATCGAGGGAACTGAACGTACAGCGGCAGCGCGCCTTAGTGAAATTTGGAAGATCCAAAATAACAATATTTTCGAGTCCATCTGGTCGAGGGTGGTACCGCAAGAGGAACATGCGGAATGATAGAAAGGGCGCGTCCTACAACCGGCGACCTATATCATCAACCCTGTATTTTCGGTGAGTTCCTTCCATCTCTCTGTCAGTCCGTCTGGCGGCTCGGGCAACCCACCCACGAACAGATACACACCTCGTTCGAAAAGAGGAACCAGGTGGTAAGGCCGGAGCGATGATGCGATCGTGCCATATGCTGCGAGCCTCCTCGGGGGGGCGCCTTGCCATCGACGATGTAGTGCACTGCGCACTTACCAATTAATTTCCCGTGTGCTATTGCTATTGTTCTAACACAAAAGTCTGCCGTTGTGACAGCGATGCACGCTGTCGCACACATACACACATACGCAATTTTTTGAAAAAAGTGCCGTTTCGCAAAATTTAACATAGGATTCCTTATGCCGAAAATGGTCAATTTTTTTAATTTCGAAAAAAATACAAGCAGCATGTGTTTTGAGCAGGAAATGGGCCACTTGAAGCCAATGGAGGTGGTAAAAAATCGATATCGCGAAAAAAAATATTTGGCCATTTTGAAAGTGGAAAAAAGAGAAGGGGTTCTGAACACCTTTTCATTAAAATCTCGAAAAAAAAATTTTTCACCATCACAAAGCTTCCTCTACGAGGAAGCAAAAGACGAGACAAACATATCGAAATAATCGAAGCCCGTTTCGTTAGTAAGATCGGCACACCTAACCGAAAAGGAACAAAATAAGCGCGAGCGAGGCGAGCGCATTGTTGCTAGTGGAAAGAGAAAAAGGAGGACGAACGTAGTGCCAGTCCGTGTAACCGACACCGGTCATTCGTTTCCCCTTATTTCGCAGCAAGGCTGTGCCACTTGTACGAGGGGTATGCGTTAGCAACCAGCCAGGCACCCTCCGATCGGCCGAATTGTCGCCGATAGACTGCCGACTCTGCGGTACCCTGCGGCGCTCTCACCGCACCGGGTCACAATGCGAACGATATGTTTGTATTCGTCAGCGATACCCGCCACTCCGAACAAACACTCTGTACCGATTGGTATTTAATCGTCCGTGACCTTGAGGGACACTCGACCTGCCGAATCCATGGGGATAAACTGCCGTTGCATGATAGCCGAGATCACGTTCACTTAACTCCAACATATGCCACCGATCGACCAAATAATTCCGAAATTAACGACCCAAATTTACTTAGTCGCCGATTATCGTTCTCTTTTCTGCTATTGAGTCTGTCGGCTGAACAAAGGACATTCGGCAATTTCAAAAAGTTGTTCGAATTCCGAACCCTCGAACGGGTCGTTTTCGCGTTAAATCTCTAAAAAGTCCGCTTAATAGTAAAGTACAAGACTACCAGACACTGTAATAGACTTTCATGAACGCTCAATGATCGACCAAATAATTCCAAAATTAACGACGCAAAATTATATAGAGTCTATCGGCTGTACAAAGGACATTCGGCAATTTCAAAAGGTTGTTCGAATTCCGAACCCTCAAACGGGTCGTTTTCGCGTTAAATCTCTAAAAAGTCAACTTAATAATAAACCACAAGACTACCAGACACTATAATAGACTCTCGTGAGGGCTCAACGACAGTCACTCATTCTCATATTTCCTTGAGCGTCCGTGAGAGTTTCGCTGCTAGTGGGTGAATTATAGCTAAATGGTTTAATTTTAGTTAATGGAATGAAATTTGTACCATTCTATGGCTGACATTTCCGAATGGTTCAATATTAGTTAATGGATTACGAGTGTCAGTGAGCGTCGATGATCGCGAGCGCGCGAGTCGCAACGGCCGCTATAGTTTATAATAAAGTGGCGTCGGCATTTCGATCTAAGGAAAACAATGAGAGAGCTTTGTAGACTTTTTTTCGACTCTCTAATCGTAATAGCTTACTAAACGAGTGGAGATTCGAGCGGGGGCTTTTGTGTTAATTCGTTGGCAGAGAACGAGCGGAGACCCAACGGGCCGACCGTTGGGCCCCGCGGCTGGTGACTAATAACGTCATCAATCAGACGCCGCGCTCGGTCTCTGTGTATAGGGGACCGCTGCGTTCAATGCTCGCGACCCCGGTGCTGTCATGATACGCGTGCTTTGGGATTCGTTCCACTGTCAGAGGTCACGGGCGCCGACGTTCTTTCGCGCCCGTCGCACTGCCAACCATCCTCGACTCTAATAGTTACTCCGAATCTGCCTTCTCTATCACAGCCGCAACATTTTTTTTTTTTTTTTTTTTTTATGCCATAATGTACAGTTTAACAAATCTCATCCGACATTAAATTCGGCTCGGACTGTCACGTGTATTTTCGTTCCCATGTGTTTTACTACGCGCCGATTTGTTATGTTCATACCAAAGTTCACACCTAATTTCAAGTTGAGGAAATTAAACGATTTTCTAGCACAGTTTCTACCGCACAGTGGTTGAAACGGACGCTTGAAAGACACAGCTGGAAAACTTCCGTTAGCCAAATTTGAGGCAGAACCGCTCGATCTGCCGGTCACGACCGCGCCGAAGGTTCGACCGATCGTTGACGTTCGGTGACATTTTGTTAGAGATCTAATCGGCGTATCAATTAATTTATTCGATGGATGATGTGTAAATGAGAGTCGAGTCGAAGGCATAGCGGAGGTGCCTTTTGTTCAGTGGGTCAGGAGTACCAAGAAGAAAGCCATGGCTCACAGCTGATCGTGCTGCGCCGGCGGCAAGCTTGGCGTGTTGGCGTGATGCGTGCAGCAAGCCTGCCGGTTCATCGAGCACCGACAGAAGCTTAAGCCTTATGCTTGGAGAGCAGTTCCCTTGCCTCGCACGAGAGAGCTACGAGCCAGCTTCAGGGGTGTCGTGCGTGCGAACACGGAACCCTCCTTGCCCCATGTCGACGAAAGCATTGACATTTTAATGTCAATGCTTTGATCGACGTGGGAGGTGCTTTTTTCATTTTTTTTTCCTCTCTCAACACATGCGCTCAAGATCGCGCCGTTGAGTGCAACTCGTGCGCAGAGTGCAAGAATGTTTATCTTTTCACCGTGGTCTGTGCAAAGCTTGTTGGAACTATAACTATTCCTTAGGGGGAAAAAAAAGCATCGTCTCAACGCGATTGTTGGTTCACGCCCGCGCTAATGCAAGTATAATGCCCGCATGTGGATACAGCGAGTACGCACGGTAAAGTAGAGTAATTAGATGGGGGTGTTATGGTTGCGCACCGATATGATCATCGGTTACCTTACGCGTAAATATACAGATGCAGGCTACTAAATTATACAATGCTACCGAAGCTCGAGAACCGTAAGACAAACCGGCAAGATGCCGCGGAAGCATCAGACGTCGAAGTGGCGATTTCTTCATCATCTTCCCGACTTCCGATGTGCAACCGTGGATCTCCATCGTCGGAAAACAACCGTGTCACGACTGAGATCCCCCGTTAGATGCTCCCGAATAAACATCTCATGCATGTTGTTGACGCGGATATTGTAAAGCGAAAGGACACGGAATTGCCGATACAACCGTGCATCTCGCATCCTTGAAAAACAACTGCCGTATCACGTTTTGAATTCCCCGTTAGATAATCGCGAAGCAACATTGGATACATCTTGTTGATGCAGAACTGGTAAACCAACCGCAAATCAATCCTCACGTCTCTATCTGCGTAGCGAAAAATTTATCGTCCATGCGTCCGATGGGCTTGCGGAGACTCGCCCGGAGAATCTCACATGAACAGCGCGAGATATTATGCAGTCGAGTCGAGTCGATCGCGGTTACGGGACCTGCACGAGTTAATAACACGACTCGTTCGGTCGTACTTGTACCCACGCACGTTCGGCGGCGTTGAATGTCCAAGTCCCATAAAAATGGAAAAAGACATAAAGGAAATATGTGTAGACGAGATAATTAATCCCCCACGAGGTTTGTAGGCAAACTTCGTTACTAAACGGAACGTCAGTCTCATGTGCCTCAAACTCTGGTAAACGTTACAAACGCCTTACTCATGATCGTCAGTGCGGATATACTCATACCGTTAAGGAATGTATATCATTTATATGTGCGTCTAGCGTAACAATAACTATTCATTGCCGGGATGAATTGGTGAAAATGCATGTTTCTCGTTAATTTAAAAAAAACAAAGAAATTAACGTATAAGAATTAGAACAAAATTATAGTAGTAGTTTCAGTGTTACGCGATATATCGAAATAGCGTTTGAAATTTTTTCGAAGCAATCAGGTAATGTTATTTGTTTATCTCTGATTATCGGTGAAACGTCGTAACAACGAAGGGTTGATTTTTTTTTTGTATGGAATGGAAATAATTTTTTTTTTCCACCGGACACAGAATGGTTTTATTTTATTTTTTCATTTTGTATTATCGCTTTTATAATTTTAAGTTGCTATTGCTTACCGGTTGTAAAATTACGAGAACGCAGTCTTTACCGGAGGTACGACGCACCGGGCCCATACTTGGACAAAATAGCCTGAATTAACGAGAAAGGAGTTAATGACGAACCGGTGTCGCTTAATTATCCGCGCATCACCTGCCCGCAAAGAGAGTCAGTCTGCAACGACAAGACTATGTTCGATAGCGCGGTCGATCGATCGGTGCAGAAATTCATAAAAATTCCCTCGCCGATATGTCAGACCACGATTATACATATTGCTCAATAGTTTTTGTCTATCTGCGAATATGCCGATGCGTTTTTATCATTTTTTTTTTAAGTGGCGAATGTGTATCTTTTTGCACTACAGTTCTCGTTATGTTGCGGGACTCGCTGCAACGGACAGGGGGAACTTTGGTGGCGAGGAGAACTAAGGGCTGATTCTTAATTAAAATGATTGCCGACATTATGGGCTAAACTCTCGCAATTATTAATCCCCCCACCGTGCGACGTTCGGGGCACTCATCCAACGAACACTGCTTGATGTCTGCTGGTGTTCGTCGTGGTGGTACTACTTTTCCCACTATAATAACACCCTTTCGTCGTCTCCTTCGCCGGCGTGCATTCTTATCGAAGTCCGCATCGTGCGCGGAGCATCGGCGAGGCTCTCTCGCTCTGTCTTTTTTATTTTTCGCTGTATAACGAGCATTCGCAGAAAATTTTGATGAACTTTTAATGCCGCCGGTAATTACCCGCAATGTCTGCCTATTAATGGCGCGTTGGCGAGATCCGATTATCTCTTATCTATATTCATAACGTTGTCTTGCTATTAAAAGAGACTTAGGCAAGCCTGTCGATACGCGTTCTGTTTTATTCTTCTCTTTTATCGCATTAAGATAAAAGACGAGTAACACATTGATTTTATCCGTGACTTTTTGCCTCTCGTGCGGATTACGAGTGCGAAACTTTTTTCGAATTTTAGTTCGCATCGAATTTGTTTAATAGTAGTAGATTATTATTTTATTTTGATACTACTAACCGATTTCTATTGATTGGACGATCAAAATAATATTCAAACGCTTGTAAACAGTTTTCGACTATTTATATCGGTGTGACACCAAATTCTAATTTTTTTTCCAAAGTTCTTCCTCCGGGAGGAAGCAAAAAGGATTTTGCTATCAGAACTGGATGGGGATAAGCTCCCGGATGACGTCGAGTGTACACGCCACTCAAAGCCAACGAGTAACACATTGATTTTATCCGTGACTTTTTGCCTTTCATACGGATTACGTGTGCGAAACTTTTTTCAAATTTTAATTCGCATCAAATTTGTTAAATAGTAGTAGATAATTATTTTATTTGGATCCTTCTTACCGATTTCTATTGATTGGACGATTAAAATAATATTTAAACGCTTGTAAAAAGTTTTCGACTATTTGTAGCGGTGTGACACCAAGTTCTAATTTTTTTTCCAAAGTTCTTCCTCCGTGAGGAAGCAAAAAGGGTTTTGCCATCGGAACTGGATAGGGATAAGCTCCCGGATGACGTCGAGCGAATAACGTGTGCGACACTTTTCAAATTTTCATGCGGATAACGTGTGCAAAACTTTTTTCAAATTTTAGTTCGCATCAAATTTGTTTAACAGTAGTAGATAATTATTTTATTTGGATCCTACTCACCGATTTCTATTGATTGGACGATTAAAATAATATTCAAACGCTTGTGAAAAGTTTTCGACTATTTGTAGCGGTGTGACACCAAGTTCTAATTTTTTTTTCCAAAGTTCTTCCTCCGTGAGGAAGCAAAAAGGGTTTTGCCATCGGAACTGGATGGGGATAAGCTCCCGGATGACGTCGAGTGTACACGCCACTCAAAGCCAAAGGCTCTCCGGTCTCGAAGAGAGCCAGTGGTTACGTCCGATGTTCGGTTCAGACGTCTCGAAACGGAGTCAGCCGGTTTTCGTTAAGATCAACAGCTGATCTCGGGACAGGTGGTCGGATAACAGTGATCGACCTGAACGCGCGGTGGGTCGAGCCGGCGAGGCTCCCTTCGCAAGGAGCGATGCTCCTGCAAAGAAGCACCTTCGGTGTGCGTGTAAGCGTCACACCGACGAATCGGGATCAGAGCTTCGCACGACGCGAACCTAAACCAGCATCGGCGTCCGGCAAAACGACTCGCGGTCAAATTCTAGCGTCGCTGTAACCCGCCTTCAGCCGGTTTTTTTTTTATTTCTTACGCGCGCGCGCACGGCTCGCTCCCATATTAATTCTCAAGTTATTATCGGTCGACCGGTACGATGACGAGAGCGACGTATAATCTCGCTGGTATTCATTTCACCAGGCTCATTCATTATATCGTATGGGATATTGAAAAGTATTTATTTGCCGCGTAGTCATGTGGCATGTTACATTTAAGTGCATCGTATTTTGGGAAAAGTAAAAAAAAAAAAATGTATTTAAAAAAATAATGAATTTTTTTTTCATTCAAGTTCTATGTTGTATTGGACAGGAGTCCGTTTCTACGGGCCACGATTCACCAAATGATCAACTCACAGGGATGACTCTCCAAGACGAAACTCTCTTCGGCTCGATTGACCTAATGAACAATTGACCAGCGATCAAGAACTCGGTTTTTTTAAATCGCTGGTGAGAGTTGCCTCTTGGTGAATAGACCCTTCGGTGGATCGCCCATTCGATGAATGATAAAATTGATTCAGTATCCAACGATTCTTCAATGCGTCTCCCCGGGTCATATCGAAAATACGTCACATCCGGTTTCGAAATCTCATTTTCCGACCGGAAGCGACTATTTCCGATATGACATCATTTATGGTCGGAAAATGAGATTTTGAAAGTTGAAAATGAATTGTAAATTTGATGCACTGGGACTTAAAATTTTCTACCATTACTTAAATTAAATGAGCATTAATGTACTTTTACAAGAAATAAATATCCTAGATATTAAATTTCCAAAAATGTTCATTAAAAATAAGGATTTCACTGTAAAATTGCGACGCACATGTGTTCGAAATCTCGGAAACGGTTTATGTAAAAAAGCTTCGCATATCGTTCATTAACTTTCAAATGAACTTTTTTTGTTTCAGTGCAGTGCTTATTAATGTTCGGAAGGCCGTCGGCTTCGCTCTGGCTACCTACCTACGCCGGCCGGAGAAAGGCCGATATGCCGTTTTGGCGCGCGGCAGCCGGTGTGGGCCAGCAATGTGCCGTTTTTCCAGATACGGCAGAATCCCACCTCGGTCGTTACACAACTGCCGAGAAGAGCTTAAAACGACGCCGAAAATAGCGGCAAAACGGCCAGAAAACGGCGCTACTTGATTTTCAATTATACAGGGGCATCGTATGTCCGTTTTAGATAAGGGACAGAGACTATAACCAGCGGGTATAGAAGAAAAGTAACGACGGGTCGACGTGTATAGCTTCGAACGAGCCGCTCTTTAGTTACAGCATGACGTGAAAGCGCGTGGCATCGATAATAAACTCGGTTCCCGCGCCTCCTCGTTTATCTGTCTCGGACCCTAACGTGTCGGAAAAACTTGGCTCGCATGCCCGAGTGGCAAAAGGGCTATATCGTAATACGTGAACTGAAAAGCGTTGTGTCGGCTGTCACCATACATTGCTTTCGTCGGTCTTCCATAATTCCTTACACACAGGCTCGCCGAGCCCTCGCCAATTTATGTACCTTACTTATAACAACAATGCTATGACGATAGGAGATAGAAACACCAGAGTTGAGATTAAATCTCGACTAACTCGTGGCAAATTTGATTATCATCGACCTCGACAAAAAGTGATTTTTTTCCTATTTTTTTTTCTATCGCTTGGCGCCGGCTCCGATAATATTGCCGACGCATTAGCCAGTGTGTTGCTCAGCTGACGTGTGCCTTCTGCCAGGTGCTACTGTACTATAGTATCCTTCGCCGTCCATGTTATACACACAGGCACACGAAATGGGAAAAATGCAAATGAGACGAGAGTAATAACGAGAGGAGGTGAGCGTATCTCCGCTACGTATCTCCGTCGCCGCTGCTTTGGCGTTCGGCGCGACTCACGCATCCCGACTTTTATGATATATTCATGCGGGATATATTGAGCGGTCAAGCAGTCACTTATGCCGCATCGGCGAGTTACCACCGTCTTGTATCATTTACACTATTCCGCAAGAACGAAATGTAACGAGGCGTTTACATTCCACATAAATCATCAAGCGGGGGACATTAAAGGGGACCAAAAAAAAAATGGTCCCCGATCCCGAAGAGTTTCTCTCTCGAGCCAAAAAAAATCCCAGTGAGAGTAAACGAAATTTTTTGTTTGCCGATTTTTCAAGAAGGAAACACTCGATGGATTTTCGTACGAAGAGACTGTCGGCCTTGCAACGTTGACCATCGTCGGAGGAGGGTAACGATCGGACGATAATCAAAGCGCGGTAATGTGCTCCGAAACACGCGCGTTAATTCATTAGGTCGGTTGGATTTAGATTGAAACGTCGGAGGGTGACGAATCGTCTGGCTAAGATTTGATGACCGTTCGGCCACTCGCGCGTACGCGTCTGCGGCGTTGCTGTAATTAAACCGACACCGGTTATTAATGGTTCATGACGAGGGCGCGATACTAGAGACGACCACGGCCACACCGGTCCCGAAGGACCCGAGAAGAGGTCCCTACACCTTTACAACCATGGAACTGTGACGAGACCTGACCCCGCGGAGACCTCAACTCTGTTCACCCATCAAACCCTCGGAATACGCTTACTGTTTTTTTTTCAAGTGTACAATATATATGTATTCACCGATGTATGGAAATTCGCTAGTCATGTCACCTTTACAACCATGGAACTGTGACGAGACCTGACCCCGCGGAGACCTCAACTCTGTTCACCCATCAAACCCTCGGAATACGCTTACTGTTTTTTTTTTTTTTTATACGTGTACAATATATATGTATTCACCGATGGATGGAAATTCGCTAGTCATGTCACCTTTACAACCATAGAACTGTGACGAGACCTGACCCCGCGAAGACCTCAACTCTGATCACCCATCAAACCCTCGGAACACGCTTACTTTTTTTTTAACGTGTACAATATATATGTATTCACCGATGAATGGAAATTCGCTAGTCATGTCACCTTTACAACCATGGAACTGTGACGAGACCTGACCACGCGGAGACCTCAACTCTGTTCACCCATCAAACCCTCGGAACACGCTTACTTTTTTTTTAACGTGTACAATATATATGTATTCACCGATGAATGAAAATTCGCTAGTCATGTCACCTTTACAACCATTGAACTGTGACGAGACCTGACCCCGCGGAGACCTCAACTCTGTTCACCCATCAAACCCTCGGAATACGCTTACTGTTTTTTTTTTTTTTTATACGTGTACAATATATATGTATTCACCGATGGATGGAAATTCGCTAGTCACGTTGCCACTAAACGCTCAGCGATGGCTCATCCGGTGATGCTTCAATATAGCAGTCTGTTATACCGACCGAGATCCAAAGATACATTTCATTATGTTGGTCGAAACACTGGAAAGATTGAGTGATATATAGTTGCAAATCGCAGATACGCGTAAAGAAGAATTAGTGTATTCAAATGTTTCGTTTAAATTTTACGGATTGGCAAACTCATTAGTGATAAAAGACTCGTTGACACTTTCCTGATAACCGGCATAAAAAAAATCTTCGGTTGAGACAGACAGTGCAACTTAAAAAAAGAGACTCGTCTCGAACGAAAAACATCAATTTTCCGGCGTCCTCGCCGTACATCAGTCACCGCACTACACGCATCCCGTGTGTAAAGCGCCAACTTCCGAAGCAGGAGTGCTAAACGCCGTGGCGAGTAGATCGAAGATACTCCGGCAACGTACAGCGAACGGTATGCGCGAGTGCAGGAGAATCCGGCCGGAGGTACGGTCTCGAGAACGAGTGGGGTGGAAATGAAAATAAATAAATAAAAGAAAATACGAAAAGAGAAAAATGAAGTGAGCGTTGCGACAGCAATAACAGTCGGGGAAAAGCGACACGAACGTGCGACGTAGCCGCGGGCGTCGGTAAGAGACGACGTAATGTGTCTATGGATCTCTGAAAGTTCTGTGTTGAGGGGTTCGCGGGCGCGAAGTCGCTGCTTCCGTGGGTTGACTCCGGCGAGAGCAACGGGGCACGTTGCGCCTATCGAGGATCTCGCAGTATATCACCGGGAGCGAGAACACACTCGGATACCACATACAATACAAAGCACACGAGTCCGCCGAGAGTTCTGGCACCGCTAGATCCAGATCCTGCCGTTGGAAAAACATTTTCTTCCCAATTTTTTTTAAGGCAAGGATGATAGACCTTCTTCGTTCTGGACCAACATTAAAAAAAAAAAATAAGTTTCACCGGTGAGTGCGAGAAAGTTTTGTACGGCGTTTCTCTCGCTGCCGGTTCGGTTCGGAATACGAAGCAGTTTTAATAGGTACTCATTGTCGTCAAGCGGGATCTTTTCGGTGTAAGAAAAAGAGAGGAAGGCGGTGTGTCCTCCGTGCGATGCGGCCGATACCCCCCGATCGGCCTCTCCTCGCGTGGATTCCCTTCGGGGGGCCCACGCGCTGCGGAGCCACGTCGTTACCCCGCTACGTTTCACGATTTCTGATTGTTCCAACGAACCGCGGTAGGATTTATTTTTTGCGCGCCTCCGTCCCGCTCGGGTCTTTTGAACGGCGAGCACCTACGGTCTCTCCTCTCCTCCCTCTCTCTCCTCGTCGTCGACGTCGGGAACACCCGTATCGGCACGTGGAATCGTGGAGGTTCGGGGTCGCAAGGTCGCCAGATCTCTCACCGCCGGGACCGGACTAATGTTTACCCCTCCGCGGACCACGCGGTTAACGAGAACGGAGAAACATCATCGCTGCATCTCTTCCTCTATTCCTTTTCGCCTCGATACCTCCCCCTCCCGTACGCCCGAGCGGATAACCGGAGATCGCGATCGCCGCGTCCCTTCACCCCGACCCGTTTCATTGGCGTTATAAGGAATGAGATCTGCCATACATCGGAATTACACAAAAGTCGTATCGGTTCGAATTCGAATTCGCAGGGGCGAATGGATCGCGATTTCCCTCCCTTGTTCGCGCTTCGCTATGGAAATTAATTAGGCGCACCGACCGAGGGCGGTGGATGCGCGGTCGGCGCACGGCTCCGGTGGTCGCCAAAGTCAAGCAAGATCGGTCGCGGTCGGTGCTCCGATGGGTGACCGCTTAGCCTCGCGCTAGCTGGCGCATCGACCGTTGAGCGGAAGGTGCTTTCTTCTAAAACTTTCGTGTTTCTGCAATTTACTGAAAGTGCAAAAATACCGGAGGATCGGTAGAATTTGACCGTCTGTACCGGCACGGGTTTTCTGTGGTTTCCCCGTGTCTCCGGCAAATGCGGTACAGTGCAGCTAAGTCGGCTACGGCCGCACTGGAAGTTAGGTAGCTTGGCTGAGTGCGGGTAGGCAGTGCTACACTGTAAAAAAATTCTGTTTGAAAATTCATAAATGTATATGAAGTTTTATGCATATACAGTATATGAAAATTCATTGACGCGTATGTAAGAATTATTGCGTTACCGGTATATTAAAAACAATACTATTTGTGTAATGTTTGTAATAATAACATAGCTTTCATATACGAATGTCTTAATTTTCAATGCCGTCACCGGTAATTTTAATATACGGGTATTGCATTTAAGATTAAATTATTAAAATTCAAATACAATGTATGTGAATTCTGATTTCATAAACCGAGGGTAAATATTTCATGTAACTTTGTATATTAAACGTGTTGTAAATCTCATAACATTTTTTACAGTGTAGGTGGGAATCGGGATGGGGTTCCGTAAAAACCCAGAAGGGTGTACGGTGGAAAAATGAAGAAAATATAAAAAAAAATATATATATATCTATAATTAGTCCCACCGTATGTCGCGCTGCTGAGCGGAATTTTTTTCAGGGGACCGAGCGAAAAGCGAGACTGTCGATGTCCGGGAGCTAGTGCGAAGCTAAGAGATAGCTCTGGGAGCTGCAGTCTCGGTTCGACCGGCTCTCCCGCAACAGATAGTGGATCTGCCGCGTCCCGGTTCTCGAGCGAACCTCCCGGCCCGATTGTACGACTCTTAGTGCACATTCGTACTGAAATCTTATTCGACCGCTTTCCTCCCGCTGATCCAGCTCTACCTGCATACCCGCCGTGCATCGTGTCCCGGGCCTTAATCTTCCCGCAGCGGTTCCAAGAGAATCCCCGCAATTAACCGCGACACCACTCGGTTCCCTTTTATTAGGATCGCCGTTCGCGTTGGGCGCCAACTTTCGCACCACCCTCCGACTTTTCCTCGACCTCTCCGATTTCTCTGCCATTTAATGATTCAAACTTTGAGATATCTCCGCAATTGTTGAGAGACATCGGCTCTACGGAAGCTCACCGAGAGAATGTTTCTATGAGGATATGATTAATTAATCAATTATGATTTACAAGCTGCATTAAGCGTTTCATTGAAGAAAACTCGTCCAAGTAGGAGAATAAAGAGAAAAGCCCAAATTATCCTGAAAGAGGAGAAACAGTTAACCGGCATCGCGGGGCAGGCAGGTCAGGCATCATTGTTTCTCGTTCTCATTGTTTCGCCTCTCGTAATAACGAGTACATTGCGTGCCCGGGGAAACTTAGTGGAACTCTCCGGAGAGATCCATGTACGGTTAACTCTATCTGTATAGCGTCGGGAATCCGTGGATTAACGCTCCTACCTCCCCTCGCAAAACGATCCTCGAGTCCTCAAAGTCCCGGAGCTCGCTTACAGGCATCGTCCTAATCTTATCCTCCTTCGTGAGAGCGCGATAAAGAGGCATGTCTTTTCTTTGAGGAATCGTTCCTTTCGGTTACCCCGAAGCACGTGGGCAATTGTTTGCCGGGTGACACCGACGGTATCTACGGAGACTCGATTTTTTTTTTTTTAGAACAGCAACTGTATCAGCTTAAAACTGATAATTGTCAAAACTGACCATGGGCAGAGGATCCAGGTTTTTTTTTTTTTTTAGGATGCTTCTCATTTACAGCGTTGCAAAGACGGCGTGTCAAGCGATCCGAGACACCTCTGCAATACACAAACTGATGATCGACTATGACGCGAATGAAGAATCAAACTTACCTTGGAAGTAGCTCTTCGTTCTGAGATAACTAACGCTGAGCCTCAGGATGCTCAGACGATCGAGCTTGCTCAATATATTCTGCTCGAATGGAAGCAACGAAGCGAGTGTGTCGAGTTCGGCGTTCAATCTTTCTCGATGCCGTTTGCTCGGATTTGATTTTGTCACGCCATCCTTCTGAGGGGGTTTCAAGCTGCGAACACAAGAACAAAAAAATCAACGATCAATTCAATGAAATGTCGTGCGTGCCGAATCAAAAAGCATTCCCGGCACCGTTTGTTTTTTTAATGAGATTGTTGTTTAAATAATTTAATTCCCGTAGCGACGGTAAGCGACGTGTTATCGCTAATATCGCAGGTTGGTCAATGACTCGCTGCTTCTTAGATTCGGAATCAAAGGTATGTGTATAGAAATATTTTTTAAACTAATTAAACAACATTGAGTTATTTGTTAAGATTAGTTGTAAATCGATTGATGGTAAAAAAAAATTATTTAAAAAAGTGAATTACGGACACACACACTGAGTAACCACGTCACGACGTTCGCATCTAATCTGGGAGGTTCGGGGATTTCGAGTGGGCCGCGTTCGCACCGAACGTCCGCACTCTGAAGGGTCTTTCTCTCTCTCTCTCTGTCTGACTCTCTTTCTCTCTCTCTCTCTGGCTCTCTCTCTCTACCGTACGAAATTATGAAATTAATATATGCGAAATCGAAATTTTACGGATCTTCCCCGGACTGTTTGTTTAATTGACGCGTTACCGTGAGCCCGAGTCGCACAGGCCGAGCCCACACGGTCGACCCTCTGGAAAACGATGCTCTCGGTGCGACGTGGACAAGTCAAAGAGGCACCGACGCCCTGACGCGCCGCCTTGCCGTTTCCAGCCCTATACTTACGGAATAATTATTATTCTTGCGCGTGTACACATTTAACGGCCGGCGAGCGGCGCGTCTTCCGTACACAGTATAACGTCGGCGCGGACCTTCGAACGGTGGAGCGGTCCACCGGCGGACTAGCCGCGCTTAGACACGGCCCGCTGGGAAAGGAGGCCTCGGCCAGCTAAGAACCAGTTCTTATCGCGGGTTATTAAGAAAATAGTGTTAATGAGATGTTTTATACCTCCGCTATAGCTGGATGGTACCGGGATAAAAACGAATGAAAATTAAATTTCATCGAGTCTCCGCACGGCTGAGAAGCGATGGATACTTTTGCGCCAGGACGGTAGCGAAACGCAATATCCATCGCGCCGAGCCGAGCACCTTACCAACATTTCGTACCGGTTCTTTTCTCCTCGAGGAATAATTAACTCGTGGGTTTTGTACGGGGCTGAAGAACAAAAGATCCGGTGGACGGGTTCCACGGGCCGGACCCGGTACCTAATCGTCCGTCCGGGGTACGAGAAAACTGAGACCGGCGAGAGAACCACCTGGAGGACCTCCGCCTCGAGTTCCTCTACGCGGATAATGGATTTTGTGTCATCCCAATAATTAATAGAGTTCTCCGGACCGAGCGCTCTTTCCATCCGCCTGCACTGAACTCGGAAGCGTGTATGTATACGCACATGTATGCAACACTTCGAGAATGCTCATTCATCACGCTTTCTAACCCCTAAGCATTTTAATTAAAAGCTACTATTCTTACACGGACTCGAGGCGCGCGCGTCTTGCGCTCTTTTGCCTTGTTCAACGAACAGGCGCATACGCACACCCATTCGGCATATCCATCGTTGTTAATGTTTGCGGAAGGCAATTGTGCATGAGGAATGTCAGTGATTTGTATAATATTGTTTATTAAGTCCCTCATCGAAAAGCATGACACGCTTCTGGCGTCGGATTGACAAATTAATTGAATTGAACTCCAGTGTAGAACTCGAATATTTTCACTATGAACAGTGGGCTCTGCGTTTCTGCGCATACTTGCGCAATGCGAGCGTGTAAAACAGAGTTTATAGAGATATAGTGCGTTTGGAATGTGACTAAAGAACAGGCCGAACGTAGAGATGATATGGAACCAAGTGTACGACAAGATTGTAAATCGCACGGAAAAATAACAAAATACTTGAACTATCCTCGACATCGCTGTCGCAGGACATTATAATTTTTTGGTCAGTTCGTTCCTGCCACAGGTAATTACCGAGAATGCTTTCACCCCGCGACGCGGAATACGAACCCTGTCCAGGGGACGGGTATGTGTCCCCCCCGAAAAGCCCGCCAAGGTAGCGGGCGCGCATTATCTTCCGGTAAAATAAGTCATAATTCTTCGGTCTCGTGCCCGTGAGTTCCGACATAACCGTGCCGGGCCGACTATCGACTGGACGGATCTGCATCGATAAGAAACTCCACCCCACCCCGCGACCACTTTTACCCACCATTCCTGCTCGCCTCCTCGATATCTATGAGAACAACGGCTGGCGTATAATTCGTAAGATAACGATCACTCCCTCACGGCCCTATACGATATTATAATTGGCTATCTGCGATTGATCATTCCTGCATCATATCCGGCCTCTCTCGTCGGTTAATGGTTATCAGCCGAGCCAGTTACATTCCCGAGTAGACATTTTCATGCGTTACATCGGGCCCTGATAAGGTAAGCCCTATCAGGGCCCGATGTAACGCTCGAAAATTTCTACTCGGGTTGTCGCGTTCCACCTAAATTACATCTAAATAGAGCTACCGCGGAATTCACTGATGGCCGTACCAATCGGGGACATTTGACTTGTCCTGTCTCGGGTCCTCAATCCATAACCGATAGTCGACACGAGGATAGCTCGAAGTATACAGAAAATAAAAAGCAATTTTTTTTTTTTTATTCGGGACACGAAAGTTTTCTCGTGGTGTAAACGCTTGGTAAAATGCTCGGCAGAGTTATAGGTTGTAGCAAAGGTTTCCTGCCGTCCGACGTTCCCAGCTGTACCGCTGTGGTGTCTGCCACCCCGGAACTCGTCGGGGCTGGTATCTACCCTCGAAAATCCATAGTGGACCCACCCTTGTTGGCGCCTGCGCGCCCTTTTCCGCTCTCCTCGCCCTGTCGTGCCGCCGGTTTGGCCTCCATCGCGAGGCATACCGGCGTAGCGGTAAGCATTCATCCCCTGCGCGGACGCGACTCACCGACGAGCAACCTCCAGTCCCCGTAACAACATCGGCGAGACCTACGAATGTAAGCTACAAAATGGCGGACAAGATCGTTCATACCCTACTGAAAACACACCGAGCTTTTCGAGGGATGTTTTTTATTTTCACTATTGTGACAAATACCGGTAAACCCGTCACTAAGTGTCGTCATGGGTATGTAAATAAAGAAATGTTATTATTATTATTATTATTATTATTATTATTATTATTATTATTATTATTATTATTATTATTATTATTATTATTATTATTATTATTATTATTATTATTATTATTATTATTATTATTATTATTATTATTATTATTATTATTATTATTATTATTATTATTATTATTATTATTATTAATCGCTGTGTGGAATGGAAAACCGATGGGTCGTCCGTGCAAGATAGCGTTGAAATTATCAGACTTGGTTCGATGGACTCTCGGATGATTTCTGCTTATTTGGCAATTATTGGTAATTACATCAGATTATCGTGTATTTCGGAATAATCCGAGGAAAACAAAAGATAAGATGTCGAATTGTCGGAATCGAGGGTTACGGGCCAGGGTGGATTCGGGAGTCTAGTAATAGCGGGAGAAGCACGAGGGCAACCTTGACTGCGACTCGCCCTTCTGATGGATTCGAGCATGGCGTGCGGGTGGTTCTCGTCGCCAGTACTCAGCCATACGAAGGGCATCGGCAATAATAGTAAAGAAGGAATGGGCCCTCGTTATTTAAGTCTAATCCATCGGTCAATTACAGAATTAATTCATTGATTACGCCCTCGTGTACGCTTCCCTGCTTCCGATCAGAAAGCATTGAACAACTCGATGTAAGTTCGAGCCAGAGAAACTTAACGGATTGAAACCAAAAAAAGTGACACTGTAACGGTAACGAATTTCCATACCGACATTTTTCATGAAAAGGTTGCGCGAGATATTCGATCGTATCACAAATACTAAGACTTTTTTTACAATCAGTTTAGATTAGGTTAGATTAGACTTGCTTATTTCCGCGTGAGGACACCGTGCCTCAGACAAACGCAGAACGTGCATTGTAAAATTAAGATAGCGGATGGAAAAAATTAAGTACGAAAAGAAAAGTAATGAAGCCAAATCACCCGCGGCGTTTGGTTTATGGGGCAAAAAATTCTTAAATTCTCTGCTTCGAATTGCTGAATAATATTGTCACTATGATCAGTGCAGCTGCCGAGTATGTGCGCGGTAACAGAAAACCACATATATCGGTGAGCCGTTCTGAGGATGTTGTATATCGATCGAGATCCAAAGTCTCGTGGCGTGGTCGAACGACACTGTCGACGCGTTCGCCGGTTCACGGAGCGAGGCTTCACGGTCCGCGGACCCGATATCCATCTGCGAACAACTGCACTATCGCAACCCCCCCGAAGCAACGTGTAGCAACACACCTTGTGGAAATGCGTACACCATCGACGCATATATTTTTTTTTTAATACGAGGCGGGACGTGGCAGAGCGGGAGTCGAGGAGTTTGGCGCGTTATCACCTGGCCACCGAATTACCAGGTGGAACGATACCGAGTCACCGTCAATTCATAGAGAGCTAACAGTGACGAGAAAAGAAAATCGAGAAAAATAAGGAATTCGTGTCAAGACCCGGTGCTCTTGGCTTTCGCCGTGAATATCGATCTCGAACGCTATCGCAATCTCTCGTGACTTTGAGCGGACCGACGTTGCTGCGGCGCGGAGCGTACCACCCTTTCTTCCTCCGTACTTCGTTCCTCGGAGTCACTCGATGGTTTTTTTTTTCTAGGTCGATCAGGTTCCCCGAATGGCCGAAATGGATTGTGCGCGGCTGATATTAAAAATTGTAGGCTAATCGTCTTTTCTACACACGATAAGTTTCACATGCGGTCGGTTTCATGCATTGAAGTTCTGGTCGATGAAGTCCTCCTTTTGATGCGGTCGTTGACAAGTGGGTACACTGTTTATCATCACGTATTCCTGAATCGGCATTTCGTTTAGAATTCATGATCTTTATTCATAAAATTCATACCGATGTGTTATGACGAGAGGAGTTATTTAATTGCATAAATTGGGTGAGATGCGAGCACATCATAGGCACGCGATGGCGCTTATTTTTCCGCTTCCACTGACTCTTGAAACTGCGAGCGCCTGTTCAGAGTCATTATATAATTACCGAGGAAAAACGGTTCTTCCGGTGTAGCACGCAGTGGCTAACCCTCTCGCGATGCTAGAGCTGCTCTTCTTCTTCGTCTTCTTCTTTCTTCCTTCCTTCCTCCTGGCGCATGTACACCCGATACGAGAGAGGATCGGCAACAGTTGGCGTAACAAGGCCAAAGCGATATATCGTGCATTAACCTCTCGAGCAGTGCTATCGCCACTTGGAAACTTCAATAATATTCATCCTCAGGCGCCCATAACATTTGACATTTTTTTAAAATTGTCCGCATCGATTGCCCAAGAAATCGTTTAGCCGCTTTCTCGGATTCGTCGGTAGAACGATTTGTATATTGGATCAAAGCTTTTCTCTCGTTAGACGGTCTAATTTTCGATCAGGAACAAACGACCGATGCGCTTAACAGGCGTGTACGTATCGAGTGCACGGTCAAGGCGTACGTCATGCGCCACATGTAGCGCATAACTGCTATAACAGAGGGATCGTGCTATTACCGGACGACACGCATCTTTAGCACACCATATACCAGGCGTCGACGATAAAACAATTTCAAATTGGCAATGAATACCGTCTTACAATCGAATACCGATAGTTTTGGGCATTATCATTGTATTCACCGCAGATTTGTAGATTCGTCAGTGAATCCAAGGGTTTGAGAGCCGTGGAATACACGCAGAAAAAAAAAATTTGACGGCCACCGTTTATTTGGTTTAAGTAAAATATTGATTTGATTTAAATAAATATTTATTTAAATTAAGCGAATAATTACTCAAATGAAATAAATATTTATTTAAATCAAATCAATATTTTACTTAAACCAAATAAACGGTGGCCGTCAAATAAATTATTTTTCTGGGTGTAGACAGCTCGCACTTCCACTATATGCAAATCTCCCCCCTCCCCCTAAATTACAAGACCAAACGTAAATTCAACATTCGCGTGGATCCGGACGAAGGTGGAAGCGAAATTAAATGAGAAAGTAACAACGCTTACAAACTGATGTCCCGGATGCTTTTTTTCGATTTTAGAAACTACACCGCCGAGCAGGAAGGTGGACGCCGGCAGTCATCGTCGGCGTCCGGGCGCCCGCAACCACAATTTTTTTTTTCTTTTCTCTGTGGCCAAAAATCGTCCACGACATCTGGTCGATTGTTCTCGCTGCTGTGAGTCCGAATTCGGTGGTCGCCTTTCCACTTGTTTCCGTTACTTTTGCTCCGATCGTGTCATTGCGACACGTAGCGGAACCGTTGCAGTCTCGAGAAGGCTCAAAATAAAATTTAAAAAAAGTTGCCCGAATTATTTTACATAGCATCGGAACTTGTGTCAAATTTAGTTTCGATGTAAGGACTCTCCATCCGGTCTTCAGTCGACCTCAAAAAAATTCCCGGAGTTAGAAGCAACGAGACCGGTATCCGAGAGACGATTGACCGAGACTCGTAAACCAGGCGGCGAAACACAAGTCTCTCCATTAGATAAGAACGAGAAAGCCCCGGGCGGAAGGCATCTGAGCGGCGTGTCGTCTAGTCGGAGCTTATCAATCCAATTCCTAATTACCAATCGATTTATCGCTGCACCTCGGAATTTCGTTCTCCTTCGATATAGACATAGGTCCGAATTCATCTGTATCAGCGTTATCGAACGAAATCCTTATCGTCGTTGAAGAGTGTGCGTCCCGCGAAGAAACGGAGTGCTCGGAACGGCGGTCTCGTATCTACGGCTATTCTCGACGACTGGAGAATTTCTCTCTCGCCACGAAAAAAAAAAAAACAACAAAAAGAGGGGAGAGAACGAGAAGAATACGTTGATGTGAATAAGAACGGTCGAGGGGCCAGCTACGGGTGCCCCCAATGCGGTCGCATAGCGCCGGGACTCAAATTAAAATCGGGTTAGAGGGGACGAAGGGACGGGAGATCCTCTTCGAAGCCAGCGGGTCTGCTATGAGAATAGCTTGTGTTCAACTTTCTTGGTGGAAAGTCACTTAAAAAGTCGTTAGGTGACGACGACTCCGAAGGTGTTCGGCTTTTCTCTCACAACAGTCTGCGTCGTACTACAACGCCATGTCTGCCGAATGAGCAAGGGCCAGTCGTATAGTTTCTATGAAATCGCATATACAAAGTAGGCACAGATAATTATTATAAGAGCATCGTATGAGATTCATGTATAAAAGCATCGTATGAGATCCATGTAGGAGTCATCGAACGGAAACGCCCAATGTCAGTGAAACGATAATCGATTACCTAAAGTCATTTAGTTTCTATGAAATGGCATTTACAAAGTAGGCACAGAAAATGATTATAAGAACATCGTATGAGATTTTTGTATAAAAGCATCGTGTGAGATCCATATAGGAGTCATCAAATGGAAACGCCCAATGTCAGTGAAACGATAATCGATTACCTAAAGTCATTTAGTTTCTATGAAATGGCATTTACAAAGTAGGCACAGAAAATGATTATAAGAATATCGTATGAGATCCATGTAGGAGTCATCGAACGAAAACGCCCAATGTCAGTGAAACGATAATCGATTACCTAAAGTAATTTAGTTTCTATGAAATCGCATATACAAAGTAGGCACAGAAAATCATTATAAGAGCATCGTATGAGATCCATGTATAAAAGCATCGTATGAGATCCATGTAGGATTCATCGAACGGAAACGCCCAATGTCAGTGAAACGATAATCGATTACCTGAAGTTTGTGTCAACCTCCGAAATATTTGTCGATAATTGTCTCGCCGATTTGAAGATAATCATCGGTGTATCATTGATTCGCCGGATTCGTATGATGTAATAATCGTGTCAGTGATACGGCAATCGGGCAGCAGGTGTGTATTGGTTGAGATTGCATGTGGATCGCTCTTTCTCACGCAAACGTGCCTCATGAGCGCTGCGTGAAGTTTCTATATGCGTTTGTTTATTGACGCGCAATAATAACACAACCATCGTCACACGAAAGTGCGATATTTTCCGTGGCCGCGGGCGCAACGGCAGACGAGCCGGTACGTCCGAAGACTTTTACAGGTCTCATCTTCGGTCTGACAACTGGATAAGCTACCGTTTTTCCCGTTCTCACGCGGCCCCGCGACGTTACAACCATCACACGTGAGATTAAGCAATCGGCAAAGGTCACATTATTGCTTCTGCTCATCCGAGTGGCATAAGATAACGCAAGTCGATAATCGTCTGTACCGACTTTGACGAAAGACCCGATGGTTGTACGCGAAACGACTTTTACAGGTCTCGGCCGGAGTTTCGATCGATGTTTCGCAGGAAAAAAAAAATGACGAGCACTGCGCTCGTTCGCAATATAATAATAAGATACCATCGATTCAACGATAAATGCCCGCCGCTGTAAACCGTGGGCAAGAATTAATCTCGACGTACGCATTCGACTCACCCCACCGAGCGAGGCTCGCGAGAGAAACGACTGCGTGCTTTCGCAAACACGCGCCGGCGGGACAATTACGATTTTCTAGGAACGAGCTTGCAGGGTAGCCTCGGAGTAATGTTCGCCGGGGAAAGACTGAAAGCATTATTGCGCACCGAGAGCGCCGATGGTCGCGGATCTCAGGCGATAGGACGGAGGTTGAGAGTGACGAAGGAGTGTCGCAACAGCCGATATCCACTACAGCCACTGATGGCACTCGCGGATAGGAACTCCCGGCATTATTGGAGAAATCGCGCTGAGATATCGCACCGACCATCGGACAATTAACGCCGCATCTCTCGACGAGAGAAACGAGCCATCTCGGACGTCCCCGTCCGAGCCGTTGCATCATCGCCGTCTCGCGAATCCGCGATTATGGAATCTACGGAAGCATATTTTTTTTTTTTTTTTAACTGTACAATTCGCCGTTAATCGAGTGTAGAACCCGAGTCGAAAATACGGCTCGCAGTGTACTAGCGACTCGCTCAAAACGAGAGTGCGTAATTCCTTTACGCGTGTGTCTTGGCCAGGGTGCGAGCAGCGGGTAGCCAAGCTGCGGCTCGAGACGATAAGGAAACGAGCCTGGGCCGCATAATTCTTCCTCGGGGCCGCCTTCTTCCACCTTCCGCGGGAGCGAATGAACCGTGGATGCTGCCGTTGATTGCACGCTCTGTTCCGCGGGACGGTTAGCGTAGGCGTAGCGGTGAATAAGTCACCCGAGCCGAGTGGTCATTTCTTTCTTTGCACATTCTCTCGGTGATGTTCGGAAGAGGGCAGGTAAACTCATTGCCGGTAGCGTTCATAGGAAACTCTAACTCGTTTCGACCTTCCGCGGTCCCGCCGCCGACTTTGGCGGACCAATGTGCATATACATATGCACATTACGTATATACATATACATTATATGCATATGTGTTATACATATGTATAACTTAATTCACTCTCCTCGATTCAGCTACCTTGCTGCGACAGTCGGACGATCGGCATCGATGCTAATTCTATACGGTGTGTCTTTTCCATATCTCGACCGACTCGTCCACTTTGCCGTCACTCCGAAACCAGCCGCTCATCGACGCGGCCACGTGCGTACGAAAGGTCGGTTCCTTTGATCGAGCGGCAGCTCCGTCGATATCGGAATCGCAAAAATAGAAATCGGTAAAGGCGCTATTCAATGTAAGCAGACGCACACGACGTTTCGTAGATGTCTCACCGACGGGACCAAATGATTAACGAGCTTTATTATGATTCCGGTTTGCAAACAGGTTCTTCCCGCCAATAATCAATCCCCCGCCGGTCGGAGTCTTCAGGAACCGTGGTGGTTAATCGTTTCGTTTTATCGGGGAACAAATGAATTTGAAAAAAAAATGGCCTGCGAGCCGTCGCCCACAACTTCATCGGGTCCGATCGAGGCGTCGATGGGCCGTTGTCCGCATTAGAGAAACGACAGGAGGGTTCCGTTTCGCGAACGTTTGACAAGAACAGGACGGGCGTCCCACGCGGGTCCGCGAACGGCCAAATTGACTCGACATCTAAATCGAAGGAGGCGACGCTACAAATCTTTCGGAACAGTGGGTCTCTCGGAGGAGCTCGCGAGGAAAAAGAGCTACCGTGCGCGGCGCGGTATAGGTGTACTGCGACGCTCGAACGGTCGAACGATAAATTCTCGCCGCGAATTCGAAATTCGTTACACACGCAACGAGCAACATAATGCCGATCTCGAATCCCGCTGCCGATGCTATTGCCGCTTCGGCGCGGGGCTTCCGTCCCCAAACTCGAACGCGTAGGACGAAACCGAGAATCGAGATTTAATGAGAATCGGGACACGGTCATCGAGTTTTTGAGAGGATGCGGAACATTCTCGACTGTGAATAATTCCCCCCCCCCCCCCCCCCCTCGAATTCGATCTCATTATTTTATGTACGACGACTTTGTACTAAATTGAATTTATTTTTACGTCATATATATATCCGATTTATACATGTCCGATTTTTATATTTAAATGAATTTTTTTTATTGCGACATTCGATTGTTACAAAAAAAAAATGTTATTGGTATTATTTATTCAATGACGCATTGACAATACGGAAAAGGGCGACGGTGTTAAAATTCGATAGATCCGTCGTCGTGTACCACGACGCCGATCCATAGACAATTAATTAGCGATGTAATTAGGGAGCGCCGAGACACAGAGAAGCGTAGCTACAAGCCCAAGAGTCGAGAGCCACTCGCCAATCGCCTCTACTATGTAGAAACGGAACCCAAGTTGGAGCAGCTATGTTAGATAGCGAAGGAAATTAAGACGTCCACATGTCGCGCGTGGGTCTGTCCCCAGCAGCATTAGTCCCGTCCCCAATAGCCCCCCCCCTCTTGTATCTTGCAAAGTAGCTACTGACCGAGCGGGTTACCAACACATACTTTAAAATCCAACGGAATTCCCATGTTCCTTAAAAGTAGGGTAAGAGTGGGGAATATGGCCCGGTCCATATATCATTGAGTTACGTGTTAATCGAGGTGGGCCATATTCACCACTTTTACCCTATTTAAAAATATATGCATACTTTACAGATGAATGAAATTTAAAAATATATGCATACTTTACAGATGAATGAAATTTAAAAATATATGCATACTTTACAGATGAATGAAATTTAAAAATATATGCATACTTTACAAATGAATGAAATTTAAAAATATATGCATACTTTACAGAAGAATTATGGTCCGGTCCACATATCATTGATTTGCATGTTAATCGAGGTGGGCCATATTCACCACTTTTACCCTATTTGAAAATATACACATACTTTACAGAAGAATGAAAATACAGCCTGAAAGTCTCGAATTTCTTGTGTATTGAATATTATTTTTTTAAAAATCACCTTTCGGTGCCTCTCGATTAAATTTTGTCCACACACGCTCGTCATACTCGGCCCGGCTCCGAGAAACGTGTGGTGCTCGTCGCTCCACCCTGTCATTCGACCGTGCCCCGCGCGCCCCCCGGCACCTGTTGGCTTCTCTAGCTCTCGGGACCGCTTGATTAACGACTCGCCTTCCTAAATCACGCGGCGGCCCTCGCGACTTCTTACCACCTTGGCTCTCGTTCGCCTCGGGGCCTTGTTCCTGTCCGCTATGGCGCCGTTTTCCACACACCGGTAACAACACGAGCCAGAGGTGCGCCGCGACGAGAGACGGCGAGGGTCAACAATATTGCACGTAAACGGCGACGGGTTAAAAAAAAAAAAAAAAATGAAAAAACGCGTGCATAAATGCATCTAACCGGAACGGAAACGATTTAACGCATTCGCTGCAACGGAACCTTCTCCGAAATAATTCGATCGCAACTTTGCTGACGTTCACGGTTGTAACGAGAAAGAGAGCCGAAAAAAAGGTTCGGCTCGATACGCGGCGCGTTGACCGGGGATTCGTGCAGTTTTCCTGGCATAACGAGAACGGACTATTCGAGGTGCATGCTGTACCGGTGTGTGTCTGCGCGTGGATAAAACTTCGCGTTCCTGTACACGTACGATAGTCCTGACCGAGCACGCTGTGTACAAGCCAGAGTTGGACGGCCGGTGCGCGGCTCTCTCGGCGATTCCACGCACATTTGCATTTACCTACTTGAATCGGTTCACGAGAATGGACGGAGGTTCTCGGAAGGCGAGCGAACGGCCAACTACTGGCGTATATCTTGCACACCGTCCGAGAACCTCCCGTCCAAGGAATGAATTAAAACGCGAAGCAGCCGAGGTGAAACATTTCGTTTATACGCGTCCCAAGACGCTTTGCGCGTGCTTCGAGATTACTTCTACTCTTGAGGGAATACGTCACACAGCGACTTTGCTACTTTTGGAACTAAAAATCGAAAGTGTTGTAAAACACTGAATGAGGTTTTTTTAAAGCGTTTCTAATAATTTTTTCACCAGATAGATTCTGAGATATATGAGCTTGAAGTGCCGTCAATTAGCATGAGCTGCATGAAAACCAACGTTCTTTTTATATATATATATATATTTCAAGATCACTTTATTAGAATTTATTTTTTAAATATATAACGAGTTGAAGGAGCTTCGAACCTGTATATGGGTAGATTTCTAGGCCTCAACGACTGCTAGCAACATGTCCCTACGACCCCCCACCATTAAGAAACGGCGACCATGTGAAGTATTCCCTTAAGTTCACACTGTCTTCTGCTCTCAAACGAAAATCGAATCGGACGCTGAATTATTATCGAAATGGAATTATTGGGACGGAATATGATCCCAAAAGCGTTTATCGGCTGTTGGCCGGTGGCTTTGGCAGGGAAGGAAGGACAAATGCATACGCACCCAGAAAAATAATTTATTTGACGGCCACGGTTTATTTAGTTTAAGTAAAATATTTATTTGATTAAAATAAAAATTTATTTAAATTAAGTACATAGTGACTTAAATGAAATAAATGTTTATTTAAGTCAAATAAATATTTAACTTGAACCAAATAAACGGTGGCCGTCAAATAAATTATATTTCTGGATGGGTGTATTTTGCGTTTTGGTCGGGGTGTGAGATACTAGGATCTCTTCTACAGTACGTTTAAATATTCTACGCCAAGGCATTAACATACGTCTCATGGACTCGTTAAGGGGAAAATTAATTGTCCAATGGAATCGTTCCAGCAGCATCGACAGCCGCCTACCTCCGTTCCTAGACTCAGGCCAAGTCCATAGTCGCTGCAGTTCTCATGACACGCGGGGAAGAGGAAAATTGCGAAATATCCTCTCGATCCCGTACATTCGCCTCGCTAGCTCTTGATTAATAGTTGCGCGATAAATCTTCGCAGCGGCCCTCGTACATTCGCGCCCCCGTGCCTCTCTAATACTGCATACGGAACGGTCACCGATGAGATTTTTTTATTTTTCGTTTGTCGAACGAACGAAAGTACAACCGGAAATTCGCCCTCGCCAGTTCACCGAGGAACGTGGCTGAACGGGAAAATTATATGTGTAAAAGACAGGAGCGCGCGCGCTAACGCCAGGGGCAATCAGGATTGGAAGAGTGCGCGACTCTTCGCGCGAGCGCGGAGACTTAGAGGAGCAATTATCCTAATGGATGCAAAGTCGCGCCCTGCTCCCTGCACCCGGAATGGTAATGAGTCGATATCACCGCATACCGGGCTCTTGTATCCTCTCACGAAGCGTCTGGGACCGCTCGCGTCCGCAGGACCCGCTCGCCAAAAAACGACGAAGAAACAAGAAAACGGAAGGGGAAAAAAAAGCGACGAATAAAGATTGAGACTCGGAGCGAGAGGGGAAACGGGGAGAGAAACGCGAACCGCGGCGCGGTCGTCGAACATCCTACGGTGTCTCACCTCTCGCGCAGTCCTCGCACTGCCAAATCTACGGCCGATCTCCATTCCGCTCCCTCACACCTCCGACATTCACACTCCTTCGTTCGCGTACGAGCTCCCTTCCGCTCCCTCGCGCTCCAGCTACTGCCGTTCGCGAGACCCTCGCTCGGCAACTGTACCAGTGGGATACACGAGACAACGAGTATTCCGCGATTTCCGAGGGTTACAAGAGAGAAACCGTACACCGCGTATCCCGCGTATTCCGCGTTGCCTTTTTCCTCTACATAATTCCCTAAACGAAACGAAACTCACAATAGTAGCCCAATAATACTAATTCGAGCATTTGTTTATTCTATTGGAATCCCAGTGTAGTCGATGGTTCAACGACAGACGCAATTTTGTGTTTGAGCAACACATTAGCGTATCGTTGCCTTTTTCCTCTACATAATTGGCAAAACGAAACGGAACTCACAATAGTAGCCCAATAATACTAATTCGTACGTATAAAAGAAAAGAGTTTTTTTTTCCTTTTCCGGGTTTCTTTTCAGGGCATTTTGGCGTCCAATACCACCGAACACTGTTTATACATTTTCCCCAGTGGGAGTATGACCCCGAAGATATCCGCATGTGCCCAAATTTCATCAAGTTATAATGGTTGTATTTTGCATTGTACAAACTTTGCTCGAGAAAGTTCACTTGGAGATTAAAATTCTATAAGTGAACAATTGGTTATTGTTGCTAAGGCCATGCACTGATAGAGACTGGCCAAAGATGAAACTTGATGTCATGTAGGTATCTTCAGGTTCGCGTGGGAGTGACGCACTGGACCGGTACTGGCCGAGACCGTGCCAAAACTGGCAATCCCACTGGGGTCATTGTCTACATAGCCATATGAACCAGCATTATCCTATTGGAATCCCACAGTGTCGTCGATGGTTCAACGACAGACGCAGGTTTGTGTTTGAGCAACACATTAGACTGTCTCGATGACGTATAGAATTATTGTAGCGAAACCTCAGCGGCGAAACCGAGTCCGCGAACGGAGTCTAATGCACGATTGAGGACTTCCCAGGACTCGTCCGTGAACCACCACGGGAGGAAGACGGTACGAGAAATTCCAGGGAATCGTGCAGGATTAATCGCGGAATATTGCTCGAAGAGACTCCCTCCGGTCAGGTTGTTCTCCGGTCAGCGGGTAGTCGAGGCCGATATCAACAAGAGGATGAGGAAAAAAATAACAACTCGGCGTGCGCGACACTTGCAGCACAGGTCGTGCTCCTTCGCGATGTTCCGTCCGGTCGACGTCGACTTCCAGGAACGAAAGTAGTGACAAGTGCAACACCGTTCGCCGAATGATTTATTTGTCCCACCTACCAATCAAAGAAGGTACTCTGTATAATCGAAAAAATTTCGATGCGACTGTTCGACTCCTTTTCTATTCCAATTAAAGGTATAATCCAACGATTTCAAACGATTCGATTGCGATACTTTTCCGTAAGCTTGACAAACACAGATCGAGCGAAACCCTCGTACAAAGATCTGACATGCAAGCTGCTCGCCTCGCATGGTGTGCATTTCTATTCATCCGATCTACTCCCGAACTGCACCGTCATGCCCGATCACTCGACTCCGATGCCGTAATCGTGCATATCCATAGGACACTTGTAACCGTATCACTCACTCGTTCCACAGGGGTTTCTCCTCGGTCTCTGGGTCATCGATATTTTCTACTCTCTTTTCGGCCTTTCGGCGGATTGATCAGACGAAGCTGCATTCGGATGATCAGAATAATTCGAACCAACGGAACATTTCCAAATCATCAGAAGTGCCACGAATTAAGAAAAGAAGAATAAAAGCAAAAAGCATTTCGCCCCAAGCTTAGACTACACATCGAGGCATCTGAGTTATAAATGTGAATAACGACCATTCGTACAAAAAGGTGCAACACTGTTTGATGAACACTGATCATTTCGCACGATGCGAAAGATCGCCGCGTACTGAACTCCGAACGCAGCGAGCGCCAGCTTTTGTAGGAAAGCCTATACCGTCGAGCAGCCGTCGTTGCGTGGAAACATCTCCACGGTGCATTGATTGAAACTTGAACCAGCAGCGAAAAAAAGGGGTGCAACCTTATCTCTGAGAAGACGCAAAGTGCATTTGACCGATCGGCGATGACCGTCTATATGCGGTATAACCAGCGTATACTCTTGCACTCGGTTTTTTTTTTCCCTTCCTCTCCGATGAAAGGGGTTCTCGGATACACTACCCCCTTAACCGCATTCTAATTGATTTTCCCCGCATGGCTAAAGGGTCCCTTATGCAGCAGAATCGATCGGGCTAATTCTAGTACCATCTCCTGTTCAACTTAAAGTCCGCGGACAACATAAGACAACAAAAAAACATTGCCGATAATTGTAAGTTACTTGTCTCCCTACGGAACTTTCGAATCAGTTAAAGATTCAAAATGAACAAAAAAAATGGTACGTGGATGTAAAGTACGGGGGAAAAAAATAAGCATCATCGTCGATGAGAAGTGACAGAAGGGAACAGCTGTCATCGAGGTTGCCTCGTGATGCGCCCGCGTTCTCGATGGGTCTGCAGCTGCCGTGCAAACGAGAGTGAACGAACGAGCAAGCGAACGATACGGCGAACAAGATCGGCGGGCCAATTTGCTCGGCGCTCGACGAAACGACTCTTGCCTCGTAGATCGGAAGCCGATGACATCGCGTCCCCGTGGATTCTATATTTGCTACCCGCATCTGACGATGTCGAACGCCACTTCCACAATTGGTTTTTATGCACCCGTAGAAAACTAAAGGATTTCGAACAGGTATTCGAATGGCCGCGTCCGTCAGACACGTCTTTGCATCCGTCTTCGTCATTGCGCAAATCTGCAAAAATCTGCGCAAATCTGCGATCTTTGCTTATCTACAGAGAGGCAACCGTGAGCAACCGCGCCATGAGCTTTAGCGACCGACGCTCATCAACCGAATTCGAGTTCCTTCTAGGACTTTTTTTTTCGTGGAAAAGCTTCTTGGTGATTTCAGGATAAAAAGCGACAAAATTGCAGGCGAAATTGCAAAATGCATCGGATGCGACTCGCAAAAGATCGCAGTGGTTCGAAAAAAAAAAAGTGAACACCTTGCTAATAGGAGTGTTCGTTAGATAACGCAGTTCGTTAGATAACGCAGACGACTTAACCCCCGTTCGAGTTGATGCGCGGCTTCTGGGCAGGAACAACAACGACCACCGCGTCATTGCAGACTAGGCAAAGCCGGCATAATACCGTGCTAATACTCGGCCGGGAAGCTCGGTATCGACGCGGGGAAAGCCCGTCGGTACGACGCTGGAATAAATACGCGTACCCTCGAGGCTCGCGTCAAAGCCGTGCATAGCCGAGCGATTTGAACTACGACAAATAACCTCGACGTACACGATCCATCGCGGTCCGAGCAATACGTGTACGGGACGCGAGAGTTCAACACATCGAGGTTCGGTCATCTATTGGATTATTCCAAGTGTATGGAAGCGTGGAATAGCCGGGCGCGCGGGCGAGCGTTAGCTGGGAAACGCGGTTAGCGGGCATCGCGGACTTAGAGTTTGTTGGATTCGGGATGAGAGTAATCTCATTTGCCACCCCCCCGACCACCCCGATCAGCCTATCCTCGGATACCAGGGGTGAGCAAACCACGCCCTGTATGGAGAGTCGCGACGACGACGACGACGACGACGATGACGATGATCAACAGAAAACACGCGGTAATTGCTGCATGAAATTTACGATACGGCATAGACGATGGACATTCGGACGGCGAGGTATCGAGGAGTGAAGCGGGTCACGGTGAAGCCCTCGCTCTCGAAGTGCGAAACCCGTGTCTCCACTTGTATTCCAAGCCCGATCAAACGCTCATACTCGAATAATTTTTTTTTTTTTTTTTTATTCTTTTTTTTTGTCACAAAAGTCACACAAGGGCGCGAGGGAGATTGTGTTTGTGTGTAAAAAAAAAAAAAAAAATTGAATTTGTTTCAGCGTCTTTGGTCACTCCGTTTGTCCTGGAGAAGAACGGTTTTTTCGGATTTCAAGCAGACCGCTATCAGCAGAATGTTGGACACCCCTGTGTCGAGTGGTCAGGCGTATGATGTGATTAGTTACCACTGGGGTGGAATTTTGCCCTCGACCCGACTTCGGCGTCGTCCTTGTTTGTGGTAACACCTATACGTTCACGCTGATCCAACCGTCTAAATCCGGTGTATAAGGCTTTCCAGACAGTAGGATTAAGTCATGATATCGTGGAGCATCGAGTTGCAATGCCAGGGACAAAAGATTGCGCGTTGCTCGAGTGCGGTAAAAAACACTGCGTCAAAAGACGCGTCAATTCAGCGGAACCGAGATTCGCAGCCCAATACGATTCACCCCGAAGAAACAAGGTGTATCAGTCATCGCGTTCAGAGATCTGCGTTCAGAGATTTTAATGAACCTCCTTGCATGTTTGGCCGTACCCAATCTAGGTTCGAGTGAACCTCGATTTCGTTGTTCGCAAGAATATGTTATTTTTCTTCTCTCCGGTCACCTCGACGGGCCGCCGGAAGAACGAAGGATAATCACATGTTTGGTTATCGAAAAACAAAGGTCGTTTTCGAGGCGCACCCGGTCCCGGGGCCTTCCCTTCCGTATCTAAATTGGTTGGATGCAGGCGCGGCGGACGACTGCGAGCACACGAGGATCGCCTCGTAAACATCGGAAGGTGAAGCAGCGCGGCGTGCAGCCCAAGTGTATCAGTACACCCGGGTAATTCGCTACTTGCCGATCCGATGTTTCTTGCCCGAGCATCGTTCACTTGGCGAGACCCCTCGGTTTCGAGAAGCGTAACAACTTTGGCGGGCAGGTGCTCCGCTACACGCTCCGCGTGTTCCGGCGTCCCGGCTAATCCTCCGATTATCGAACACGGACCCGGTCTTTTGGCAACGCTCCGGCAATACGGTTACTACGCCACGAGTCGGCAATCGTATCTCTGCAACGAGATACGAGTCCGTAATTCGACTCTTCATTCAAAAGAAACGAATTTCTTTTTACAATAATTAATTCCTCGAATTAATTTATCGAATTAATTTATCGAGTTAATTTCTCGAATTAATTTATCGAATTAATTTATCGAATTAATTTATCGAATTAATTTATCGAATTAATTTATCGAATTAATTTATCGAATTAATTTATCGAATTAATTTCTCGAATTAATTTCTCGAATTAATTCCTTGAATTAATTTCTCGAATTAATTCCTCGAATTAATTTCTCGAATTAATTCCTCAAATTAATTTCTCAAACATACAGGACACTGTTGGCATCGACTCTCCCGCACTCAGTCGCGCGGTCCATTCTCGCACCGTCGTGCACCACATCGCGACTGGTATAGCCACGATACAGCATGGGCGCACGCACGATGACGTGATTACGTGACCGTTAAAAACCTGACCTAAGCGAATGGCGCTTCTGGTGGTCCGGTGTGTCTGTGGAGGTGGCACACGCCGACGGCATCGGGGCACGGGGCCCTGACGGCACGCCACCATCGTACACACTATATCCAGAGCTACCTGCCAATTAATTAAACAGTACGAAACCGTCTAGATTCCTAGAACAAGTCGACAAAGGCGATTATCATGTTACAACCGCCGCTGTGTAACTTAGCGCCGGCTGTCGGTCGCTGAACATTGTAAGATTCGCTGCACTACGGTCGAAAGCCACCGCGCAAATTCGGACACTAAATTGAGTGGAGTCGCGACTGTGACGTAAATTGTTTCGCACGAGGGGGAGTCAGAACTCACCTAACCGCGAGAACACTCAGAAAAACAAATTATTTGACGGCCACCGTTTTTTTTGTTCAAGTAAAATATTTATTTGATTCAAATAAATATTTATTTTAATTAAGTGAATAGTTACTTAAAAGAAGTAAATATTTATTTAGAGTATTATATTGTATTAGTATATTTATTTAAAGGGATTTTATTACTAATATTAAAGAATCTCGCGAGGGAGGAGGCTGTGGGAAAGCGAATATAATCGTGATGGTCTTGTAACGTTTTTTTTCTCGAATATAACGAGGGTGGAAAAGAAGCAATCCAATATAGCGGAAGTCATTTCGGATATACGAACAGCGAGACTCAACCGCGCGCTCGTTACCTGCTGGTGCAACGATGCTCGGAGGTGTTAACAGAATCGCGAAAAACAACGAAAATATTACAAGTGTAATAGGATATTAATCGTGAGAAAAGTTAAACTGTCTAATTTGTAAAAGGTTTATACCTATAACAAATGAATATTCTATTCTATTACAAGCTTAGTCGTTGAGACTCGCGCCGCCTTTATTGTTTCGTGACCGACTCTCCTCGTTGAATAAACCGGTAGAATTCGAGAAATGCTCGAGAAACTGTGACGGAGTCAAATGAATTTTTTTAACTCAACGACATTACTCAATTATCGGCCAGTACAAATAAACATTCTATTCTATTCTATTACAAGCTTAGTCGTTGAGACTCGCGCCGCCTTTATTGTTTCGTGACCGACTCTCCGCGTTGAATTAACCGGTAGAATGCGAGAAATGCTCGAAAAACTGTGACGAAGTTAAATGAATTTTTTTAACTCAACGACATTACTTAATTATCGGCCAGTGTTTTAAACAGTTTTTGTTGTTGTTTGACTACCTAGGTCAATATAGGTGCAACCCAAGAGACGACTGTTCCAAAAAGGACACGGACTCTTCCACTTCACCCGACGAAATAAGAACCGAAGGTGGCCGGCTTGTTTCCGCGAACGATTAAAGGTTTCCGAAGCTCACCGGTTAAATTGGCCAGGAGTTGCGCGCCCGACTGATGAAGAAGTAACAATCTCATCCCTCGCCGGGACGGCGGCAGTGCCGGTGCATAAAAGGGATCAAATAATGATTCTTTCGCCGAGCGCGAGACTGTGCCGCGCGAGGCACAAGATTCGAAAAGGAAAAAGAAAAGAGTCACGACGGAGTGAGAGATGAGTTTAACTCTATTACCTCGGGCTCGAGACTCCTCGTTATTGGTTTCATCCATACGCCGACGACGAGGAACAAGAATGATGCACTGAGAAAAAATAATTGTTTCATTAACCAAATTCGCGGTCACATACGTTCAAAGTTGTTATTTGGTCGGTACAACTAAATAATTCTTTTCTTGAACGATTCGCTTCAGTCGATTCAAAATATTTCGATTCAAACAAAAATTTTTATTGTACCAACTAAATAACGCCTTTGAACGCAGGTGAACGCCCCTTGGTTAATCCAACAATTTTTTTTTCTGAGTGTGTGGGGTATGCACAATCGCTCGCTAAGATTGCATGTGAAAACGTGTTGATTAGTTTAGTTTTAGTCTCAACCGGAATTAAAGATATTTTAATGTAGACCATGAGGCACGAATACTCGCGGTTTTATCAGAGGCCCGCGGTCGGTCGAAGGTCCGTAGCGCGTGCCTCTCCTATACATCTGGATAGACGCGGAAAGAGACAGGTCGAGCGGAGCAGATGGAACTTGAATTGCGTTATTCGATTTCGATCTCCTTCGAAGGGGGCGCAGTCGATCGATCCCATAAATATCTGGAGGGTAATATTGCGCCCGCCCGAGGGATAATTACGTATCGGGCTGACTCGCCAGCGGCAGACGCTCCGGGGCGGGGAACGCATCGGGACTGCAGCAGAAGCGGAATCGGGCATGCATCGGCGGTGTGCGCAGCGTGCAATGCGTAGTCGCGGCACGCCTGACCCCTTGACTCGACGATATAATTGTTGCATTCGCGGCCACATTCGAATACGCAGAGGCCCCGCCGAAGTACGTGGCCATTAGCGGCTATAACCATTACCCGATTCGACAGAATTGCTCGCGCATCCGAGCCGGGTTAGAGAACTCCTCCCCCACCGCTACGCTGCAGCACGATATATTTATACGAGAGCTGCCTCAAACTATCCTCCGATACGTTTCTTAGTTGCCTCAAAAATTTGCATTTTATCCATCAAAGCGGTCACGCTTCGAAAGAAGAGCGTCGCCGAGTGCGATATTCGACGAAGCGGAAACATCCTCATATTTGGTTTAATTTTTTAAAATTCTTCTTTAAATTAAATAAGAAGAAAATTAAATTGTATCTTAACCTTTCAACTAACAAATTTCTTTCTCTATGGAGAAGACACATTTGAAAAATTTTTACACCCCGAATGACACAAGAATTTTGTGAAATTTAGCTCGAAAAGCTTTCTTTGGGATGTGTCATTATTGTTTATTGTCCGTAAAATAAGAGGGGACAAAAAAGATCTGGGATGCTGTTGGTAATAGCACGTGGCGCGCATCCCGAGGGACGAGCCCAAATGAAGACCTTAGCGGAGAAAGAATTCGCCCGCGGAACAATCGAACGCGACCGATTCTCGTTTGTGAAGAGTGTGCGAAGGCACGAGCACACCCTCCAGTGGTGGGCACTCATCGACGTTAACTCAAAAAGCAAGGTAAACACAAAGAGAGTCCGGGCAAGCCATGAAATAAGTAAGTATATATAAACGCGTTTAAGAAATTGTCGAGTTCGTCCGGGTTCCCTTTCATTTCTTCGTAAACGTACTTTCTCGTCTTTCCCACGACGATAATCGTCCCATCCTTTGGTTTGCTTTGGACCAGCTGACGTTTCACTCGTTCGCGATGATCGTAAAACTAATTGACCGGCGGCCACTTTACTCTCCCGACTTGCTCGATTATTTCGTTTCATATCGCGGTACTATTTACTTCTTTGTATTTCTTCGCTATGAAAAAGAGCACCGAGAAGGAAGCGATTAATACATTTTTTTTTTGTATTCTCACACTGAAAAAAAAAAAATTCGCTTGCGAGCTGAGGAAGAAAAAAAAATTTGTTTCAATTCTACTTTCAATTCTTACAATATGATATTGAAACAACGACAGCAAGACTGTCAAGGTGACATGTTATCGTTTCAATCCGGTATGAAATTTTACGAATTCGGAGTAGAATTGAAACGTTTTTGATTCATTGGCGGCCCGCAAGCAGATTTTACTTGATTCAATGATTTTTTTTTTTCGTGCATCAACAAAGTTTTTATAAAGGTTCCGTTTGTGTGTGTATGTGTATATGTGTATGTATATATGTGTATACGCTCGAAATGTTCAGTGAGCCAAACGAGAGCTTAATGGGATCCATAAAAGCCATACGGAACTGCTGCCAAGAAGAACAAAACGAGAACAAGCTCCGAAAAGAAGGCCATTGAGGCACCTTGCGGATCTCGCCCTCTTAATGGGATTAACCCCTGGTGCACTCAACCACTGCAAACTCTTCTCGTTCCGTAACAGTTGCGTATAATTGAACGAATGGCAAATTGAACCCGAGTGAATATCGGTATCATCGATTCGAACGATTTTTGCTCCTTTTACCGAGCGAACCTAGGTTTGGTTCGGAACCACCTGCGAATTCTCTTACTATTCTTCGCTTGCCGGCTCATTTATTTCACTAAAAATACGGTCCCCCTAGTGATTGTGCAAAGCCTATTAGGATCATGGAGTGAATATAAAAAAAAAAAAAAAAAAAAAAAAACGCAACTCCCGCCTTTTTGCACTAGCGGACAGTCGGGAGTTGCAAGTAGTAAATATTTTTTCACATACAATTAGTAATTGCACAAACAGCAAAGTATTTAACCTCAAAATTACCTATAAATGAAAAACTGAAGAAATAAAAATGGGCATCACACATCTGTGTGCCCTGTTGAGAAATTGCATGGAGCGTATGTAAGTCTAATAATCATCTAATAATCGCGAGCAAAGAGGGTGACGGATGAGGGAACTGGCATAACCAGTGATGGAACACACGTACGGTGATGCAACTTTTGCGGCAAGAGAAAGCCGCTTGCGAATTACACTTTGCCGTAATACGCTACACTAGATCGGAAGCCCGCGAGCGAGTGCAACAACAACAGCGGAGGGGGGGGGACGAGCACAACGGTAGAATGCATGGTGCAATCGGCATAACGCATAATGCGTAACATTGGCTCATGCCCTCATAAACTCGAGTGAATTCTGGGAGCCTGTGCGGCCGAAGCGCCGAGGCCTCCCGCTTGCTCGGAACCCTCGAAAACAATTATCATGGAGTGATTGAGTAGAACAGAAGAGGAGCAAGTATAACAAGAAGAACAAGAGCAGAACGGTCGATGATCACCTGGCAAAATCCCACGCTCAATCTGCTCGGCTCCGATTCTTTTTGTTTTTCTTTCATCCTTCTTATTTCTTCTTCTCGTTTCGCGTTTTCCCCTCTATCATCCGGCATCGAAAAAAAAACTGTATTCCTGTCGATCACACTATTCCACGAGCTTGACGGCCAATCCAATTAACCCTCGTTGATAAATCTAATTGAGACGTTGCAGAGAAATGTACTGGTCCTTAAACCAGGTTTTTCTTTTGCCTTCGATCGCTCGTCGAAACTACGAGAAAGAGTTCTCGGATAAGCGATAATCCAGTTTGCTTCTATTTCGCTTGGGCATTCGAAAGCCGGGCAATACCTTTCGGTGGCAAGAAAGTTGTAAGCGCCACTAAATGCTCCGGCCTTCTCGGACTTTTGTGGGACGAAAAAATTAAGGGAGTGGAAGTCGGTATGCGTTGGGAGATGCGTTGGGCTTCTTCTTCGTGTTGGCCGCTGCAGCACAAAAGGCGTTAACCCCACCAGCTATTTAATTACAGAGAGCTCCGCTGCTGCCTCCCTCTTCTTCCCGATCTGTTCGCAGCGTTACCGCTTTGACGCCGGAGAGATTGAGAAATAATAATCATTCGCCAGCTGGCCTCTTCGAATTAGCTTCTAGCGCGCGCAGCAAAAAAAAAAAAAAAAAAACAAAAATTATATTGCCGTACTATTTAACCTTTTCATACTCAATTTCGCATCACGATCCTCATAGTTTCTCCGTAACATTAACTTGCTTGCAGGCAATGCTCGACGATCGGCGGTGATGTAATTTCACTTTGGCTACGACTTCACGTGTGAATCTTGGACTTTTCGAAGTGTCGAAGCGTATCGTTACTTTAAGATGGGTACAATTTTTTTTTGTTGCCTACAGATTTCCTCCGGCTTAGAGGACTTATTAATTCTGATCCTCGGATTCGCGGAATTTAGTGTTTCGTTTTCCCATCCCGCGAGACTCGTGGCGAATCATGAGATCGAATCGATTTGTAAAAATGTCGACGCTCGTTAGGTCGTTGCGGCACCATAAGTCCTTCCCACCCTCATCCTCGTTGCTCAACTCGTGCGATGTGTAAAAAAAATAATAATATATAACACGGACATCGCCCTTCCACTCCGAGTCAACCGACGCCATGCGCGTTATTGCATATTTATAAAAATGCAAATTTTAATTGCCCTAATAGAAGAACGCGGGATTGATAATTGCAGTTAAAACTCTTTCATCAGCAGCATCGTGTTTCTCGTACCATATACAACCGCAACTGGCGATACGTTTCAGATCACGAGCACGGCTTTATAATACCTTCTTCTTTTCTTTTCTTGTCTTGGCATCTTTTTTTTTTTTTTTTTTTTTTTCTATGCTCGGCGTAATATAGGATACTGCCTGTAATAAATATTAGGTGCATACTTGATGAAGTCGGAGAGGGGGGGAGCCGGGAAGCGCTACTGCGCGCCTTCGGCCTCTTCGGCGTCTGGTGCTTCCTCTGCTCGGTCGATCCCAAACCCCAGGGACCATTACGTCCGCCGGTCAGCGGGCACAGCCGCTCCGCGGTCGCATGGCAATAATTAATATGCATTCCTAATTAGCGTAATTAACGATATAATTGATATTATTTTCAACGTAAAGAGACAGCCTGGTATCCGTATAAATATATTTCAAATATATTCCGTCACCTCGCCGATCCGACCAATTTATTTTCCACACTTTGGCCGAAATTTTTTTTTTCTCATCCATTTTCCATTTTTTTTTTTGAACGGAAATTCACCGAGTTCATAATGTAATGAGTATGGGTCATCGGTGCAGAACCGAACGCAAATATGTATTTTTCATACATTAAACATACTTTTTGTGCTACCGATATTCCGTCACTTTTCGGCCGCAACGAGCGATCCGATCAATTCCTTTTACACACATTGCTGGAACTTTCCTTTCTTATCTTTTCCCATTTTCGGAACCGGCGTATATTTCTGTGTCGAGATCGTTAAACCCGCGACGGGTAACCATTTTTTATATTTAATTTAATCTTTTTCTTCCACTCGAGTTAATATTAGTTTCAAATCAATCTCCATACAGTCCGCTGTCTCTTCTACCGCATAGTTGGTACTATAGCATATCTCTTTGCGGATCTCCGGTTCTCGGATAAACATCTATACTGTAAGAACTCGCGCTAATTAGCGTTAATCGCGAAACGGGTGCAGAGAAAGAGCGAGAGATATATATATATATATATAGTTAGGAATTTTCGAGGAAGAGATGAGGAGGCCTTGCCGGCCTTAACGACCTCGTATCGGACTCTCATGAGTTTCTTGTTCCTCGAGGCTCCGCACACACGTATGTATATATATATATATAAACTACCTTTCAGTCCCGGCTAAACGTTGATGACCAAAAATTGCATCTGGGCGTGGCACTTGTGCGCATTAATTAGCGCTAGTATCGTTCTGGAATACCTAGTATCGGGTATTCGTCTGCCTGTGTGTTCTTGGATACGAAAACAGCAAAACCGCTCACTTTCCCTCTCGCGGCGAGCACACGTGTTTTTTTTTTTCTTCGCATTTCTATCTGCTTCGGAGGCTGTGTGGAGTAACGAGAGAAAAGAAGACCTTTTGCCGGTTCCATCAGACGCCCGGTCGGAATCGGGCATCCATCCAGTTCCACGATCGCGGAATCTACGGATGGCAGAAGCTGTCTCCGTTATGCGCCTATATATGTATACGCGCCGATATATGAGCTCTCATCGAGAACTGGTAAGGCGTGCAAATTGGAAGCAGGTGAAATACTTTGCCCGTTCGGGCCGCGCGATAGCGACGAGATAATAGTCGATAAGCGCTCCACCACCATCGTTCGGTAATTCTTTGACTTGCCGGGCGTGTGCCCCGATATAATTAACGGACGCGTATCGCGATGCTCCACGGCAGTTGGACGCCGGAGCAATGCACTATCCCCGGTATCGACCGTGCGAATAAATCAAAAAAATTCGACGCTAATGAAAGCCACGGCGCGTGTAGAACCGAACCTGCGAACAACCGACCGTGTATACAAACGGAAAGATGGTAAGCTAACGAAAAGCGAGACGGGTTTTACGTGCCTGGATGATTTTTGGCGAAAGACACCTTTGGATAACCGCTCTCCGACCGAGATAGAAGTCGTCGGGTACATACATGAATTACACACCATCGATCGTGCTTCAATCTTGACGCGCAAGGATCCGCACGATCGCATACGCATGTGGCAGGTGCAAAAGCTAACGCGCGGAGCCCGAGCGTGGAAGCGTGCTAAACGTTTAACGCGCCTTATTTACAGGATCGTTTGTATGAAACTGCGGTTGATAATTGCCGCGTAAACAGTCCGGCGAGCGAATGGAATGAAATGTATGGCAGCGAGATCTGCGAGACACTTGCGAAATGAAATGAAAAAATAAAAATAAAAAATGCCCGCTGATCGGTATTAATGAGGGAAGACTTCACTTTATTTCCATTTTCTTAGTGGTTCGAGCTCGATAAGTACGCTAAACGGTGGGATTAATATATCCGGGCGAACGGGGTCGACGGAAAAGATTACCGTGTGCAGATAACGCCTCGCAATGAACGCTCTTTGGTGTTATTGCATGATTTATTGAGGTTTCGAGTGCACCTGAAAGTCACACATACGTTGGGATGCGGGCACGTATCATTAGGGTCATTCAGGATTATGTGACCGGTCGGGTGATGTTGCTAATCGGCCAGCTGGTGTCACGGAATCGACCAACCGTATCGGCACGATTTTCATTTATTCGAACAATTTTCTTCGACTCTAATCTTGAAAATTTTTACCGAAAGAATATCGCAAAAGTATAGAATTAATGATTATCAAACCATTGTGATATTTCGTGAAAAGAAAAATATTTTGCTCGCATACAACAGACGCTCAATCCCGACTGCGGAAAATTCGTCTGAAAAAATTCTCTATGTACATTTTCCGCTATAGTGAAAAAAAACGAACGTTTCCCGCTGATGTTGAAAACCTCTCGAAAGACATTGATTTGCAAGAAATAAAGAGAATAAAAAATTTGAACAATTAAGCCAGCCCTAATGTCGAATTCTTATTAGACGAATTGTTTTAGACATTTTGTTTGTCCCTTTTACTTTTTGTTTTTCATTTTTTTAAGCGAATTGTTTCGCCTAATCCTTTCTTCTCATATAATAGAGTTCATCGTATTTTCGTGTATGAAAAATCGTACACACCCTAGCATTAATGGTGTACATACACAAACGGGGAAAAATGAGAAATGGTTTGACAGGGAGCCAGATCTGAAATTAATACGGTAGGGATTTACGAGTTCTGTTCCGAGTTCCGTGCCTTATACATGGCGGCGCCATAAAAAAAAAAAAATAATAATAACAATAAGGGAAGAATGTGTATGACGGAGCAACCGGGAGTTGTATATCAAACTCTGATACGGGGGTTGGTCGCGAGCCCGCGCCAGCGTCGTCCCGCTTTCTGGATATCACCCTCACTCATGCGGCCAGTACCAGTCCGTGCTACGCACCCCCGCCTCTGTTCCACCTTCTGCCTGCTGCCACCGCTCCCCTGCCCTTCCCGGCCGTACATAGGTGAACCATTAGGCACGATGCCACGATCACATAGACAACGCTATCCTGTCAGCTATGACACTAAGAGCGTCCTTTCGTCCAACGATATTATCCGCCCGTATTAATGGATTCTCATTGGAATTCGTAATGATCAGCGGATTTCGTTTGTATTTTTACACACATTTTTTTTTTGTGTTTCTGCACACGTTAAAATCTAGCCATAGAGGAGAGCGGGGCAAAATGGCACACCGGGGCAAAACAGGATGATGAGACAAAACTCAATTTTCGAATAACTTTGAGATGGTGGCGATACGTGAGGCAAAACAGGTTTGAAAATCCGGATGTATCGTTGGGACAAAATGGGGCATCCAAAAATCATTGGAAAATTGAGTTTCGCCCTCACAGTCCCGTTTTGCCCCGCTGTGCCGTTTTGCCCCGGTCTCCCCTATCTGAAAATGGCTCACGAACTGACCATGCGCGATCTATGTACGATGAGACTTTGCTCTTCGGGCAATAATTTTGCTCAACTCTCCCCCTGCGTTCGGCTAATTTGTAAATGTCAGGTAACGAAACGTTGCCGAGCTAATTGGATGGGAGAAAAATTAATCAAGGAGATGGTTCAATTGGATGGAAAAGTTTGGATAGAAAGCAGGAAGCCCCGACGTTAGGCGGGTGGGTTGGAGGGGTTGCTCGGCGGGGCTCGTCATTGGATCGGAGCCTTCGAGGGGGGCGTTTCGTCGTACTCTGTCCTGGCAAAAAGGGACCCGAATGATTCCGCGATTCCGTGCTCTCTTCTCTGTCTCGTCTCGTCCCATTGGACCAGCGGGATTTCCCTCTGTCAAAGCTCGAGATAGGGTGGCGCTTAATGCTGCTCGCCGAGAGTCAAAACCAATGCCCGTTCGAGCTCGAGTCACCCCCGTTGAGTACACAATCTTTTAATTCACAATGAACAGCCCTTTATAATTTTTAACTCGGTCCAAGATCGAACAAATTCGTTGTCGTTATTTTTCGATTGACAAAAACAAAAAATATACTAAAAAAAAAAATTCAAGTCGTGCTTGAAACTTTCACAGAATTATGTAATTTTTTTTTTTGACTCAAATCACGCGGGTGATCCACTATTCCTGGTATTGGAAGTCTACGAGGTAATTCGGCGTTGTTCACTAATTTTCCAGTAGTTTTTTTTTTTTTTTTTTTTTTTTTTTTTGCTGTGCCGCTGGGCGCGGCTGCGGCGCGTACGTAATTCGTTTCGTTATAGTGTGTCGGGGGTGTGTGTTTGTATCTGTACGTGCGTTTGAGAGAAAGCAACGGGAGAACGGCGACGGCGTACGGTATTCCCTCGGGGATCGTGCGTTAAAAGCCACTACCACTCTTGTTCTCTCGAGTCGTTCGGTACAGCCGCGTAGAGTACTACGAAGTGAATGGCTCGGTCGTCAGTTGTCTCGTATCCCGTCTCCTCGGAATCGTATAGTTATAATACCGTGGATAGTACGCGTTCGTACGAAGGGACGGTTACGGCCACGACGAGGGAACGATGAGGCGAATGAGCCGGCAACCGACGGCGCGTATAAACTTGACTAATGAGAACGAGGCAGCTGTCACGGGGGCGCGCCCTCGGGTCAGTGGTAAGTAAGTAAGTAAAACGGAATTATTTGCGGGAATTAGACCCCCCTGCGAATTCCCTTCGAACATCTCGCAACGGTGATGAATAATAATAAAACTGGTTGATGAATTAACCAATATTTTTACGATATTCGCAGGTATTTCAGGGTTGTCGAGGCATTTTAGGGTCGGCGGGACCGAAGAGTAATACAAAAAGGAGCCGAGGTTGAATCAACATCCGAGCACTGAAACCAGCTGCCAACTTAACATAAACTTGCAGGGAGCGACGTACACGGAGAAAAAAAAATATGTTGGGACAACAAGAATTTTATTACCATAACTGATTTACCTGGTTAACGTAGGGACAACAAAATATTTTGTTGTGGCGGCAAATATTTTGCTGTGGCGACAAATATTTTTCTGCAGCAGCCAAACACTTTCGCCGCCACAACAATAAATTATCAACGATCTACATTCTGTCAGAGAAACAAAACTATTTTTCTCTGTGTAAACGCTGTATTTGCGAAATGGGAATCCCTCGAAACGAGTATCGACATTTCGCTATCGAAAGTAAAAGAATAAAAATAAAATAAGAATGCCTACCCCGAGAGCGGAAACAGAACCGCGTAGACAACAACGACGGGAAGGAGGACAACGGAGAAGCACCGCGCGAGGGGGGCCATTACGGAATCTCTCGCAATTACGTGTCCGGATTAAATTAGTGCCCTGAGGTTTCGCGTGCTCGCTAATGGCTGTAACTGTTTGTAAATGTAATCGTGCGGAATCGTACATATGTGCGAGTCTCACGAGTACCGCACGAGTACGGATGCGAGCTCTCAGCTACGTACACGGTTGATACAGTGTTGCTGTATCGACGGCGGTTTTTGCTTGCGCCGGATTGGCGCGCGGGCGCGCACGCCACGGAACTCATCCCCCATCGCAATGCATTTAATTAAACACGCCGAGAGCTTCTCGCATCCTCGGGCACATACTTTCGAGACTTTGGTTCGTTCACGAGTGGATCACGATTTTGCTCCGGATCGACCCCTCCTTAAAAGCTGCACATTCTGTGCTTACTCGAAACGACAAAGATACCAGCGGTGACGAAGCGCTACTTTTTTTTTTTTTTTTTGTCTCATCTCCTGCTCTTCCCATTACGCAAAACACATCGAGGTACCATTACGCGTCCGTACTTAGTGAGGCGAGTCGAGACAGCGGAAAACGCTTGAACGAATTATCATTTGCCGAAGAGGCGAGAGTCGGCGCGTCGTACTTGCGATTAATCGCTCAGATTATGATTCAGACCGGGAGGCGCGCGCGCGGTAACGACGCGTTCATTAAAATCAGATTTATACCGGGATGAAATTTTAGAGCTCGCCCGATCCTCCTCGCGATTTCGCAAGTGGCCGGACGCGCCGCGGACGCCGCCGCTGAACGCGAGTCCCTCCGGAGTCTCGCGCAACATCGTTGTACACTGCGTCGCTCGTGTCCAGAAGAATCGACGTAAAAGTGTGGTGAAACGATTCGTTCTCACGTGTCGAAGAGGGCTTACTATCGAGGGGACATTTATTGGTAAACGTCGAAGGAAGATTATTTTTAAATCGCACCGTTTCGACGGGGGAGAAAAAAAAGAACGATCCGAGCGGTGGTCGGTTTTTGCGCGATATCGCAAAAATATGGAAATTGTACGTCACGATAAGGAAAAGAGAGGAAAAAAAGGGAAGGCGATGTTGGAAGCCGCGCCTAAGAGCGAGGCGACACGCCTAGCGTCTCGGGCGGGCTCGCGCACTCGACGATAAGCTCCCTTGGATATTAAGTAACATTAGGCCATTATTCCCGGGGACTCGGTGCTCCCGGTGATCGTCGGGTCGCCGGGGCGTCGAGCTCTGATACCTGCTGGGAACTTAAAAAATCGTGTGCGGAGAAGAAAGGGTGCGCCTTGAGTGTACATGCTCTCTCTCCCTTGCAAATTGACCACGAGCATTCGAGTTACATCGTCTTTGATTCACCGACGATTTATTTGGCGCGAGCAGCGCGCTTCGTCATCGATGGACAAGCGTATCGTTTGCCTCGACGTTTCGGATCGGACAGAAATGGCAATTTTTTTTTACTTTTGCTTCTTCGTGCAGGAAGCTTCGGTATGGGGAAAACGAATTCACAGGTTTTCATGAAAACGTGTTCAGAACGTTCCAAAACGGTTCTCCAAAATTTCATAAACAAATTTGCCATTTTTTTTTTTTTACCGTTTTTAAATTTTTTCAAAAATGTCTGTTCGCGCTCGTTACAAAAGATTGTAATCTATTGTCTCCTTACATACTTCGTGTGTGATGAGGAGGTAAAAAATGTGAGGGTTAAGAATAAGTATTTGTATCTTCTACGAAAATTTCCACAATCATACAGGTGACAGCTTATTTTTTCTCTTCCGCTACAGAGATTAGTCATATTGTACGTAGGATAGCGTACTAATTGTTTAAGCTCCGAGTCATTCGTCTGTTAGTCATACGAGTCGGTTTCAAAGCTGGCGAGATCCCTGTTATTTTAATCCCTAATGACAGCGTATTAAACTCCCGCTGACGTATCGTCGGCCGTGTGCTCGCGCTCTCCAGTTACGAGGAATTTTTCGTCTCGCGAAGAGTCCCTCGCGCCCTGTTACATAGAGCGAACACGGTCCTCCGTGAAAGTTATTTACGGTCCACGACGAGTTTCGAGTCGATACAGAAAGGTGGCTGAGAGGGAAGTGTGTCAGGTGGCACGGGAACCTCGATTGTTTGCATATTCATCGAACTCGCTTTTATCGATCTCATATTATCGGGACGTGCTTTAATTGACTTCGGATTCCCTCATTAGCGCTAATGGGTCAATTCTCCGATGGTCTCGGCGGCGGACAGTTATACACGGAGTAAGGCGCTGCGAGATAACCGGTGCCGAGGTGCGAGAACCAATTTGGAAACGGGGGGGGGGGGGGGAGGAAAGCTTGCATCGCTTTGGTCGCATCGCGCTGTCACAAATAAACCAATTTCAACAAAATTTCTATTTATAAACGAAACGTTTAGTTCTCAAGATGTATTCACATTTTTATCGAATTATGTTGTAATAATCCAACGTGGAGTCCAAGACAAATGACAACCCATTACCGGTTGCGATCGCTTTTAAGGCCGCAAATGCGTTTGGCGGCGCGTTTTAGTGCCGAATTATCGACGACGATAAATTTTGCGACCCGACCCGAATCCGAAGACAAGATGGCTCAGAGTAGATTACACGAAGGTTGATAACGCCGTCGAGTCGGGGTAACTCCGAAATGGTGTAAAATGTCGATGCAGTCGGGAGAAAAAAAAAGCTTCGTGTCCCGACTATTCTCGAGTTACCGAATAGATATGAAATAATAACCAACTCGGCTGAAACTGGTATACCGAAGATGCGTCCGGTCGAGTTTTCATGCTTCGTCGCGCTCAATCATCGCTTCACAATCGAGACTCCCCCTGCATCAGGCACCTAGTTACAAGTGTAGACCCGCCGAGACGAGGATGCCGAGGAGGGCCCGGAGCAAATTCAGGTGGAAGCGCGGTGCTCGCACAGTAAAAGACACCTCCCGCTGTGCCCCGCGTCGAGATCCCTTTGTTTATGCCGCGCGCGCGCCTCTGGGTACATCGGCGAGGAAATACACGTATGTGTGAGTTTTCACCGCCGAGATCGAATGACCTGGCGACGAGTTTATGTTACAAGTCTCTCCAAGTCTGAATAATATACATACCATTTAAAAACAAAAAATATGTTATTTTTAAAAATCTTAAACCCCAAGGCTATCACGTTGCAGCGACATAACGTTCGAGTGTTACCATTCTCGTTTCAAGGGACATTTTTTTTTTATTTCGATTCCGCCTACGCTTCGAAATTTTCGCTCGTCCAAGTCTAAATAATATACACACCATTTAAAAACAAAAAATATGTTATTTAAAAAAATCTTAAACCCCAAAGCTATCACGTTGCAGCGACGTCACGTTCGAGTGTTACCATTCTCGTTTCAAGGGACATTTTTTTTTTATTTCGATCCCGCCTACGCTTCGAAATTTTCGCTCGTCCAAGTCTAAATAATATACACACCATTTAAAAACAAAAAATATGTTATTTTTTTAAATCTCAAACCCCAAGGCTATCACGTTGCAGCGACGTTACGTTCGAGTGTTACCATTCTCGTTTCAAGGGACATTTTTTTTTATATTTCCATCCCGCCTACGCTTCGAAATTTTGCGCTTGTCTCCTCTCACAATAAAAAGTAACTCCCCGTGTGAGCCGCGGCTAATGCCAGACTGTCCGGAGAGCAATCGTTTAATGTATCATGCACAGTGAGAGCCCGGCGGTGAATGGAAAGGAATAATGGAATGTCACTGCTTGCAGCATATCTCGAAATGGATTGAGACAAGCGAAATTGCAGGGAAGAAGAGACCCGTGGAAAGAGTCAAGAAATTACACATGTCTCGACGTATGTAGAGAAAAAAAACAAGTTTTGTTTTTTTTTGTTCCTTCCTTGTGCCAAATAAAAGGACGAAATCTACGAATCGTCGTAAAAAGGGATGAAGTGGACCGAATCGTTCTGTCACGACAGGCGTAACAATGATAAATCAAGACTCATCTTGACGTAATTGAGCAGCGTACCCTGTGTACCCCCGTACGGCGTTCTCAAGCCCTCACCTAGAGGGCGTCGCAAAAAAATTTGCGGTGTCGGGTGCGCCTCAGTCGGTAGTCTCCTACAGTGAATGGTGGATGATTCTTACAAATTCAAGAGTTAGCTCGGCTCAACTGAGCTGAACCCGGTCCCGTGCAGACGTGTAATCTTCCAAGCTAGCCACTGGGCGGGGTAATGATACGGGGGCCTCGCAGAAGGCGTTGTGGGCTACTACATGCACAATCCACACGTATGCGCAATGTAAGGTGTACCAGTAGCGTCGTATGTGCGTCAAGAACGAACGAGACTCTCTCGGACAGCGCGAGCAGACGTCGCGCGCGTATCGTACCATCTTTCTCGTTGTAGATTGACTCACTCTCACTTATCCGCCGGTAATTTTTCACCTTTGAGAGAAAACGACGAGCATGTATGTCTTGTCATTATGTGGCCTTGCATCAAAATCTTTTGTACCCGATGTCACTTAAAAGTTGACCCAACGACTGCTTCGGCGACTTGTCCGCAGATTCTAATTTCGTTAATTTTTCTTGTTGTTTTTTCGTCCACAATCGAGCATTACGCGTTTTTCGAACGAAGGAGAAAAAAAAAGCTATGAACGTCGTTTCCACGATCCACGATTCCGATCATCGTTATGTGGCCTTGCCTCAAAATCTTTTGTACCCGATGTCACTTAAAAGTTGACCTAGCAACCGCTTCGGCGACTTGTCCGCAGATTCGAATTTCGTTAATTTTTCTTGTTTTTTCGTCCACAATCGAGCGTTACGCGTTTTTCGAATGAAGAAGAAAAAAAAAAGCTATGAACGTCGTTTGCATGCGATCCACGATTCCGATCGCTATCCCAAGTGCTATAATCCGTCCCGGTACGAGCAGCATCGGCAACGGCAGCAGCAGCAACAGAAATCAAAAGAAGCAGAAATGATGAAAAGCGAAAACATGAATCCAGGGTGGCGCGAACCGGCGCTTTCGGAATATAGGTGAAGATAATGGAGTCTGTGCTCCGGAGGATTCGGATACCCTGTGTTTACTAGAGGGTGGTTACGAACTATCCTTCTTTTATAGTATCAAGTTGAGAGATCGTGGAGAATCTTGCAACAAACATGCAAATTTCGTTCTACCTTCGCTCTTAAGGCTCTGTGGGAGAAATGAGCGGGGAATCTAGACGGACTTTGGTACGCGTTCCATAATTGCGGGTACGTACGAGAGTCCAAACGCATCTTTAGCCGGACTTGTGAGTGAAAAGGGTCCTAAAGTCTCCCCGTTGAGGGACTTAGAATAATAACAAGGGCCCGTTACGGTCCATGGGATGATCGAAGCTCAAGAAGGAGTTCCACTCTACGATAATGAAAATAGAAAAAATTTTGTGACTACGCGCAGTTCTTTTTTTTTTGTTCCATCACACGCCGATCCAACAGGGGACAATGCTTTACGACCTTGTGATGTATTACACGTCCCGGATTGGCTACGATGTTGTGCAACCAGGTCACCACGAATCGTCATCTTTGCTACATCTTTCAGTTGTATACAGCTACTTTCTATACACGGTTTTCTCCCCGCAAAAAAATGCACTATTTATTTATCAATAGGATAAAGCACTTTTACAAAAAAAAAAATTATATACGGTCTGTATGATTTAACAAATACAATACGTAAAGTAAATATTACGGAGGATTCGGATGCCCTGTGTTTGCTAGAGGGTGGTTACGAACTATCCTTCTTTTATAGTATCAAGTTGAGAGATCGTGGAGAATCTTGCAACAAACATGCAAGTTTCGTTCTACCTTCGCTCTCAACTCTCTGTGGGAGAAATGAGGGGGGATCTAGGCGGACTTTGGTACGCGTTCCATAATTGCGGGTACGTAAAAGAGTCCAAACGCATCTTTAGCCGGACTTGTGAGTGAAAAGGGTCCTAAAGTCTCCCCGTTGAGGGACTTAGAATAATAACAAGGGCCCGTTACGGTCCACGGGATGATCGAAGCCCAAGAGGGAGTTCCCACCCGGCGATGATGAAAATAGAAAAATCTTAGCGCGTACGCGCAGTTGTGTCGCGTCACGAGATCGAGAAAGAGATAGCCATTAATTAATCAATTTAGCGGCGGTGCGGTTATTAAATAATAATTATAGAGGTTCACGTTGGTTCGCGGACGTATGTGGAGCGTAACCGAGCGATGAGAAGCGGAGAGATTCGAGGGGAATAAATCTCGGGCACGTCACCCGGCGCTGCGAAACGGGAAGAGACGCGATGCTTCGAAAAGTGGTAACTAACGCGCACCGCCGGATCTCGGTGATCCATCGCTGGACAAACTAAATGGGCGTTCCGCTGTTGCAATTTCGGAACGAGGATATCCTCGGCATATCGAGACTCTTCGCACGTCGCTGGCACAAATATTAATTTTAACAAGACTTCGATACCGTCCAAGAGAATTATACGAGCGGTGTTAACGAAACGTTGAAGAGTCGGTGTTTTTCAAACCGAAATACGCGAGCGAAAGAAGATAACAATGAGAACGGAAAATCCGAGTATAAATGAAAGTAAAAATATCCGTCGGTCTCCGGGACGTCATCGGATCGATCGGTCATATAATAATTTATCATAATACGAGAACTGGGACAGGTGTAGCGCAGACGCGGAGAGAGATCAGTCGTTTGCGCACCAGTCGAAGAGAGACCTCATAGCCGTCGTGCGTAATAATAATCATACGCTCATCAAGATCCGCTCATCGCCGGGTGTCGTTTATACTGCAGATAGCAGCTACGCTACATGGCAACATGGCGCGGAGGACGGATGCTTGACAAAACAACAACAACAAGAAAAAAACGGTGGTACAAAAAAATTCCTGTCGTAAATGACCGAGGCGAGGGTGACATAATGACAATGCGAGGCATCGTTCTCTCTATCTATATCATCGCTCCGCCGGAAGTGGCAGACTTGTTCCTCGTTCTTGTATCTCGGGTGATGGACAGAGAAGCGTGCAGCTTAATTTTTCATTTTTCATCTCGTCCCTAACTCGAAACTAATCGACGGACGGACGCGAATCCGTTTGCCGTACTTTAAGATACCGAGTTAATACCTTGATATTCCTTTTTTTCGATATCAACTTTTCAATTTTTCGAGAATATCACACAGCCGATGGACGAACGCGATAGAGATTTATCCCGAGTGGACGGGGAGAGGGGAGAAGTGAAGAAATAAATTTGGGAAGAGAAAAAAGAAAAAAAAGAACCGAGCCGAAACGACGCTCCGACGAATCGAGACAATAGAAAGATCCTGCGGCAGAGGACTCCTCCGCGGCCGCGTGGGCAACCAAACAAATCGTGGCTAATAAGCGGTTGATGCATGGCGATCGTGGCACATATATAGCAATCCGAAGATGCATGGAGGGGGGCCGCCAATACATAAAAATAAGATAAATTTTCCTCGCTCCAACGGTGATGAATGGCGGGATGAATTATTGAATAGTTAAACACACAGCGGCGTGCCGCGCCGGTCTTGCGAGAAGGACGGCGACAGTACGGAGAGGCCCGAGGATTCCGAGACGGGACGGAAAGGCTTTAACCCGGAGCGGCATCGGCCTGCCGCCGAACCCTCTTCACACTAGCCTCGTTCACATTTTTAAACACTGCATTCTCCTCGTTCCGTCCGAGAGCCCAGAACGATAGTTCGGATCTAAATTCTCTCGGGTCTTCGCGACAACTCTTGCCCCAAATTCGGGACATTCTCTATTGTGCCGGACCACACCGTGCGGAGTCGAGATCGGGAGAGACGTTGCAGGTCTCGTTCCTAAAGAATAATAAATTTTAGTCGAGAATTCGATTGGTTCGGCACGGGTCGCGGCACTCGCGCCGCGAAATACACTTCTCGATGAAGCCATAACGAGGCGAAGCGCGCTCCCGGTCGTTCGGGCCCCGAAGAATTTATGCCGCTGAGGTCCGCGAACGTTCGCCTCCGCCGTCCCGAGCTGCTCCCTCTTCGTCTCCTCGCGGCGGAGTCGATTCGCCCCGACGAGGCTACTTTCTTCCCGAGAGAGCAGTTGGGTGCACGGGATTCAGCGATAAGTTACCAGACGGTTCACGCGTTGACCCTTTTCCAGATTTTTCAACTTTCATTTTTTTTAAATCAAAATTTACACGCGGGGAGAATATCTCGATAACGGCAATACGATTTTGAAACCTCGCTCACGTATCGAGGATACAAAAAACAATATGTAAAGCGAATTGTGCAATGTAACACTTTTTAAAATAAATTTTTCTAACTGGTCTTCAGGAAATAAATCGACCAGGCCCGTTCTGCCGGCTCCGATGAATAATTTTTTGCTTTTCGGGCCACCGTAATTCGAGTGCGTCGGTCGACGAGTCGTAAAGCGACTTTGCAAGGCCGTGAGGGTGGCAGCGGGCGTAAAATGGCGGGCGAACGGCAATTACTTAAGAACTAATCAGCCGAAAGCTTATTAGTTTCGAGATGACGCGCGTCGTACCGGGTACGTCGACCTCCGGCGCGCGTGCAAGATTCAGCGGTTATTCCGAATACCCGGTCCCTCCCGTTGGGGGGGGGGGGGGGGAGCGAAATTAAGACCGAACGAAAGGATATTAACAAAAAATCAAGCTTTATTCTTTAAATTACCTTTTACTTTAAATTTACTAAAAAAAATCCATTAAAAAGAAATTTCGCTATTTTCAGCAAGCAAGACTTGGATTTTAATATTTGCATTTTTTTTTTGTTCCATCACACGCCGATCAAACAGGGGACAATGCTTTACGACCTTGTGATGTATTACGATGTATTATTGTGATGTTACACGTCCCGGATTGGCTACGATGTTGTGCGATCAGGTCGCCAAGAATCGTCGTCTTTGCTACATCTTTCAGTTGTATGCAGCTACTTTCTATACACGAAATTTTGTACATTCCGAAGCGGTCTCAAAGGGTCGTGCAGCTGAATCCTCGCGGTTAACACGGGGCACGCCAGTAATCTTGTCATCATTTAGTACAGAGTTCATAGATCGTGAAGATTCTTGACTAATTCTGAACTTGGAATCCCCAGTTCGTATGCATCGTACTATTCTATTATTTGCATCTTCGAACTACCTACTGTAGGCAATTCGATACGACGTATTTCAACATCACCCTCGACGCTCGAACATCGAGTGAGGTTTTTTTTTTGTTTTTTCGAAATTAAAGAGCGATAACACCGTCGCTTATCGAGGCACGTTAAACTCGAATGAAATACAAATAAAAAAGTCTGTTTCCTGAAGAGCGGCCGGAGAGAAGAGTGAGGCCGGTACGAGTGAACGAGATCCGAGACAGAATGCGAGCTGAGGGGTATCTCGTCGCTCTCAGCTGACAGTCGAGACGAGTCAAGAGAGACTGACTAAAGTATAATCAGAATCGAGCGCGAGTCCGTGTAGTCGGGTGTAATAACAGTAATCCCTCCCTTCGTCGGCAATTTGGCCGTTCGGTCAAAAACTCCAAATTATAGAAGCTGCTGTCATTAGCCGGGCGAAAGGAACGAGAGCGAGGGAAGACGAGCCGTTGGTGCGCCCCGGCTTCCTCGAACCGTCGTCTCGAATTTTTGGGAAATTTTTTGACGCATCCGAGACCGAGAGACTCGTGAAATTCGTGAACTACCGACAGGGTGGATGCACTTGAATTATCAATCGTGTCGCGCACGAGCGCCACGTAACAAATAATAAATAGATGTTGGCGTTCTCGTGGCTTTGACGGGTGCGATTCGAGGGCCTTTTTGACGAGCCGGTAAACACGGTGATGGAATTTTAGGGAGAACCGCGAATCCGCCGCGCAGGGACAGCGCGGAGACTGCAACGTAAGGTGGCAGCGGAACGAGATACGCGCCGAGGTTCGTCGCAATCACGAGGTGCTCGGTTGCGACTTAGTGGCGCCAAGATAACAGTCATTTCGCGAACGACGCTCGCGGCCGATTTACTTTGCGTCAAAATGGTAGGGCACCTCCGTATCCTCTCGCTTCGATGCTTTTCGGATCCAGGCGGGCCTGCTCGTCGACTAACCAGAACCTATACAAAGTCCGCCCGCGGCTGTATCGCCGCATCTCCTTAGCTTCGTTCGCCGGTTAAGCTTCGCTCGAGCGATCGGACGAATTAGCGCAAACTGACTTTCGCGCTGGATTAAATTAAATCGTTTATCAACTTTGAGTGTGCTCGATCGCTCGAGAGAGAAAGAAAATCGGCCATTCGTCAGTTGTTTCGAGAGTCGTATAAAGTCAACAAAATAATACGATCTAGCCAGAAAGTTTTGTAACGTACTTGGAAGTCGTATCGACAATCTCGCGGCGTACTCGAGAGTTTGGCTTTTTTTATTCCCACGTCACGGCAATCGGACCGGTGCTCCGTCTCTGTCGGCTCGGTACGCCGGAAAAAACAAACCTTCGAATTGTAGCTAAAGTGCTCGCTGAGCTGTACGTATATTGAGTCACTATCATTACCCTCATCGAAGCGTTTGATCTTCGACCAAATTTAAAAAACAGTGTCAACATTTTTGTTCGTTTGAGAAATTTTTCAGGGAGACTGTCCACGGACGAAAAACTAGATCACACACTGAGAAAAAAAGACGATTGATTCAACAAAATGTGCGCTTACGGGTGGCGAAACAAATTTTCGGTTGATCGAACGAAATGATTGTTGTATTGAGTGAAGAAAAATTTGGATCGACGGCCTGTCAGTTCGATCGACGAGGTATTCCTTTCGACCGACCGAACATTCGTTTCGCCACCCGTAAGCGCACATTTTGTTGACTCGATTGATTTTTTTTCTCTGCGCAGGGGAAATCTTGCTCCTACTGTCGGCACATCCGTTAGCAGGGTTGACTTTTGCGAATACCGAGACGCGTCGCTCCTTCGACTATCTTCCTTCCGATATGACACGCCTTCGAAATAAGAAGAAAGGGACTCGCAACCGAATTTTAGCTGATGGTATTTTTTATTCGTAACGAGCGTCGAGCATCCTCGCCCGGTGCAAATGAACGGTCGATCTATAGGAAATGCAACTGGTTCTCGGCGCTGTAAAGACTGTCTGGAGAGTCGTAGCTGGTTCGAACGCTATTGCACTCCACACAGTGATAATCCGCTACAACACACTCTCAACGATATCACGCCGGTTCACGCCGCGTGAGCGGGCGCGAAACCACGCATTACCCACACTAAGTGTATTACTATCTGTCCATTACGATTTGCCATAATCGCGATAGCCACGATTTACGATCTATCGACCCTAGCGCGAGAAACATTCATGCAACACCTCACGACGTATCAGAGCGTACGTCATCGAAAAATCAATTCGGAATAATCGCGACAATAATTGCAAATGACTCTTATGAATTCCCCGTTGGACGCGTATCGCAATGATAAATCAGAGTCGGAGCGTGCAACGTTTCGGAAAGCTTGGAACTTAGAGACGCGAGGACTGACCTCTTGCCGTTGCGCCTTCGCCTCTTGGTGGCGTAGACGGTGCCGAGTTGACTCATCGCGACGGGATTGTTGGTCCCGGTGGCGGTGGAAGGTGGCGGCGGCGCCGACGTCGGTGTCATCGCGCCCGGATGATCAAGAACGACAACGTGCTGAGGGTGGGACGTCAGGCCGCTCACCGACAGAAGACTCGATGATCCAACGGTCGAGGGAGGCGGCGGCGGCGGCGGCGGCGGCGGCGGCGGCGGCGGCGGCGGATAACCGCATGCCGCAGCGGCTACGCTAACGTATTCCGTCGGCGCGAGGGACGCGGTAGGTGGCGGCGGGCCGCAGATGCCAACCACCCTCGGAGCACCTCCGCCGCCTCCGTCGCCTGCACCCCCGACCACCCCCAGCCCCGAAGCGCTCCTGTCCAGCGCGTACACCGTGCAGACCGTCCCGACAGCTCCGTCAACGCGGTCCGGACCTGCCAAACCTGCTAAATCATCTTCCCCTCGGGACGATGTATCCACCTCCTCGCTTCCCGGATTATCCGATCGCGACAAAACGATACCGACACTTCAAACAGAATCCCGTACGTTACGTGGCGTTGCAGTCCACCGTACCGTTGTCACTGATTCCTCGGGCGAAAAAAAAAAAAAAAAACATCACAGCACTGTTTTACAAGAGATCACCCTCAACTCGTTCGACGACTTAAGTTTCCGTGCGAAAATTCCATTAACGTCGAATAATCCGTTTTCGTTTAAATCCTCGGATAGAATATCGAAGAAGAAATTTATATTTTTATATATATATACACTTGTGTATATGTGTGTGTGTATATTCTTTTGTTGTTTTTTTCTTCCCACCCGAGCATAGGAATGACCGAGCGACGGCGAGTGTCGTCACGTGTCCGCGAAAACTGGCAGTCGAGGGTATTCCCACTCCGGTCGAGACTCGACTCGTTCGACTCTGGCTCCCACTCCTCTGGTTCCTTCGCCTGCCGTCGCCGACAGCGCCGCACTATCGCTCGCTGCCCGGCATAACGCCGTCTCGCTCACGCCGCCTCCGCTTCCCCCACTCGACGCGCCCCTCTCCTCGTCGAGTTCTCAGCGAGGAACCGCCGCGTACGCCGGCCTCCTTACCGACCAGCCGACGCGGGTATCATTCGATGCAACGATACTCCCACTCCATCGGGAACGCTGGCCTCGCGCGCGGTGCCGGCGTCTTCCCTCGGACACCCTTCGACGACACTTTGTTTTTTTTTTTCGTTTCTCTTGTTTCACCGAGTAACTTCCGAAGCGCGGTCTCGGCAAAGTGCGATCCGTCGACTACCGAGAGCCCGGTTCGCGTTCGAGCCCCGAGCTCCGAGAGCGCGACGGTCGAGGCTGCGCGCGCATTGCAGGTGTACGCGGCTCGCGCTCGTCGTTGCGTACGAGAATCCCGAAAGCGCAACTCGACGATCGCCCGGTCTCGCCTGTTCTACCGGCTTCGCGACGCTCGCCGCACTGCCGTCTCGCCCTCCCCACCGGCGAGTCGCCGTACCCCCTCCACGCCGAGCCCCGCGATACCAACGCCACGCCCACCGCGACGTCGCAACCGCCAATCCCCGAGCCAGTATGGCGCCACCGGTGTAACCGCGGAAAGACTCGATAACATCGCGGCAAACCTCGAGCTCGCGGGATTCCTCTTCAACCCAATTTACCAACCCCCTCCCCCCCCCCCCCCCCCCCTACGATTTTATGTCACTCCATTAATCTCCTCGTCGTATTTCCAGAAGTATGTCCACGTTGATCTCCGACGTTGACCTTCCATCGCCAGCAGCCGCCGACTCTGCATTCCCACTTAAGCTCGTGTGATGAGATTTTTTTCAGAGAAGCCCCTACTTCCGGTTTCGTATCATCGAGTGTGAAAAAAATTAAAATAAAAACCCCGTGACCGAGACGAAAGGATCGAATCGATTCACCTCCCTCCGAACGACGTAACTCGCGACTCTCGAGATCGGATGCTGATCGTTGAAGGGCGTAGTCGCGGAGTCGAATATTAAGTTCTGTGTGTGCGATATAGATTATGAAATTGATATCGTCTGGGTTAGCGATATCGCACGCGTCTGATAGTCACGCGAGCGTACTGTGGTGCGCACGTATCGCGGAGAGAGAATGTGGAATGCAGCGCGGATATAGAGTACATCGGTCTATATCCGTTGGAAGCCCGTGGGGGGGGGGGGGGGGAGGGGGGGCGAGGGTTGAAAGGTCGTCCCGTGCACAGACGGAGAGTGGGAAATGGCGACCCTTGAGCTCGAGTCGATACACGCTCCGATCGTATTACGGCGGAGACCCTCGTTTTCTTGTCTTTTTTTTTCCGGTATTTTTCGTAGCCCGGAAAGACACAAAAAGTTTGAGACTCTTTCCGATCTTCACCCCACTTGGTGTGTACACACACGGAAACCCATCCGGGGGTCTCGACACTCGAGTCGTCACGTTTTCTCTTATCTCTTCGTACAGCAGTTGCACTTCGTGAGGGCTATCGGATCGCTCGTGTCTCGCGATATCCACAACACCACATACCATCGCCACCGCTATTGGTACCGGCGACGGGGAAGCGGAGCCCGGGACGCTCTTGCGGGCCGGAGGAATACCCTCGAATAATCTCGAACATAAAAGCGGGTTAGCCGGGTAAGTCGAACGGCCGCTCGAATTATCCAAGGACTGTGTTTCTTTCGCATACCCCCTTAACAATCTAACGCCGGGACGACACGCGAGGCTGTTTCGATGTCTTCTGGAGGAGGACACGAACATTTTGTTCCTTCATTTTTTTAACGTCGCTCGCTGATATACTATAGCGCTTCATAGTTTACGTATCGTATAATGTTAACGGAAGCGAAGCTTCCTCCGCGAGTTTAAACAAAAAATTGTATACATACAATAATATTCACACCGTTTTGAGGTTTTGCAAAATAATTTTTATCTTGCAATTTCTCGAAACATCATGTTACCTGTTTCGATTAACGTGAATTGATAAATTTTACACCCGTCAATTTGTGAGCTAGGAACAATGCAGAGCTCGATCTCTGTACGGTGTCTTGTTTCAACATCGTATTGCACATGCCGCTTTATCGAATTCCCATTCGTGTTTAAAACTTATTTCACGCACAGAGATCGCGCGCGCGCACTTACGCGCAAACTCTCGCGAGTGATGCGGTCGCTGCGGCCTTCCGGTTGCAGCATCACATGCACGCGAACCACTTGTATTCCGACTCTCTCGTATTCACGCCATACCGGGCCGCGCAAATTGGTACGCTAATGCGGAAAAAATAATAGTCCCTTCACCCCAAATAATTTCACAGTAAACAAAAAAAAAAATAACAAATTGCCTGAGATTTGCGGAACCGTTATAATGAAAAAAAAAAACTCGATTAATCAACCCTAGCGGAGATCCGATTGAGTCCGAAATTGGAAATCATTGTCTTCTGGACTGAACAATGGAATTATCATTCCGCCGGTTCTTAAAGTAAATTCGTTGGATAAAAGAGCAAAAAATGAAAACTGCCATCGAGTTTTCGGAGTTGTCTTGCCGAAGAAACTTATGCGGATCGCTGACGTATGTGTGTACGTAACGAGATACACGTTGGAACAGATTTAAAAAACGCGTACAACTACGTAAATCCGGTCCCGGTCAGTCCCCGTAACGAGCTACGTATGTCGTATATGTACACGTGTGTTCGGATAGCTCGTTATTTCGCATTTTCCACGATCGTTCGAGGAGCTCGGAAGGCATCTTGTGGAACGTTCGCGTAGAATCGTCGGCTGTTGCGTAAAGGGACATTCCACGACGTATAAACGTACTTCTCAAAGAGGCGGCCCGACCCTTGTCGTTCCGACCTCGTATATCGATCAGCTATAAGCAATGCTCGGCGGTACTTCAAGTACCATGTGCTTGAAGTACACAACTTGAAGTACTTTTCGTTCGCACCAGAACAAATACTTTCGGAATGTTAGATGTCAAACATCGTTTCGTCTATTCGCGTAACAACCTTCAGTTCAATCGGATCCAGTTTATTCGAATACGAAACTGTCAGCATACACAGTGATCAAACAAGGCGAGACAAGACGACGCAGGCCTCAGTTAGTGTGACGCTGCAATCGGATCCTAAACACTTTGTCATGAAAATCTCAGAATTTTTTTTTTTTTTTTTACTAAACGAAGCTTCCTCTATGAGGGAGCAAAAAATAATGACCATTGTTTACGAATAATATTTTTTGCGTGAAGATTTCAAGACAATACAATATTCTGCACTCAAAGTACTTGTTAAGGTAAGAAGTACATGGTACTTGAGGTACCAAGTACTCGTTAATGAATCACGTACTTTGCTCAGTCTCAGTTACAAACATTCAGCTCAATATCCGAATCTCCGCTGCACGTGTCGTACGTGTTTTTTTTATTTTATTTTAAAATACGTAAGTATTACCTTTTTTATGTAATCAATAAATTCTCCTAATAGCTATGGTTGTCGAGTATAGCGGTCGCATCGATGTCACAGATCTGTCTATAATTCGTAGTCGACGGGCGCTCGGGTCGGACTGTTTCGTTCAGAGCCCCGACAAAAGGTCCAAGTTCGCCATCTGTCGGCAGTTTCGTGCACTATTCTCTCCGGACAACCCGAAACCGGATAGAATTACCTACAGGTATCTGAAAGGAAAATAGAATCAGAGACTCGACAATTATTAACTATTTGTATTTTTAAAAATTACAATTCCATTGTTACGGTGAACGGTGAACTTGTTAGTGACAGAACCAAAGAGCATAAATTAGTTTTCAGTTAGTCGGACCAACCAATCAAATTATTGACGAAAATCATTTCGTCTTTTTTATAATTGATTCATGTAGTATTCATTACCACAACCCAATTACGCCGCTGCAACAAAAATTGAAAATCAAACACCAAAATGACTGATTTCCTGATTTCAACGAATGTCAATATCGAATGAAATACCATTGTTAAAATAACCAACATAATCCCGAGTAGAAATTTTCGAGCGTTACATCGGGCGCTGAGAGGGTCCTGACAAGGCCTTATCAGGCCCTCGTCAGGCCTCCTCAGGACCCTGTCAGGGCCCGATGTAACGCTCGAAAATTTCTACTCGGGATACCGACAAAAAAAAACGTTAACCATATCGAGTGAATTTCTCAGGATTGTCGCGTTTCAAAAGTGATTGTTTGTTGCGGATAATATCGAAGAATCGGCTTGGTGCATAGCCAGCGACAGCACAGACCGGCAGCAAGTATCGGGTAACAAAAGCACCCGGAGCGTCATCGTACACAAAGTGCGGACCGGCGAGGCAAAGTGGCAGGTCGGGGTAGGGCGGAGGGTGCTCTAACAATGCAAAAATGAGGCTTAATTAGATAAATCATTGTTTTGAAACGTGAGCGGCACGGCGGGTGTGTTGTGTGTGTGCGTTCGCCAGGTAGAGCGCACTGCAATCAGGGCTGCAACAGCCAGTGCCGCCAATTGCCAGATGCAACGATAGCGTAGAAGCGAATTGCGCGGTCGTCCTGGCCGCGAGGCCTGGCACACAACGTGTACAAAATCTCGCTCGCTCGGGCGCCGCTTATAATTGCGTGCTACGAATAATTACTTCGATATACAAGAACGTGGTCGCTCTCGCAGGGGTAGCCAACTAACTAGTCGGCTACCCGCGAATAAGTCTGAACCGCGTTACACACATTCGTGATGCCTACGATTCGGCTTGGTATGGGTGTAACTCGAAGAGTCAAACAACACGGGACCGACATTTTTTTTTTTTTTTTTAATATTGGCATCTCGTATGAAGAATTTGTTGTCATTTTTTTGTGCCTGGACGTTGACATGACTACCACTGAACGATCATCGTGCGCCTAGATAATGTATAGTAAAAATGTTCGCTGCGACGTCGCTCCGGAACTACGTTATATGCATTCGCTATGTAGGCTTTCCGTTGCTATGCTCGTCGCTTTTACGTCTATTGCATTTAACTATTTCTGTAGCGCGTTTTGGAAACAAACAGTCGTGTGAAATCTACAAGCACAACGCTCTAATAATTCGACATGAAATCTCAACGGAGCGATGAGCCGCGGCACTTTTTCAAAAAGTGGCTCGTCGTTTTTACGTTTATTCATGCAAGTCCCTTCTCGATTGAAGTAAGCAACCGAGAAGAAGGATATACAAAGTTAAAATAGGCTCCGCTTATTGTACGCTACCGCACACGCCAGTCGCTCGATCATCGTTAACTCTTTTCCTGTGTGTACAACCCCGGATTTCTTTTGAGTTTCTTGCCTAATAACCAGTATTACAACGTTATCACGTGTGAAGTTTGCCCGAACGATGGCGACAGACCCAAGTTCAGCATTCGCCAAAGTTTTCCGTACCCAGCAGTTTGCCCTGTTCGAGCGATACTTCTCGTATAGCGTTTTCACAATCTCCCCCAATTATAAGTACGAACACATGTGTGCACTTAAATCGTCGTTCATCTCACATACACAAGCTGACGCAAATTGGCGAAAATGTCCGTTGCCTTTTATTCCGGGGAAAAAAGTAACTCACAACCGCATTGAAACGAGAATGCGAGAGAGAGAGAGAGAGAGAGAGGTCGATGTCGGGTTTTCGTCGTTCCAGGTAATAAACCCAAAAAATATAAACATCTCTAGCGCCGATGAGAAAGAGAATAAAAGGGAACCAGTACTTCTGAGTGGCTGATATAATGGTGGCCCCGAAAGAGGAGGCTATCGACGTTGAGAAAAAGCGAGTAGGAACGAGGCCGGAGAAAACGGAGCGATCGAGAGAGCGTTTAAAATAATAAAAATAAAAAAAAGCCCTCGTCGGGACAACGGCGGCTGTCGGACCGGTGGGGTAATTGCCGGAGAGGGCGCACAGGCCAGAGAACAGCAGGAGCAAAGCGGGATGAAATTACCGCAAACGCGCGCGTTACATTGTTATTATAATGCGAACATGGATAAATAGAAGCCGGGGGTACGTGATCGTCGCAATTACGGTCTTTTATAATAATTCCCGGCCCGAGTCGGGAGAAACGGGAAAGAGAGCGTGGGGGCCCGGGATGGAGGGAGAGGAGCATACGTATCGGTGGAAGAAGATGCAGAGAGATGCCTTCCCGAGGTCTCTCCGGAGGCCCCGGTATACACAAATTATAAGAAATTATGAGAAGCCGAGAGCGAAGGAATTGGTAGTCTAGCCCGCGGATGATTGACAGGCCGGGGCGAGTCTGCCGACCGGCAGGACGCGGTCGGCCCGCTCTTTCTCTTCCTCCTCTCTTCTCTTATCTCTTCTACCCGTTTTCATAAGTTACGGAGGTTCCGATTGTCCTCTCGACTTCTCGGCGATCCTAGAGTAATCCGATGATTGCTCTCAGGGCCGTGCACGTTGGGCCGCCCGAGCGGGGTCGCAGCTTTCGCCGGGCTCCGAGTTTTCTACGAGAAAATTGTTCGGGAAGCGATTAAAACGAATTACGAAATATTAATACGTGAACCATTAGTTTCATGGTAGCTGCTCCCTCAGTATGAAAATAAATAAATAAAAATTGTTGACTCCACGGGTTAATGAATAGAGTGGCTCGGGAGCGTAGAAAAACCATTGTTACGCTAATGGAGTTCGCTCCTGCCGACGATGGAGAACCGGAAAACGAGCGCCGCACACCTATCCCCATTGCTCCATCACGAATCGCAAAAGGAAGGTGGTGTAATGAGAAAATTGCCGCCAGAAACGCGATCTCGGAACGAGAGGGGAGGAAAGCCGGCTTCAAGGTCATTCGGGAAATCGCACGCAGAGGTGAGAGAAGTTGTTGCGGATTCCACGGCGCGCAGCGTGCGCACGAATCTCACGGCCTTCTGCGCACGGAGATGCCCGATTATGGCCTCCTCCAATGGCGAATATCTCAACGACGAGAAACGAAACCGTCGGCATATTTTTTTATTTATTTTCTTCGCGTAAAACGTTCGGAAGGTGGGCACCGTCTCGGCTTCGGTATTGAACGTCCACGTAGACGAACAGCCGAAGCCTCTACCAGGAAGTCTTGAATTATTCAACGTCAGCCATACAACCAAGAAGAGGAATAAAAATTGCTCGATCGCCGCCTCGTGGCAGCGGACTTTCACCAAGGTCAGTCGGTCTGGTCGAGCGAGAAGTGAAACCTTTTCGGTACATATCAGAGAAAATCTGATGCAAGTGTGCGGTTCGACAAAGAACTTTTCCGCTTATTTCCTCTTCGCCCAGCGACACCGTGAGCGTTGCCGTAAAGTGGTCGCTTGCCCGGAACTCGCATGTACGATTGGCATGCGCATTATTGGGACGCTGATATTGTATAAAGTTAAATAGTAGAGTAGAGCGGGGTTCGCCGAGAAAAAAAGGCGAGTCACAAAGAGACGAGAAGAAAAGAACTACGGACACGGTCAAGTGTAATTCGTTAACAGCCCAATTGAACGATATAAAATGGGGCGCCCCGTTGCGTCGATGGGGACAAGGGGTATTATAGCCTTAATCTTTCCACATAATGCTACATAGACGACGGGGTCGAGGTTGTTCGGCCATACGATGGAGCTGTATAATCGTGTCTCGAAGCTCTCCAATAAAACGCAATAATACGAAGTATCGTCGACGCCGGAGGCCTGCGGCGTTCTTTCCGGCGGAGAAAGAGTCGAGGTGGACGAAGAGGATGAGAATTAGAAATAGGCGAAGGAAGACGAGGACCGTCCGACGGGAAGGGATGATCTCGGTTTGACAGGAAAATAACTACCGACTAAGATTATCGAGAGGACCGGGTTTTTTTTTTTTTGCGGTCCTCTATTATACGCGGTATCTATCGATATCTTTCGCGCCTCAATTTGGCTAATATTTTCTCGAACCCTATTAACTACGGAGCGAGATTGAGCACAAAAAAACGTTGTATACCGATTCGAAGAAAAATATTTTTATGCGTAATAGTCGTCCATTTACGCAATCGAAACATCGTTCGAAACGTCGGCGACGTTGCCGATTTGATTTCTTAGGAAATTATCCTACCATGCTATCGTTGTCGTCTGACTGCTCGGTTTTCTGCCGATCAGTTTTCGGTATTAATTTAACATTTCAGGATGTATGTTACGAATAGAATGATTGCAAGTTAGAAGAAATTCCAATTCGGACACACGTTGATACAATACTTACCTCGACTGCAATCGTTAAAAAATTACCCGAACAAATTTGAACAGTCATTTTATCCCAGTCCGAAATGTCTCGACGGTCTGTCTTGATTATCAAAACTCATGAGAGGCTCTTGGGGGTTATTGGAATAATTAAGACCTCCTAGTGAATCCTTGCGAGACTCAAGTTGACCGTACGTTTGTACAATTCATTTCCGATTTAAAAATAACCGAAGATGTTTTCACGTACAACTTCGGTATGCGTAGTTTTGTAAGACAGAGCTACTCGGATCGTACAATGAGGGATATAGTAAAAATCACAATGGTTCTCAGCGGGAGGAGTCAAGTGACGGAATAATGAATGCACCGTGTCGCAGTCCTCGCGACCTCCGTGCCGCCAATTTCTCAGCTGTGTAGCCATTATTGTATGTGAAAAGTATGCACAGACCGGATTCCGCTGGTGCTCGCGCAGAGTCCCGACTTGGCGAAGTTCCTACGTGTACCATGCAGCCGCGCTAATGCTTACCATTAACCTGTGTTAATCATCGACCAGTCCCCCATTTAATAGCCCAGACGCAACGTCGCAACGGTTAATGAATAATGTCACTGGTGTCACGGTGCCCCAGTTCTCAAACGATTAGGAAACACACACTGCATGCGCGTATAAATGTCTGTTATATCAGTCGCCGCAGTGGCAGAGGAGAGCCCTTTCAATGAAGTCACTTGTTTCTGTCATTTTTGTCCACAATTGTTCCTAATACGTAATACATTTAATTAAATTATTTTTTCTCTTTGAGGATCCGACGACGATTCACAGTAAAGTTGGGCCAATTTTTGTTTCGCAAGAGTAACGAGCAACGCTCGCTTCTCTGGTACATTCCCATGTAACAAAGATCATAAGTGGATAATTTTAATTCCTTCGATAACTCATCCTCGAAACAGTTGAGACAAGATCAACGAGGTATATTTTGGTTATCGGATATATTTCTCCCATCCCATCGATAAACACCCTTAGTAGGCAACAAATGAATTCGGTACATTCGCCGTGTCTTTCAAACCAGTCATGATGACGCGGTCATGATTTTGCGAATTCTTTACTTTTGTTCTTCCTCTCGTAGAAATGGAGTTGGAGGAAGAAAGATGTAGTGACCCGCTACAAAGTTTATGCGTCGGTCTATTTCATATTATATCTAGACTCAACATTGGATGCCGCTGACGCGGACATTTTGTCGTCGGAAATTTTATCGAGTCTCTTACTTGCGGTGCTCCAGATTAGGACGACGGGAGAAAAGAAGAAACGAAGATCCTTGCGCGGTACCAAGATGGCGTCCTGCACAGGATCCGCAGGATCCTCGAGCGAGGAAGAATTCCGACTGTACCTTGCGGGGCCCAACCCCTCTTCCGCCGTACTTTCTACTCGCCAACCAAGGGAACGCGGCGTCTGGCAGCCTGGTGAATGGGGATAATTGCGTTGGCAATGCGCGAGGCTCCTCCCCCGTTCGGTAGCGGACAGCAGCGGTGGTAGCGGTAGGTAGGCAGTATATTGTGTGCCGGAGGGACAATACCGAAGCCGCCGTCGCAACTAATAATTTCGGTGGGCGAACATGACATGCCCGATGCGTGCGAGGTGTGAACATCATTCCAGTCAGTCGGAGCAGCGACGACGCCGACGACGGCGACGACGGAGCCAACGATCGTAGAAAAGTATGCGCTATACTCTACAACGTCACGCACTCACTCTCGTACGCCTACTATCGCGGCCGTCGTTTCAGGCTCGCGCTTCCACTCGTAATAATCTGGCGATTAAGACGCGGCAGCGTCTCGAGACAGGCACACTTGCACAGTCGGTAAAACAGCGAGACTTTTATACTTTCAGCCGCTCGCCGAGACAATGTGTTATATATATTATTCAAATTTGTCAAACATGTCACTAGGATCGTCTTTTTTTTTTAGGCCCTTTGGTGTGAGTTATTTCGCCAGGCTCCGAAGAAAAATAATTTTTTTTTTTTAATACAAAGAAACATTGAGCTGCCGTGGTGACTTCCGAACGTCTCCAATTCTCGATTTCATTCGTGACCGACAACTATATAAAATGATGGATAAAAAGGGGTCGGACGGCTCGCGCTTCGGACAATTATTATCTGACGCTTCAACGGCGAGTCGCTCATTATAGGTACACACACGCTTGTCCGCGACACGACATGACGCGATAGAGTCGCGAGTTTGCATTCGGGTTACGAATATACCGTAACCGCGACGTGGCCCGATGTAATTTCGCCGATATCAACGAAGGTTACCCTTTCGCGTTACCGATAGCGTGCGAGCTGACGCTGTATTGCATACCGATGGCTGTTCAAACGAAGCGATAATAGTTGTAAAATAAACGGAACGACCGAGCGATGGGAGACTGCGCGGCGCTCCAAAATGGAATGAACAATACAGGGCGTATCCGACGATCCGTACTTGTGCGAGTCTGCGAAAGAAAAAATTTCCCCTGCCGCCAATCTTTAATCGACGAGAGTTTCCGGAGTTTTACAACGACATCTCATGAATATATTAATAATGAAAAGCTTCCGTGGTTTGTTAAAACTGCTCAGCGAGATTGCAATCTCGGCTGCGCAGAAAATGAATAACTGAATAAATAAAGATTGAAATAAATGTAAAATATTAAATATATCCCATTTGCCGGAGTATCGCGATTCTTTTTTTTTTCTTTTTTTTTCTTTCTTTACACACGGAAAAAGCTGCTAGCGTGATCGTTCGTTTCGGAGAAGAGGATCTACCTCTAATCGGGATAGGACGAATGGAATTGCGTACAGTATGCAGCATACCGTAGGACAGCGAGGGGTTCCGAAGACACGCGAGAATAAGGTTTTGCACGGTAAATAAGTAACAGGCGGCAAAGAGACGAAAACTTGTTGAATCGAAGGGACGAAATGAATTGTTGACTCACCGAGCTCGACTGTAGCCGATCGGAGTCGGAGTGAGCTAAAGTGAAGTAAAAAATCATACTCGACCGTGCGCGTCTAAATTTAATATTACTTACCGGGGCACCGAGAGTATTGATTAAACGCGAACTGAGTGACGAAAACTAATGCATGCTCTCCATGCGGTCGAGCTGCCGGTGACATTTACTAATGCCTCGGTCCAACCCTCGCGGTATCGCACAGTGGACTTGGCAAAAAATGCAAATTAATTTAACACACGCGTGTAACCGTGTTTTCCATCACCTCCGATGATTGATTTTCGTATGCCACGCCAGAGCGCAGGCAAACTTTCAATTTTTACCTCGAGAAACTCGAACGCTCTTGAATCTAAAGCGTCGATAACTATTACATTTAAATTTGCTTTATGATTCTGTGCAACTTTATTGTGAACAATTGTTTATTTGCCTGTTTGTCCCATCGGTGATCGACGCTCTCACAAAAAGTCTGTAGCGGACAGTAAAACGTGCGACTGAAAAAATGAAAACTAATTTTCTCTAAGGTCAACCTTGATCCGTTTCATATATATATATATTTTTTTCATTTCTTTCGACTCGCGCCCATTCACGTGACTATTGAACTACTAGTATATTATACTTGCTCGACACGCGCACTACTTTTGGCGCATTCCAACGCTTATTTTTCTTGTTTTTTCCCTAATTAAACGACTTGACCGGAGTACTCAAAATAACATATCATTAAGAGCAAAAAAAAGGCTGAAAATCGGTTCTAGGATAATCGCGTGGACAAAATTTCTCTCGTGGGGATATTTAGATGCAGAAGCAAAGTTGTCGAACTCGCGATCGTAATACGTTGGAATGGGGGAGTTCCGACTGATCTGGCCTCGTTCTTTTGGCCTCCGAAGTAGCTAGAATGTTTCTCGGGGAATAAACGCTTCTCGGAAGGCACTCTTCTCGCTATTATTTAAAAAAGAGGGGAAAATCGGAACGACGAGAAGCGGCCATCGCTGCTTGGGTTGCCGCCCCATCAACGAAACAACCGACGCCTGTATACCATGTTGCCTTTTACCGAGAATCGGACCAAGATTATGTGATTTGAGGTAGTTATGTATCGGGAGGTGACCACGGCATTGTGATGCCAGTACGACGGCGACAGTGAAGCACAAAAGTCGAGTACGAAAGTTTCGGAGAAGTCAATTTTTTTTGTACTCCATAGAATCCCAAATGGGTTGCGAGTTAGTTTTTTATAAATTTTGCATGCACGGTGCCGTTTGAGGGAATTGTTGGATCGGGAGGCGGCGAAACTCCTTCCGACCAGGGTTCTGTGGGAGACCGAAACTTTTTTTTGATTGTAAAAAAAAACAAAAAAACAAGGTTGGTAGAAAATAATGGGAAAAGATGAAGAGGTTACGAAGTCTCGACTATTTTCGATCTAGTAAACGGCATATTGTACTATCCACTGTAGAGTTTCGAGACGGGATTTCCAACAATTGACGATGAAACGACGAATAAGATCGTCGTTTGTGAGACTACGAGAACGTCACCCGGTGAACCGTGGGAGTTGGCGAAGAATTAATTATAACATTTTTAATGCATGGTGCTGTTTAAGCGAATTGTTGGATCGCGAGGCGGCGAAACTCCTTCCGACCAGGGTTCTGTGGGAGATCGAATCTTTTTTTCATTATATAAAAAAAAACAAAAAAACAACATTGGTAGAAAATAATGGGAAAAGATGAAGAGGTTACGAAGTCCCGCATATTTTCGATCTGGTAAACGGCATATTGTACTATCCACTGTAGAGTTTCGAGACGGGATTTCCAACAATTGACGATGAAACGACGAATAAGATCGTCGTTTGTGGGACTACGAGAACGTCACCCGGTGAACCGTGGGAGTTGGCGAAGAATTAATTATAACATTTTTAATGCATGGTGCTGTTTGAGCGAATTGTTGGATCGCGAGGCGGCAAAACTCCTTCCGACCAGGGTTCTGTGGGAGATCGAATCTTTTTTCCATTATAAAAAAAAAAAACAAAAAACCAACATTGGTAGAAAATAATGGGAAAAGATGAATAGGTTACGAAGTCCCGCATATTTTCGATCTGGTAAACGGCATATTGTACTATCCGCTGTAGAGTTTCGAGACGGGATTTCCAACAATTGACGATGAAACGACGAATAAGATCGTCGTTTGTGAGACTACGAGAGAGTCACCCGGCGAACCGTGGGAGTTGGCGAAGAATAATATTCGTTGGATCGTAGTCGCGGCCCAGCAAAAGGACGTTAACGCACGCGGTATTCTTCTTTATACCTCGTCGACGGATTATAACGAGGCGGAATTACACAAAAGGAAGCTCATATATCAAGTATAGACAAGAGCGACGACAAGGCACGATCTTCGTTGCTAATGTTTCCTCGAGATCTACGGCTGTACGGCCTTCGCGCATTAGAGCAACGGTCATCCCCGACCGGCACGACGTTTCGCAATCACCGACAAAGAGGCTGCGTTACCTCGAATTTTGTCGCGTGTCCTTCAATCCAACTATAGATCCAACGGTTCGTGGGCAAAAAAAAGGCAATAAAAAATAAGAATTTAATAACGTTCCCCCTGAAAGGCCCAACCCTGCCGGTTATTTTAAGTGTAAGGCGCCGATAAAAATACATAAGGTTTATCAAAACTTGTATTGTTACAAACAAAATAAAAAAATGCAAGGCTGCCCGTTCTTCGTGGTCCTATGTCCTATAACGATTCGAAGAAAAACTTCTGAAACTCCAAAATACCTTACCTTAAAATTGTTACTCCCCATCGAAGCCGAGGGAGTATTTAATCTGAAAAAATGCATACGTATTCAGAAAAATAAACGAAGAATTTTCATTTAAAAAAAAATGATGTTTCCGGGAGATTTGTGAAACAATTAAGATTTTCATCAATTTGTTAATAACGTTCTGGAATAATAATTATTATTATGCAAAATTAATCTTTTCGGCATCTTTAATGCGCTTGATTTTTTTTTTTAATTTTATATTATCGAGAAGTGTTTACAATTCCCTCTCAATTCAAATAAAAAAATAAAAATAAAAAATTCTCTGAAACTTATGCGAAATGAACACCATTCGCAAGGACTACCTCAATTGATCCTTTTGTGCATACTCACGAGGATAGGTTCTAACGAAGTTTAGCTCGACGCCGGTCCTTTCGTTTGAACCTCGTCGAGCGCGCGCTATCCGTCTCGCCAAGTAGAATTACGAGTCGGACATCGGCCCGCGGGAATTCGTCCTGCGTTACTCCTCACCGCTGTTAATCTCGCCGGCGAAGAATCCTCCGGAGAAAAATTGTCTCGAAGCGATTATTAGCGCACGAGAAAAAGTAGGACGTAATAAAGTGTATCCGTGCCATAATAACACATCGCGTATACCGCAACCGCAGGAGGTAAAAGTTTAAGAAATTGTAGTAGCTCCGATATTTGACTCGAGGCTCGATACATACCGTACGAGTGTAGAACGAGTAAATATCGAGCTCTTTTTCGCTCCGGTCTCCTAATACGTATCTTTATCGGTCGCGGTCCGGAGCAACCCACTTGACCCCCGTCGTACCGCGGGACGTTTCGCGAACGATGATGATGATGATGATGAACCGGCTCCCGCGAGACTCGCCTTTTGCATAATACCGCGACAGCCACCAGTCGATTCCCGCTGTGTATAAACAGCTCGGAGTATCTGGAGTCTCGTTCGCGTCATGAAGGAGAAGGGAATATAATATGCATGGAGTCGTAAGGCAGGTTCGAGACTGGGCTGGATCACCAGAAGCTTGTGATTAAGGCACACACACACCGAGGCATGTGCGCTCGCCGGCATTGTGTCTGTTCGTGTTGCGGACGCGCGGTGCAAGACTTGCCTTGCTTGCCCTGTTGCCTCCCTCTGGACTAGCAATGTTTTCGCAGACCGAGGGTGCGTAGACTCTCTCCCAAGTACACTGAGAGAAGGATCTAGTAAAAATTACCGATCATCCAAAGAAAAATATCATATCACAAAGTAATAGGGCGCCAGGACGCCACCTATGGCAGAAGGTCTCCGATCATCCAAGAATTTTTACCATAATATCTAAGAAAAATTCTCATAAATCCGGTACTTCCTACCATAGGTGGGGCCGTAGCGCCCTACTACCATGTGATATGGTAATATCTCTCAAGCGATATAGTCATTTCTACTAGATCCTTCTCTCAGTGTATGGGGAACACGGACGTTTCTTGACCTCCTTTTGTTCGTTCTCAGGAATTTGAGAAAATCATTTTTCTTCGATCAAAGACCGATTTCACTTGAGGCAATTTTACGCAGACGCGGACCCGGGCTCGGTCGATAACGTAACCGGAATCCATTTGGCTTCTTAATCTGATAGATTGCAATAAAAATAATTACAATTTTTGTTACCGAAGAAGAATTTTTGTTTCCTGTGGTCTTAGGATCGAATAGAGAGTCGTAACGTCGAGTGTACACAAAGCGATAAAAACAAAACAATTAATGAATTAGTCTTGAAATCTCCGTTACGATTGGCAAAAGGGCGTCAAAATTTATCACGCGTACCAAACGTATAGATGATTAAATCAAACCGATTCCGCAATTTTTATAACACCCGAAATGAGTAGGCTACACGGTACAAAATAATTTCGTAAAATCGGCATGCGAAATTTCGTAGAAATAATTTTGTTGAATAAGTGACAAACTCGTCTGTCACTTATTTGAATATACGAACCTGTCTTTTTATTTCCCGTGTCATTGACAATTTTAATTTGTCCTTTAATTGTGAAACTAGAAAATGAACAAATAAAAAATTATGGACGTTTGTGGACAATGAGTTGTTGTAAAAAGTACAAACTTTTTTTGCTTCGTATAATCGAGTCTCCTCGCGGCGCAAGAACTCGTGCATATCGGTCCTATCACCTGGCATATAAGATTTACATCCTTACACATAAATCAAAGTGACAGCTGCAAGCGTTTACAGGACGAATACCGATAATACGTACGACACGTGATCGGAGATGTCTCCGATAAATCTCGTCTGATACCGATAATATTTTCTTTGGCGTCGTACTTGGCGGAAAAAATTGTAAACTAAAAAAATGCAAACGACCGATATTATGTCCCATGTGAAAGACGCATAGTCTCCAAGAAAAGTTTAGTGGATGTTCGGTAGCCGATCAGTTTCAACTACGATGATAACGTATTCACATTGGTCGATATCACTGCCGATCTAGACTGCTCTGCTTTTCGATGTTACGCCTTCCCGCCGCTTCTCCTGGAGTATCCGCCGGACTAGACTCGGAGCTCCTGTCGTGCCGCACTCACTCCGGAAGGCAGGTGTTGCAGGCCCACAGCCAAGGGCACTGGGAATCGACGCGGAATCCGCACGCGTTCAACGCCCGCGGAACGTTAATGGGCCTTTGGCGATTCGATCGCGAGCGAATTCGCGAACGACGACTACGACGTGTGTACGTACGAAGCGCCCGAAAAACGTGCCACCTTAATTCAAGCAACGCTAACGACCTGTCCTTCCTTTACCCTTCTTTTTTTTCGGCTTCCATTCTTTTTTCCGAGTTTACAGTTGGGTCAACTATGAATTGGCAACGAGTAATTGCGGAAGCATTGATGTGTATTGAGAAAAGCTAATTTGCGAACGACGACAACGACGACGACGTGTGTAGGTGAGACCGGGGCAAAATGGCACAGCGGGACAAAACGGGACTGTGAGAGCAAAACTCAGTTCTACAATAATTTTTGGATGCCCAATTTTGTCCTGACGATACATCCGGATTTTTAAACCCGTTTTGCCCCACGTACCACCATTTCAAAGTAATTGGAGAATTGCGTTTTGTCCCATTATCCCGTTTTGCCGCGGTGTGCCATTTTGCCCCACTCTCCCCACGTCCGAAGCGCCTGAAAAACGTGCCATTTTAATTCAAGCAACGCTAACGACCTGTCCTTCCTTTACCCTCCTTTTTTTTCGGCATCCATTCCTTTTTCGAATTTTACAGTTGGTTCAACTATGAATTGGCAACGAGTAACTGCGGAAGCATTCATGTGTATTAATAAAAGTTCAGGCACACAAGATACAATTTTCGGTGGGTAGCGTATCGTAATCTCCATTCGTCATTCTACCGACTCGCACGATTCGGTTCACTTGACGCGATCCCGCAGCCAACTGGAATGTGACCTTCGACCTCAAATGCGACAGATTTGCTTTCTTTCTTCTTCTCTCTCGACCCGGCCTTTGAACGGCGACTCGTAAATATTGTCAATTGAATTAATGAAAATGACATTAGCCATTTTACTTTGCCAAAGCTGGCCCAGTGCAGTCGCCGGACCTACATTAAATTATTGTTGACTCGTCGATGCCAAGTTCTTGTTGGAAATTCAATCTACTGTGCATAGACAATATATTGCAGAACAGCAGACAAATCCGTCGGACGAACGCGAAGCGTATCATAACACATATTGTTTATGACGTGAACAACTCGGAAGCGTGGAAGCGAGTCCGCTACCGAAATACTCAACGTTGCCGCCGGTTTAATTTGAGTTTCATTATGCGAAGGGAACCGCGGGCGTGGTCCGCGCACACGCACCGACAATAACTTGCAAAGTCGCATAAACCAGCCCGCGCAACGTCTCACTTAATGAGCGGCTTGATTACCCCCACCTTCGCGTGTGTGCGATCGTGGACGGAGTGTGTAATACAGAAACCGAGAGCCGGTCCTAACGCCGCGGTCGGCCGAACGCGTTATTTAGCGACGGATTTACGAGCGAAGATTGTGCGCGCAAATGAACGGACGGACGGTATAGTATAATGCGAGCGAGCGCACCGAACGATTACTTTATGCTCCCGAGTCTTTTCTATCTCGTTTCTTTTCAAGCTGCCCCTGATTGTGTCGCTTCCTCGTCACAGATTTTTAATTTTTTCAACGAACGATCGCAGCAACGGGAAACGTGCGCATGTGCCGACCGCCTAAACAGAGGCAAGGGAGTCCATTTTTTATTTTTTTTTACGAATCCTGTCCATCTGAAAGCGGAATGACAAACGAGAAGGTCGGTTCAAGGGTCAGATACGCGAGCTGAGAATAAAAAGTTTCCTCTTCTTGTTATTCCTCGGGAGAGAATAATATCGGGCCTATAGGCGCAGAGTCGTATATCATCTCCTTTACGATGATTGTCTCTCTGTCACGTCGTCACAATCTCGGTCTGTAACTGCCGTGGCCCGGTCATAAAGATGCGCGGGGCAGATTATCGCTATGCTTACACCTTATCGTGTGCGTAGGGTGGACGTACCGGTTTTGCCCACCATTTCCGGAAGTGCGAGTCCTTCGATACAAACGGAAACACATCGTTTCGATGATTCCGCTAATTTTTTCGTTCGGAATTTCGTAACAACCCGACGAAATGCGCGAGCGATTGCAGTCCGTTGTTATCTGTTCGGTACCGTTGACCGATGACCCTTTTTCATTGAAACCGCCGAGTGATAATGTTGCGCGTATCGAAGAAAGTCGGTGTTTACCGAGCTTACGCGCTGCTCCGAAAATAAAAATAATTCACTGGACTCTTTCTATATACATGTATACTGTTATATGCTATATATTTTTGTTGTTTCAACCGAGCCGGTGAATTCATAGATGATCGGCTTGACATGGCTCGATAGACTGGATTTAAGCTCGTGTCGCGGTGTGCCAAAAAAAAATCCTTCGAGCCGGATTTGAACCAGCGACCTATGGATTTCTCTTTTAAATTCAAACGCGACTACAGTCCACCGCTCTACCAACTGAGCTATCGAAGGCGATGTTGCTCAAGTACCGTTTAATTACAATTCAATTAGTTGTAAAAAATATAACACCCTCGGTTCATAGAAAATCCATTAAATTCATTGATGCGAAAAGGAGGTCATATTTGCAAGGAGCATTTGTACGCTTGGTTGCCGAAAACTACAAGGCCGATTCTCTCTGCGATTTCTCAATTTAATAATTATAAGTGTTAAAATAAAAATAAAAATAAAAAAAAGATCGTCAAACGCTATTTCACCGTCCGAAAATGAATAGAAACTTAATTTTCTACAGACCCGAAATTATGCCAAAATGGTAAAAATAAATTAACGTAAATCGAAGACAAGATGTGGAAAAAGAAGAATCCTTCGAGCCGGATTTGAACCAGCGACCTATGGATGTCAATTTCCGATCGAACCAACTACAGTCCACCGCTCTACCAACTGAGCTATCGAAGGTTACGAGACTCGAAATGAGATCTCGGCCTCTCGAACGGAGTGATGGACGATTTTCGAATGAGGTCAAGCGCCCCGGGCGTGTTGTAAATTCTCGGGTACTACCGCTGCACGCAATCTCCGACGTGGTTCTTCTGTTTTGTCCACCTCTTCCCGTGATTTCGAGTAAAATAAAAACCCGGGCTGGAATGTTCGCCGATCAACGGTTCACCGCGACACGGCGAATATAGGAAGCCCCGATTCTCTATCGTTCGTTAAAGATACAAAAGTATCGGGTGAAAAAGCCGTTCCCCGATGGATCGTCGAGGGCGCACCTGTTGGCCGCGGCAGAGGGATGAAAAATTTATTACAAGCCCGTCGAGCGAGGAAACCGGTAACGAATTCAAACAGACATCATCTTCGATACCGGCGGATTCTGCCGAGATGTCGAAAATGTCGCTTATTTCGTTTAACAATTTCTGTACAATAAATCTTTTTTTTTCCAGGTTTCTTTGGTGCATCTTGTTCACTTTTTTTTTAAATTCATTTTAATAAAACGAAGACCGACGCTGGCACGATAATAATCAATATCGAACATTAAAAGCGCACCATATAATTACAAAGACGTGTGCGACGAGACGGACATCGGGTTGTGTATCCTGCACAGAGAAGCGAGGAAGAACGGAAGAAGGAAGAAACGAGTGTGCATAACTGGACGTGCGTGGCACGAGGACCTAACAGGGCCCCGGCACGTCCGGCCTGGTCGCTGACCAAACGGCAGATGTTATCGTTAAGATCGGCGTTCGTCGCGCAACTGCCTTTCACTCGCGTCTTCTCTTCTCAGTCTCGTCCATTCACCCTTATCCTTCGCTCTAATTCTCTATACATCTTCCCGTGTCGTTATTTTCCTCAGCTCATTCTTGTCGTTGTTTCTCGGCAGCGAAGCTTGCGTCCTGTCGTCTCGGACGGAGGTTTTGTTCTGTCAAGTTTCCAAAAAAAGTTGTAAAAAAAAAAAATGTCTCATAACAAAAAATGTCTGGATGAAAAAGTCCCCGAGCCCCGATAAGATTCGTGTACGATCCCCGTAATTCGACGTCTCGTTCAAGAGTTCAGAACGCGAGCCGACTCCACCTGGATCGAAACTTTGCGAAATCGACGATCCAATACTCGTCTCATTTGCCCCGGAATCGAAACTCTGGACAAAGTATCGTATCTTTCGTACCGAATAAACTTTTAATTGGACTTGTCTTCTCTTGCGCCCCGATCGAACGCGTGTGCCCTCTTGTGCGTCGCTTATCGAGACGCCGTCTCCGTCGCAGTGAATAACGGTCGGGAATGATAATTGAGTTATTAAACGGATAATTGACGTCCGAGCGTCCGAGGTGAGCGGGAACGACTTGTGCACGCGCGCGGTCCATCCTCAAAGGAATTCGTGACCGTCGATCATTCGTCAACCAGGCACGCCGCGTGTAATGCCAACAGGTATTTATTTATAAACGATATTTATCGTCGCCACGGTGGATCGACGCTGACGAGTGCGAGTCAAAAATACGAGTCGACTATTGTCGGACGAGGGAGCGAAACGCGCTTCCCTCGAGCAGGTGCGAGACGAATTCTCTTCCGTTTCTTCTTGCGTTTGTGCGTCGTCGCCGTCGACCGAAGGGTCGGTCGGAGAGGAATAAATATTTATGTACATACCGCGTGTGGGTACGAGCCGACGGAGAGATGCAGCAACGTCGATGCCTCACAGCGATCTCTCTCGTATACCACGTAACATACTCTATTCCTGTCGGGGATCGCCGACTGGGATTGCGAACCCTCTCGGCGCGCGCGTATATACGATCCTAATTGTTATGGCTCCACGGAGCAATAACCCGGTGCTTTACGATGGTGTTCGTTGCGCCGGTACGATTCGCCTCCCTGTGTATCACCTTAGGCACGGTAATTGTTATGTTTGCAAAAAAATAACACGTGCTATACCGTTGCGACCGAGGGTGCCGGCTTTGAAAGGCAGGTCGGCGAAGGAAGGTCGGGGGCGCTTCAATAAAGAATCGCGGTTGATAACGAGCTTTGTTCCGAAATTTTATCATTCATCGGAGTGGATTCCCGGGTGGACATTTTTATATTCTCACCCTTCGCCCGCTTGGACCGGACTCTAAATTGGTCGATTTCTTTCGGACTTGTTTCTTCGCGTGGAAGTGCGACGATCGGGAGTATAATTGAATTATTCTCGGGACACGCGGCCGACGTTTTCATTAATATTAAAATCGTGTGCCAAACTTGGCATATGACATCGCTCGGTTCCACGGAGGATAATCAACGCGCAGTTTACGGAAGTAACGAGGTGGACTCGCTCGCGCGAGCCGAAGCGCGTTTGTTGAGGGAATAAAAAATCAGTTCGCCGCAGGTGCCTGTGTGTCTGCGGGGTTTCGAGAGGGAGCGCGCATTTTATATTACATTTAGGTAAAAAGAATGAGAGAGCGGCGCGTAAGTAACGCAAATGGAGAGGCGGACGTGGCGGCAAAAAGCGTCGAGGGGGGCTCACTGTGGCCAGCTTAATTGTGAGCTCGACTTCATGCTGCCGTAACACGATATTTACATCGAATACTTTGCGATAAAAGCGGCTCTATTCTTTTTTCTTGTCTCTTCGTCGCACGCATGCGCACTCGACGTTGCACAGTGTATTGCGAGCATTCAAAGAATTCCCGTGATGCAACGAGTCGAGTTTTTTTTTATCGTCTCGTTTCTTTTTCTTCGACTGACTTCACGTTTTTTTTTTGTTTTTTTTTTCAATTGTTAAATCCGTCATGAGCGGCAATTCACCTCGCAGGTATGAACTCGGAGAATCGAATTTAAATCCAAGACAACTTATCGTCCAAATGTTTTTTGACATAGCTTGAGCGGCCACACTCGGAAAAAAGATTTATTCAAATCAAATAAATTTCGATATTCAAATGACGTTTATTAAGATAAAATAAATGTTTCGTTGCCCTAACAAAATCTTTATTAGATTCAAATAACGGCTTTTCTTTACTTTCGGTAAAAAAAAATTATTCGAAGTGAGTATTTATTGATTTGTACTTTAAAATAAATGTTTATTCGACGCAAAGAAATCGAATAATTGAAAATACGATTTTGAATAGATATTTATTCGCGCCAAAGAAATTATATATTTGGCACTAAGAAAAAACACGGCTATTATCCGGCAACGCGCATTATAGAGTCGTGAACACGTCAATAAAAAGAATAATACTGTCAAACAAATTAATTTATTAGAATTTAATAAATGCTCTATTACGTCATGAAACAAATAAAAAAATTTCTTCGTCCCTAATAAATTTTCTTTGACTGGAATAAACTTTTTTCTGGGTGCATGACCCAGCCGATTCTATGTACTATTTGGTACTATAAATCGAACGAGTTAACGTGCCGGAGAAAGCACGAGCGAGTTATTAATCAGAGGATGAAAATTAAAGAAAGGGGGCCACTCTCGATCCCGGTCTTTCGCACCCATGGGATATGACGTACGGGTCTGACGCAGCGTGTGGCGCTCGGTTTCATCCATCGGCTTCTCCTCCTGTTCTTCATCGCGCGCACCCCGCTGCACCTTTCCTGAACCCCGGTCCAGCCGCGATTCACGTAAGATTGTAAACCAGGCCCCAAAAACGAGCCGCGGCGAATAAATATTTGAATTACAATCCGACCCGCTCGTAAAAACGTCGTCACTCGTAACGGATCGTTTCTCCCAACCGCCTCCCTTCGTTGGGCTTGGATTATTATATGCAACGGAGACTGCGCACACTGTCGGTGCCGCGTCGGGCACCGACAGATCTTTAAAAAAAAAAAAGAAACGAGTCTTTTTCGTCTCATCACTTTGATATTAACCTCTTTGGTATTAGAACTCTTGTATCATTTTTTCTACCTTCTAAGTCACGACTGGAGTAAATATACAAGGCAGTAAATGGGGTTTTCCTCACATTAATCACTTCGTTTTTTAATAAGGACGGTGAATAGCATGCGGCAAATTTGATTTTATCAGAGTTTAGGGGCTGAAAATCACACTGAAAGAACCAAAACGTAACGAAAATTAGTGAAAATTGGATTTTTTGCGATTTTTTTCCTTCAGGTTTTCAAATTTCAAATCTCATTTCATAGGGGATATACCAAGCTAGTAGGAAAAATAATTGTCCCATTCTATTTCATTCGAGAGTCTATTTCTTTAGACATTTAAAAAAGGGAAAAACCAAAAACGAGTAATATGCTTCCTCACAAAAGTTGAAAATTGAAATTGTCGTATCGTTTTCTAATGATGTTCCTTTATTCGCGAAGGTTCGTCTATGAGAAAGCATTTTCTGCTTTTTTGGCTTCCACACATCAGGACATTTTTTTGAAAATGCGATTTTTCGATGTTGTGGAACATTCTGAACGCGTTTTCATTAAAGTCTCGATTTTTTCCCAGTATAACAAAACTCCCTGTATGAGAAGGCTTTATCAATAAAAACGCAACTAAAAAAGTTGAAAATTTGTATTTCCACGACTCGATAATCTCAATTTCTACGTTAGGAGCGCAGTTTGAATATCGTTTGGGATGGTTTTCTACCCCGTACATGAATTTTACGGTGAACAAAAAAAAAATGTTCACTCAATATTTATTTTTCAAGGCAGTGATGTGAACGATAGGGGGCATAATTCCTTCGAGGAATAATTTGTCGGTGATACGCATGGGAGTGTGGGAGGCACTAAATCGTTATGCAAAAGTGTCGGCTACGAGCTACGCGAAACGCGGACGAGAAAAATTGAGAGTGAGAATGATAATGTCTGCAGCGGCTGTAAAACCATACTTGTATTATAAGCTATCTCGAGGAGGCTGCGAGATACGGTAGGTGCCGCTGCTACGGCCAGTTGACACCGTCCCGAGTTGCGTTGCAAATGAGAGAGCCTATACGGTGAAAGTGAGACATCGTAAATTCGTAATTTACCTCGTCGCGCCGGGTTCTCCTCTCGGTTTCTTCACCGGTGTATATCGCTCGTATAACGCCGCGTTACCCCGGGCACTTGAGTTACCTTTAATTGCATTTTTATTTAACTCACCTTCATTAATTCAATCGAGACCACTAAAGAAATGCCCAAAGTTACGCGATTGAATTTTTTTTTTTACGCATCATAACGTGAAAAGCGGGACGAAAATCTTTGCAGACAATCCGAATTTATCGTAACAATTAGTTTTTTTTAGTTAAAAATGGCCAACTACTTTCTGCGCGTAGGGTAAAAGGGGTGAATATGGCCCACCTCGATTAACACGTAAATCAATGATGTATGGACCGGGCCATATTCCCCACGTTTCCCCTATACGTCACGATGAGCTCAATGTACACTGGAATTTGCTTTCGAAATTCCGACGCGAATCGTTAATTTCATGCCTTGTTAACAGCGAACGATGTTAACCACTACCGGAATCCGATTTCGCCGATTCACCGAGAACCCTCTCAGTCGATATAATGTATATTTATCGAATCGGCTTTTCGTTGTTGTTTTTATCTTGCGTACCTTCGTCTCATTACCAGCGTTACGTAGAGTCACTTAATATCAAAAGTACGCTCCACGCGATAAGAGCGGACCTACGGGAGCAGGTGACATTAGCCAAGTACGGCATGTGTCGCTTGTTACCAGCAGTCCGTTTATCCCGCTTGTCGATCGATTTCTTCAACGTTTCTCTCCCGTCCTCTTCCTCTCATCGACCACTTAATCGAAAAGTAGTCTTTTTTTATTGTTTATTTTAATCAAGGCCAACACGTCGAATCTGAGTCCTCCGACGGTGCTTCGATCGAGTTATTTTATTTAATGCCATTTTTTCGAGCGTGCTCAATGTACCTGTGTGTACAACAAAAATTTCCGTTGGTGTTCCTGAAATCTCCTATTCCGTATGATCCTGAGGATATCTGCATGTGCGCAAATTTCATCAAGTTGTAATGGTTGTATTTCGATTGTACACACTCTGCTCGAAGAAGTTCACTTGGAGATTAAAATTCTATAAGTGAACAATTGGTTATTCTTCCTAAAACCGTGCACTGATAGAGACTTGCCAAAGATGAAATTTGATGTCATGCAGAAATCTTCAGGGAGATCATTCCGTTGATCCATTGAACCCACTTCACGATGTTCCACCGAGTTCCCCGGTTAGACCATTATTCAGTCGGTTCACCGAAAAAAAATCGTTGTCACAACTCTTTAGCCGTGACACCTACTGACAATACAGAGAGACGTATCTAGCGAAAAAGACGCGAAGCGACGATTACTAACGATTAACCGCCGCGGGGCTGGAAGAAACGAGCCGAGCCGAAGAGCGAGAGACTGGGTCGGGTAGTGAAGATGAAAAAAAGGGAACAGCAGCAGCGGGCTCGTTATTATTATAGAGGCCAATTTGTGCCGAGCGCGCGATCCGATCGTCGGGCTTGATCGGGGAACCGAACCGTGCCGCGCGCCGCCGATCGGGGTCCTTAAAAATCGTCCCCGCATCCTCATCCCGGTACTTGCCACAAAAAAGCGCATCAACGGCAAACGGTCTCTTTAATGTTGACAAAATTCACTGGAGCTCCTGTAGCAAGCTAGAGTGTTGACATTTTTTTGAAAAATTAATGTACACAGAATTCAAGAATAGACTACAGAAACGGCGGGACCTGCGATAACCTTATTCGCATGCGACGACTTTGCCCCAACACCGTCGCACCTGCTCTCTCTCCACTTTTGCACCTTCGGACTCGCAGCGACGGGACGACACTCGCCACCGCGAGCGACGTCCATTTTTTTTTTTTTTTTCTTTTTTTACCTCACTTAAAATCTTGTACGAAAATTACTGACGTCCCGGGGCTTTCATAAACATTTCGATTTTATCATACTGTTCTATCTTGTATATGTTGATCGAAAACAATAAATTAAAACTACTTGAATCAACTGCATTTATGTAGAAAGGTAAGTGGTCATGACTGCTGTCATGTCATATGTTTTGGAAAACTGTGCGGAATGGCCAAAGTCACAGAGTGCCGAATAATAATTTCCACCCATACTTATTCGACGAAGACCGTAAAATTACCGTTTATGGTAATCCCAATGCAACAATCCAAACAATGTAAAGATTTTCTCATCAGACACGTAATACATAATGTACTTGTTGAACTACCCGAGTGGAAATTTTCGAGCGTTACATCGAGCCCTGATAGGGTCCTGATAACGCCTTATCAGGCCCTTGTCAGGCCTTCTCAGGACCTTATTAGGGCCCGATGTAACGCGTGAAAATTTCTACTCGGGTACTTCTTGTCGAATCACTTATAATTGCTGTCGCGTCGAGTTTTCGATAAAAAAAAATCCCAAAGATCCGATTATTCGAGGATAAAAATTGCTGATTACTCGCCCATCTCGCGTTTCCACTCAAGATTCCTTGCCGGTCAGCTGAGATCGGCATGTAATTGACTGCCCCACGAGAGAAAGAGAGAGCGAAAGTTGGGAAGCAGAACAGCCGGTATAGCCAGATTCCGACGAAAACCCGTTCCCAAGAATCGTCGAGTCGCATGTGCATCATCGGGGTCCTCGCGTTCGCGAGGTGAAACTCGATCCTTATTCACGGTAAATCTGTCGCGCGGAGTAGTCGCGGATTCTTCATTTTGACCGATTTTTGTGTGTGCATTTTTTTTTTTCTTTCTCCTAAAGACACTTCTCCGATGGCTCATGCACGTTGCGTTTTAAGTTTTGTTCATGGTGATTCATCGCCGAATCACTGTTGATTCATTGCTGATCCATTGATAGGCATTCTCTTTTAAATCTGTATAAAAGTGGACAGAAATATGTGTGAGGCGGAGGAGTGATGGAAATAAATTTTTTGTTTTGTTTTTAGGCAAAAGTGGTATTCGTGGTTGTAACTCAAAAGAATTCCGAGCCTTACCGAAACAATATGACGTGCGCGTTCGACGTTTTTCCGTATTTCATTTCAAGTGCAAATATTTAAAAATTTAAAAAAAAATGTAAATAAAATATTTCTTATTTAAAGATAAAAAGAATTATTTTGCATGATTTTAGAAAAAGTACTCTTGCTTCGCTCGCCATCGATTCCTCAATCGAAGGTTTGCCGAAACGATAATGCAACAAAGTACCATCCCGATTGAAGCTTTAGTTCCAAAAACTCGATTGTTGCAGTCCGAGAGTTGAAACAAGAATTCGTACATAAAATTTGCGCGCTTGGCACGTGAATATAAACTACCGACACAACCGAGTTGTATTCCAATCGTTAGGGATCTCACGGTATAAACTTTAAAAAACTCCAGATACCGATACAAGTAGCTTTCAGTCCACCCACAAGTTAAACATCACGCCAGAGACATAAATTCATCAAGCGCATATCAGTAGTGACGGCATTCTCGCTCACGCAGATACTTTTTTTTTACTTCTCTCCATCTGATTATAAACTATGATACCTTGAGCGTACGGAACTAGTGTACAAAGCGTGGAAAATATAATGAGTAGGGCGTAAAGCCTTTGAGTTAACACGCACGCATGACAGCTATATAATATCTACAAAAGGTACAATAACTTTTTACGCCGTCTGTCACCGTACAAATATAGACGATTTTACACTGGTAAAAAAAAAAACAACAACAACAGCCGATACGGAAGAAAGTTACAAGTTGCAGGGAAAATTTTAATCCAAGCAGAGGGGGTGGGGGAGGGGGGTGGAGGGGGAGGGGTACATAATAACCGTTTATATTAAAATAATTAAAATAATATACTAGAGATATATCCAATCGGCCAAAGATTTTGTGTCGCTGGAAGAACCGTCGGGCCTTAATAATTTAGTTGTGAAAGCATGAAATATTTTATGGCAATGCGAGATAACGAAGCGGCGCTGGTACCGAGTTGAAAAACGTACGATCGCGTTGATGGATTGGCTCTGTTGCGGTCTACGGCCTTCCGTCGTATACAATATTATACACAATAGACGCTGGATAATATACCGTTCATTGCGGCGGCATACCGCGTACAGCGATATGACGGTAGCCTTTGAACTCGCGTACGGTACGTGTGGGGTGCACGGCGTATCCTAACTCTCTATCGACTCCTGCGGGGCCGGCTTTGTTGCGAGGATTACGCGGGATAAATGGGCGAAGAGGTAATACGTGCACACACGACCGCGCAGCCTAGCGACCGGGAGGCTCGCGGTGCAACCCCGGAAATCAACGAGCCCGCCACAAGTTTCCGCAGTGCCACAAATTCTTCCGGAAGTGGGGAAGAAAAGGGCGGGAAGTATTTCGGTACCACCCCTCGGACAGCTTTATCGCAATTCACCCCGGCTTCGTCGATGCGTTATAGTGTGTTGAGTATAATCTCGTACGGGCGGCTCACATGCACGGGAGAAATTACACCCAGGTTGATACGGCGGTTGTGTGTCGTAGACGACGGAAGGGACATTTGCGGAATAGTCGCTGCGCAAATTGCACGGCGTATGGATTTTTTTTTTCACAATTAAGCTTCAATGCTCTTTCTGTACTTACTTCTTTTAGGGTTTGTTTTTCAGTGGATATTGTAATTACCAGGACCGTCAGGGAGTATCTTAGGAGGACGAGAGTCTGCCGTCAATGATTTACCCCGCCGAACGTCCTCACGTTCGGCAGGGTAAGATTACGCATTTACACCCTTAATGATTTACCCTGGTTGATCATTAACGGTGTAAATGAGTAATTTTTTTTTTTACGCTAGATGGCTTCAATGGGTCAATGTGCCATCCGACCGTGATACGTGGAAACTTAGTGCCGCTGCTGAAGCCGCCTTTTCCTGCGCGGTATTTCTGCGTTTCCGGCGAAACGCGGGTCGGCAATTATTTCACGCATGTCGCGCGCGTTTCCATCGACAGGGAGTATTATATGAAAATGTAAAAAAATAAATGAAAAAAAAAAAGTGTCAGCAATGGGTGCGACGGTGGCAAAAGTCTCTTTACCTCAATGTTTCTCTTTCTCGACTCGTCAGGCCAGTCCACAGGTTGTGATCATATCGGGATTTTAATAACCGGTTATACGCCCACTACGAATGCATTTCAGACGACATAAACGCTCGCACTCTTTCTCAGCGTAAGATAGGCCGGGACCGATAGGCCGACTGGCGCGTCCACTTTGCTCCGGCTGTGTACACATCGTGCACGTGTGTGCATGTATGCGCTCGGATACGATGCACAGACAAGAGCGAGACTGCACGCCCCGACGACGTTGCGTCGTTGGGGAGAGGGCAGGCGCATCCTATGTGACGATCATTATAGTATGATTGTCGCGTATAGTGTGCCGTTTATCCTTGCACCGTACGGGCGGCAAGAGCCGATACAGACGAATTATTTAACTAAACTCCTGAATAATAGGCCAGTTATCAATTAGAATAGCTTCGATTTCGTACTACTAGATATGAAAATCGCCAGTTGTTCTGTTACCGATTTAAAAAAAATGGCAAGCACTTTGGACTCGTTTATTATTCTGTTTGATTCAATAGATCGATACCAGTATATGTATAAAATGCCGGTACTAAAAAATTAAATGAAGATTCGATTGTTACAATAAATTCAACCCGATAAGTGATGAATATGCGTTTTATCCGGATTTTTTCGGTTCATCGATATATTTAGGATATTTATAATATTAATTTAGGATATTTATAAATGTACCGAAGCGTTTTAATATATGCATGCATAGGCGATGGGATATAATTACCAAGCCGATCAAACTGTCAGGGCGGTAAAGTTCGAGCTATATTTTGCTCCTATTCCTACCTAACCGTACAGCTTGCTGGGGAGTCTCTAATATCAGCCTTTCGATGCCCCTGTTCGAAACTGTTTACCAAACTTTCGCCCTAACTAGTTCCCACACCGACGGAGAATGAGCTCTGGATGGATGCTATAGTTACTTTGCAACCCACCTCGTCATATTCAACGGGCACCCATGTGAATCGGCTTACGATTCGGTTGATAATTGCGTCGAGGATCGTTTGGGGATTCGCACAAAAATGCAATGTTCGTAACGTTACAGTTCCATAGGATCACGAAAAAAACTATGAATCGACTCGCTTCAAAATGTTATGTGGATTAGGCGGTGAATCTATTCAATGTCCGGGTAAAAATGTTTTCACATAAAAAAAATTAAATAAAAATAAGAAGGGAAGGAAGGAAAAACAAGACGTGAGATGAGTGAAAAAGTCGAGCGTTGCAGAACGGCAAAACCGACGGCAAAGGGGTGGAGAAACGTAAATGTTTTACTGGGCCTCATTAGAGTTTTACGAGAGGGACCGTGGAAAGGAAAAAAAAACGAGCAGCACAGACCGCCCTCGCTGCATTACTCGAGCTGATGGTGAATGACGAAGATAATAATGTAAATGTGTGTGCCCACCGTTTCGGGAATTATGTATTGGATATATGCAAATACACGTGTCTGTGTGTGTTTATTTATGTATATAATATTACATGGTCATCGTATTCGCGAGTTAGCACAAAACCGTGTCTTCGAGCCCAAGTGTATCGTAAACCGTGTTATGCGGATCTATAAAACGCCGCTGCATAACTATATGAACACCGGCAATAAAATTGTGTGTATCCTACATATTATGCGCTAATTATCGTAATCTCAGATCTAATTATTAAGCACTGAATACCTTCGTCGCATTTGTTGCTGTTTTTTTTTTTCTAAGTATAATTAGAGTACGAAGGGCAAACTTGATAATCGAGACTTCTCGCAGCCGGACTGTATTCGTTTCCGGTTCTTTCACATTAACAGAGGCTGTCTGCAGCGCTGTCGATTACTATCAATAATTGCGTGAGAAACAATTTTTTCGCTTTAAAAAAATCATAAATAAAATAATAATAAAATAAATTACAATGTCATCGTTTTTTTTCGTGTTTTTATATCTCAAGAATTTTCTAGTGATACGAGACGTATTATCTTTTTGTATTTTTGGAACCTAACAATCTATTTCAGTGCACCCGCAGTCAACACCTCGCCGTATCAGCGATTACGTCGTCTTTGCCATTTGACTACATGACGTTATCATACGGGTTATTAAAATACACGAAAGGGCGTCCCGTTTCCTTGTGAGAGTCTAGATATATTTTTTTTTTTTCTCATCAACTCTTGGCCGATATGCGAAGTATCGCGTGACTATATTTATCATCGTGCTTAGCTTCGCATAAACAATTGAATTATAAGGTACCAACTACAACGCTGTAACATTGGTAAATGATGATGAGAGGTGACGCGGTACATAAATTGGTTGAGGTCGAATTTACTTGGAAAACGTATACCGAAACATAATTGCCTTGACGCTAACCACTTAAGATTGCATATTCATTAGATATGTTGTTATCGTGTTTATACATTCGCATCCTCGCTGGGGCGGTGTGACGAATATAAATGCTATTTTTTCAATTGAACGCCAAGCCTTCGATAGCTCAGTTGGTAGAGCGGTGGACTGTAGTTGGTTCGATTGCGGAAGACATCCATAGGTCGCTGGTTCAAATCCGGCTCGAAGGATTCATTTTTTTTTTGCAACATAAATGACACACACATTATTTTGTGACTATTTGGCTTCCTCATACAGAAATCTTTGTGAAAAATGTAAACATAACAGAGCTGCGCAAAGTACTTGATTTGTTAGTATTTCATGCCTAAGTACAGAGTACTTTATTGAAATTTGTAGACTGACATTTATCTATTAGTTTGTCATCGAACAGTTTTTACATATAACCAGAAATAGAATATCTGGCGAGGATGGTTCCCGGACGCTCGTTACTCCGCACTGGCGGGGAAAAATTAACATCACCCATCGGATGATACGAAACAAGGCGGATAAAAAAATAATTCGCTCCCACGAAGATGTCGAAGGAGAAAAGAGGGAACAGGGTCGCCGGCCGTGACGCAGATTCAGGACAGCCTCGAGGGGTCGCCGGATTTAAGAAGAAGAATAAAAAAGGCAAAGAAGCAAGAGAAAAGAACGTGAAACACGTTTCGTTGCGAGAGGCAACTGCGCGCGCCACGGACCATAGGATAGGCGCACATTTCTGTTTGGGCCGTGTGCGGGCGCTCGCGCGGCTGACAGTGCCCATTCACTAGCTTTCGCTTCGGACAGCACAATGAGGCCAATTACTTTAATTGCAGTTCAGGCCGCTGGATGCGAAAGCTCCCAGCCAACCACCGACCAGCCGGAAGTCAAAATAAACGGCGCAATACAATCACCGTTTTTCCGCGCGGATATAATACGATTCTTCCGCCGATTTTTTGTCAATTATAACACGAGGCGCGAATCTCGGTCTAGCTGACACGACGCCTCACTCTCGCTGACATTATCTACAAAGCAGAATCCTCATAAAGGGGCTCAAAAACTTCGATCAACTCTTCTCGTGTGTTTCGCATATAGCGGCACCTTTCATCGCGTCCAAAGAATGGTTGCGATGAACCAACCTTTTATCGCGTCCAAAGAATGGTTGCGATCAACCAACCTTTCATCGCGTCCAAAGAATGGTTGGTTTACAGTTGGTTTACGAAAACTGACCCAAAATCAACCTTTGAAAAGTTTGGACACTGGTTGGTTCGGTGCGCCAATTGACCGGTTGGTTTGAGGTCGGATGAGGGAAAAACTGCCGAATCCCAACCATAAGTTACGGTTGGGAGGTCCGCGCCGGACACCCCGATATACACTCGCTCGCAATCTACATTGACAGATGAGGATATAAATCGTACTTCGAGAGTTACGGCATTTTGCCACTTTATACCAAAGTACGTGTACCAAGCACGTAATAACCGCGCTGAACAATCGACAATAATCGTAACAAAATTGATTTTTATCTAAACGAAGGTAACGTTTGTCGTTTCAAGATCATTTTATCTTTTATTTTTTATTTTTTCATGATACATTGATCGTTGATATCTTCACAAACCTGGGCAGGACATTGTCGAGTTGCGCTGATCGATTTTTCGATTTTTTTTATTTGAGGAATACGTTGTGCAAGTCTTCGTCGAACTATCGGAGTAAGCCGCGCCTCCGGTTTGCTGTCCGCATTCGACGGTTGGGCCGGGGGGTATGAATCCTCGCATCAGAAAGGCCATAGCACAGCAGGATAAGAAAACCAACGTTCCAAGGAGTCCTGCCATCTTCGAAGCCCTTCATCGTCAAGGAACTTTTTTTGCATATCTGATCCGATTGAATAAGCGGTTAAAATGGACATTACAAACATTGTATATAATGTATAGTAAACTCCGAGCCGACGCTCTATTTTGAAAGTCTGTATTGCTTTCCGAGCTGTCACCTATCAATGTCACCTCGACAGTTTTTGACCATGTCAAATTAGAGGTTTACCCCGGAGTTCGCAACGATTACGTCCATGACCGTTCGATAAATGATAAATCAGTTTAAAAAGCCAAACCGAACCTATGAACGGGCGCGAAGCTTCCGTTCGCTGGTGTTACTTCTATAAATAGTCAACGTCTGTTTTTTTCGTAACACTCCATGCCGAAAGGCCTTTATGAATATCGACCGATAAAACACAAAACGGCGCATGCCTCATTTTAACCATCCATACAGATTGCGCCCTTTTGTTTCTTCAAGCCTATATGTGGCCATCTCAATTTATTTATTCAATGTAGCACATAAGTTTTGTCACTGACATTAACGGAAAGACCCAACGTCTGAAAAATTACGATTTCGTCGAAACGTGACGTCCGACATTTTGCTCAAGTACCTATATTGAAAAAAAAAAAATTCAGAGACCGTTCTCCGTTTTTCTGAAGAAAATGTCAACGGTCCCATGGTGTAATGGTTAGCACTCTGGACTTTGAATCCAGCGATCCGAGTTCAAATCTCGGTGGGACCTGAGTGACAATTTTTTATTTGTTTTTTTTTCCGGTCCAAATAAATTGATTTCATGTCGATCCGATCAATGAGTAAAAAAAATTATTCGCCAAACGACATCGCGGTCTCACGATGCAATTAGTTAGCACTCTGGACTTTGAGTTTAAGTCGTAGCGGGACCGCAGGCTCTCGCATACATTTTCGACGGTTCACGATTGACTAAAATTCTGTTCCGGTAAATGGGCGCGAAAAACTCTGCCGTCGAGAGTCAAAAATTCGAAGGATACAACGAAGACGATAATCTCAACAGGATTATCGCGAAGGCTCGGGAATCGTGTAGTCTGTACATTACACATGTGGATGTATTCGTTGGAGGGCTCGAGATTTCTCAATGGCTGAGAAGTCCATCCGTCGTCGCATATGCAGAAACCCGTGACGTTTTCGTTGTAGCCGTGATGGCAATACATGTTCTTGAATGGGATGCGATGGGTCAGGATCGATAAGACCAAAATAATTAACTCGTGTACTGATAAGGCAAACTCGATAAGGCAAACAATTTTAATTGAAACCTTTTATAAGCCTGATAGGCGATCCGGATACCAACCGTCATGCAAGGCGCTGGTTCGGATCTCCAGGCGGGCTCAGCTTCGCCGCGATTCAATGCTCGAATTTCCATCTCGTTGACGGCGTTCTCCAAATCGCGACAGGTATTGCTCACCGGCACGTAAGCCTGTGCGAGTTATCGAACGACGATATCAATTCGTTCGCCGAAATTTTGTACTCGAGATTTCTGCGGTAGCAATTAATTAACGACAGGCGGCAAAGGCAGCCGAGCACCGACCTCACCCACTGGTGTACGTATCACATGTATACGATACATAAATGTGCGCGTACAGGTTCGCGAGAGTTGAAACGAAGGTCGGTAAGTTTTATCGGCGAGCTATCTGCCATCCGTCATCATTAGCCCTGATAAATTATGAGAGTCTAACGTCGGTGGTACGAACGACCACAGGCGAGCGAGGTACACGTATTTCTCGACTCGAAAAGTTGGAGCTGCGAATAATGTGGCAGCCTTCGAAACAATCATCCGGGGCCACGCGATCTCGCAGCCCCTGATTATGCTTGTAGCGCGGAAAACGAAGAGAAAACAACGATCTTATTTTACAGCGGCACATCGGTGACTGACAAGAGGTACAACAAGATTCGAAAAAAGGCCCCGATGTTACGCTAAATAAATTTTACTGGGAGTATAAAAGAATCCGGCGATGAAAGAAACTATAACGTAACGTAATGTGAAACGATTGACGGAGCGCGTTGTAGATAAATCGCGTTCGGATCGTCCGAGTCGGAATTTATTCCAAGCGTTAGGCAAGAGACAAAACTTGTAAGACAGAATGTCCTCCGGTCAGCATTGCATCGAGTCGTCACGGTAAAAAAGAAACTATTGACATCGTCAATAAAAAAATCGTCGGTAAAAAAGAAACTATTGACTATTGGCACCGTGGCTATTGAGAAAGCTACGATGCAGGTACTATAAGTTCGTAACTTCCTCTCTGTAGACCAATAATAATAATAATATTAGGATAATATAATCGGACAAAATTTGTTACTAAGTTTTCGCACTCTGAACAGTTCTTTGATCAATTGACGCATTCCAGAAATATCATACCTATAGACTTGTGGATCGGTACAGATTAAATTTGTACCCACCTTTTTTTTAAAACAATTATAAAACAATTTAGTGCGACGTTACGATTATTATTATTAATAGTTGCAATACGAAACACCGTTGTTGAGCTGCTCGGATCAAATGCAATTACTCATATCAACGAATTTCAATTTATCGATATCCATCATACGGTAGAATGTTGCCGCATCAAAAAATATCTCGATCCCGACTATGTCGCATTTTGGGGAAATTTACGGAACAAACATTGCCAATCCGTATGTAAGATATCCGCTTAATTCGTACTCACCACATCCGGGAGTTCTTTGGCCGTGTCTGCGATGCAAATCGGCACCGATTGGCATCGTTGCAGCTTCCTATTGTAGAAATTTCTTCTTCCATTGTACTTTACGTGACAGTTCAACGGCCGACAGTGATCGAGTGGATCGAGATCGACGCTCGGACATTTCTTGACTATCAAAGTCTCGTAGTATCCTACGATCGTGTAAGAATTCAACGTTCGTTTATCCAACTCGAAGAAAAAAAAAAAAAAAAACCATAAAAAAAGTGTCTCCGCGATGACGGCAATACCTTCCAGTATCGCTGGAACATCGTTATCAGAAACCGACGTGTCGAATCCGACTTTGTGCTGAATCTCCCCGGTCTCGTTGTTCCTGTATTCGTACGTGATCGCGATGTTGCACTCGCCCTTCCGCTCGTGCAGATACTGGCGACGTTTTCATCGGAGCAATTAAAACACACCCAGAAAAATAATTTGTTTGACGGCCACCGTTTATTTGGTTTGAATAAAATATTTATTCGATTTAGATAAAATATTTATTTGATTTAAATAAATATTTATTTCATTTAAGTAACTATTCACTCGATTTAAATAAATATTTATTTGAATCAAATAAATGTTTCATTCAAATCAAATAAACGGTGGCCGTCAAATAATTTTTTTATCTGCGCGCACAAATCGTTGTGTCATAAGCAGCAGTGACAGCAGTGGTCGACCAGAAGCGATATGTTTTTCCGCAAAAGGTTACCCAATCGAAGCGATGGCAAGGGAATAAAGTAGTGAACAACGAAAGGTTTGCTGTCGCGAAAACGATGCCCGAAGCATCGGTTCGCTTACGAGCTAATTTTACACGGCATGTTTAAAGACACTGTTTATAATTTTTTTGTCTGGGTGCACAAATCGTTGTGTCATAAGCAGCAGTGACAGCAGTAGTCGACCAGAAGCGATAAGTTTTTCCGCAAAAGGTTACCCAATCGAAGCAAGGGAATAAAGTAGTGAACAACGAAAGGTTTGCTGTCGCGAAAACGATGCTCGAAGCATCGGTTCGCTTACGAGCTAATTTTACACGGCATGTTTAAAGACACTGTTTATAATTTTTTTGTCTGGCTGCACAAATCGTTGTGTCATAAGCAGCAGTGACAGCAGTAGTCGACCAGAAGCGATAAGTTTTTCCGCAAAAGGTTACCCAATCGAAGCAAGGGAATAAAGTAGTGAACAACGAAAGGTTTGCTGTCGCGAAAACGATGCCCGAAGCATCGGTTCGCTTACGAGCTAATTTTACACGGCATGTTTAAAGACACTGTTTTCCTCGATAGCTCCTTCTCTCGCGTACGCGTGTGTGCTCACGTGTGTGTAATACGTGGACGGAGCATGAGCATGAGCATGAGCATGAGCGGGCAGCGAGAAAGGGTGACCAGCGAAGGGGGCAGGGAGGGTGGGTCGGGGGCCGTTAGCTAAAAACACTCATAAATCATGATGGCGGCGAGAGTCGGTGGCGTGTGAGTGGGGCCGAACGTGCAACTCCGCGACGGCGGAGTACGAGGACGTCGGCGGTGGTGTTTAGCGATAATATGTTCGCAGGGCCCCATGGTGGTGGCAGAAATACACGGCCGAGTATGCTGGTTGGTGCATGTCGGCTCCGCCCCGTCAGGATCACGATAACGACGACGATTATATTACTCCCACGCGACACGAGCCACCGCCGCGGCGAGTCTCCTCGCCACCACATCCAGCGGCCCCCGCACTCCTCTCGCTCTCTCCTTCGCTCCGACAAACTTGCGTGAATTATTTATTTCCTTTTTCTCTTTACAGTGCCGGAGATTCGCGGCTACCGCATTACGCGAATCTCCGTTCCTGCGTTGCTTCTAAACGGAGGCGAAACTTACGAGAGTGGGCCAGACGAGGGTCAGGTTTCTTGCGCCCCGAGGTTTCACCGTTCCCATGTCACCTCCGATCAGCTGTATGTGCTGGAATTCCATTGATTTTATGGTACTGAAAATTCTCCCCGGGTATCCGAGTTCTTGGTTCGGTGACGATTAGTTCACGGAAACAAACTCTTTGTGGCAAGAATGCGTACTTGTTTGTTGGTGAGAATGATTGATTGTTTGAAACTCGTGCGACAATCGTCGCGATAATAGGCAAACTTTTCACTGTGCAGCGACACGTTTTTTAGCCATACTTCTTTCAGTGCCAAATGAAGAACGTTTACGAAACAAGAACGCGGAACCGTCATTTTACGAACGATTCACCTGACAATCGATATCTTCCGGTGTTATGTTCTCGCAGCATTCGATCATTCGCGTGCCGAGAACTATCGGGTCTTTGCCCTCGTTCTCGATCTCCACAACTGCAAATCGGCAATAACGGATATTATTATTTCACCAATCAGATGTATTATTTTTCGAATCTGGGAATTCCTTATTAATCAGCGTGTAGGGCTTTCGCAACATATTACTTTCTGACATGATGATGTACCTGTTACAATGTAAAACCTACGAGAAGATCTACATCTGCACCTATATTTAGTTTCTTTTCTCGCTCAATACCAGTTTTGTATACCAAAAACCTTCTGTGCCTTAGCGGTCGATATGCTTTATAAACAAAAGGCAGGTCCTTCTCATTTTGGGTTCCCCAAAACTCTACAAACATTTTTCGTCTCTTTGGATGAATCGGGACATATCTTGTTGTGATGATAATGTGATGATAATAGAAATTTGTGTAGGAAAAAAAAAATTGTCTGCGTGTCTTGCCTCCTTGAAACAGATCGTTGCTGTATAGTATTTTAGCGATAAGTCTCGAAATTCGGAGAGCGTCTGTCCGTCACTCATCCGGGCGGGCCCATCTCTTAGTCCTCTACGATAATTACACCGCCGAACAAAACCTGACTATCTTCAGGAGGCCGCCGAGCAACCCATCGTGCTTGAATATCGGCTGCTTTGATTTTTCGCATGGTTCACTAGAAACCTGTGTCGGTACTCGTTTAAACAGAAGGATAAAAATTTAAAGGACATATTCAAAATTCCAGGACTATTCGAATACAATAGGGAAGGATTTTATTCGAACACGCAAGAAATATCCCCCCCCCCCCTCCTATCGCGGATGCAAAATTTCATTAAGTTATAACGACAGTTTAGCATTGCACAAACTTCGCTCGGGGAAATTCACTTATAGAATAAAATTCTGCAAGTGAACAATTTTTTTCCCCTATGAAGCAGTGCATTGACGGAGACTCGACAAGGATGAAATTTGATGTGAAAACGATGACTTCCCCACTGGCACAACAACAAAACAACACTTCTTTACACGCGCGCGAAAGAATTATTTTTTCCACCGCACCGCTTATAGTCAGGTTGTTTTCAATAGTTTGTCAAGCGATACTCGTACTCGTCGAACTCACGCGACCGAGCCGTGGGGTCGAGGAAGCGGTCGTGTAACATTTTTTTCTTTTGTTTTTTTTTTAAATTATTCTTTTTGCTTCCTCGAAGAGGAAACTAGGTTTTTTCTATATCGGAAGCGCGGAGAGAAAAAAAAAATACGCGTATGTTCGATAATTATGTACAAGCGCGGAGCACACCGTGCGGTGAACGAAAGAAAACTGGCAGTTTGGCCATGTTTTCGAGCGGTTCGTAGGCTACAATCGACGGGGAGTTCGGAACGCGAACGTCGGGATTCCTGCTCGGATTGCGTGTTATAGCCGATGCACCAGGGCTACCGGGGCGCACTCTTCGCTCTCGCATGCTTTTGCTTTGAAAGTTGCGCTGGCTGTGCCGTTGCTTCTTCGTCATTGTCGTGATCTCATGACGCGCGCGAGCCCCGGTCATAGTCGCTACTCGTTACACAGTCCGTCCGATGACCGCTGACGAGCCGCGTCGCTGTGACGAACTCGTAGGTACTGCAATTTCTTGCCTCTTAAACTCTTAACGGACTAATCTTGGTGGATCTCCTAGATTACATATTTTATCACTAAGGGACAAACAGACATTCGGGATAAGCAAATAAAACAAAATTCTCTTCGCCGTATTGAATGCGAAGTTGGACAATTGAAGGTAACACCACAAATTCTTGTTGCGGCAAACGGTACAACGGGTCGTTCTCGAAACCGCATTTTTTTAGTAGTGAATTAAAAATCCCGAAACTATTTCACCAATTTGCTTCAAATTTGGTACACGTAACTTGGTTACGTAATTTAATTACGTAACTTAATGTTATTATTGGCTTGTAATATGTGATATATTTGATATGATAACTCAATTGTTTGTAAGACATTCTTGTACCTTCGTTGTTTCCGGTAAAACATCTCTTTTAAAAAATCGTTTATTTTCAAGTTGTTGACGTGGGGAGGAAATCGCGCCTGTTGATGTCAATTTTCCGTAGCAATTTGTAAGCTGTAGAGACTGGCTCCAAGAAAAATTTTATTATCGTTATTATTTATTCGCAAATATCCATTGTCCCTGCTTCAATTGCACCGGTGTCAATTTAAGGTGCAGTAAAAGTCACGCGACGGAGCTAGGAGTGCGAGAGAGATACTCCATCGGTTTTACAGTGGAGCGAGAGAGAGCAACAGAGTTTGCAACGTGTTTCACTTCACCTTAAAAAAACATTTTTTTTCTATCCGTTCAAACTCTATCGATTTTTCTCTGATTATCACAAAATGTATATACATCATTGTGAATTGCAGGAAAATCGGCATGGTGGAATTATAGTGGCTCACTTTTGTATGAAATGTCTATTATAATATACTTCAACTTTTATTTATTTTTATTTATATTTCCGTAGTGTGAGTAAGAATTTTTGTTATTATTCTCTATATTTTTGTGGAAGTTGATTATGGTACGCAGTACTGTCGCACTGCAATTGAGGTAACCACTGGGTGGAGCATGACCCGAGAGCTTATACCGTACTGCACCTTCTCACCCCTGGATGGCTATAAATGTTTCGTCATCTAACTAACATTAATTTATTATGATATAAATCGACATTACTTAGAAGTAACTCAACTTTAAACATTAAATTTTGCATTAAAATACCGATAAACACTGATGTTTGAGTCGGGCAACACATTTTTTTTCCATCGAATCACCACTATTAGCTATATTTTCAAAATTTCGATTTTAACAAATTTACTCACAGAATACCATGCCGACATCCAAGCGATCAATGTGCTCGATACCAGAGTTCTGAAAAGTCAAGAACGATATATATATATATATATATATGTATATATATATATATAACCGGAATCGAAGGTATCGACAAAAAAAAAAGTTAACTCGGTACTCCTTTCAAAGTAACGAGAAATGGTCCCAATTTTATTTTAGTCTTTTTTTCATTCGCGAGCTGAAACCGATGGGATTTCATCTCCGGAGAAATTTTGAAGAAATTTTAATAGCGTACGGTCGAGGGGAAGCCGAGTTGCCTTTTTTTCGACCAGATAATTCGTAACACCCGGTATAGATAAGTCCGTGGTTACCGTTGGTATACCAATTTACGTGTCAAGCTTGTCAGCCTGTAATTTGACTGATAGAGGCTCCGCGGTGAAACGCGATCGAGACACAAAAGCGTCGGAGTCCCGGACTTGTATTTTTTTTTCTTCTACTTTCTTTCCTTCTCTGCTCTCCCCCCCCCCCTCCCCCCTGCCCCCCGCCGCCCACCGCGCCAATGCCAGATAATTGCGACTGAAAAAAACCACTCGATTTCGAAATATCGGCATTTTAATGCGCGCACCACATCACGAGATAATGCTCGTATAAGTGCTCGCGGCCCTTCGACCCGCCACAAAATACCGAACCCCTGACGGATAGGAAAAAAAAAAACAAAAAGGAAAAATCGATGCTCACCCTTATCAGCAATTCGCCTCTTAGACCGACGATAAAGGTGTGAATGAATACACCAAAGATCCTCAGTAGCATGATTGCCTCCGCGACATGCACAAGGACGAAAAATACTGACAGAAGTGACATCGGCAATTTAACAGGTGAGAAAAAAAGTTGAAAGGGATTTTTTTTTTTTTTGCTTTTGTTATGGAATTTTTCATCCCTTCGTGTCATCCCTTTTACTGCGCAGTTAGACGTGCGTGGGTGGGTGGGTAGACACGCGCGTTGGTGGTGTAATGGTCAGCATAGTTGCCTTCCAAGCAGTTGATCCGGGTTCGATTCCCGGCCATCGCACATTGTATTTTGAAATTTTCTGCGTTCCGACAATTTTCGGTCAATTAAAGTTTTTTTTTTATTTTGAAATTTCTTTACTTAAAATTTACTTGATTCAATACTTGAAAGAAATTAATTAATGTAATATATCATTTATATAATTAATACATAAATTAATTAGTCCATATGAATGTTGAGGTAGAAGCATAAGTGTCGAAAGCATTTGATTTCAATTAGATTTTAATTATAAACAGTGTACATACATTATCACACGTCCGCAGGTTAAATTCATGGAAGCTAGATGTAGCTTGTATGGAGATGTGTCACAATGTCCCTGATTTACCGATAAACCGCCCAGCATCAGAAATATAAGATAAATGAAATTAAGTGAACTTATGATTCTTGGGGAAAGTCGTGCCGCTTTCAATGGTTTTTCCGAATTACCGGTTTTTATAAAAAGTTCGGGTGTGACCATTCCTGCCTAATAATAACTATTCGATTTTCGCTCGTATTATTTATATATGAATAGGACAAGTCGCGCGCCTCGCATGATTCGACTATCGATTAATATCGCGGTTACCAACTAGACCGTTACATTTCGCACCCACTCATGTCGACTCAGTGTGGCCGTATGGTTTAGTCGTTTTATCGACTTCCGGAGCCAGCCCCAACCACGTTAATAATAATGTCGACTCAATCAGAGTAACAACAACGGTCGGGAAATGTAGTTTTCAGAAAATCCGATACTTCGTCATAAACACCACTGGTCCCGCGATTGCAGCGCCTCCAGAGTAACCCGCCTAAACTACCGTTGCGCACATACAAGAAAAGAAAAAAGAAAAAAAAGAATTGAGCCTAAAGTATGACAGTACTCCGATTATAATGAACACAACAAACACAAATAGAAGCTACGATAAATGTCGCTTGTGCTTAGCCGATGGTGACGAAAACGATTTTATACCGATATTCAATGTCAATGATGACCCCGGAATTTCGTTAGCTGTAAGGATAATGGTCTGTTTATCGATTCCGGTGCGTAACTTGATGAAATTTCTACCAACCAACAATCTTCCACTCCATCGAAACAAGTTCTATTTTGTTTTATTCAATAACCGAAATAGTACAAGTATAAATATATATATATATATATTTATGTATATTTTTTTAGGTTCAAGCGAAAGACACGTTTCCCCACAGAGTTTGCAAAAATTGCGAAAATCAACTAACACATTTCTATGAATTTCGAGAAATTTGCTATAACTCTTATTATTCGTTGTCACAAGATCCAATGCTGTACAATGCCAAAGACAAGTCTTCCACTGACAAGGAGGATGACTCAAAAAATTTCTCATGCCTCAGACTGAAAGCGGATGAAGATGCCAAAATTTATTGTACATCATTGGAAAATACGGTAGTACAGGAATCGTATGTATGCACGGAACAAGATATGTCGTTTCTACGTAACATACACACCATTTCGAATGATGAATCTACCAATGGTGAAGCAACGTTCGAGAAGGAAAAAATGCTGGCCCAAAGTTTGCAAACCGAATGTGTCACCGACGAAACGATATCGAACAATATCGTAGCCGATGCGGCATTAGAAAGCTTGGACTGTGTACAGAACGAGCAAACAGAGACAAAACACTGTGAGGAGGAAAAAACTATGGAAGAAATTGATTTCGTGAAGGATGCTCAAAGTGTCGTTAGATACAAATGTTTTGCATGCGACAGCGTATTCGCCGACTTAACCAGCGCCTCCGTACATTGCGCTGAATGTTCGGTCATGGAACAAGCGGAGAGCACAGAATACCTAGATGAAACGTACAATGAAAGAGGAGAAAGCATCGAAGTAATTAAAGATAAATCATTGATGAGCGATGAAAAAATCGATGATCCAAGCGGTATGCAAGATAGACCGTTTGAACAAAGTAAGATCTCCGATGCGCATAGCACCGAATCTTCAAGGACACCGAGAGGTAAATTGTCTTTGACGATTAGCAAGAGAAAAACACTGGAAGGTAGTTCGCGCCACGCTTGTTCCAGCTGCGAGAGTGTGTTTGCCAGCGCTGCCCTGCTGAGAAGACACACGGTTGTTCACACCGGCGAGCGTCCCTACGAGTGTGCCATATGTAAAAAACATTTTTCCCAAGTTGGTCAATTAAATTTTCACAAGAAGTTTCACGAAAACCCTCGATATCGTTGCAACGTTTGCAAAAAGCCCTTTCTTCGGCCCAGTGACATAGAGAAGCATATGAGAACGCACACAGGCGAGAAGCCTTACCCTTGCAAAGTGTGCTCAAAGTCGTTCGCTCAATTGGTAGCTCTTCAGCAACACGAGAGGATTCACACTGGCGATAAACCTTACAATTGCGAGATATGCGGAAAGAGATTTTCTCAAAAGGCCAATAAGACGAAACACGTGAAGATACACAAGGAGGGTGCGAAACCGCACACTTGCGAGATATGCGGAAGAAGCTTTTCTGACGTCGAGGAAATGAATCTTCATCGAGCCGGTCACGGCGGTGGTAAGCCGAGAAAGTGTAATTACTGCGAGGAGAGCTTCCGAAAAATGTCCGAATTGGCCCAGCATGTCAGACGATTTCACACCTTTGAGAGACCACACAAATGTGCCTTCTGTCAGAAGGCTTTTTATTCTCTTTACAATTTGAAGCAACACGTTATGGTCCACACTGGACAGAAACCATATGCTTGTACCCATTGCGATTTGAAATTCACTCAAAAGGGTAATCTTACAAAGCACTTCGAGCGTAAACACACGGATAAATATAGTACGGTCATGGAGCATGAGGATGGTGGAAAAGAAGAAATTATGTCGTACGACAACTCGGAAGAAAGGTCGAATCCTTACGTTGACGGTGCGATATTAAATTTACGGAAAAGGACTATTTGATTGTGCATTTTCAACGGAAACACAGTGATTTGATTTTGGATGGAATAAAATATATTTTAATCAGGCGAGAAAATAGTGGCGATGGTAAAGCTGAAGGGATTTGAATGCTAACCAATCTTCCGGATAATATGAAAGAATTCGTTAATAATCGAGTGCAAGGAAACTCTCGAGGTAGTTACGGGAGAGGAAAATATTGTTTACAACAATCTAAAAATATACAACATCGCATAATGAAAAATAACTTTTGATTAATGATGATTATTTCCACAAAAAGCCATCCGCACATATTTACATAAAGATTGTAACAAAAATGTACTTTCTAGTGAGAAAACACTGATAATTTCTGTTTAACCAAAAATGTTAAGGTCTCGTGGAAAAAAAAAATTGATTACTGTTTTTGTTACCGATTGAGATCATTCAACATATATATGTAACAAGAATTTTTTTTTTATCATTGTCGAATGTACAAATCGTTTTTACCGCGTATTCGAACTTCGGAGCAAAGAAATTTGTCAACTAACAAGAAAAAGAAACATAACAAACTCATCAAGCTTAAACGCGAGTCTACGTGTATTGTCATAGTTATTTTGTCTTTTTCACGTGAAAAAAGATTCGAGCCAATCGTCGTTGAGATTCTTCGTGACGTTCTGACACCCATCGAGAAGCATGTCGTCCAACAGACAACTGAGGTTCAAATTTTCTACTGAATTACTATTATTTGCATCTACATTTGACAAGATCAATGATTCGTCGGTTCGATTAGAATTATTGGTCTCGTTGGAATCGGAGGTAGCCATTGGAATGCTCGAAGGAACGATGCTGAGACGCGATTCGGACGTCAATGACTCCTGTCTCTTACAGTGCACTTTGTTCAATTTTGTCTCGTTACACTCCTTTATCTCCTGAGCAGTCTTTCTCAGTGCACTGAAGCTAAACTTCTCGTATTTCTTGCCATGATCGATTCTTCGCTTGGATGGAAGATTAGCTTGCTTCTTTGGTAATTCGTCAAGGGGTTTTGACTTTTCTTCGCGATCTTTATTCTCCACAGGGATCACACTTCTATTCGATTCTTTTCGAATAGGTGTACTCGTCATAGGAACAATCGTTTCGGACTTTTCGCCAAGATCAGCAAGATCGTAGGACAAGGTTATTGGCGGTATTCCATCTACCGTTATCGTAGTTGTGTGTTGCTTCGGATTAGGCAAATTATCACTGAAATCGCTCAGCGCCGGTGGTTTCACCAGTTCGGTATCAAAAACATGTACGTTCTCCTTCTTAACGATCTTTGAAGGTGGATAATTTTTCAAATTCTTATTCGTTTTTAAGATGCTTTTTGTAATCTGCATATCGGTATTTACTGCTGCTCCGTTGACAATTTGTTTACTTTGTAGAGTTTTCTCTACTGTTGGCTCAGCCTCGAGGGACCTTTCTGATACCAAGTCGATGTGGTTATCGACTGTCTCAGAACTTGTCACGTCAAGGAGAGATCCCAAAGATTGAGAACAGGGTTGATGGGTAGAAATTGGCTCGGCACTGAACTTACTGCTGAGCAATTTTTCGCTGTCAATGTCAAAAATGCTTGAAAGCAAGGGTGTGCGACCGACGATCGTAGAGTCATCTTTGTGCTCGGAGGGCACAATTCTGACATTCGTCTTAGATTCTTCTGCGTCGTTTGCGTGCTGGTCAAAGTATACACGGCGATCGCTAGATCCAGGCGCGTACGAATCCCTCGGTACCGGGTCGCTCAAGAATACGTGGTCGTCTCTGCCTAAACAGGAAATATTTTTCGCTTGGGCAAGATCGGTTTTGGTTGACTCTTTTGAGGCCGAATCTCCGCTGGGAGTTACCGGCGGTGTGTAGAGAGACAATTCCGTAGAGACGGGTATTCGTCCGACGGTCTTTTGTACTTTTCTGTACATTTGCCACTCGAAGGCCCATTTGTCTCCGACTCGTCTTGAAAATATTTTTGGTTTTTCGTATCCGAATGGCCAGAGACACTGAAGACGAAGACTTTATTACTGAAAAGTACCAACTATCTGTCTACTATTTTTAATGTTTGCAACCCGACTATTTACCGAACATCGTTCATCGTCAGTACGTATCGACGTTTGTGCTTACCTCTTCATTCTCGCACATCCACAAAGCCTCCGTCAGATTGACCTGTATCGCTTTTATCTTCCTTTTCGTTCCAATTTTCAAGCACAACTGACAAAGCTCGTCCATTCTGCAAAAGAACAAAAACCGTTTTATAGATTATTTTAGTTAAGAAGCATGAAATATTGTGAGGTTAAGCGCGACGTAAAGTTTACGTTCGAACGAACACACACACACACACAAGAATAACTCACGTTTCCGGCGTGACGGTTGTGCACACCTAATTGCGGTGTGAAGCCTTCAAAATTACAATAACAATATATATATATACATAGTATGTACCTTTTTTATTTAAATTAAATCGCAATATTAATAATCGTCTACTACAACGACGTGAAGAAGAATAAACAATGTTTTACCGGTGAGACCGCATAGTCAAGGAGACGATGCAACAACAAAGCCTTTGATAAAACAATAAAAGACAATTTCAGTGCCGTCGGCCATCAGTCGAATCCGTCCGAATCACGCCGAATCGTCCCGACTCGGATTGTACCAACCTACCGGCGACGAGAATCACAAAAAACAGAACTGCACGCAACATTGCGCGCGTCGATACAGCTCCATCGAGTGCAGAAACACTTCACACGGGAAAAGTATTTTCGACCATAAATTAATGATTATTTTGGCAAAATAAAAAAAAATGCACAAACCAAGATGTTTCAACGATTTACATGAGGCCAAGGAATCAGCAGAAAATTAATTAGTCAAAAAGGATTTCAGCAACCCCAGGTATATTACATGTTTGTTAACATTGACAGAGCGGGGTGCGTCCTTGACTGTACCGAACCGCACCGCAGTCGCTGATTAATTGGAACGTCGCTGATTAATAGAAATATTCGCATCGGAGAAGGTGAGCTGATGAACCAGCCAATTTTTTCATTATTTCGATTAAAGAAACCGGGAAATTTGGAAAACCCGGAAAAGTTGTGTCGGTGGACAAAGGATATAATAAAAGGTGTAACCAAATGAAATGCCTACGAATTTGATATCATTGATTTTTTTAAGGGATGGATTCCTCTAAGGATAGTTCCGACATGTCATCGTTGAAAATCGATGGTAGAACCAGTCCCGTTTCGATCCTTTCTCGTTCTATCAGACAATCGCGAAAAGTTTTCATCGGAACTTACTTGGAGAGACGTTACGTCAAGTGCATTCAAGCGTACAGGTAATTATTACATGTGAATATATGTTTTTTTTATCAACTTAATTTTGGCTGCTCCAGGCATGTAAACCAAAAAATCTATTATTAATTTATTCGTACAGAGACATAGTTGTGATAGACCAAAATGAGCAAGAACTCTTCAAATGTTTGGAGGAGATCCAGAAGACGGTGGAGCGACACTACGGTACAGAGAAATGGATTGGTATAACTTGTAAGTTCCTCTAATGGATCTCCCAATTAGTCAACAATTAGCCTACCGATAAACAAGCATTCTCACTGATTATAATATTTGCCAGATGGCTCGCCAAACAAATTTCACTCGCCGTAAATTCGTAGATAAATACAATATTTTTGTTATACAACTATTGGCTTACGGCCAGGTTAAAGATCAACATAACCTTAAAAAAAAATTCAAGATATTTTCTTCAAAGACGACTGTACAATACAAACGAAAAATGAATAGTCAGGCCCCATGCGTACTCATTCGAAACTGTATCATAAACAATTTTATATTCGATAAACTTATTTGAGAAAAACGGACCCTGATGGAAGAAACTTTTTTTTTTTTGGGATTCAGTCAATGTGCGTTTGATATATCTGTCATTTTTTTTTTAAATGTAAAAATGAACTGAATTACATTATTCATTGGTTTGAGTAATCCTCGAAGGAGAGTAATTTAAATCTTGCATATTTTATCCCAGGTGACATGAAGGACAGTGTGATACAAACGTATAGCTTGTGGGTCGAATTGGAAAAGATACCACTCGGCAGGCATTGGTTTCAATTGAGATCGATCAAGGTTCATGGTCTTGCGGTACAAGTGCATTTGAAGTACTTGAGAATGTTTCAAGCCAACGAACGAAAGTCACTTGACGTTATAGAATATCAGTCCATAGATTATCGAGAGGTAAGATAAATTTCGGTTTATTGAACTTGCTTGAAAGGTGATTCAAAAAAACCTCCCGTTCGTCGTTCACCCAGTCGGTAATGAAGGCTGCAACGCTATTTTTCTCTAGGGTACCAAAAGTGTGTTGTCTAAAGGAAATAGAATGCCGCCGAATCTATCAATTCTACAGTGGGCTCCTATTTCTTTTGAACCCTAAAGTTTGAAAAGCGCCATCGAAAAAAAAAGTATTACGGTCTTAATTACCAACTGGGTGGGATGAATTTTTAACAATCGAAAGGCAAGCGCATAAATATTAGCCGTTCTCTGTTTTCATGAAATGGTCAAATAACTTTTATAATTGATATAATTTTTTTTGTTGCAGGTACTGACCTACGAGAATGCTTGCGGTGCATTGAAATTCTTTGCGGTATTTGTGATGAGCCTATTGACCGTGATATGCAACGCTCTTTGGTACCTCGGTGACTATAGTATAAAACTGACTCACGAGTTGGCGGTATTGGTACGCGCACTGACACCGATAGCCTTTGGTGTAATTGACTTTTTTACAAAATGCGTTGGTGGTTTGTACTGGTTGCTGTTCATGCTATGGAGGGGTGATTGCGTACCCGTTTATCCAATTAAGCCTCCCATACAGGCGTATGGTCGTCACTCCCAGAATTACGATAGACGAGCTATAGGCTACAATAATTACTAAATTTTTTCTATCCATCATGTGAAGTAATAGCGTAAACGTCACGTTATTTCGATAGCGTCTCGCGGCAATGAATTATGGAAACATTACGTTTGTTTCCGATTGGGGGGGGGGAGCAACATTATTGATTATCGATCGATCTTATCGACAGAGTATTTAATCGAATCCCGAATTGTAATTTCTTTTTATATAGATAATTGTAACATAAACAGGCTTACGATTTTTTCGTATGTGCGAATATGCGGCATAATATAAAATGGCATAATTTTGTTGAAAGAAATTTATACTTGCATGGGTAGAGAAGAATAAAAAAAAAAGGAAGCGAGGATTTTAAATGAAAAAATTTGAGAGATAAATTTGACACCGATACATACAATCCATTATATTGATAATACAATTTACTGGGAATGATATTTGCAACCTCTATTCAAAAGTTATGGCTTCAAGGATAATTGTAGCAACGCTGCGGTTTCTGCTTTCTTTCCATCTTTGCAGCGTGGTACTCAGATTGAATTGGAAATTTAATCCTTCTTGGTGATACCGATGACACCGCAAGCCAATCTAGCGCCGGCATTGCCAGTCGTTTTGGAGAGTTCGTGACCTCCTGCTCCCATATCATCGGGGTCGGCGTGAACCTTGAGCGGACAGATAAATTTTTTGATAAACGCATAAATTTCGTTTGTTAGAGCAATTTCGATCGACGTATGTGTCGTTACCACGAGTGTTCTGCCGAGGATGCTGTGAGCTCCCTGCAGTTGAATCTGCTTATCGGAAATATCAACTTTGGCAACACCGTTGGCTCCGGCCTCGACATTGCCAAGATCACCGACATGACGTACTGCAGAATCAGGGCCACCGTGCTCTTTTCCCAATGGGTTGAAATGAGGTCCGGCACTAGTGCAGCCTATGGAAAAAGAATGAAAATTTTTTTTGCATTAAACAAACTTTAGCCTATTCATGTTATTTTGTTACCAAAGCTTTATATCTTATTATTTTATGAGATAACTGCATAAGAACATTTAGAAAGTTCATTAGATTTGGAGACCCCGATAAAAAAAAAAAAATGCAATCTACAATTTTATATTTAAAAAAAAAAAAAAATTCTGTTAACCATACAATCATGCATGCTACATCTTATACATCTTTCGTGACAAAGCACCTTTGAGACGACCTGTTGGCATGCATAATGCACAAGCTTGACCAATGTTATCAGTTATGCAAGCGACGCGATGTTCGAGTATGTTAAATTTGTGACACTGTATTGGCATACACATGCGAACGAACAAATAAAATGATGAAAAATCGTGAAAGTAATAAAAGGACGAATGTTGGCCGTACCGTTGGTATTGTCGCCGAATTCGTGGATATGGAAACCGTGAAGTCCTTTCTTCAAGCCGGTCACCTCGCCGGTGACCTTGACGGGACTTGTGTCTCCCTGTGAGGAACGAGAGAAAAGTCGTACCATGATAACATTTTGGGAATAAAGACCAAAAAAAAAGTTTGATGCGAATGAAAAAGAAATGTTGGTAGTACGAGAAAATTTATCCATACCGTTTGCTCGAAGTAAACGGTTCCCTTTACTTCACCCTGAAGCACGCAAACTGCCTTGACGGTCATTCTCGTTTTTATTTAATACGCAATCGAGTATGTCGAACGTTACCGGAGAAGGCGACTCGAATGATGCTTTGTCTTTTGCTGAATCACCGACTATATCACAAGTGCGTGCCGTGTGAAAAATCGCTTGAAATTATATGCACTTGTCTTTTTTTTTCTGCTCCTTGCAGTTCTTCGATCTCGTTTTCATGAGCTGCCAAGTATTGCGCAATAGATAGATAGATATATATACTTATAGATTACCTGCCCTTGACGGTAAAATGGAAACCGGTCTTAAAACGAAATATTTGTCGAAGTTTTGTCATTTAATCGAGTACAAGATTTATGCCTGTACTATTGAATCACTCATTGCAGTCTCATATGTTCGAGTGGAGTTTATGAAAGTTTCTTGACGCGGTGTAAAGTTTTTGTGTGTCGGCTGTTTGATCGATTTTTATTTGCTAAATTTGACGCGCGATGTGAAACAAGCCTGAGCCTGAATCAACCTGACCTTATTCGTCAGCGCTCAGATCGGACTGCGTCAGGGCTGTGTATCCGACAATTAATTGTTGTGCGTCGTTAATTTTTATAACTTTTCGTAAACCGAGTCTGGAAGGGTAACGTTAACAATACATTTTTCTCTTCTATTACAAATGACGTTGAAAAAAAAATAAAAAAAAATAAAAAGCCATCGCTGTCCTTTCTAATATACGAATGAGCAACATCTGTTGTCATTTTTTTCATAACCTCCCTCTTTTAGAGCGATCGAGTCATCCCGATGATTATACGCAATCGCTAATTGCACGGAACCGTCGCTAATAAATTCTCCAGCGATCTATACCGGACGAATCAATTTATGACTCACAAAAGTCATAAATTACAAATTTCCGAAATGATCGAATTTTAAGGCTCGAAGCTTGATAATTTGACAATGATACATTCTTTTTCACTCAGTCGAATTTCCGTATGATGCAAGATATTATATATTACGTTATGACAATCGGAGATTCAATAAATAAATAAATACATCGATGCATTAAAGAATCAGAGAAAATAAATATTAACTCCAAATTCGCAGCTGAATATAAACTCTCTCGCTGTACGCCGGTCTACAAACAATCCAGTATCCTCCAAACAAGAATTGAAGCGTCAATTTGTGATACACGAAGCCAGGCGCTTTTAAATAGATAACACAGCAAAATAACGCTACAAAAATTAAATAAAATGTTCTTAGTTCTAATAAACGAGATAGATTTACATGAGTATAAATTAAGGACGATACCGATCGGTCTAAGATTATTGAGATTTGTTATTCTCATTATTTACAGAAAATACATTTTCACTTTTTACATTAGCTTCTATTTAATGGTCTTGACGTAAAAAAATATAAACCATTTTTTTTTTTTTTTTTATATTCGTTGACTGCTTCGATTGCATCTGCTGATAATGCGTTTCACACGTCCACTACCCTATAGCATAGTGTTCTTCCATGGGTTTTTATAGGAGCGCCTCCTTGCCAGTTTCAGTTGACGGCCTTGAATACTTGGATTTCTTGTCTATTCAAATAGTTTGTTTCCACCTATGGCATAGTTTCCGCTCAGTGGCTTACACTTGACTTGAAGGTCACCTTGGTTCCGTCTGTCCTCAAAGTTCTCGAAGTTCCAGAGTCCGTGCGGCACTTTGCCAGCTTATCACTGCATTCATCCTGTCGTCCAGATATCGACAGGACCCTATTACATTTTCATTCTCCAATATCAGCTGAATGTAGATTATTATTTTCTTTATTACTAAAGCGGTTCAGTAAAAAATACCTAGCAGGGAACTTCTAAAGTCTGATCGACGCCAGTAAACTTATTGGATAATCTAACAATATCTGGAATTAAACTATTAAAACGATAATTCGGGAGTTTAGTTTGAGCCCGGATTCACTCTGCATTCCTGCTTTGCTTGACCGGGATACGATTATAAACTTATAATAAAATGGAGAATTCAATTAAAGTAATTGAATTCAATAGATTAGATAATGAATAAATTTTGGTGTAGACAGTCTGACGTTGTTATTATTAACGTATAATTTTATTTTATTTTCAGTCATGAGAAGTACCGTCGAAAATGATGCTCGAACGGCGTCGATCGATTCTGTGGCAAGAGTTGAAAACAATTACGATACGACGAACACGAGCGAAGGTGCCGGTAACGAAGCGATCGGTATTAACTTGCAAGAGGAAGTTCAGGGTGAAATCGGTGCCCTCGTCGGCGACGATTCCTACAGCATGAATATAGACGCTCCGTACCGGGCCGATGCAGCGATAATTTTGAACGACGATCCAAGCACGAGTAGTCTAGTCGTCTCAGGCTCACGATCGGCCGACGATAATCCCGCCTCGAATTTATCGATAAACACAGGAATGTGTATCGGCTCCGCGAGCGATCCGGTTTACACATCGGTGGTAATTTGCGAGCCTTCCGAGATACCGGTGGAAAATCTTTGCGAAACCGTGCTGGAAAATAAAAAATCGGCCGATTCGAGTAAAGTGCAGGAGGTCCCGAACGTCGGTAGCGATCGAAGGGAGACCGGCGAATGGTCCAAGTCTGCGGATAGCTGGGAATCTTTCGCCCGATCGACGATACGCAAGGATGACGCAACCATAACTACCAGAGTTCCCGCGAGCGGAACTCCCGTGTGTCCCAAAAGCGTTAAGCGAGCCGGGCCTTACATACTTGGGCCACTGATCGGTACCTCGCCGGTGAAGAGCATCGTACAATGCCTCGCCCGAAAAGCCGGCACCGACAAATTTTATACAATCAAAATTTTAACTCTCAAGGACGACAACGAATACGTAACGCAGGACGATCGACAGGGGAAAATGCTTCTGCACGCGGAATACTCGCTGCTGAGCTTGCTGCAAAATCAAGACGGTGTCGTTCATCATCATGGATTTTTCAAGGTATACTCTTATCTGTTGTATCCTCAATGAGAATTAGAGGGGGAGCACTGTAGACTCTTTAAATTGAATTCCAGGACTGCGCACTCGAGGAAAAGAGTCTTCCGTCCGGTAGAATTTACACCGGCGAGATAAAACGTCGTCTCTCCCTGGTACTCGATTGTTTGACCTCGCACGATTTTAATCCGCGCAACGACGAATTGCTCAATCTTCAGCATCACGTTATCAGAGAGAAGAAATTATCGGAAAAAGAGAGTCTCTTGATTTTTGCCGATACAGTGAGAATCGTCGCGTGTTTGCACAAACGGAACGTCGTTCACAGAGATCTGAAACTTGGAAATTTGGTTCTGAATCGTAACAACAGAAAGGTAAGGTGTTATTGTTTCCCCAGATTTATTGTTAACATCAGTATTTTAGAGAACGTAATATTAATTTCATTATTTCAGGTGACAATAACCAACTTTTGTCTGGGAAAGCATCTCGCCAGCGAAAACGACTTGCTGAAGGATCAGCGTGGCTCCCCGGCGTACATTTCTCCCGATGTACTCTGCGGCAAGCCTTATCTCGGCAAACCATCGGACATGTGGGCACTAGGCGTCGTATTATTTACGATGCTATACGGACAGTTTCCCTTTTACGACAGCAGCCCCACTCAACTCTTCAACAAAATTAAAGCTGCCAACTACCACATACCAAAGTACATATATTTCATATTCTACTCTTCCGAAAAAAAAAAAAAGAAAATCGTTAACCGATTTTTCATACGTGTATCAGCGACGGAAGGGTATCGGAGGGAACGATAAATCTGATAAGAAATCTTCTGGTACTCGAGCCGAGTCTGCGTTTGACCGCCGTCGAGGTGCTCGACTCGTTGTCCACGATAATCGCGACGTTCAAAGTTCCTGCGGTGATCGGCGAGGAGGAGCAAGTCGTTCCCGACATAACCAAGGAAGAACCGTGTGATAAAAAAATCGATACCAATGATATAAAGACACGAGCCAAGCCGCTATCCGACTTTTACAAACAAGTTATACTTCAGGTGAGATATCGTTTTTTTTAGTAACCGGGGTTTGAAAATAAATGATGAATTTATGGAATTAATTATCCAGGAACAAATGCAACAAATGTTGAATCAACAACCGAGCCCGTTGTTGCCGACTCCGAGGCCCTACGGGCAGATACCAGTGCATCGGGTCGACGCTGAGCCTCGGATGCTGACACCCGCCGAATTGGAGCGATTCAAGCACCTCATAGACCGCGATCTACCGAGGGGAATGTCTGCCCACAATACGAGCAGAAGAGACAACGCTTCGTCGCGCGTTCGTGGGAGCGCCAGATACAGAACACCGACCGCGCATCAGACGCTGCAAGGATCGAGACAGAATCCGAATCTCTTGGCTCCTCTGCGAGCTTCCTCCAGCGGTTCGGGCACACCTGGCAACGCCAACGGCAATACCGCTGCGGAGCACATTTTTCGTAACCTTTTTCCCGTTACTTCATCGGCCATTCCCACGAGAACAACCAACGACGCTTCCGCCGCGAATCATCGTACGGTACGAAACGAATCTTCGGCGGGACACAGTTCCAGAGTCGAAGCGAGCAATTCCGGCGCGCAAAGTAGAACTTTCGGTTCCGCTGGACGAACGTTCGACAGCGCCGCTGCGTTGGATCGACTGTACACGAGACTCGGCTTGATGCCTCCTAGTTCCGCTCCGAGTGCCGTCTCTGCGGAATCCCCAATCGGACTTTCGACACAACAGAATTCAGGTATCCGCTACATGTTTCTTCGGTTGATGTCAAATAATTTTTTTTTTTTATCGACATGATTTCCTTTTTTTTCAGCGACTATCAACGCTCCCGTGACTCCTGCCGAAAATTCGACACCGGCCGAACGTCCATCCGCGCGTCCGACACCGATGGACATCGCTGAGGAAGTAAGTCCTCAGCATTTTCTGGAGCGCAGAGAAACTCGAAATCCATTGCAGCGAATAAGATTCGTCGACTCGCTCGGCGCCCACAGGACGGACTCGCGAAGTCGATACGATCCCTCCCGAATGTCGTTGGCGATTCGCGCCTGTTTGCTGTCGCGCGCCGGTATGAGAAACTTGGCCGAACCCAACAGGCCGTCCTCGAGCGAGACGAACAGATCGGTCCCCGATCTCGAGTCCCAGACACACCAGAATCGATTCAAGGAGGCCATACTGAATCGTCTGATATCATTTCGCGTCAGAATGCAACAGACGAGAATCGACAATATTGAGCGCGAAATGAGTCTTCGCAGTCGCTTATCAAGCCTCATGCCGAATCTCGGACGTACAACATCGTCCCGAAGACACTCGACACTCTCGCAGAATCGTCACGCGCCCTACGTACCGAACCTTGGACAATTCGCCGCCAACAGAAGCGCCACCGGTGTCGCTGCGGCGAGACTCTCGGAATCGGTTGCGAACGTGGCTGGCGCTGACACGAGCAACATCGGTAACGAACCGTCGATTCAGAGTCGTTCCGAGGCTGCCGATTTGCTGTCGACCAGTTTTGTCGATCCTCCGCTAATGGAAAATCGCTCGACATCGACGCAATCGGTTGCTGCGAGTGAACCGATTTTAGCACTCGCCAGAGACTCGCGTATCGTCGAACAGGGAGGTTCCCCTCCTTGGGACCCATCGGGAAATCTTCCCTTCCCACGAAGCTCCAGGGAATAAATGTAATGGACTGTTTTGATACTTCATTTTTTGTTTGGCGTGAGAAAAATTACAAGGCCGATTAAAAGATCGGTACGCTCCTCGCAAAGCTGCCCCGAACTAATACGGGTCGATGGGTGCTTTGGAGACTGATTGGTTATTCTTTTTCCCGTTTTTTCTTTTTTTTTCGAAGCTAACTAGAATGGTATCATTTAAACGCGGATTCGTTGAGAAATTTTGGGTAAATCATAAATCAGAAAACACAACTCGAGTTTACTATTTTTTTTGGATTATGTCCCTAGCAGACCCAGCCACCGATAGAACCACCTTCGAAACCGCCACGGTGATTTTGTACACAAAGTTTACGAAGCATTTTATCGAAACCACCGCGCGAATCACTGCTCCATGATACGCGTATTACAAGGTGGTTTCGACTCGGACTCGGTCGGTAATATAATTCGCAATAAGAAATGTAACATTTGGCGCCCGCCCACGACGCAAGAGAGGATTCTCGATACCTTTGAGAAACAAAAAATGGCTTACGTATTTCACCTCAATCGAGTGCCGTCTTAACGTTCCTATTACTTGGTGTTCGCACTTTGTAGCATACATGTTCAGTACACGTTTTACAATAAACAAACATTTGCGTATTAACTATCGTGTCGATTTACTCGTTTGAAAAAAAATAAAAATCTCGGTCACATGAACGAAAATGACCGGGCAGTTATCGAGCCTCGCATGGCAATGCATATAATGGTGAAATAACTTGAGGCAAGTACATTCATACCCCGAAAACACCGTAAATATTAAAATAAAAGAAATGAAAAGAAAACTATGTACACATACGTCATTCCAACTTTGCAAAGCGTAAACAAATATTCAAACCGCTCTTCACGTGTATTGCCAAGTACATTTCTTTTAAAAAATGAACTTGGTGAAAGGTAAGTCAAATTTGCAGGAAGTATACATTCACTTTTACATTAATAGAGATGGGCCGATATGATCAGAGATGATATCCGCGCTTTTCGATGTGACTTTTCTTTTGACCCACAGTTTTCGATACCGACTGAGCCCGGAACGGGCGGGGAGGGGGGTTTCACATGGTCTAGATATATGCATATATAGCCCCGCTCAGCCCTCGCCGACTACGCGTCGAAGTCGTTCACGTGGGACCACGGATAGGAAGAACAATCATCCGTTGTTATTGTTGCACGCACATCAATGTCGCAATGTTGACGAATAAAGTTTTCTACCGCAAGACTAAGAGTGGAAATATATTCAAGGTAATAAACAATTATTGAAAATAGTCGCCGGGCAGGTTATGTGCGATCACACTCTCTGTTCGTCTCGTTTCAGATCTCGAGAGAACATTACTTGAGAGACGATATCTGGTGCGGTTCCGAAATCTGTTCCAAGTGCTCACCAAGGAAAAATGATATCGTTCTCAGCAACGAAAATCCTGGGGCGAAAAGTAGCCTGTTTCCGTATCCGCACTACCTTCTACTCGACACCAACGTAGTTCTCGATCAGGCAAGTTTATTAACTTATCAAACACTAAAGACTTTAAAAAATTTAGAGTAGAATAATGTATTCGATTTGATTCCAGATACACATCTTGGAGGAAGATGTTATCAATAATGTTATCGTAACACAAACGGTGCTGGAAGAAGTTAAGCACCGCAGCTCGAACGTCTATAAAAAGCTCAAGGATATAATAGCCGATCCTAGAAGGAAATTTTACATATTTGTCAATGAGCATCATAGGTAGATAATTCTGTCGTCCGTCGTAGCGCATACCAGATACATATAGTTTCTTCCATTTCAGGTCTACTTATGCCGAGCGTGTTCCAGGCGAAAATATTAACGATCGAAACGACAGAGCTATTCGCCTCGCGACCAAATGGTACAACGACCACCTGGCGCACAGAAAGGACAAACCCATTAAAATAATATTGCTCACCGACGACGCCGACAACAAAAGAAAATGTACCGCCGAAGATATACCCGCGGCGACTGGTCAGATGAAATTCTTGTTTTATTTTAACCGAGACACTTAATATTTCGGACGAAACGAAATGTCGAGTCGGGGTAGTAAAAGAAAAGAAACGATCTTTCTAGTGGAGGAATACATCGGATCCCTGGATAATTCAGGATTCCTTGTCGATAAATTGTGCAAGAGGAGCTACGCGACAGAGGGAGGTTCGCGTGAACCCTTGTTTCCATGTCACTTGGCACCCACGCAATTGCACGACGGCATTAAAAACGGACGCCTGCTTCAGGGATCTTTCGTGGCGTCACGGGAAAATTTTCTCGAGGGCAGTGTCAACGTCGAGGGCATGGAAAAATTTGTAAGTTAACGAGCGTTATTGTGTTTTTTTTTGTTCTTTTTTCTCAACATTGAAAAGACAATTTCATGCTTGCCTCAAGATAATGCGAATAAAAGAATGCTCCTAATTAATTCGGTGGACCAACACCTTTTATTTAGTTAAAAAAATTTAATTAACTTTTCGTTACTGGAAAGAGCGAATCGTTAAAGAAAAAGATGCTGTTGAGATTAATTTACATTGCTTTTATTGTTCGAATTTGAAGATATTAGTTCAAGGTCATGTCGGCTTGAACAGGGCGGTGGACGGGGACATAGTAGCCCTGGAGCTTCTGCCCGAGGACGAGTGGTCGGTGCCGAGCGACCTCGTTCTGCAGGACGAGGGGGACGAGGATCCAGGCGACGTCCTCGACGAGGAGAACGAATTGATTGTCAAGAAGTCAGCTAGTAAAATTGACAGAACGCCAACGGGCAGAATAGTTGGCATCATAAGACGGAAATGGCGCCAATATTGCGGAATATTGCAGCCAAGTGCGATCAAAGGGGTAATTAATAAATTTACTGCGAAGTAGTTTAGTTCGATGGAGTTTCCCGTCTCGTTATGCTTGAGAAAAATCGAAATTTGTCTTCGTCAGAACGTGAAACATCTCTTCGTGCCGGCCGAGCGGAAGATACCCAAGGTCAGAGTCGAGACGAGGCAGGCGGAGACCCTGGCCACACAGAGAATAATCGTTGCTATTGACTCTTGGCCGAGAAATTCGAGATATCCTCTTGGTCACTTTGTCCGGGCACTTGGCAATGTTGGTGACAAAGACACGGAAAATGAAGTTCTTCTTCTGGAACACGATGTGCCCCACAGTAGATTCTCCGACGCGGTACTCAGCTTCCTTCCCAAACTGCCGTGGGTCATCACGGACTCGGTGAGTAGGATTTTTTTTTCCCATCTCACACTTTGTCAGTAGTTCGAGGGGAAGTTTCGGTTTCTCATATCGCCGAATAACGCCTGTTTATAAAATAAATAAAAAATCCTGTTTTTTGGTAAGTAGAGTCTAATTCGCGAAAAAAATTATCACGTTGAAAGGTTCAATCGTAATAAAGAACAAGCTACATATTCACAACTTGAGCATAAGTAATTAAACGAAACTGAGTAAAAGAAACGGCGCGCTGCCCAGGAAAATCGTTTGCGTCTTGTCTGGTTTTATGAGAAAACCATTTTATAGGCAAAAATTAATCGTTTACCCTTAACGTTAATACTAACTTGCAGAACTGTTCGCATTTCCTCCTGTAGACCGGCTGTAAGTTCACCTTGCGAACCCGTGCTATTGCTAGAAATGTGTGACGCTGATGACACATCTCGGTGAGAGTTTTCATCGAGACTGACTATTAAATTATCAGGAACGTTGTTGAACGTCGAAGGAATTACTGGTAGATCGATCGCATCCATTTCACTCGCGGCAAAGGAAACATTATCTTCGGAGATATCTTCTTCTTCCCTTTCGAGCATAAAAATTCAAAAATTATTAGTCACAATAATTTCAAGTCGACACAGCAGTTTGCAAGTCGGTAAAAACGAAAAATAATTGAGATTCTCATTGCTTGCGCATAATTTACTTTTATTTTCAAATCATCTTCTGTAATTTTTTCGCTCTCGTGGAGGAAGCTTTGTGAATAATAAAAATTGAGACAATTAACAGACCATTTTGGAAAAGTTAAAAATGTACGAATGTACGAAGTGTATATGGTGCTTTTATTGTGATTTATTATTTGGTTTTAACTTGATAGATAAACGTTTTCTCAAGATAAATTTATAAAATTTGAACCGCACTATGGATTGTTCCCAGGCTCAATACTAAAGTACCAGAAGGCACAAATGGGAATTTTTAAAAGACGAAAAAACGAAGATGTTCTGAACTCATAACTTTGAAATCCCTTTACCGACTCCAATAACATTTAATGCCAAACAACCTTAGTGGAGGGGATAATACTCGACTTATAACTTTCCCCTCAAATAAAATAAACAAATAAACATCTTGTATCGCATAATCCATTGGGTTTATTAACTTAGTAACTATTAGTATTACCTTCTTCGTATTTGCATCGACGAACTTTGAGCTTTATTCATCGAAGCCCAAGTTGGCGGCGGTGGGAGCGGAGGTGGTTGAGGGATTCTGGATTTTCGCTCGTTCGACGTAGGGCAGAGAGGAGAAAGGGGCGAAGGAGTTATTGACTTTTCGGTTTTGTCATGTCCGTTGCCAATTAATGACGAGAAACCCTTCAGATTTCCGAGCTTTCGCGTTACCAATGTATCCAAGTTTTTCAACGCTAGCTGCTTGCACTTTGATAACAAATAAATACTTTTTATTGATTGTTTCCTCGAAGCAACCGAGATTTTTAAAAATTATCTGTACACGCCCGCAGGAATTGCTTTTACTTTTTTTTTTTGGATCTTAGTATTTGATTGCCTACTACCTTAATGTCTGTCAGAAGACTCTTAAAAAGTTGAGGCTTGTGAGTCGTTTTTACGCTCTCCCAACGTAAAAACAAAGCCTTGTCGTACAGAGCCACAACGTTTTCCATCTCTCGATATTCTGCTGCAAACATCGAATTGTTTGTCTTATTCAATACAAATATCAATTGTTTTTTCATCACAAATTACCGTCATCTTTCAATCGCTTCAGCGTCTTTTTTATAGCCGTTTTTTCCTTCCCGACAAAATTAGTTTGAGCTTTCTGCTTGTGAATGTTAGTCAGCGACGCATTGATTTCTTTAAGCATACTTTCTAACTCGAGAACATCGTTTTCGTATCGATTTTGTACGACCCTGGTATAACATTGATAATTTGTAGCAGTGAAATATGCTCAGTCGGCAGCAAAAACTGTATTCCATTTTGCTTCCTCACAAAGGAAGCTATATTTTTGTAAATAAAAAAATATTCGACATTTTAGTGGCAGTGTACTAGAAATTAAAAAAAAAAAAACCGGGCGGATTGAAATTTTGTACGCTGATAGAATTTATGGTCACGGCTTCCTAATTTATTACAATTTTGGGTACAGCTTTAAATTACTTTGCACCATTTTTTTCCTTCTATCAGTGCGCCGTTGAAACAAAGGATTACAGTTTCTGTTATCGACTGAGCGTGGATTGGTGATCAAATATATATACATATTTATATTTATATAAATACTATTTTTGTGAAATTTATGTTACTTACTGTGGGTAGTCGTAAGTTAAGAATTGCAAATCTTGGACATTCCGAACATATTTTATAAATCTTTCAAGCTGATCGCAGAACACGGGAAGATCCTCCAATGAGACCCTTAGATTTTCATCAACATCCACTTCTTCGTGATATTTATGGCTGCCAAAAGCGATTGGTTTCGGATTGCTCGGGCTCTGTTTCTCGGGAGCTTCTGCCTGGCTCACATTCGTCATGCGCTGTACATTCATTTAATAAATGGTGATAGTATACGTTTCTCTCGAACGACGTATATATAAAAACTTCAGTTCATTTCATAAACTCTTCAGTTCATTTTTGTATATATATCTCGTACACATTCGCAGCCAATATGCTTAATTCAATGTTCGTCATATGTTCGGTATGGTTGGTTTTTTTTTGTCTTTTGGTTCGGAATATGTACGTGTACAAAGCATACTTATCGCGAAAAACTGTAATACATTTTTTTCAGGGGTGGCAAATTTTTCTGAGAAAGACAAAATTATTTGCATGTGCTAAACTGTTCGACGAGGCCGCTTAATAATTTGTGCACGGGCCAAAATTTTGACGACCTTGGATACAATGGACAAAAGTTTTTGTCACAGAATGAGTCTGTTTCAAATCACCTCAAAATAACATCCATCTTCGTAAAATACTAACATGAAATTCGAGTGTACAAAAAAATAACGAATCTATAACCGTAACGGTGATGTCGTGTTCGTTAATTCACCTGTGAGCCACGTTTGGCCATTCTGAATCTCGATATAACACGATCAATTATAGTTTCGGGCGAGTGCTTGTTTCTTCTATTAAAACTTTTATACATAACGCACAGTCTTCATAGGAACTTGAAATTTTCATCCCACAATATAACAGTATTTGATAACTCTGACATAAAATTTTGACATGTAAATAAAAAATAAATGAGACACGATTTTTTTTCTTCCAGGCTCCGTCGAACTTTTTTTTAAATCTGACCATCAGTAATAATTGCAATATTGTTCCTTTTGTTGGCAGGACATTGCGCAACGGGAAGATCTACGGCATCTGGACATCTGCTCCGTAGATCCACCGGGCTGTACAGATATCGACGACGCGTTGCATTGCAGAAGTTTGGAAAACGGTAATTTGGAAGTCGGTGTTCACATCGCTGATGTGTCGCATTTCATCAGGCCAGGCACGGCGATCGACAAGGAGGCAGCTCTGCGAGCCACGACGGTCTATCTCGTTGACAAGAGAATCGACATGGTACCAGGTAATCGAAAATTAGCCGGAACATTTTCAAAACTACACATGGAAATAAAAAAAATTATTTCCATCTCATCATATTAAGGCGGAAAAAAAAGAATTTCTAGTGTTGTATTTAATTTGCAATGCCTCGCTGAGGCAATGTCCTCAGCTGCTTGCATTGATTCAACATGAATTGATGCAAACAAACATATACAAACATTTTTTTTATCCTTCAAACATTTGATGCAATATAACTAACATCATTTTTTAAAAGATTTTTAAACATTGTTTTTTTTTTACATTTAAGATTATTCAATATTGTAAATATAAAAATGTGTTTTACAGTTTAGTTCTCAAAAGTTTTCCATCGGAACACAGCATTAACGAATAATTATTACAGAATTGCTGAGTTCAAATCTGTGCTCACTGCGAGGAGAAGAAGAAAGATTTGCATTTTCATGTATATGGGAGATGGACTACGACGCTAATATAATCGGAACGAAGTTTTTCAAATCCATCATACGCTCGCGTCGTGCTATGACTTACGAGGAAGCGCAGTTAAAGATTGACGACAGCTCGCAGCAAGACGCCATCGCCGTATCTCTCCGAGGGCTCAATGATCTGGCGAAAAAGATGAAGAAAAAACGTTTGGAGAACGGGTAAGCAAAATGCTTTTGAAGTAAAATGGCACGGAAAATTATCATAATTATAAGTATTTAATTTTGTATTCTTTTCCTCGGAACAAGTTCATTTCAGCCACCATAGAAACACTATTCTCGACAGGTTTAAGTTATTAGTTATGAATAAATTCGTGTATTTTCAGAGCTCTAGTTCTCGCATCACCGGAAATTCGTTTCCAAGTCGACAGTGAGACGCACGATCCGATCGAGGTTGAGGCTAAAAAGATGCGCGATACGAATTCTATGGTCGAAGAATTCATGCTGCTAGCCAACGTTTCGGTAGCGGAAAAGATCGTGCAAGAGTTTCCTGAATGCTCGATGCTCAGAAGGCATCCGGAACCACCGCAAACTAACTTTGATCCGCTGATCAAGGCTGGAAAGCACCAGGTTCGTTGAGCTTCGTCACGCATCACTGAGTAACACGAAAAAAAAAAACAAACGGACAATGCAATTTTTTTATGCGAACGTTCAGGGCTTTGAAATAAAAACGAGTTCGGGCAGAGAATTGGCACGATGTCTGGAGGAGGCACACAAAGCCGACAATCCGATCTTCAACACCATGCTTAAAATTCTGGCGACACGCTGCATGATGCAGGCGGTATACTTTGTTTCGGGGATGCTTCAACCATCGGAATTTTTTCATTACGGTCTGGCTTGCCCAATTTACACTCACTTCACGTCTCCCATCAGAAGGTTCGCCATTAACGATATATTTTTGAAAATTATACAAATTAGATTTTCTAGACAAGGGTGTGCGTTGCCGAGTGGATTGGAGCACGACTCACACGCAGTAGTGCAGAAGCTTCCTCTATGAGAAAACAAAAATGAATAAATTAAATAAGCATAACCATTAGCCTTCCTGGCGTTATTCCATTGATATTCAACAATCAAACAATATTCCTATATTTTTGCAGATACGCAGATATAATTGTTCATCGATTGTTAGCGGTGTGCATTGGAGCGGACGCGACTTATCCTGATTTGCTCGACAAAAAAAAGAGTCATGCTCTTTGTCACAATCTAAATTACAGGAATCGGATGGCTCAGTACGCTGGACGTGCGTCAGTAGCGTTGAACACTCATGTGAGTCTCATATTCATGGTTATATTATTATATTGGGCGATGAGTAAATTTTTATTGTAATTAATTTTTTTTTTTCAATTCTCTATCCGATCTATTTATGATTTTTTTTTTGGACAACGATTGAGTACATACATGATTTTACATGATTAGTCGTGTAGAGGAATCTGATTAATCTACCACTTATGCTTCTTTGGTATTAAATTTTGACAATCTCGACAATCTTGACAACGGTTCGGATTTAACGAGATTTTTATTTTTTTTCGTGTTTTTATTTTGTAAAAATAACATAAACCGTCTAGCTCAAGCGATCTTCGAGATCTAGCTCGTAAAGGTCGAACGAAAATCACAAGTGCGATTAAAAAAAAAAACCGCACGAAGATATGATTGAGAATATGTTAGCATAAGCTGAGTTATTTTTCTGAACATTTATTGTCCCACTTTTTCGACATTAAGAAGAATTTAACGAAACTGATATCACTTGTAATACCGACCAATGACAGCATTTTTTTTTTTGTTTATCCCTAATAGTTGTTCTTCCGAGGAAAAGTGGAGAACGAGGTCGGTTACATTCTCTTCGTGCGCAAAAACGCTCTGCAGATTTTAATACCAAAATACGGACTGGAGGGAACACTGTATCTAAACAAAAAGGGCGAAAGCAGCGCGGTCACCTTTATCTACGACGAAGAAGAACAGACGCAGACTTGTGGCAAGATAGTCTTTCGATCTTTCGATCCTGTCGTAGTACAATTGAGCCTGGACAGATCGAACGTGCAGCACGAGAAGCTCGTGTTCAAGCTTGTTAAACCTGAGGTAAGATCCCAAATCATTTAGCAAACATTTTCTACACCAATTCAGTTTTTCAACAATGCATTGTATTGCGCGCAAAAACAGATTCCAGGATTCAGCTTGCCTGGCCCCGAAGATATTTCGAAGCGAAAAGTAGAAGACGAAGAGGAACCGTCTGCCGCGATGACGCCTTCAAAAAAGAAAGGAAAGAAGAAGAAAAAGGTCCATTAGATAACTGTTATCTACTTATTTTTATACAACGCTATTAACATATTCATGAGGCCGTTTAGGAGGTCAATGACGCGACATCTTCCTTGTAAATGAAAAAAAAAGTTTCTTTCATCAATAAACGTGTCGTAAAATCTTTCTCCAGTCCATCGGAATTCGGGGCGAGGGTTGATTAATAATAAAACTGCTCTTTCTCACTGTAAAAAAAACATTGAATCACGTGAAGTGGATCTCTAAGAAATTCAGTAATGTGGAAGTAGGGGTGAATTCCCGTAAAGAGCAGGTGAAAGTCACGTGATCGCACTATGAGAGAGTTTTCCACATGGCGTTAAGATGATGAAAAAAAACGATATCCGGAAATGTATCTACCAAAGTACAATTGATTTTGTCGTAGCGCATATGTATAATTTTCCGGTTGCTTATAGAATGTTTCAACCTTGTGTGATACATGACAAAAAAAAATGTCTGATTATTTTTTTCAACGAATTGCTTTTAATTGAAAATATGTTAACCATTTTTCGGTATAATTATTATGAAAAATAAACTTTCTCGGGCGTTATTCGCATAATATTATGGCACGGTTATAACGAAATTGCAATACTTTATGCTAGAGATAATATAATTCACGTAGATTCCCCATATATAGCAGGCATTGATCATTGATCAAACAACCGACCGCGACCATCTTTTTTTAGGCGAAGTTCTGACAGATGAAAAGTATTATTCCGGAAAACTTTCTTCGTTTTATCGCGTGTGACAACCGTTAATTCTGTACAATAGGTGTACGTGGACCTGAAAGATTACAACAATAAAATTCGTAAGGTAGAAATACGAATCGCGTATTATTTCTTTGTCCTTACGAACGTTGTCTCGAAATAATTAATAAAATTACATCAGTCAAACGTAAGAGACATTAATTTTTTTATTAAACGATCAAAATGCGGGAAGGCGGCAGCGAGTCGCCAAGAAGAATAAATGATCGGGGTCAAAGTTCGACCTCGTCGCATTTGCGAGTTTTACAATCGGCGAGGATGCGCCGCGGCCTTCCGAGGGGAATGACCTCGATAATACAGCAACGGAGGAATATTCATGTGATTCAAGACGGTTTAGATTTGACCCCAAAGTCATTGTGCCACGCCTTTTATCCAGGCATCGAGGAAAAGCAATTGACCGCGTTCGATGCTATCAATATGAGTCGTAGCGAAAGCACGACGCAGCTCGCTGTTACGTCCTCCGGTCACGGAGTGCCCAGGTCGAGTTCATTGAGCCTCATAAGATCCTCGTCGATGCACACGAACGTACTACCCGTCGAAGAGATGACGGAAAACCTCGTATCGGCTCAGAGCGGAACCGGTTCATTGGAGGGTCTCGAAATTGATCGAGCACCATCACCATTCTGTTTGCCCAGGTAAAAAAAACTCGTCATTGTAATTTAAAACTTTTTATAGGCGATTTACGAGTTGCAATGACGAAATAAATTTGCCCAAAAATTGGGCCAAGGGAATACTATGTAGTGTTTCCTGGTACCTTTTTAATTCTTAATCTCACGGGTTGTCTTAAAGATAAGCAGCATTCGAATAATAAAATGTTCATACATTAAGAAAAACGTATATTTAATCATTCTCAAATTTATTATTGTTATTTAAAGAAAGTAAGTTTTCACTTTTAAACGTGAAACCGAAACCGGGCAACCGAAACCGTCCGGCTGCCCGGATCCACTAGGGAAGTGGCGAGTTTATCCACGGATGATGGTTTTATGTGATATTTATTTTTGCTCTCGTACAGAAAGCTCTCGATTAAATAAGGGAAACGAACTTGCATTTTCGGAATTTTTGGTACACCACTTAGTCCTCTTGGGTTTCAAGAGCGATCATTATTTTATAAACATATTATACAATTATATTTAAATATATTACACAATTATATATAAATATACTACAAATTATTAATTAAACGATACAACGCTGACGTTTCCAGATACGACTCAAGCATTTTCCACGTGAAGCCACAAACAGTGATCATCACCATCAAGGAAACCGAAACTTTCTTCCTATTCGAGATGTTCCAGTTGACCGAAGATCTCTACACCCCCGAGGGCTTAAAAGTCAAGGAAGCCAACGAAAGATACGAGTACATCACTGTTGGCGATGGATCGAACAGAAAAGTTGTTAGTGCTGAGACCCAGACGCCGCGGATACACACCAAATCTAGGTCCACGCATGTTGGTCGGCAGAAGCGGACAAATCGTAAAACTTTCGTGAATAATTGGGTGATGCATGACACCTACACGACTACCGAATCAACGACAGACGAAAATACTAATAGGGTATTAAAAAAAATAAGGTTCTTACCATTTCATACCCGGTGCAATATCGGGAATGTTACTAATTAATTTAAGTACCACTTCCTGTTCACAGGCAGAACGCCAAAAATTTTCGGGAACTGAATTGCACGCGCAAAATCCAAGTGTAGAAGATCAACTGGTTCGCTTGTATGCTAAAACGAGTTTCCGTGATGCAGTACAAGTGATGGAGCGTATAATAGCGAGCAATTTGTTCATAATTGTACAGAAACGCTTCAAAAACTTGATACGCAAAGATCCGTGTAGTCTGGATCTGGAGTTCGGTTACAGACTGGATCTACTTTGGACTCAGTCGTGCGCATTGACTCAAGGCAGGCCGGTCAGCTGTTTCAAGTGGAATCCGGTCAACGCGAATCTTCTAGCCGCAGGGTACGGCGCCTCGTCGTCGGAAATAAATGGCGTCTTGCTGGTCTGGTGTGTAAAGAATCCCAGCCAGCCCGACAGAATCTACAGATTCAACTGTCCGATATCCGACATTGATTGGAGCAGCAGCAGGCCGAACTTACTGGCGATAGGATTTTACGACGGCACGATTACAGTGATCGACGTCAGTATAAAAGATCTGAGGGTCATGAAAAAAAGCTCCCGCGAAACGTCGCCGTCATATTCGCCTCATTGGCAGATTCAATGGTGGCCCGAGGACGAGCAATTCGACTACCAGGAGCAAATATACACCAGCAATCAGGACGGTCGGATCATGCGCTATCGCACGGGCGAAGACTTCACGTCGACGGAAATAATGAGAATCTCGATGGTCGAGGGTAAAATCGGTGGCGTCAAAAGAATAAATTACTGCAACGCTTACAACATACCGATCAGCCGCAATCCTGGCGCCCTGTTGCTACGAAGACACCCGGATTTGAGCACGATTTACTTCGTCGGATCGGACGAGGGCTGCATCTATCGTTGTTCAACGAATTATCTTCATAGACACATCGAAAGTCTTCTGGTCCACGATGGTCCCGTATATTCCTTTGAGTTTTCGCCGTTTTGTTCGAAAGTCTTTCTGACTTGCGGAGCTGATTGGTGCACGAGAATCTGGGTGGACGGAGTCGCGGAACCACTCGTCACACTTTCCACACGGATGGCCTGCGTTCGCGGATCCACGTGGTGCCCCACAAACTCGACAGTCATTGCTAGCATAGTCGATAATGAGATATGTATCTGGGACATAAAAAAAAAGATCTACCGACCAACTTCGATTACCGTTGTCTCGAATAGCCACCGGCTTCTCTTGCTGCAATTTACGAAAAATGGAAATCAGCTCGTCGTCGCCGACGCTGAGGGAATGATATACATTTATAGTCTCGAAGACATGCCGTTTTCTCCGTTCGATCAAACTTCTGTGCTCGTCAAAGCTATAGAAAAAACACTGGTGCCGAAACCTGGACTTTTGCGTAAATTGAAAAAAATTGGTAGTCCCTTTTGATTTCTCCTCTACGGTCCAGTGAGATTAGAAGGTCTTTTTATATATAAAAAAATATTATGTGTATATATATATTATGCGGAAAATCTTCTGCAGATTGAATAATACATCAGTACCAACGTATTTAATAGTTTAACACAACGTCGTTATTGGGCATCAGTTCCGTATCGGGTGGACCAATCACTGGAAGGGTGTTCAAGATCCCCATTATCCAATCGCTATAAACGGCAACCTGAAAAAATAAAATCCACAAACACACACAATTTTTACTGTAATTTACATTTTTTCCAAAACTTATAGCGTTGAATTTTTACGTTTTTCTTACCTTCGTAAATATGGTATAATAATGAGGATCGCAAATGCTAGTGCCTATTCGTCTCGGACTGATGGACACCACACCATGAATGTCCCATATCGTTGAATTCGGTCTTCGGAAGACGAGGCCACCGCCACTATCGCCGTTGCAAACTGCAGAGCCGTTTAGCCATCCGGCACAAAAAGAAGTGTACGTTATATACTTCCAGAAATCCTTCTTCTGGGAATCCCGACACTCGTCGTCGGAAACAAGCTTCACTGAAGTTACACGCAGCGTTGCACTGAAGGTGTCGTTGTCAGTTATTCCCATACCTATCGGAGAAAGAATAAATAGAATAACAGTGCTTCGCAGTTTTCGTTTAATAGGAATACAGAGTGATTCAGGTTGTTTTCGACAAACAAAATTTATTACGAACATCCGTATCGTTTTTGTGCTCGATAGAAGGCTAGTTCGTTTGCGATTGGTAAAAAGTTCCCAGTACTCGAAGGTTCAATCGATTTATTCAACAATAATTTGCGACAAGCTACATATACTTTAAGTATCAATCCAGGACCGTTTAATTCAAGCACTGCGAAGCTCTGTTTTACCTCATAAATAATAAACTTTTATTTCATGTACCTGCTACCAATCCAATTTGTCCACTTCTCTGAAGCACATCGATCGAATTAGACCAATTCAGACAAATAGGCTTCACCGCACCATTTATCATAGTAGGCCTCTTGAGGATTAGAATAGCCAAGTCCGATCCGTAATTTCCTATGTGATCTTGATAAGCTGTCTGTATTTCGAGTCTATCGACCTCGAATACTTGAGTGTTTTCGGTCCGATTTGTGAAATTGCGGGAAAATGCTGCCAGGGCGACTTGTATCGTCTTTTCATCGGTTTTCCATACACAGTGTCCAGCTGTGAGGACAGCTCGTTCGGAAATTAATGTTCCACCACAGAAAAAGTTCCATTGACCGTCGTTGTGAGAAAAAAGTGTCGCGTGCCAGGGAAGAGATTCCTCCGGAAATACTTCCCAGCCTTTTATTATCAAAGCGGCCGCTGAAATTTGAAAGCAAAAGATCGAATATTATCTCTTCCTGATCTTGTCTATGTTTGACTGAAAACCAGAGTAGTTGTGTGGTGGTTAGCAGGCTCCCTACTTATACGGTAACGGACTCTCTACACCAGTGTAATGGTAGGTTCTCCCAGTACCCAGAACCATAACAATACTAATGTATTCGTATGGTTCGCCTATTGATGGATTATTATTGCAAACTAAGCTGATATGGAAAGAATTACGAATACCGAAAATATGACCGTGGGCTATATTAGATTTTATGTACATTTTTAATATATCCGTCAGGTAAATCCAACTTTAGAATTCGTTTGAATGAAGAATTGTATTTCTACAAACCTGAAGACTCCCTTATGCCACATATCGGCCGACAATGAAGAGGAAGTTGACTCCACGTTCCATCGTGTAGACACGTTGTATGAGTAGATCCAGCTTGTCGCTCATAAAACTCGGGACACTCCAAAGACACATGAGCTCCAACGGGAATTGTACCGTTGCAGGCTATCCATCCCTCTCTCGGTCCCCCAAGAACTTCGCAACGTTTTTTTGCGCCTGGAGCATCGACTGGAGTACAAGTTATATCCTGTGTATCTGCATAGAACACAACCAACTGAATTTTTTTTTATGAATGGTGTATTGATTCGTAGTTATGGGGTAAAAAAAATTCATGGTTACTTAAAAAATCTAAAGAAATCATGAAAACATTCATATCAACTCTAAAAATCGAGAAACCAATCGTCTGAGAACACAGAATTTCTCATAGTCGTGGAGTCAATGCGGTGCATGAAATATTACTTATAGGGTTCCGTGACTCTTTTGGTCTTAAAAGAAAAGCATAAAGATTAGTTACATCGGTGGCTCTATCGCCCTTTGGCGGTGTTAAGGAGGCCTCCGATGTCGCTTACGTATGATGTGACGCTAAGTTTTCCGACGCGCGACTATGATAGATAAAGAAGAATATGTAAATGGATAAATTACTTCAAGAAACTTTGAAAGAGCTAAGAATGACGAAATAATAAATTGGACGTCGCCTTATCAATTAAAAAAATTAAAGTTACAATTTGCGTATTAACGATTTTTTCCAATTTTCTTCCGATTTCCATAATTATTTGGCTCAGGTAAATAAATATACTATTCTATAGTTACATATTTAATTACCAGTGATGCACCAAGGGAGAGTTGGAGTCCAACGATTATCCTTGCAGTAAACGCTGCTCGACCCTTCCAAGGATCCGGGAGTATCGCAAGAATAATCGAGCCTGGTCAATTCCGGTACTACTTGGCCGGAATGACACTCAGGACAGTTGGACACGAGGTAATGCGTTGCTGGTTTTGCTGGAGGAAGTCGACAGCCTCCGTCAGGAAAGGATCTACCGCAAATGGCTTCATCTTCGTCACTCCAGTCATGGCAATTCGGCTGAAGATTACATTTCAGACTATCGAGAATGCATCCACCGTAATTGCATCGAAAAAATCCTGGGCTGCACCTATAGTTAATAAAAAAAAAAACAAAGAAGAAATGACGACCCAAGATACGAAGAAATATCGATAGTTCATTGTGACGATTGAATAGATTCTCCATAACTGATTGCGCGATTGACAAGTGTCGTTAAAAAACTTCAGTGAATTTACATCGACCTACTCTCGAGTCGCACAGATGTATTCTTTTTCGTCCGAAGCATCGCGACATTGGTTGGCCCCATCGCATACATTCGCCGTGGGAATGCATTGGCTACCAGTTGCACAACTAAACTCGTCCTCCCTTTGAATAAAGAATAAAAGAATGTACATAATAATCAAATTTGCATCGCCAAAGATTTCGGAGGTTTTCGTTCATGCGAAGTTGTACACCTGCAAGTGTGAGCTTTACAGTCGCTCCCTTGACAAACGGTGGAAGCGCAAAACGACATTTCTTCATCGCTCCCATCGGCACAATCCCTGGTGCCATCGCAGATCGTTTCCTGATGGACGCAGCCTCCGTAAGTGCAACGGTATGTGCTCGGCGGACACGGATGTGCCTTGCAAAGGGTTTCATTTTCATCACTCCCATCACGACAATCCGCATATCCTAAAAATTGTATTCAATGATGTAATATTGATATATCCAGAAACGATACGCCGTTCGATATTTTGTCTGACCAAGAGACACGGTAGTATCTCGACTCCAAGTTCGAAGAGATCTACCAACAACGAGACGACCGTGTATCAATAGACAAGGTAATGTCTTGACGCCAAGTTCAACAAGCACCCATGGGGCACTTGTTGATGGGCTAAACCCCGGCCAAACTCTTGTTTTCAGCCTGGTTACGTTCCCGGCAATCTTGCCACACTGAGATAAAGGATGGTATGTCCTACTATAACGAATAGTTCCCAGACCGGACGTCTATATAGATAGTTTGTGTTAGTATATACTCAATTGATCGAACCATAGTTACAGATACAACTATAATTTTTGGTCATCGGCGTAACTATAAAATGTAGACGTCCCCCCTGGGAACTATTTACTATGTAAGTTTCTCTCAGTGCATAGATACAGGCCCGGTATTTTTCAATGGTTGCGTATAATGTTGACGTCACGTTGTGCCGGTACTCGGAGATTTTGCCGTCCAAATTGCGGGCGTTTTTTGACCGGGTGCCCTGCCTTCCCGCACGTGTAGCACGTGTGAGAAGCCCGTGAATTATTACTTCGCAACGATCCGCGCTCGTTGCGCGCCGGTGCATTTCCCGTTTCTTGCGCGATGACATTGACCCAATAATCGAGGTATCAGGGTACCCGGGGAATAACAAAAGATTTCCCTTCCGGTATATTGGAGTACAAGTACACGGTAGCGTTTCTTTAAAAAAAAATAATTTTATGTACTTGGCGTCGAGGCGTTGCCACATCTCTTGATATAACGATTTTCCACGACTGACGATGATTCAATGATACGATGATTCGACGATTCTCGAGCGATAATGCATGGTGAAAATATCGGCGATGTTTCACGACACTGCACCCCAAACTTAAGTCCGCAATCTACTTACCATCACAGGTTTTGTCGAGAGCGAAGCACTCCAGTGATTCCAAGCAAAGATACTCCCGATCTGTGCACGCATCAACCAGATCGCATCGATATTCATCGCTGCCATCAATGCAATCCAGGTAACCGTCGCATCGTGCCGCTTTCTGAACACAAGCACCGTAAGAACACCTGTAGTTTGATGCTGGACACCTGAAAAATCGTGCAGTTTTTGATTTTTTTTTTACACGATGTAAAATATTCTAACTGTCTGTTATACAAATAAAAAGACTATAGAGTCTCGAGCGATGTACATATGTGGTTGGATCGCAGATGCTGTATAACCGAGACTTTGTGCTGCGCCGATATACTTTGTTTTTCCACAGCAATACACTATGATAAGCATGGAAGAACTTGAGACAAGTACATTTCATGAGATATCTTTGCAAAATGTTGTTAAATAAATAGAAATCGCCTAAGTATGTAATGGCAATTTTTTTTTTTTTTTTGGCATATGAGTCTACTCAGATTAACTCAAATTGACGTGGTTGTATTTGAAAAAAAATTTTACTGACAAGTGGAGTGGCGCAACTCACACGATGTGATGGCAGAGTTCCCTCAGTTCATCCGAAGAATCCGGACAGTCTGGTAATCCGTTGCAGGCTTTGAATAATTCGACACTTGTCCCATCGACGCAAACAAAGTACGGCGTTGTTGTTGAAGTAAGGGGAAAATCGGTAGCTTCCGCGAGAATCCCATTAAAGACTGCATACCATTTGTTATATACAAAATAATAAATAGTGCATTAAACTATTGTTACGTCCTGTGAATCTTCCCCTAACGGATTCGGTCACCGACCAAACCACTGAAAAAACCGCAGTGGTTTATTGTCAAAATGCAACCGATCGAACCACTGTGAAAACCACCGGCCCAGCGGTCCTAAAAGTGTCGAGGGAAGATTACGATGTGGTGGATTTAAAAATAACCACCACTAAAACCACCGTTCGAGTGAACTCGAGCGAGCTTGCAACACACGGGTATTGTCGTCGAAACTTTACGAAGGATCATTTTGTTACCTCTTAAAACTGGTTGGGCTTGAAATACCCGATCGGGAATTATAAGAGTCAAAGCCATTTGAAAATCATTTTTTCTTCGCATCGAAAATTTCAAGTTGCAGGAAACAGCCGAAATCCGACGAAAAATTCAACAGTGGTTTCACAGTCACACCAACTTTGACCTCATTCGTTTGAGACCGTACTTTGAGCTCATCCGAATAGTGGTTGTATGGTCGTTCTGAACGTAAAACAACCGTCACGCAAGTTGCCTTCAGTTTCTTTAGAGGGTGGTTTGAGCGGTAGTTTCTGCGACGAAAACCACCTTGTTGCAAGCTTACCCGAATTTAATCCGACGGTGGTTCGTACGGTGGCCGAACCCGCTGGGGTCAGTAAAATTCACTGACGTAATAACTTAAAAATCGATAAGTATCTGATAATAATGTAATATTCACACGATATTTGGAAACGGTAGTCGAGTCACAGTAAAATTCGTAGTATTAAAACAATCGTTGAGAATTAATTATTGTGTTGTGTTTATTGATTTGCCTAGCGGTTACACCGCACCGGTTTTAATTTTACTTACAACATTGTATTAACATTGCATGTAAAATGTGAAACATCTTGCAAAGGTTACGGTCACAATGCCCGACTTACAGTATCCTCGGAACTTTTTATTACTACTTAATGAGTCGTTAATATTCCTGCACACGCGTGTATAATTTTTGCAGTAACGGAAAGTCGAAATTAATTGCTTTTTCTTAACGACGTCTATTTTTAACTCCCAACTGTCCTCCGCGCAAAATACGGGAATCGCACGTTCCACTGTGATGACCGATTTTGGCGTCTTTCGAAAGGCGCGTTCATCGAAACGACAACATGTTACTTAAGCAAATTTTTCATATTGATTCTCTGTATAATGATCGATTGTAATCTATTGTAACCATTTTACGACAAAAATGGTATTTTTTCAAAAAATTTTTTTAGAATTTTTTCTTTACTGAAATCGGTTGGTAAATATGCCACTTGAAAAGAATGGCGAAGGTTTTAATTCGATATCTCAAAATTTTTTGAAAAAAAGTGCCGTTTCGCAAAATTTTACCCAGGATTCCGTATGCTAAAAATGGTCAATTTTTAAAATTCCGAAAAAAATACAAGTCGCCAGTGTTTTGAGCCGGAAATGGGTCACTTGGAGCCAATGGAGTTTGAAGCGGTGCACAGATGTGACGGATATCCCTCCCATCGCCATCTATGGACGGCATGCGTCTCTTCGTACCTATGGGAACTAATCGAATTAACGTGTGCCACTGCCACTGCATCGGAGCTGTTAGCATACGGTTACCGTAGCGTTAGCGTATCATTGTCATAACGTTACCAAAAGTTATGACGGGGATTCCACCCCTGGTGGCCATACTAGGCAATTCCTATTCACACGTCAGGCGGCCCAGTAGAATTGAGAAGAAAATCTAACTCGCTTCAGCGCCGCTTGCGGCTCAATTTGGAAAGAGTCACAGACGCGATTTCAGGGTTGTTTCCGAAAGAGCCCGGCCACCATAGACCATAGTTCGGTCTGCCTCTCTCCTGCCTCGATGCCACCTATCATCTGGTACATTGCTGCGTTCGTGCTCGAGCAACCGATCCACAACTTCCAAGCGGCTTTTCTTTTATTCAGGAAATATTAACAATTATAGTATCAATATAAGAGTCAAATCGACCGTGTCGTTTCGTCGAAACATCGAAACCGTCGATCATCAAGATCGAAGCATGTCGATCATCGGCACGTGCCGTTGAAGTTTCTCCAAAGGAAGAACCAATACGATCCTCCGTGAGTATTAAATTTCGTGCTTCGGGCACGATGAGTTTTTCCAACTACGCCGGAACTTTTTCGACTCGGTTTCCCGTAACAGTTGCCATTTTGACGACGCGAGATATTAAACAAATCTTTTCGAACATAATATTGTTCCTCGATCTCATTCTTCCCTATGATTGAACGATATTTAATTTTGACCCCTCGACAAAATGCAGATGAAGATGAGCAGGGAAATATTCGAGGGAAAGGATTATCCCACGCAATGGGCACTCAATCCTTCGACCTATCAAAATATGAGCAACGATCAAGGTAAATTTTTTGGTCCGTTAGCAGCCGACTTTGCGTCGCTGTCGTCAGCTCGCGACGGACGTTAATTATCGTTTGTTTGGTACAGTCGATTGGGCAGCGCTCGCCCAACAATGGATCAAGATGAAGGAAACGGTCGTTCCGCCGGCTCCTCCGCCGCCTTCCTTGGATACAAACGACACATCCAGTGACGGAGGCGGAGAGGCCCCCATGGACGTGGACACAAAGGACGACGACGTACCACCCGCGCCACCGGCTCCCAACATCAGCGGCTCGGGTAGGCATTAAAAACAAACATAAGTAGCTCCGTCTAAGTTGCACTGTATTCGGAGGTATAATTCCTATTTAAAAAAAAAATTAAGATGACGCAACTCTTGTACAAGAAGGATCGTATATTTTGAAGTTTCTTTGAAACATTGTCTTGTCGCAGACGCATGGAATCAATGGAGTCAGTGGGGCCAGTGGAACACGTCAGGACCCGGCGGAGGTTCTTGGGAATGGAGCGGCGTTCCACCACCCGGAGTGACCATGGGACCGGACGGGAAGCCCATGGGTCTGCCCTCCGTTCCCGTAGTGCCGCCTGCTCCGACAATCTCCAACACACCAGGATTCAACGTCCCGCCGCCTCCGGCGCCTTCGTACTCGTACAATTCCGTTGCGCCGTCTCAAACCTACAATCAGGCAATTGATTGTTCGAATAAATCATTTTTTTTCGTTCTTTTCTTACTTCATCAGTTATTTCGCCGCAGGTGCCAGGATATTGGAGCGGCGATCAACCAAACGTTACACCATCCCAGCCGCCTCCGTTCATGAAAGGCATGCGACACTCCAATCGCATTCCGCACATGCGGGCTATCGACAACTCCATGAGAAATCGGGACGAGAGAGAAAAGACCCCGGATGAGGACACTTGCACGATCATCGGTAAATTATTTCTCGAGAATTTGTATAAATAACAATGTGGTGTGCATTCTTGTTGGTCGACTCGAAAGTAAAACTGTTGTTTCTTTTTGGATGTTCAACAGACGCGGCGAAGCGCCGGCAATTGCCGGCGTGGATTCGAGAGGGTCTCGAGAAGATGGAGAGGGAGAAGCACAAGGCTGTAGAACGCGAACGCCAGGAGATGCTCCGGAAGCAAGAGATCGAGGCTCGAAAGCTGGCCGAGGACGAGGCGCGGGCTGTACTGAATCCTAGCAAGAGCAAATTCGTGAGTAAATCGATCATTTGAAGCTGGTGTTTGTTTTCATCGACTCATCATTCTTCTTCCTCATGGAGGAAGCTGTGTTTTGGCGAACAAACAAAATTTCGAGATTGTAACGAAACTGTTTTCAGAATTATCCAAAACATCGAATAATCAAATTTAGAAAAAATGTCCAGATGTCGTTTGACCATCTGTCGTTTTTGTCATAATGTAGAAAATGCTAAATGTTATGTCGTTTATTTGCGAGTAGGATTCGGATTCCGAGAAGGAAACCGAGACAGACGCGGAAGCCACGGGTCACGGAAACGAGGAAATTGAGAGGAACGCTGAGCGCAGTCCGGAGATCGTGGTGAGGGCCCGAAAATCACGATTCCGCGACGCCGATTCGCCGGACTCGCGTTCAGTGAACACCGACGGGGGAAACACTTCGGCATCGCCGACTGCAGCCGCGAGCGTTATGGTGAAACGCTCGCGCGAAGATATGCTACAGGACGTCGTGAGTCAATTCTCCATCGATTTGTTCGATAGTAAGAAATTTTGGAAAACTGAATTTACGTTTTTCCTCGTGGAACAAAAATGTTTCAGATGCTGAAAGTTCGAAGATCCCTGACGGAAATACTGTTGGAAGTGACGAACGAAGAAATTGGCTCGGTGTGCAGAGAGGTTTGGAGCCGCGCACGCGCCAAAGGTACCGCAGATAAACACCCGATAGAACTAACAGATCGAATTTTTCCGATACCATTTTTCCTCACCAGATATTGTTGTGCACAGTATGATGTGTACGACGATAATGAAGTAATTGTGGTCTCGCGTTGACACGATACGACACCACTTTTACCGTCGTCATTGTACATATATATATATACACACACATATATATATATATATCTATATATATATTACTTTTATTCTACGAGCATTAAACGAGAGGTTTTTGTCAATTCCATAGGCTTAATTATTTGTGACTTTTTCAGAATACGCCCTGCTTGTGACTAGTCATTTAGTTCCTTTTTTAATCTTTCGTTTCTTTTTTTTTTTTTTTAAATTCTTTCGTCTTCAAAGTTGCGTTGATTCGACAGGAATTTCCGCGGAGCACTATGAAGGTTACTCGTCACTTTTGCTTTCGACAATCTTGCAGATATTGATTTGTTAATGTCTACAGTGATATCGGACAAAGAGGGTTCGAGATATCGAAAAAAAAAGCTTCGAACTAAAGGAACATTCTTAAATTCGTATTTAGTAATATTTCTTCCTCGTTAATATTTCAATCGTGTAATACGGACAAACCGTTCGTACAGAAAACAAATTTTTATGAAAAATCTTCTTCGGTTAAATTATTCGAATGAAACCACGAATTCGTTTACGGGATATTATTATTTTAAGCATTCGCACCATTTTTCTCAATCACACATACAAATATCATATAAATCCCGCGGATATTTATTTTTAAAATTCTACCCATTAAGTATCGAGTGTTCTTAGAACGATCGGATTAGTAACGGTGTTTCTTTGTCGTCATGGAAAATCCAATTTGGATTCATGATCGATGCTCCCGAGCGCATGCCGCGCTGCTCCGAATTGCCGTTAACAAATAAAAGAAAGCAAACGTTATCGCGATACACAAAAACTATTTCGCATTATTTCAAGGTACAAATTTAGTTTGTTTCTTTCTTCTTTTTACAACGAATTTTCATTTAATTTCGTTGCATTTCGAGTTGTCTTCTTGCAAATGTGAAAGGAAATCGAGAGGAGGATTGCAAAGGAAGATTCAGGATGAGATGAAAGAGTTTCTCGGTCGTGTGATGCCGAGAGAAGAAAGGTGGAGAGGAAAAGAAATTGAGCAAAGAAAAAAAAAAGAAAAGAAAAAGGGAAATCGAAAAAAATGATAATGCGCGATCGAGAAAACGTTGATAGAGATATCGTGGAACAGCATGGTCACTAAATGCGTGTGTATTGTAAAGCCCCTGCAGGAGACACCCCCGTCGCATCATTCAGCAACACGGCCCCTCTTGCTCAGATCACTCGCAAGCTCGGTAAGTTCCTCAATCTTGTAATTTAACGAAGAAAAAGACGTTGTAAAAACACAAACGGAAAATAAAAAACGATCCACGCGATCGTAGGTACGGTCGAAACGAGGGAGAAAATCAGCGGCTATTCGACTTCCAAGTAGCTTTGCTGCGACGCTCGAAAAAATCGGTCGTCCCTACACATCTTGCAAACTGTTCAATTCATCGGGAAAGGACGAGGGGGAAAAAAAAAGAAATTAAAAATGTTCGATGGTGTGAAAAAAAAAAAATGATCAGAAATGTTAAAGTAGTTCAATTTCGTTGGGAGGAGAAACGAAAAGAAAACGTCCGGACTTAACTTTAGCACGACGGCAACGAGGGGGGAGATTGAGCGAGTGCGGTCGAATCTTCGGAAAGCGACGGAGAATAATTGTTATTTGAATGTGTCGTAGGTCTGGGCATCTATGGCGACAGCAATAGCGAGTCAGAGGACGAAGCGGACGAGCCCGTGGAGCAGCCGGACGACGACAGCGACGAAGAACTGAAGGTACGAGCAATTTTTATCCTTGTCCCAAAAATGTCACGTGACATTTTGTGTCAAAGTTTTACTAAATGACAAACTTGAAAGACAAAAAAACGCTGTACTTCTCGAACTGAAAACAAGCGAAATTAAAAATTACTTGAACTTTTAAATTTACTTTTAAAAGCATTAAATGATTTACCCATATAAAAAAAAAAAATTAAAAAAATTAAAAATTGGCAGGAAACGGTAAAGAGACGTCAGCAAGCGTTCAAAAAGACCGAGGAAGAGATAGAGGCTCGTCTGGCCCAGGAGGAAGAGAACGAGTACCAGGACAATCGTCATCAACAGCAGCAGCACCATCACCACAGTAACAAACAACAATACGAGAATCATATCGGTAATGATAGCTGCCGACTAACAGGTATGTTTCAAAATAATATAAAATTTAGTTAAAAAGAATATAAAAAAAACATTGAAAGATTTATCGACGGCGAACACAATGTTGTTCAATTGACGTCGGATAACACTGTTGACGTCGTGCGTTTAGTTGATGAGAAAGAAACGATAAATAATGAAAGGGAAGCGTCGTCAGAGAGTCGTTCGAGCGTTGGCTTTGGAGCCCAGACATCTCGACGACAGCATCATCAGCCGAATCGTAACCAATCGGAAACGGACGGAGGAAAGCCGTCGTCGACGTCCGAGCCCTCGGCTTCTTCCAATCGGGATTCCAGCAGCACCGAAGACGACGACGAGGACGACGAGGACGAAGACGAGGCCGAGGTCGAGGACGAGGATGAGGACGAGGACGAGGACGAAGAAAATTCCTCGTCATCGACGTCCTCGAGCCGGAGCCATCGGACGAAGAAAAGTCGTTCGAAGAGATCCGAAAACGATGCGCAGGAGGCGCGTAAAAAATCGTCGAGCAAGCGCAGCAAGTCGCGCAGCAAAAAGTCCCGTTCCCAGTCGTGCAGTTCGCGCGGTCGAAATCACAAGTCCCGTTCGCGATCGTCGCGCGGTCAGCGAAAGGGGAATCGTTCGACATCGTCGAGCAGTTACAGATCGGTGAAGAAGGGACGCGGCTCTTCGAGGTCCCGGGACGAGAAACGTCAGCGGAGATCGCGCTCGCGAAGCCGACGAAAGTCGAGATCGGCATCGACGTCCGGCAAAAATTGGTCGTCGCGCTCGCGATCGAGAGGCAAACGGGTGAGAATGTCGCGAACGCACTCGAGAGAGCGGAGGAGAACGCGCTCACGTTCGACCGCCGGAAGACGGAGCAGCTCGTCCCGAACGAGGGATCGCCGGAGAAGCAAAACCCGATCGCGCGAACGCAGAAGATCGTCGAGATCGCACACGAGGGAACGGAGACGATCGAGATCGTACGTCTCGAGGAGCAGCAAAAGACGCAGTCGGACGAGATCCAAGGATAGAAACAACCGAAGAATTTCACGCTCGAAATCGAGACAATCGAGCCGTCATCGTGATGGTAAGAAGTCGTCGTCGCATCGATACAGGGACTGAGCGTCATCGAACTAAAGGTTGTATCATTGTTGTTCGTTATATGTTTAGAGCTTTGTCTTTTTTTTTTTTTTTTACTCTGATGATTTGTACAACAGAGTTTGTTTGCGTTTTATTTTATACCGACGAGATAATTGCGTATCGACTTTTGGTTTTTCTCACAAAACCGCCTCGCTCGTTCGAACTGCATGCGACAGCATAGAAAAAGTTTTTTTTTTTTTTAACCAAAATTCATAACTCAGGCACAATATTGGGAACACTAGTGCAAAAATGCTCGATAGCAAAGAAATTAATTGAAACATTTTATCGAGGTATGGATGACGATGCGAACGAGGCTTAGGAATATATTTTTGTTCCAGTAGCATCCCTCGTGTGGCGATACACGCAGCGAGATAGACTGATCCAGGCTCGTCGCTTCGAAGAAACACACGCGGCGGCGGCTTCTTCCGCTTCTTCCTCTCTTCTTAATTCTACACTTAAATCTTCGCTCGGGGCGACAGTGCGGCCGTACCGTGTTATTATTCTTTTTTTTTTTTAATAGTAAAACCGAAAAATAATACATCCCAGCAGGTCGCGAACCCCGAACAAACAAAATAGAAAAAATATCGACATAGGTGCGTCCGCTTGGTAATTGTGGAATCAACACGCCCGCACTGATCGTACGATTTTACCGCTGATATTAGTGTAATTAATTATGTTGCGATACCTGCGCATCTCAGTCTCCCACCTCTCACGACGCATAACGCTAATTCCCCGTGAGTTTATGCGAGTATAAAACCCTTTTTGAAACGGAAAAAAAACGAAATAAACGCCGGGTAATGGAGGGAATGAAATAGAGAAAAAAGAACAAATTAAATAAATTTGAATATTCGCTCACACCAACTACCATTAATTGTTGTATATAGTAATATAAACATTATTATAACTATGTAAAAAATCTTTCGTCCTTTTTATTCGACGTTTAACGTTTCTACGACGGTGGGTTGACCTTTTAGAGATAAATCTGAATGGAAACTAGTTCGGACATTTTTTTTGCTGTCGTCAATCACGGGATTTGGAGTAAAAATTTAGAATGGTCCGAAATGAAAGTTGTTGCTTTTTTACGTAATAATAATATTATAATTAACTTCTCGGTAGCCATTTGTTTTCGTAGCCTGCAACATTACGTACCCAAGAATGAAGCAACGATCTTTTTGTTTGTTTTTTTTATATACATTTTCAAAGTGCGAATACTCGTTTTGTTCTTTATTTTTAATCCACTGCATACACAAACACGAATATTTATATAACCTCGGTTACACAAGCTCTCATTGTTCGCGTTTTTCATTCTATCTATTTTTTTCACTTGATTGTTCAACATCCGCTGTCATACCTTCCGCCTCCCTCGTGACAACACCACAGATGAAAAAAATTCATTTCAAAAAATATTTTACACACCATTTATACATAGTAAATTAACTGTTTTTTTTCGTATTCCCCTATTATTCATGAAAATGTATAGGTACGGAGTGTTTATGAAGTCTATTTGAAGCAAATATATTTATATATATTTTTTTTTTGCAATTCTTTCAACTAGAAATTTGGTAACAAAATTCTATGCTTTCGAGGTGCAAATTTATGTTTTCCTAATTATTATTATTTTTTTTACATCTAACAAAAGAAAAATCTTACACGTATCAGGCAATGGTACTGAAAGAAGAAAAAAATCGGCATGGATGTTTCAAAAGTTTACTTCACCGTCTCTGCGTTAAGATTTGAAACTTCCACGAATCTCGATACGACTCTCGAGAGTTGGAACGATCATTGAAAATCGTTATAAAATCTCTTCGACGATACATCTATTGGAAAAAACCAACGGGAATGCAATCAATAAATTAAGACTCGAAAGTTCACACACTGACTCGGAAGAAAATTCGACATTCGGATTACAATTTAAGAACGACGCAGTTCGAGCGTATTTCCCGAAAGTCCACATACGTGAAACGCTGATTGTAAAATATTCACTCTAAATTTTGTTGGCTTTTCTTTTTCTCTCACGGTTCGACAACACCGTTCAGTCTTCGTGTTCCACGGCAACGGAAATTTCGAAATTCATTGCGTTCGCAATCGCGAGTCTATAGTTCGAGCGAGTTTTTATGTTTCTCGAAAAACAAAACGTTTTGGGAGAAAACTTTTTGGTTCAGAAAACGCTTCACTTTCCGTATCGTTGCTCGCACATACCATATTTTTCTAGTATGAAAGTAAAATCGTTCACGGACACGTCCCGATGACTTCTCAATTGGCTGAAAATCGAAGAAAATAAAAATTACACATCACTTGCGAAATAGAATAGCGATGAGAAGTGTGGTAAAAAAAAAAGAATTTTACAACGCTTTTTCGATCTTACAAGAATTCTGTCGTTCGCGTGTGCCATGGTAAAAGGCCGTAGGTCGATAGGGCGGGACCGCAAACGAATACGAGATCGGGATCCGGTGTGTCTTCCAGTCGCAGCTTGTCGTTCAAAAGCTCCGCGTCGATTTCTTCCGTCTTCAAGAGGCCGAGAATTACGGCTCGGGATAAATTCTTCGCTAATGTAACTATCTCGCCTTTGCCGTCTGCCTTCGAGAACATCTGCACTCTCGTTCGTCTCCTGAAACCTGCAAGAGAACAATTTACGCACTTTCTGTAATAAAATTCAGTCACTCGAGTCGTGAATATTTTTACAAGTAAAAATTTTAAAAACGCTTTTTTTCTCTAAATATTTTACATTTAACGAAAAATGTTAAATTTCCAATTATTTGATGACATGTTATTCAATGAGATAACTGACATAATCTAACGATGCAACGAGCGAATGGTTAGAATTTAATCCAACTAGGTTATTACCGTTGCAACCGTTTTCGGTAAGTTTCTTCGAAGTTGCGTGAGACTCCCAGTCGATAAGATCGACGAGCGTCGGCCTCGTCCTTTCGACTTCTGTCCTGAAGACATTTTTGGTTCGTTTCAAAAATCCTGCATAGAGAAAGAGAAAATAAAAAAAATAATTACAACTCAATATGTATATATCATTTTTTTCCCCAAGTGTTTGGCCTCTATTGATATGTGGAAAATTTCTTGTCGATAGCTCGGAAACTACCTGCTCGGAAATACTTGTATGTGGCTGATAGATAAGACAGTTATCGACGCGCTAATTATTCAAAATTTCATAGTCAACTTGACTGACAAAAAAAATTGCCAACCCTCTTTGCTTCGATAAGAAAAATGTATTTTTGTTTCACTCTACATACGTAGATCATTGATAATATCTGTCGGTAAGATAAGGCAAAGTTAACTATTTTGTTCGTCGAACGCGAATGCGATCATCGATGACAATGTCCGAGCTAGAATAAACATTTTTGATTATTTAAATATTAGGGGTGATGGAAGCGGAAAGTCGTAAACGTGATTAGTGGTCGACGAAATATGCAATTCTCGATGGAAATTGGCTCAGAATTTGCTTACAAAACCTTAACGAAAAACTAGACGAGCGCTCGTAACGGATAAACTGGTGAGGCGATTTGAAAAGAGGTAGAAACAGCACGTGCGTAGTCGGTAAACATGAATACAAATTGAAAAGAATAATTACCGTCGTGATCGTAGAAGCTGACGTATGGAATTCCAAGAGCGACGCACCATCCGAGGATGCGCACGAGATCGAGAAAGCTAACACGTTCACCGTGTCCGATAACGATGCACAAGTGTCTCGGCAATTTTTTTGATCGTCTAGCGCTACGTTCCAAAATATAATTTTCTTTTTTTATCTCGTAATCGTCGCGGGCTGGCTGCCATCGCCGCCAGAGTTTAATAGAAAACCGTCGTATCGACGATAAACGAGAATTTACAGCGGTGTAAGCGACGTAACCCGAGTGGGCGAGCGCCAAAATCACGCGGAAAATAATGGTCAACATGTTGCCGGTATACGATACCTCTGCCACCCAGCATAATCGAAAATTCCCCGAGTTTTATTATTTTATTTTCTGTTATCTTTAAACTCGCAGTTCTCTTAAGTATTTCCGTTGAAAATCCGATCGAACGCTGCTCCTTCTAGCATCGCCATAGGCTTTGTATTTCGTCGGGTTATCGGTAAGAACCGGCGATCACGAGGAAGCCGACATAACGCTCGCTCTTCTACACCATCTAGATGCCACGATGGGCTTCTCGCAGAAACCTTCGCGACGAGCACTTGGACATTTATATTTCCAGTACCCGATTATCACCAATTTAATCGATACACTCTCGCGTTATTTAACCGACGAATTTTATGTACATTCAACGACGGTAGCGTGTACGATTGTTCGGCGTACGATGGTGGTTTTTAACGCGACGAACCTTGAACCTACGCGAGGTGCCAACCACCGTCGTCCACCTCTGTGCCGGATAGGAATCAGCAGGAATCAGCTGCTCGCGGCTTTTCTCCAGTCCCGAACAGTCTATAGTGGGGACACCACTCCCACACCCACGTCGTAAGGTTCGAACTTGAGGTGTGGCGCCACCTGTCGGATATATTAAAATAAATGATGGCGTTGACGAAAGCTCGTCGGAGATACGGCGGTCAGTATTTCGATGGTACGAGATTTTTTATTCAGCGAGTGGACGGCCAAATCTACTCTTTACTTACGATAAATAATGTTATTTATCTAACATGAAATATCAATGGATAGCATACATTTGTACATTTAGTCTTTAGATGGTTAAGGTTCGGCGGCCAGCGATCAACTGACTAAGCCCTTCACTCTGACGAGACTCCAGGAACATAGCTTACTAATTTAGTACCGAAAATACCGATTAAAGATAAGCTCGGGTAAAAGGTATTTACGGCACCCGGTGGTGTACGACATTCGCATGGTCTTTTATACAGCGAAAGTCATCCACGAGTTTGACTGCTGTCGGTAAGTGTGATTACAGATACAAGTTCGGAAGGTGGTCGCGAAGCGCTTTGCATCTGCCAACGGCGCAGGAGTATTTCGGCGTGGATTTTCAAGCTCGCTAGATGGACACGCGTCGCTACACTGGCGGTTGGGTTACGCTCACCCGTACTGTGCTACTCCGTACTACGAACTATAATACACCTAGAGCCACAACATTTTCGCCATCTTATCTCTATAAATAAAGAATGGAAGTTGACTCGGCCGTAAAATGTTCGTATTCATTATCGAATCCGGCGACGTGAATCAGTGCCAGGGATAATGTAAGAAAAAACCAGCTGCTCGATGTTTCAGAGATTAATCCGGCGAAAAAGCAACTTCGTAAAAAGATTAATGGGAAAAAGACCGAGCATTGGGTGTCACAGACACCTCGTCTGTGCTCGGAGGCACAGCTTCCGCTTCTAGGAAACGCGAATAATCTCCCTCTCTTCCTCGAACGTGGGCGAGCTCTCTTTTTTTAGCGTATGCACAAATCACGAGACGCTCGAGACCACGGCGATGGTATGGATACAGTGAATTCGGCCGGCGCGGAAGCTCGATCTCTGTATCGTCGTTGTTAACGGCCGCTATATGCGTGTGCGCGTGCGCGCGTGTGCGTGTGTGGCGCGCGCACATGGGAAACTTACGGTCGGCAAATCTGGAAGCCTCAACGCTTTCCAGAAAAATTGAACATGGGTGTTTTTGTCAAGTTTGTCGCTGTTTTGAGCGGATCGCGAACAAAAAAAATGAAACACACCCGGATAGGGTAAATCGGATCATGCGGGAAAGTATCGGTTATTCAGAAAACGAAACCTTATCGGAGCGGCTCGCGCGCTGGTAAATGGTAAATTCCAAAAATAATATTGTTTCTATATTCGTAACTCTCAGTACCGACTGACGTAATTAATCCTATCACGGTACCCCAACGAATTCAGTCGTTCGGGGCAAACTCCGTCGAGAGAATCTTACACATATATAATTATAAGTCGACCGATTGGCGTTCGGTGAATCGGATCGTGCGGGATTAAAGTATCGGTTATTTATAAAACGAGACGATATCGAAGTAGAGACCGAAAATGATATCGTTTCCGTGTTTGTAATTCGCAGTACCGACTGGCGTGATCAATCCTATCGACTACGTTGACCACGGTGGCTCACCGAAATCCGTTGTTGACGCGCGACTCGATCGATAGAATCCATCTTGACGATGGTTCTCATTTGCGCAGGTGAGGCAACTTTCTCGGATTCGGGCGCGCGGTGCCTCGACGGCAATCGCCAACGCCGGACGTCTTCGTCGCCGTCTCTTCGTCCTCGGTTCGTTTCGTTTCGTTGGTTCGCCGCTTCGGTCTCCGTCCCTTCGAACATCCCCGACCGAACGAACGAGCGCAGTAGCGACGGGTGCGCGCCAGTGTCGGCATCGTCGCAGCTGCCCCGTTATCGTTCGCAGCCGAACATACACGCATCTGGTGGACGATCGAGAACAGTAATCCTGCCAACGGGGTCACCGGTACCGGCAAACAAGAGAACAGTCCGACGGAACGAAAAACGAACACACCGTAATAATCGAGAGAGTCGACGGGTCGAGAGAGAACGAAAAAAAAAAAAAAAAAAGGGAAAACGACGGAAAATCGTCACACTAGAGACGTCGATAAATATCTACACGAGTTTTGGATACCAATTGGATTACGATGAGCTCGAGGACGTTCGATGGGTAAGAAATTTTTTTATTCGAATAACGAATCCAACATGCAAAACAACAAAACTTACGAGTATCGAAATAGGCTGTTTTTAGGAGACCCAAAAAACGTTGCGATCGAATTGCAAAATTTAGTTTTCCTCGAAAAGTCGTGAGGAAAAAAAAAATGGAAAAAAGTCAAGTACGCGGTTTCCGATTCCTCGTGTGTGTCTCGTTCGTATGTGTATCAAGTATATCTTCCGGCGGATCACTCGTGCGTGGAAGATCCAGCTCGGGAGGATTCCACTTCCAGGAAGCCCCCAACGCTCGCGATCACGAACCGGTTCCTCTCCGTGGCGTTCGCTCCGGCGATTCCAGCTCGCATCGTCGGAGAGGATCATTGTCGGTGGCTCCTCCGATTTTATTTGCTCAGCGTCGATCTCCATCATTTGTCGTATTACTTATCCACCTATTAACTTTTTTTTTTAATTGGATTCTTTAAATGTTTTTGGCGATTTAATTGTTGGACCATTGGCTGCTGGCGATCCTCGAACGGGTGTATTTTAATTTTTTTTTTAATTTTTTTTTTTTTTTTCTCACCACCCCGAGCGATTTGCGGTAGCTCCGGTGGATCTTGAGCACGCAGCCCCTCTCAGTTAAATCCCACACCGCGCTGGCTAATTTCACGCCGTCGCGTTCGTTACGGTTTTCACAGCGAGAGACGCTTCGTCTCGTTTCCAAAACCGGGACGCCTGACCCACATTCGGGGAGCTCCTCTTACGAAAGAAGAACCCCGGTAACTATTCAAAATATGCCTCTATGGAGAGATTCCCGCCTGACATTGGGAGCCCGTTATGTTGCGTTGCAAAAAAGGAGGTAAACAAGCTTTCTCTTCAATGCAACGATCGTCGGTCGATGCACTTACAAACAATATATTGTTATTTAATCATTCGGCCCTTGTTTTCTATCTGATGTCTATCAAATGACTCGATCTCACTTCATCTCCCGGAAACTACCGTGACGTAATTTTTTTTATTTTTTTATTTCCTCAAAAATTGGGAAATTTGGCACGGGGAAAAAAATAAGAAAGGCTCATTTACCGATCGTTGGTTCGCTGGGCGTTGGCCGACGAATTTTCTTTGAATCTCGGAGGTGTTGTTAATGTGGAAAAAAAAATGGGCGAGTCGACCTTCGGATTATGTGCTTTCGTACCCTCGACAGCATCGTCGGCGTCGTCGTCGGGTTTTAGTTCGGACCGATGTCAATGACCTTTGGACGAGAATCGATCGGGGATGTATAGCGATAAATTGTTCATTGCCACGTGTCGTTGCCACTCTCGTCTCCGGGTCGTCTCTCTCATCGCCAGCATGAGCTTCTTCTCGCGAACCCACCAACAGAGTATTTTTAAACACTCGCCACTACGCATCTGACCGGAGACTCGAGCTTTCGCGCAATTCCTTCGCGCAAAAAGTCAGAAACTCTCGAATCTCTTTTCGATATTCGAAATTCTATTGTTATCATTGTTATCATTATTTTCTCTCAATAGACGCTTCATCGTGATCGATTACATCGCCCGACTTACATCGGAGCAACATGCTTTACTGTGTGTTTCCGAAACACGGAATAGAACTTCCGGTTTTAGTGACACTAAATAACGGAGATGAAATTTATTTTTCAAATATACATATAGCTATATTCATAAATTTCTTGAACTCGTCGAAACGAATTATGAACACGTAGTGACCTCGGATTAAAAATATATCACGATCGATCGCTAAACATGGATCGATGAAGTTCCTCGATCTGTCTGAATCATGTTGGCCTATAGAAATAAATATATATTTCCATCGATTTGGTCACAAGTATTAGAAATTTAAAAAAATTTAATTACGTATACCGACGAACATGCTTCGATAGTCCAATTTTTGTCATTTATTTTTTACCCTTCAGTGCGAATCGGCACGATTTTCCAACGATCTGGAACAATCGATACGGAAGCGTTGAAAAGAAGATAAAAAAGAAAATTGTAGAAGAAGATGTGGCGAGCTGTCGAGAGCGGCGTTACTAAAAATAAAATAATCGTAAGGATTTTATACGGGCGTGCTCGAGGCGCGGGTCAGCCGGCTCTAAAATTAGCTATGCTTCGCGTATCTACCTAAATACATTTCTATGTGCTATAGAGAACGTTGGCTGGGCTCCTGCGGGCGCAACTTCGTTTTCATCGTTTTTCTCTTCTTCTACATCCACAGTTGCTGTCTGAGAACGCTCAACTATCTCGCTCTGTGCTTCTCCGCGTCTACGAGTCGTAAACTTTTCCTAGAGATCGAGAACGGCCATCGTAAATTCGACGGAAGAACGAAAAAAATTGCAATCGGCTTCTCGCATTTCATCGAACATTGTTCATGTTCGATTGACGATTTTATTCGATATCTAACGCGTTGATAATCAATTAGGAATATTTAAAAGACATCGTCAAACTGACTCGCGCTCGTAGATTACCTCTGACTCCTTAAAGCTTCGTGTCACGTTATTTTGACAATATACATTTTTCGTAGAGTCCACATTATTTGCACAAAAAATTTTTCCGAGATCCCACGAAAACGACGTAAACTAGAAATCGTAAATAACTCCACGAGGGCGAAAAAATGTTTCGCGCGAGAGACGTACGAAATTTTTCATCACAAGGTGCGAAAATGGCGGTTTTACGCACGCGAAGCGGGCGGAAAAGTGGCCATTTCCGCACCGGATGATGAAAACTAATTATTCGAACAGGCAACAATGCCAGCTGTGTAATTCTGCATTGCCTTCGATTCGTGCATTCATTCCAAGTCCAAATAAATCGAACGACTCTCAACGTTTTTACCCTTTTGACCTGTACGTGTACATCCGAGTACACGTATTTATATCCTCGAAACACATGCACACGTATTCGTGAAGTAAAATTGCAGTGTTTATTACGAGAGTGTTTGCCGTTGGGAGAAAAAAAAAAAAGAAAAAAAAACGTGACCTTGCCTCGAGAGTCGACCGCGAGATTTCCTTAAAAGGTTCACGATGCTGTAAGAACTTCAAAGATCGTAACGATTCGAAAGATGACTGACCACTCGCCGCAATGGAGATGTGGGTTAACCCCGAGTCGCTCGTCGAATGTACCATACTTCGATAAAATTGTGGTCAGTCACGTCGAGAATGAACTCGGTTTTGCCAGTGGTCAGTAGTCCTCGTTCGTCGTTGCTCGAGATCTGTTACCGTCGCTGTTGCGTTACATCGCTTTTAATTTTGCAGTTCATCGTACAGTTATTTGGGTTAGTTGGATCGGTGCCTGATAGAGAGTTATTATTAAACCGAGCAACGATGCATTTATTTTTTATCATTGTCAACTTATCGACAAATTTCAAGAAATATTCGATTTCGTAAATTCGATGGAAAATTTTAATTTTCGTGACGCTTCTTCATCAAAATTGAAAGTTGAAATTTTGATATCACTTTCTCATAATGTCTCTTGTTCGCAAAGCTTCCTCCGTGAGGAAGCCAGAAATATAGTAAATCCTTTCTGATAGAAGAAGCTTTGCGAATAAAGGGACATTATGAGAAAGTGTTATAAAAATTTCAACTTTATACTTTCCACTTTGATGAGGAAGCGTCATGAAAATTTCAAATTTCGCCTTTTTTTCTTTGGTACAAAGTCTAATCGATCATTTACGAAAACAGAAAAGTTGATTAGTGTCAGTAAATGGATGAATTTTTAACTAAGTTTTAAATCATAACTTTGTTTAAGCGACGATTTTTTTTTCTTCGTAATCTTATTCTTTGTATCTTCGTAAAATCTCGAAAAATCAATGACTCACCGCTCCTGTACCCTTTTAATTATACCTACTCGAGTGTGGTCAGTCCGTTTCGAGAATCCGAGACCTTCGACGAGTCTCCTAATCGCTGACGATCTGAATAACTTAAAAATCTTTTCCAAAGTACAATGCATTTTTTCATACATTTATATCGTATTTATGCTACGCAGTAACGCCGAGCGCCAACATTTTTTTTCAATAGTTCCGATGTCATAGACATTAATTCTCGCTCGCGCTCGAAGTACGTTATAATACCAACGTTGCAGTATGCAGATTACGGGGACGCCGACAGTGTTAAGCAGGCCACGCTCGACGAACGTTTGTGACTCATGTGCCCGGCGCTTCGGCGATAGAGCATGCAGAAAAACGCTTTCGTCGAATTCCGGAAGGACTAATGGGAATATAATTAACAGTGACGCCGAAATAATGTCACATACTTATTTTTCGTCGATGGCATTCTTCAATACAACGAGTATTTCGAACTAAAAATATTACATTTTCACTGTGCTTCTTCACAGAGCAAATTTTTTGCATGTCGGTGTACTTCATAATGGTCAAAGACATTTGTGTTCAGCTTCATACTTGACAGATTTTTTACACGAATTAAATCTTCAATTTTTACTTTTATATTATTGTTATCGTTATAAATAACGAGTTATTTTTATTATAGCAATCTGGAGTCTGCCGGACCGGGTGAGTTTTTGTCTTATATATACATATATATATATATTTATTTTTTTTGTTTACAAAGTACATGCGAGATTTATTTCGAGCCGACTTTCACAAACAAGAACACAGAATAGAATTATAAATGTTCGCTATTGCGCAAAGAACAATTTCACCGCGACCCAGGTTTACTTGGCATATTAATCGCGCGCGCGATTTCAGGATTTTGTCCAGCTCCACCCCCACCACCTCCTCCGCCGGTTCCTGGCCAAGTGCCAGCCTTGAAGATTAACACTGTTGAGGTAAGAAAAAATCGCGGTATTACGAGCTCGTCCGTCGTTACGATCGCGTCGTAAACTTTCCACGCCATTATCTCTTCGTTTCTTTCATCGGGTTTTCCTTTTTTTTCCTCAGTTCTACAATAAACGAAAGCTTGAGATTTTAAAGACATCTTCACATAAAAAGTTTCACTTATCAATCGGGATGTAATGGAAAATTTTAAGTAACGTTTTTGTGGATACGCTATTTTTGTTCTTTTTTTTTTATAAGAACTACGGTATGGTAAGTGCAGACAAACGAACGTGACTACGTGAACTGTGTTGTACCAGGTGGCGATATAACATGTGTTCATGTAGAAGGACCATCAAAATGTAACAAATTTGTCAATTCAATTTTTTTTTTTCTGTTTTTCAAATATTGTCGTTTTGTGATTGAGTGATAAGTGAGTCGGTTGAAAAAAATACGAGGTATTGAGTTACGGAGCGTGGCTTATTACGTCTTTTCAGCAGAAACGTAGTCGAGCGTAGATGCGAATTTCTCGTTTCAATAAAATTTTATTCGTTTTCGGAAAATCTTAAAATTTTGGAGCAATATATTTTTGTTATATTTTTTTAAATTCACTTGTCAAATTGAAATGTGTTATTAAGGCGTCATCAAGGCGACCGCTGCCGAACAACAGCACCAACAACAACAACTACAACAACAACAACAACAATCCTTACGAGCCACCGGCTGCGATACAGAACGCGATGATGACAAAAGACAAGAAACCGTTCACTTATACGCCGGGCATGGGTGGCAAGTTGGATCTATCGCAAATTCGTAGTCCGAGGATGGCGAGGAGAGTGGCGAAGAACGCGAATGACGAGGGTATCGAGGGCCCGCCGAAGTCTTCGTTAGCTGCAGAACCGAGACAGCTTTCTGCTGCGCCGAATCTTTACATACAACCACAGGTGGCCGTGCCAGTTTTTCCTACGAACATGCCACCTCAGCCTTCGGCCAACAGGGCCGTCGCTGCGCCGGCTGCTCGGGTTCCATCGAATGGTGGGTTTCATCCAATCATTGAATTTCCGAATAATTTATTCACAGAGTCGTTGGGTCTCATTGCCGATTCATTCAATCGTATTAAATGGTAGAATTATTGAATTTTTGAATAATTTAATAAAATTGCAGCAAAAATACAATGCATCAACTAACACATATGTAAGTTTGTGTACCTCCGTATGTAACAGAAAGAAATGACGTGACAACCCGGGGAAAAAATCATCATATATGATTCAGCGATGTTTGATCATATCTGATCAGATAAGAGAAATCGACAGATCTGAACATATATGAACATATCTGACCGGATATATCCGACCATACTTGGACAGATCTGATCGGATATGGTCACATCTATGAAGACATCATTCTGGCGATCATAGATACAGATCTAATCAGATTTAGTCATATCTGACAAGACATTATCGTGAAAATTTTCTCAAAAATAGATTTTATTGATGGGCTTTCTCGGGAAACAACATTTTTCGGGAGAAAATCAATATTTGTAGTGGAATGGAATTGTATGGAATTCGAACTCAGTGTTGTCGTGCTCAACCAGACCGCTTAGCTCTCGGTTACGATTTGAATTTGAATTTGAAAAATATTTTTTGTTCCGTTGCGCATGTAATGCTCAGTAAAGGTAAATTTCTTACCTCATATCTTCTTTGTTATTTCGCATCTCACCAGACATATCTATGAAACACAACCCGACCATTCACCTTGAACTCAAAAATGTGTTGATATCCGATGCGATAATTATTTGCCGGATACGTTGTTTCAGCTTCGGACCGAGCTGCAGAGAATCAGAGGCCAGTGACGCGACTCGAAACGAAAATGAGTCCAACGACACAGGTGGTCTCGGCGCAGCCGACGCCGCCGGAAACGCCGACGACACCGCCGCAGGTGACGCTCGCCAAGGCACCGACTCCTTGGCTCCAGAACAAGAACAAGCCTCAGGAAGAACTTCCGGAATGGGCGAAGCGGTCGAGCGTCGTCAGACCGTCGAGCTCGACGTCACCGGAGAGTCCTCAGATTCAAAGTCATCAGAGCCAACCTCAAGTTCTGCAGACGATCCAACCGCAGCAGTCACCCGCATCACCGATGAGACAGCAACAACAACAGCAATCACCGCCTCCTCCCAAACAACAATCGCTGCCGCACGAACGCGTCATTCCTCTTCGCGTTAGTCCATCAATATTTCTTAACGATGAGAATACAAGTGATGAATTTTGCTAACGTGATTTGTCTCATGGTAACAGATCGAAGACAGACCGTCGGTGTTCTCGGTAAAAAATGAGCCGGGACACCACCAATTCAAACAACAGCAGCAGCAACCGAGTTCTCACCACCAACAACGGTGGGGAAATCACACTCCGCCGCAGACTCCGCTCCAGGCCCAGATGCCACAGTTTCAGAATCAGAATCACCAGCAGTATCAGCAAACGTCGAGACCTCAATCCTCCGGCGGTGGAACTTACATCGTGCCCATAATGGTCGAGGGCAGCGGCAACAACGGAGTTTCACCGTACAATCAGCAGCAACCGATTCAGGCTCGGAGTCAATCTCTTCAGAATCAGAGTCCAAGGGTGTAAGTTGCTTGTTCTTCGCATCTTTGTAGGGGAAGCTGTTTTCGTAAGAGATTTTAGTGTCTGAGTACACTTGCAATAGTTTGTGTGTATGTTATTAATTTGGGTCTTGAAAAATCGCTATAACTCACGAATGGTTTTAGACCTAAACTACCACACAAATAAGATGGTTCGCTTTGCACTTTAAAAAAATTGCACTTAAGTGCAATTTTTTAAATATAAATCCATGCCCCATTTAAGATTTTATGAGATTTTCAACTGTTTACGGAATTGCGTGGAGTTCTCCATCTTTCATAAATTTCGAGCTATAATCTTAAAACTGTACATAAATATAATATATCAATCAAGGACTTTGGGTATTTAATGTAGTCGAGATTTATCCAAGAGGTCAGGTTTGATCATTTTGTTTTCTTTTTTAATTACAAAAAAAAAAACGCTCTCTCGTTCGAGCAAACGTGGAGATATCGAGTGGTCAAATTTGAAAAACGATTAGATTGACCCATAACAATGTTCGGTATCACACTTAGCGAAAATGGTTCTGACCGTTCAATTCTTATAAGTTGAAAAAAAAAATTGTAGGAGTTAGATTAATCTAAAATTCGTGACCTGCGGAAATTTGATAAAATAAGCATTACTTCATCTATGAGGAAGCCAAATCGGCGGAAGAACTTTCTCATAGAAGAAGCAATGTACGCTTTTTTCCTTCGCGCATAGTGATAAATAATTGCCTCGGCCGGCGCCAAACAATCGATTTGGTCGGTCTTTGCATTAATTCTTTTGACCAGAGACCTGATTTGTTGGGGCGATCGATGAGTCGTTCACGCAAAAAATTAAATCGTGGGCTAAGTTAATTTTCTAATTCGGTCGTTAGATTATTTGACTTGTTACATTACGAATATAATGTGTCCTTCCAGGATCGTTCAACGCGGCCCTCCGTCCCCACAAATTCAGCAACAGGGCGAACCTGGCCCAGTGCAGTCCCGTTCGTTCCGCGTACTCCAGAAGATCACGGACACCGACGCACCGGACGAAACCGACGGCGAACAGTTGCGCAAGCTTCAACTCACCGAGGATGATAAGATACTCATGAACAAATTCAAAGAGCAAGGTAGGCAACGGGTGAATTCGCACACGGATGGAACGTTTCGCGACTGGCAACAAAATGCTGATCTCGAAGGATCATAATTTTTGACCATACATTTTACCATAATTTTTTTAGTGGACGGCGACGGGACTTATCTTCATCAAGAGGAAGATCCGAGATATCGAGGCGCCGCTATACCGTCTCGGGCTTTCAGACTCTTGCAGAACATGACCGACTCGGGGGATGTTACGACAACTGCGAATGGCGAGTAGAAAACATTATCAACAAATTTACTACAGGAGCATTTTTATTTGTACCAATGAAAAACCACCTGTTGGTCGGGAAATAGTTTTTGGTGTTTTGAACAATAATTTCATTTGTACGGTATGCGTGACTCTAATAATTTACGCTATTTTCGCAGCTCCCAGAACCCCGAGTGCGATCACCAAGAGACAGAACAGAAATTCTCGAACATTTGGTAAGCTCTTTTCACGATTAAAAACTTTTTTTTTTTTTCTAAGCAAAAATATTGTTCTTTTAATAAAAATGTTTGTGTTTGTGTGTGTTTTTTTTTGTTGTTGTCGTTGTTGTGAATTCTCAGAAGAATCCCAGGCAAATTTGCCGGCAAGCGAGCAGCAAGCGCCGGAGCCGAAGAAATACACCGGAAGTGCGATACCCTCGAGATCTTTCAGGATACTGCAGGCCATGACGTCGCCCGAGAGTATTGGTGAGTCCAAGCTCGCTCGCTAATCGATCCTTTGGGCTCGAATCAGCCAGCGAACAAGTTATTCGTTGAAAAAAAAAATCTCATTAGCTTCAAATTTTTTTTTTCTTCACCAGAAATTACGCCATCGTTTATTTAATTTTTTACCACTCAATAATCAATCGAATGACATGCAGCTTTCTTGCCTCACGACTTCATTAACTATCAGTAATATTGATAAATTCTTTTCTTTCCAATGACTAATGATAATATTTGCTACAATTTCGAACGACTCCGAGAAAAAAAAAGTTATGCACAATCGATTTATCGAACGATGGCGATGATACACCAGTGTGCGTATAACTTCGCTGCAACGTCCTCCGAATCCTGTGTTCACAGGAATTACGAAAAATAAATTTTAAAAACTTTTTTTTTGTGCTAGTTTTATACGCGGCGGAAAAAATATGATTCAAGTATTTATTTTTACACTTTGAAAATGTAGCTCGTGTACTTTTTCACGTGACAAAAGTGCAAAGTGTGTAATAAAGCAAAAAAATGTGAAGGGGTTGGGGTTAGAAAAAAAAGTGATTCTGCGGAGTAAGTTTGGGCAAACTAGTGGAAAGAGTGAAAAACACGAAATATATCGGTCACTCGATGGATATGCGTTGCATGTTTTATTTAATTTAATAATACCACGTACTCAATGTAATAACGTAAATCGTACGTATTATCTCTAATCGTATCAGACAATTCTATGAGCGTATACATTTAATAGAAAAAAAAACATATATTGCGACAGAACGTGGCATGCAATTATTAACACTCAACGATGCGACGAGACCGCAGATTTAAATTAACGCGGAATAAATATATAAATGAACGAACTCTATGTCTGTAAATGTACCATACTCTACTGTATTGTACTGTCTTCGATTATTATTCTGTATAATTTTAACTGTCCAAACTTTCCTCTGAACACAGGATCGAACGTTCGGCGCGTGGCTGAACGTCTCGTTCGTTTTAACTCTCGATAATCGTCGGTTTTCCCTCGATTATCAAATAATCTATAAGGGCACCAGATAGTGCAGGAATAAAAAAAAATCAACAATAAGGTCAAGAATAATATTAAGTCTTTTTCCGTTTTTTTTCCGTGTCCCTGAAAAAACGGTTTTTGTATTCCTCGCAATGATAAAAGGGTCGATCGACGACGAGAGAGTTTCGAATGAGATCGTTTTGAACGAACACTTTGTCGCACATCAAAAGCAAACGATAAAGAAAATATAATCAAAACAAAAAACGGATCTCGAAGCAAGAAAACGGAAAAGAAACTTTGACGATTACGGTCGGAGACGATAGTCCCTTAAGATAATTAAAAGAGCAAAAGAAAACCATTGTGTCTGAATGCAATGTGCTGTTTGTTGTAGCGAAGCAAGAAAATCGTCAACCAGTAATCACCTGTCGAACCGACACTAGCATGCACCCGGGCAATCAGCAGCAGGGCGTTTTTTTATCATCATCTTTTCCTCACGATAGTGCCCCACGGTCGCTAGCCGAACAATCTCAATATCATACGTCGGAATCGCCATCACCTCAATCGCAAACTTCGCAATCGCATTATTCACAATCGTCAGAAATACCATTGTCACAATTGCAACAATACGATACGAAATCGCACGAGTTTAAATCGGAAGGGTTGCAATCGTTGGAACCGCAAATTAAATGGTTACAGTTGCAGCCGTCACAAATCGAATTTGCGCAATTTTCACAATCTCACCTATCACAAATGCAACCATCACAACTACAATCATCACATTTTCATCCATCACAATTGCAACCACCCCGATTGCAACCATCACACCTGCAATCATCACAATCGCAACCATCCCACTTACAAACACCACAACTATCGCAAGCACCACAATTACAAATACCACGATTACAAACGCCACAATTACAAATACCACGATTACAAACGCCACAATTACAAACGCCACAATTACAAACGCCACAATTACAAACGCCACGATTACAAACGCCACGATTACAAATACCACGATTACAAACGCCACGATTACAAACGCCACTATTACAAACGCCACGATCACAAACGCCACAATTACAAACGCTACAATTACAAACGCCGCTATTACAAACGCCACAATTACAAACGCCACAATTACAAACGCCACAATTACAAACGCCACAATTACAAACGCCACAATTACAAACGCCACAATTACAAACGCCACAATTACAAACGCCACAATTACAAACGCCACAATTACAAACGCCACAATTACAAACGCCACAATTACAAACGCCACAATTACAAACGCCACAATTACAAACGCCACAATTACAAACGCCACAATTACAAACGCCACAATTACAAACGCCACAATTACAAACGCCACAATTACAAACGCCACAATTACAATCGCTACGATTACAAACGCCACGATTGCAACCGCCTCTTTTACAAACACTTCAATCACAAACTCCGCAATCGCAAACAACGCAATCGCCAACGACTCAATCGCAAACAACGCAATCGCCAACGACTCAATCGCAAACAACGCAATCGCTAATAACGCAATCACAAACAACGCAATCGCAAACAACGCAATCACAAACAACGCAATCGCAAACGACGCAATCACAAACGACGCAATCACAAACAACGCAATCACAAACAACGCAATCACAAACAACGCAATCGCAAACAACGCATTCACAAACAACGCAATCACAAGCAACGCAATCACAAACGACGCAATCACAAACACCACAATTGCCACCGATTCCTCCGCCTTTCTGGCAGCATCCTGATGGTAGTTGCTGGTGGGGTTACTATCCTGTTCATTATCCACCATCCCTGAACGCAACAACGCCGCCTTCGTCATCATTATCATCACCATCGACGAGGGCGAAGTATAATCCACCGATACCGCAACACATATCTCCAGCACCATACGAGAATTACGCTTATTACACCGGCTGTCATCACCATCATCATCATCAAGACGGAAACGCTTTTGCCTATTATCATCCATTTTACGATGAGCGTTTGTACGCCGCTGTAACCACCGCTGCGATTCGTACAACAAACGCGAACGGTATTCCTTCCTCCGACGCTGGTGCATCGCAACTATGCACGGATTTGTCATCTTCTTCTTCCTCTTCTTGTTGTTCTTCTTCTTCGTGTTCTTCTTCTTCTCTGAACGAGGGGACACTGGCCGATGTCTCGAACGTGCTTGTAACCGAAGATCGTGCCTCTTCTTGTCAACCTCTTGCATCTACGCCTTCCACGATTCATCATCGAGCGAGTGCGTCGCGTCCTGTGCCAGTTTTCATTCATGAGCCAGCGAAAAAGTTGCCTGGCTACGATAGCAATTGCAATCCTTGTTTAGAGAGAGCGGAGGGCAGCTGTACGGCGGAGACGTCGATCTTCAGATGCCCGCCGGTACTCGTGCGGAACCCGGCGAGTACCCAACAAGGATTTCCGGTGTTCAGAGGCGTTAATGCTTGGACGAGGGATCGGGACGATTCGATCAGCAAAGATCCGGCTTTGACGGAACCGGGGCCACCTCCTTGGATCCAGAATATCCAAGATTCTTTGAGCGTGGACGATAACGGGACGGAAATCGTTGGAACGGTGGAGCAGTCGGGGTCTTCGATCGATCAGTGCAACGAAGTAGGGTGGAACTTGGATGGCACCATCGGCACTCAGGATAAATCGATCACCCGTCAGTTCGATAAACACCTCAACGGGATGAAACTCAAGAGCACGGAAATGAACGCCGCCAGAGACCACCAGTCCGAAAATTATTCGGAAATGGAAAAGCAAAGATGCAACCCGAACAGTGACGAAGCGAATCGAGTCGATAAAAAAATCGAAGACGGAAAGCCAAAGTGGAATAGGAAGAATGTTGAACCGAATCGAATCGACAAGAAATTCGACGACGAGAAGCCGCAGTGGATCGGTAGCGATGTCGAAAGTTTCAAAGTGGAAAATCCGAGATGGAACAGAAGCAGCGTGGCGCCGAGTCGGGACGATCGGGACTCGGACGTCGCGGAGCAGAGATGGAACAGGATCGACAACGCTTCCAGAAATCTGAACGAAATCGCTCCGTCGATACCGATGAACATCCTGCACGACGAACGAAACGTCAACGAGTCGCCGGTTGTCGACGAGGTCAAGAACAACGACGGTCGATCGTTCGATCGTTCCGAGGACACGAACGCTTCGGATTCGGAAATCGACACCTCATCGAACGATTCCAGCGTCGACCCCGAACGAGTGTGCGACGATCGTGCGACGAACACGGAGGATGAGAGTGACTCCGAATCCGACAGCGATGACTCGGACTCGTATTTGGCTTACTCGACCGGACTGAATCCTCACGACAAATTGGTCAGGCGATCGAACGACGGCGATGCCGTCAAAATTTGTGCCGACAGAGAGTCGAAAAAATCGGAAACCTCTATAACGAGCTCCGAGGACGATTTCGAGGAGAGATCCTTGGTCGTGTCCGCGGACAGATCGAATGCCACCGATTGCGAATCATGCGTCGAGGAAGACGACGAAATTATTGAAGTTGCGAAAATCGAGGTCGACAAGGACACGAATTTGGATAATTTGAAGGTCGACGATATCGCGCCGCATCGGTTGAGCGTCATTCCCGAAGATGGCGAACAAAACGACCGTCGCAGCGCTACGCCGAACGCAACCGGGTCGGACGGCTGCCGAAACGTCGCCGCCGATCGCAACGCCGATTTGACGACGGTCAGCATTAGTCTTCCGTTGAGGTTCCGATTTTCCGTTAGGGAAAACGAGGGCGACGTCACCACCGTGATCGTCGGCAACAGCACCGTGAGAACCGAGACACTCGTCAAGGGCGAAGACACCGACGAGGTTTGCGTCAACCTGAAGCTCGCCGATGACGCCGATACGAGGGCGGACTTCACGCTGAGGAGGAATGTGTCGGACGAAGTTGAAACGAGCGAACCGAACGAGTGCGAGGAAAACGATGAGATCGACTTCTGGGGAACGGAAAATAAGACTTCTAACGGAACGATTTCGGATGGAAAAGAAGAAAAATCGCGAAACGAAGGAGCCGACGAAAGCAACGGCGATTTAATCTCGCGTTCCGACTCGAAGACTCTCGTTGCCCAGGACGACTGCATCGACTTCTGGGAGACCATAACTTCCGGTCGGGTGTCTCCGGACTTGAGTTATAATTCCAAGAGAGGCGGTGACAGAATTTACCGATTTTCTTGGAGAGAAACGGATTCGAAGGAAGACGAAGAGAAAGAAGAAGTGGAAGAGGATGAAAAGAAGAATTCCATTGACGAGGAAAACGTCAAGGGCGAATTGAGTCCAACCCTCAAAATCGATGACTCGCGGCGCTGTGAAGAGGAAGAGGAAGAGGAAGAGGAAGCGGATAAAGATGAAGAGGAGGAATCGGAAGCTGAGGAGGTACCGGAAGAAGAAACTCTCGAAACGTCGAGAGAAAATGAGGACGAAGCGTCTCAAAAAAATGATTCGACCCCGCAGTTCGAGTTGACGGAGGCGAAGACCGACGAAACGGAGGAATCGAACGGTCGTTCCAACCTGGAAAATTCCAAGCATCTTCTGAGCGTTCAAAATTCTCGCGACGAGACCGACGACGAGGACAGCGGTGTCACCTCGGACATGAGCAGATTGATATCCGAGGTCGACACGGATTCCGAGTGCGGACCGACCAGGAAGATGAACAGTTACAAGCGAACGCAGACCCACTCGCGTCTCTTCAGGCTCTTGAGTAGGGAAGACGATCCGCAAGGGTCCGAAGAAACGCCGAAGAACGATTCGGCGGGGCGAGATCGCCTGAGTCTGCCGCTGAAGAGTTCGGGCTTCAGCTACGACGAGAGTCATCACTGCTCGAATTATTCCAGCGGTCTGACGTCGCCGGACTACTCGCCGGTCTACGAAGGCGCCTGGCGAAGACTCCACGGCGACGACAACGGAACGTCGGAAAAACCCAACAGTCCCGGCGGAGTCGACAACAACTACGACGAACCGTCAAAAAATCGGAGAGATCCGTACTTCGAGAATTGGAAAAAAGCCGTCACCGAAAACAAGATTCAGGAAGAAAAAATTACTTCCTATAACGCATTGAAGATTGTCAATTGCGGCAAAGGCGGCGTATTACCAAACTGGAGATTCAGGACAAACGTACTGTGTCCGAGGATAAAGAGCACGAAAAACGTGCCGAGAACGATCCGAAATAATCGCTCTGCCAAGCCAGTGATCTCTAGTTCTTCTACCTCGAACTCCGTTGGTAAAAGCAAGGATAACGCTTTTTTAACGAAATATTCTTAAATACTTCTTTTTTTTTATGTTTTTTACTTTCATTTTTAAATCGAGCACTAGTCAATTGTCGATGTGACGAGCAGCTAGAAGAGCAACGAGTCGAGAAGAAATGAGCATACGTATAAACATACGATGATGAAAATACATTTTTTTTAAACATGAAGAAACATTTTCGAAAAGGTGATTTCCTATCAAATTTATTGACGTCGAAAAATGATGACAAGAAAAATGTATATGTTCAAGAAGCAATATACATATATATATTGGACAAAAGCGATAAAAACAAATCGCAATGATAAAATTACTGAAATGAATCTGAAGAGGAGTAAACATTTTTTTTAGCAACGCAAAAGATCGGTTGATCGGAGGGAAATCGATGTGAAAAAAAAAAAGAAAACACAAAGCACAAAAAAAAAAATAACGATGACTTCTGCAAGACTAACGAAAATTCTTCGACAAGACCGTCGCTGCGGGACGTGTACACGAGGCCTGCGTGATCTTTTTTTTCGTCCATCGGTACATATTGTTTTTTATATATTTTTTTTCTTCACAAAAAAAAAAAACTTAATGACGATATTTCTTTTTTCCTATGAGACCCTCTCGCCCGTGAAAACTGCGTCGATCGTCAATGACGAGAAAACTTTGAATTTTTTCAGACCAACCTTTTCTCTGTTTCATTACAATTTATTTACCATGCAGGAAGTTTTACTGTAATTACGGTTAAAAATGTGGTCTAACGATTAACACGGTGGTCTGCATGAGACTACGTGCATGAGACGGTTGATAACTCGTCACTGACGCATCTCGCTCAATTTATTAATCGCTCTCATAATTATATAATTATATCATTTATTCGTGTAAATAATTTTCTAAATATCAATATTTTGTATCAATTTATTCATACGATTTTTTTATTCATTTTTTTTATCGCTCGAGTGACCGAATTCAAGTTCAGCCCAAATATTTCTCTGCAACATCAATATTTTTTCTAAGTAAAATACATTTTATTTGAATTAAATATGTATTTTGTCAATTAAATGATTATTTAATTTTTTTCAGGCCCCGATCAGACCGATTACTGAGAGGCAAAGGCTTTCAGGGAACCTGGCATTATCAGTTCATTTGTGCGTTTGTGTGTTTGTTTCTTCCCATCATCTCTCTTCCTTTTTTTTTCTATACTATTTTGTTACACGAATATTGTCCAACGCAGAGAATAAAAAAAGTAACGAGGACTATCATTATCATTGATATATCGTGCATCGTAACAAAAGAATTCAAGAAAGAAAGCAAAAAAAAAAAAACGTTTCCGCAACACTTCGTAAATTACGGGTTTCATTGTTTATAAAGTATTCTAAGCTGTTGGCCTGCTGGTAGATTTATGTTCACTTTTTCATAGTATCCGTGCGTCCGCGAGGAAATTATATTCAATTTATGCAAATTTATGACGACGATGTAACACTATTTTTGTGCTCGAGTCTTGCTGCTATCGTTTCACCCGACGGTGGAACTTCCTTCGACAAAAATACATTATTATCTGTGGTCTTGATAAATAATGTTGATCTCGTCAACCACTCGAGTTTAAACTTTCAAACGAACAAAATTGTAAAAATATATATATTGCACGACAGAACGAAGTTCCACCGTCGAAATTACACGTATAATCGTTGTTGTTAACTCGAAATACATGTAAGCCATGTAAAATAAATTATTTATGAAGCTTAAGACGTCCGCCTGGGTTTTAAATTACTCTTTAGTCCAGGTCCGAAGTTATGTGCGAAATAAAGAAGAAAAAAAAACGCAAGATTTTTTATGAAGAAACAGCGAATCTAAATATATTCTCAAAAAATAGTGTCTGCTCTCGTTGAGGCTTTGATACAGAGATTTGCGAATTATACTGTGATGTAAATTTTTTTTCTGTGAAGAATATACCCGACAATCGTCCATGCTGCGACGTCCCATAGTGCAGCGATAGTTCGCCATGTGTGGGTCTCCATCGCACCGTACGTCCAGTGAAATGGAAACAGTTTGTAACACATTTGGTGACCCATGTACATCACTAGGGCGTTCATGCCTACAATTATTGACACATATCGATTATTATCGGGTATTAAAAAAAAAAAGTATAAATAAAATACCTGGAATTCGGAAAGGACCACCGCCCCACATCGACTTCACGTCGATGAGAAAATAACACACAGAGAGCAGTGTCAGTGCGAACGATGTTGTCAATAGAACAAAAGACAAAGACCTGAAATAAACAAACAACATTTTTGGTATAAAATATTTTAAAAATAATATAAAATCATATTTCAAAAAATTGCACGGCAATTTATTTTTCTGAGCAAAAGCAGCAACTTGGGCCTTCAACGTACCACAAATTTTTGTTGACTGGAATAACATTGGTAAAATGCAGAACAGCGCCGAGACAACCGCACAACAAAGCCAAAACGAGCCATCTGACGATACGCTCTGTCCAGCCTCTGTGAACCTTCAAAATTTTCCCCGCCTGAACGCCGAGGAATGTTTGAAATATCGAGGTCAAACAACCTGAAGAAAATTATATCAATCATTCTCGCTTGTCGTGTTACATTGATTATTATCTAATCCGGATCGATAAAGATGCTTTCAGCTTCCGAGATATTACCAAGAATGCCTTCGGGATCGAAAGGCCCGGATCCATAAACTTGAACAATTGTTGGGGATTGAAAAATATGATTCGCCCCCAGAATACTTCTATCGATGTAACCGGCCGCACCGCCTGTGCAATTAAAGTACTTTCCATCGGCGTGCCGTCCTCCGGGTCCGAGGTATCCTCTGTTACATTATTAACAATTATCCGAAGTGGAGTACAAAAATTGTTGTTACAGTAGAACCGCGCTTATCCGACCTTCGATTATCCGAGCCTCCGCGTTATCCGGGTATAATCTCGGATTTTGCTCATAACTTCCTCTATGATAATTCCGTTGTGCCATTTTGGCTTCTTCATAGAGGAAGCTATAATTAAAACAAAATCAAAAAGAGTTTGAAGCCAATTTTTAATCGAAGCTCCTGCGCTGATTACAAAACTATAACTCGTTTTACTCTTTGGGTGATGTTTGAATCATAAATTTACCAATAAAGTTAATTTTTATATGAAGTGTGCTATTTAAAAAATATTTAATAGTAGTACAAGTTTGAGTTGCGTATGTTATCCGTGTTATCTGAGTTTTCGCTTATCCGACGTACGCTCTCCCCAAATTACCTCGGATAAACGGGGTTCTACTGTAGTAAAAAAAAAGTTCAATGTTACATACGTAGGGCAGCCGGGAACCGGCAAATAAAACGTGATGCCGCAGTGTGCAGCGACGACAACTAACATGACAAACCACTGGGGCAGTAGTGAAATAAAATCAGCGATTTTCAGGAACGCTGGATTCTGGGGGAAAAAACTCGTCAATCATATCATCATGTTTCTCTCGAAATGTTTCTGCTTATATTCAATCTTAATGTTTCACAAATTACCTCGTATTTTTCTTCTCTCCTTCTGCTCACGAGTGTGTACAAAATACTGACGACGAAGTAGGCGACACCGAAACGTTGAAGAACACCGAAAATTCGAATTTCTTTCAAATCCGGAGCGTCTATCACAGTGTTGAGCGAAACACCAATGAGAAATAGTAAAATACTTCTCTGCGAAAAAAATAACATCCCGGGAAAAAATTATCATATCTCGCTATATTCATCCGATATATTATCTTCATATATTAGGGCAGAGTGGGGCAAATTGGCCCCCCTTGGCTCGCCAACTTGCGGTGCAAAGTGGATTCACCCCAAAACCAAAATTTTATGAAATTTCATATTTTCAATATATATTTTTTTTTAATACCAATCGCATGGTGATGAGGATAGAAATGAATTCGAAACTTATTAAGAAATTCGGAGAGAGCAGGGCAAAATGGGGAGGTGAGGCAATTCGCGGCAAAAAATCGGGACGTAGGGGAGTGTGGGGTAAAGTGGCCGCCCTAAGAATTTGAGGGGCTTTCATCAATATGCGGATGATTTTTTAACTATTCGAAAGTCACTAAATTCATATGTCACACTCACTTGCATTCACTTGCATTCAGTGAGAATAAAAATATGAGGCAGTGTGATATATGATAATTTTTAACCGTTTATATTAATCAAGGCGAAGACAACGAGCGACCGAAATTCTAAACGATTGGAGGAATTCTATTCGAATTTTACCTTGAGTATACCCCGACACATCGAGAATCTCGAGTTTCCCTTCGCAAGCTGAGAGGACAAGGAAATGGGAATGCAGAATCCCATTATCCACAAGAAACAGGGAAATATGAGATCGCCGACGTACAGACCGTTCCAGGTCGCGTGTTCCAGAAACCCATAACCACCCGCTCCGTTATTCACGAATATCATCATCATGATACTTATTCTAGAAGAAAAAAATCGGAATGTTAAAACGGCAACATTTTTGAAAATACAAATTGAGAATTTGTTTTTAAGTAATTAAGCAAAATTGAGATTTCTAACCGTACCCCCTAAAGGTATCTATAGAAAGGACTCTTCGTCTCGCCGGTGCTTCATCGTTACTCACACCCGCTTGTCCTTTTTGCCATCTTTCGCGCGCAAAATTGACTAACGAACGGACGAGGGAAAAGCCGAATAAAAGGCCCAAGATGATTCCAAAAATTATGGCGAGAGCTGTAATTTATTATTATTATTATTATTATTATTATTGTTATTATTATTATTATTATTATTATTATGTAATATTAACAATTACCTATATGAGAATTGGAAGGTTGAACGATGGTATGAAATTCGCAACCATCGTTGTCTATGGTCAATTCATAAATTCCATACTCTCCTAAATTGGGCTGGAACTGGCAAATTATACCACTGAAATACAAAATAAGTTTCCACATAATTTTTACCAGTACGATTTCTCGACATTTTAGAACATTTTGAACACTTTGACACTGAAATTTCGATTTTTTTTTTGTTTCCAACGACAAAGCTTCCTCTACGAGGAAGCAAAAATTGGTCTAATATTTGTGTACCTTTCGTCGGTCGTTGATCTGAAATCTTCGATTCGGGAACCATTGTAAACTCTCCACGTTACAGCTCTGGCGGTGTTTAGTTTGATACTCGATTTTTTTTCTTGCTCGATCCAAGAAACTTTGCTGAACGGACACTAAACAGATAAACCTTTCGTTTGTTTCGTAATTGATGATATTTAATTTTTGTTTCTTTTTTTTCTGTAATATTTACCAAATGGCAATCGGAGGATAGCGAATAAAGGGTAGCGTTGTAATGCTCGTTGGTATTCAGGACAAGGCAGGCCTCGTCGATCAGCAGACGGTCTTCATTGCACTCTTCACCGCTCATTTCGAGTGTCGAAGATATTTGTTTTCTATCCTGTTCAATAAAATTGTAAAATTACAATTTTCAATAAAAATTTTCTCGAATATGTTCATCGCGACATTTACTCGTAAATCCGAGCGAATGTCGCGACGAACATATTCGAGATAAATTTTGCGACAGAGTTGCGTCGACGCAATGGGACGACCTCGAAACGGGAAAGACCCGCGACAACGCGGCTTATTGCTCAAGCACGGAGAAAGTAAAACATGTGGGCGAACACATTTAACAAGTACCTCGGTGAAAGTAAAAGTCCTTGGCCAAAAATTATTATTATTTTTTTTTTTTACAAAAGCACTGATACGCTGATTCTGGAACGCAACTTCGCAACTCACTCGTTTTACATTTATTTATATGAAAATTATTGGATTGTGAAAAAAAAATGACAATAAATGTCAAGAAAAAGCGCGTAAAGGAATGACGGATCAAGAATCACCAAAGAATGAAGACCGACAATGTGATAGATACATTTGACATAATTTGTTGTTTTGAAGTATAGATTAAAAACGATTGAGGCTGACAATGATAACGCGCGATACACGCGCGATAATTTTTCCGTTCGGCCACCCCGTTGCTCGGATCGTTCGTGACTGCACGAACGACTGTCGCCCGACAGTACCATCAGCCACGTTGCACAACCTGCAAGCGATACGAAATCATCCAGGTGGTCGAGTGGGCTTGTCGATACATTTCTCTTTATAAAATCAACAAAACGAATAATAATTATTATTATCAACGTGTAAAATAATTTTTTTTGCTCAACTATTAAGAAAAGGATTGATTCAGCTTTTAGATTATTGTACGGTTAAGTTCTAGATAGGACTCGAGACTATAAAGGAAATATTTTGTTCTAAAAGAAAAAAAAATTATTTATTCTATTCCTTGGCTTGAATATAGAGTGGTCGGGATTATAGTGAAATGTAAATTTTCTTTCGATGGAGGATGTAACCAATGATCGTCCACATCGTCGTATCCCAGAGTGCGACGATTGTTCTCCACGTGTGGCTATTTTTCATTTCTCCGTACGTCCAGCGGAAAGGAAACATTTGGTGACAAATGTGGTGGCCGATGTACATCACGAGAGCGTTCATACCTAAAAATCATCGTCAAGTCTTGAGATCAATAATCTTTCGCAACATGCATTTTTGAAGGTAGGAAAAAAAAAAAAAAATTGATATAGAAAAAAATATATACCAGGTATTCGGAAGGGTCCGCCGCGCCAGATCGCCGTCACGTCGATAAGAAGATAGCAAATTATGAGCACACCCAATCCGATGGAAGTTGTCGAAAGAACAAAAGACAACGACCTTAAGTAAAAAAATTCATATATGTATATATTTTATTTTTTTCCATCAAATTCACAACAATGCTTTTTCTTAGAAAAGCAAATATTCGCGAGTTTAACGTACCACAAACTTTTGTTGACTGGAATGACATCGGTATAGTGGAGAGTAGCGCTGAGGCTGCCGCAAAAAAGGGCCAAAAGAAGCCATCTGACGATACGACTTTTCCATCCCCTGTGAACTTTCAGAATTTTTCCCGCCTGAACTCCCAGAAATGTTTGAAATATCGACGTTAAACAGCCTGAAAATAATAATAATAATAATTTTCGCTTGTCATATTATTTGCATTGATTATTATCTTATAAGAATCGATAAAGTCGTGATGCAGGAATCCAAATATTACCAAGAATGCCTTCGGGATCGAAAGGCCCGGATCCATAAACTTGAACGATCGTTGGGTTTCTAGAAATATGATTTTCCCCCAGAATAATTCTATCGATGTAACCGGCCGCACCGCCAGTGCAATTGAAGTACTTTCCATGGTCGTGCCGCCCTCCGGGCCCGAGATACCCTCTGTAATGGCATTGATAGTTATCCGAAGAATTTATGCAAATTGTTATGCGCAAAGAAGTTAAATTAAATGAAAAAAAAAATGAAAAAGGTAATTTTACATACGTAAGACAGCCCGGAACCGGTAAAAAAAACGTGATGCCGCAGTGCAGAACGACGATAATTAGAATGACAATCCATTGAGGCAGTAGTGAAAGAAAATCGCCGATTTTCGAAAGAGTCCGATTCTGGAAAAATAAAAACGGTGCGAAGTAATTTGCACATTGGTTTTTATTTTGCATTAATTTTTTTCGCACTGGTATCGAAATGTACTAATTCTCAACGTTTCAGACTATTTTAAGTAGGCTGACAGTCAAATCTCGATTAATTTTTTTACAAAAACTTAGCTTTCTCTATGAGGAAGCAAAAAATGAAAAATTGAAAATTCTCATAAAATTCAAACGGTTAGATTTATTCACACACACGAGCGCACGCATACGCAAAAATTGCATTTCTCGAACAAAAATCTCGACAGTTTTGAAAGTGAAAACAGCTTTCCATATGAGGAAGCAAAACAGAACAGAAGTCAATCACATTATCATGTTACTCTCGAAATGTTTGCGCTCATATTTAGTGTTAACGTTTTACAAATTACCTCGTATCTTTTTTCTTCCCTTCTGCTCATCAGCGTGTACAAAATACCGACAACGAAGTATGCGACACCGAGACGTTGAAGAACACCGAAAATACGAATGTTTTCCAAATCAGCGGCAGTGTCCAGACTGTTGATCGAAACACCGACGAGAAATAGCAAAACACTTCTCTGTGGAATAAAAACATTAATCAACTCTACGAGAGAAGTTTAAGTTATTGAGCGACATCAATTCCAATTATCGGACGAATCGAAAAAAATGTATTTACCCTGAGGATACTTTGACAGATCGACAATCTCGGAACTCCTTTTGCAAGCTGAGAGGACAAGGAAATGGGAATGCAGAATCCCATTATCCACAAGAAACTGGGAAATATGAGATCGGTTATGCTCAAACCGTTCCAGATGCTGTGTTGAAGAAACGCGTAACCAGCTCCGTCATTAGTCACAAATATCATCGACATGATGCATATTCTGGAAAAAAAAGGAAACGAAGAAAAATGATTTCTTTTTTTTTTTCATTATCTCCATCGAAAATCGTATGTTTCAAGTAATCAGTAATCAAACAAATCCGAGCTTTTCTATCCATACCCCCTGAAAGTGTCTATAGAGAGGATTCTTCGAGTCGCCGGTTCCTCTTCATCGGCATTGTCGTCCGCTTTTCCTTCTTGATATTTTTTTTTACGGGCAAAATTTACGGATGACCTCACGATGGAAAAACCGAATAGAATGGATAGGACGACTCCAAAAATTATGGCCAAAGCTGTAATTCGTTGTTATTATTATAATTATAATTATAATTATTATTATTATAAATTATCATTGAGAAATAATTACTTATGTAACAATTGGAAGGTTCGACGATTGTATCGAACTCGCAACCTTCGTCATCGATGATCAGTTCGAAAATGCCATACTCTCCTAAATTCGGCTGAAACTGGCAAATTATACCACTGAAATAAAAAATAAATTTCAAGTCGATTTATCTATTTTTTTTTCGTTTTTCGTCTAAAATTTCTGAACCTTTCATCAGTCGCCGATTTGAACTCTTTGATTCCGGAATCATTGTAAACTCTCCAAGTTACAGCTGTGGCGGTATTTAATGTTATGCTCGCGTTTCTTCCTTGCTCGATCCGAGCAACTTTGATGAACGGACACTGAAAAAAATGTACAAACAAATAATTTTTATTATTTTTATTTGCTGCGCAAAAGAAAAATGTCAAGCAATTAATTTTAAATATTTAATTTCGGAAAGTTATGTGTGCACCAAATCACAGTCGGAAGACAGCGAATAGAGCGTAGCGTTGTATTCTTCGTCATTGGTATTCAGGATAAGACAGGCCTCGTCGAAGGCCAGATCATCGTAATGGCACTCTTTATCATTCATTATTTTCTGCAAACAAGTTTAAAAAATGATCGTTATATAATCAAGATCAAGACTGTTGGTGGAAAAAGATAAATTAATGAAAAAGTCGTAAAGTCCAAAGACAATATAAGTAAATGCGGTATACTTTTTGTTTTGATATAGATTAAAATTAATAACGAACGATGGTGTTTTAATCCGCGCACTCGACGAATTTACCGTTTGACTGTTTCCTCGGATCGTTTGTAACTGCCCGATCGTTAGCTGCTGTTGGTCGAGTCCAGCGATCGCGCATGAGCAGGAATCGATGTGAAATCATCGACCTAATCGTCATCGATTGCGAATGTAATTTGAACAGAGCTCAAAAAAAAAAATCGAATATCGAAAAATAGACGAATTTGGTGAAAAGACGCTTTAAAGGTGGAAATAGGAAAAAGCTTTTTCGAAAATTCAAGCGAAAGTCGGTTCGAAAAACGATTCAATCCAACGATCGAAACTGCGGCTCGACCGCTTGATTTCACAACGGGCCTAACGAAGTCGTCGGCTAAATCGTTTCGTTTGAGAATTCTAACGACTGTTGATAATTCGAGCTCGTAAAAGATTAATGTCCGTGGGCCAAGCTACGCAATGCATCAGAGAGAAGAAAAGTCATCCACGCTGACGATTAATAATTGTTTCATTTGTTCCCCGAATGCTCCATTTCACATACAAATTTATAATGACGAATTTATTATGATTGAACTTTCGATGAATCTTTTTTTTTCACGTTTTCCTCCCCATGCATAGATATTTTTTTCTTTTCGTTTCTTTCGTTTATCATTTAATTTAGCACATAATAGTAATAACAAAGGACTAATTAAAATAATATGTTTATAATGATACAATTTTTCTTCCTCTTCGTGTACTCTTACGTTTACAATTATACTCCTGTTAGCTTATCTTTTTTTCTTTCTTTTAATTCCTGCATGTAAATGTCCGTCTGTGTTTTTGTTTGTTTGTTTCGTCGTGTCAAATAACTGTAATGTCGTTTTTTTGATCATGCTTCAATGACTTTCGCGGGTACAATTTCATTTATTTTTTAAATCTTCGTTATTACGCATTCATTTTCCGTTTTTTTTTTTTTTTTTTTTTTGTCGTCGTCGTCGTACGTCTGTAATAACTATACATAATATATGCATATACATAATTCCACCACGTTATCCAGTTAGTTTTCATTTCTAAGGCGCCGAGGTTCGCGCTTCCACCTTCCCTCTACCGGCCAAAATCATCGTCGCTCTGCGATTGAAATTTTATCTGACAATTATTCGTCGTTAATATTTGTTACTTCCCCAAATCTTGCTTCCGAATTTGTTGCATGGAAATGTTTAAAAGATTTTTTAAATATATATATCTTTTGGTAGCGACGACAACGAGGTAGAGGGATATTGCTCAATAATTTCATTCACGATATTCATTGGCTAAGGAGCGTCTTGATTTCTTTGTGCATGTGGCAGAGAAAATCGACATAGCTTGGACTACTGTCGTTTCCTCGATCTTCGACTAAAAAGTGTCGCAGTACCATCTCGAGCTTCTCACGTTGACGGACGATGGTTAACTGTAAAAAAAAAAAATAATAACAAAAAAAATTCAGTTTTTTTTTCAACAACAGAAAATTCGTCGAAAGATTCTCTATGAAATCTCGGACAAAATAAAAATAAATGAAAACCATTTGCTTACCCTCATGCAGTGGTGTCTTTCGGCTCGAACCTGTGTAACAATGTCCCTGATACGTTTGTTGAGTGGAGTGTCGAGCACGGGTAGGGTCGTGCGATCGGTATCGACGAGCATTACACCAAAAACTTGGTTCACCCATTCCGACGAGAGACCAAGTCCCAGCCAGAGGAACATGTGTATTCCATTTTCTGATGGAAATAAAAGATTCGATAATATTTGAGACTCAAAGATATTTCGATGTGCCGCACAGGGGAGAAAGGATTAAATCTGAAGTGTCGGCATACCGAGTAGATACGCTCCATCGTCTAAAAATTTGTCGAAGGAGCAACGTAACTGTTGCGGAAGATCGGTGCCTTGGGGGTCGATATCGTGAAGTGGCAGTAATCTTGGATAAAAGTATATGACCGATGTGTAGAGAGGCATCGTCGCGACGGCTTGCATGACGTAGGAACGATCGTCGATCGTCATGTCGGCACCTGAGCGAGTAAACAAAAAATCGTTAATATCTTAAAATGCAAAATACAATGTTGATTAAGCAAAAAAAAAAAATGTGTTAACTTACCGCCCGATATGGCATCGCTCTTCAGCAAGCAATTGACGTAGAGTGGCAAAAGTTTCATACACTCCGGCAATATAAGCTGACCGGCGCTTGACGGCGAAGCGCAATGTTTTCTGTAAGCCGCTAGTATAGTTGCACATCTCGCTATGAGGCCGTCCTTGACGCTCTTCGGTGACGATTCGATCAACTTGAAGACGCTCTGCTTGGAGAAGAAATTTATCACCGCGTCGAGATCGCACGCTCTGTAGAGTTCCGCCATCTGCGACGAAGTCCTTAGACTGAGATTAATTATGCGCAATCTTCTGATACCCCCACACGAGGTGTAAAGCAGAGCGGCTTGAATGTAAACGCCTTCCTCGTCGGTCAATTTATCGTCGTGCTTAATCTCGATTGCGACTGCCTTGTTGCAGTCGATACTCGCGAGCTCCATGTCCGTTGTGTTGGACATGTAAAAGTGTCCGAAGAAATCCGTTCCGCGGACTCCCGTCGACGTGCGAACGCGCATCACTGCGTCGAACGCTATCGGCCTGCTTATGTTGTTGACTACGTCCGTTATCAGCCTCTCGCCATCCGTGTCAGCCTAAACAAAAATGAATACCATATAATACATTTAAAAAAAAAACATCACTACTCAAGAGCATTCCTAACTAATTACCTGGAAGTACGTATATTTGTAAATTTCACCGCCAGTCAACCGGCAGACTTGGCCGATGGTCGCGACGTCGACGTAAGAATTGTTGAAAACGAATAGATCGACACTACAACCGACGGACACGCATTCCTGTCCAAGATTGTTGTAAATATTGACTTGCGGAGCTGAAACGGAAATAAAAAATTAAAAAATGTATTTTTATTTTGTCTGAAGTAAAAAAAAGTAATGTATTTTATAAATGTTTAACCTAGAACAGTCTTTTCCTTTTCCGTTCCGAGGACTTTGCGGTCGTCGCGGTTCTTCAGTTTTCCCGGAGCTTCGGCGATTGGGAGAGAAGAGTGGAAAACCATCAATTTTCCCGGACGATCGGAAGCCTGCATCAAGCGTTTTAGCATGTTTTATAAAATTCTACTGAATGAAAGTTGAAAATCACAAATGGTAAAGCATCGATCACCTTAAGAGCTTCGAGCCCGGCTTGAATAGCGGGTGCGAGTATCGTCTCGGTTTCTCTGGTATCGGCGAACATCGCTGGTATCTGCGTCATGAGCGAATCGATGACAGCCTCGCTTTCCTCGGCGTCGCACAAGAATCCGTCGAGCAACGGCATGAATACATCCTGAACATCGCCGACGACCATCATCTGGGGCTGCGTCAAGCACGCGTTGACGTTGTAAAAATGTACGGTGTTGTTGTACGTGATGAAGCCGACTTTCATGCTCGTTCTCGTTTGTCCAACGTCGATCGGCAAATTACCAACGATCCTTTTCATCTCGGCGCATATAAGATTAACCAGTCCCGACTTGACGTTGTTGTACGAAACGTCTATGAGAAAAATAATCGCCGGGGCTTTTGGAAAAACGTTGTTTCTGCAGTAATCCGTCGTCGCGGTGTACTCGTAAGTGCCGAGCATCAATTCGGGTCTCTCGTAACGATCCATTCGCTGTCCGGTGTGATCGAGATGCTGAAAATATTCCTGCGGCACTTCGCTCGTCGCTTTGCAGAACATGCACTGAAACCGTCGTCCGGCGTCGATGAATTGCATGAACGGGCTCATGTAGGATTTGCATCTTATGCAACGAACCGGACCTATTTCGCCCATATCAACGATCGGCGGTTCGTACTCGCCCTCCCCGACCTGAGCCATCGGACTGATGATGAGACCGAATGGAACGCCGGTTTGCTTCATCATATCGTTGGTCGTCGGCACCGTGTACATCGTCGATCTTATGAATCTCGGCGAAGCGTTGCCCTGATCCTGGGTCGTGTACTTTGTCGTTACGAGTGGCGGTACCAAGCCTTTTTGATTCGTCACGAAAACACCGCCGCGATTGCGCTGATCGTCCTGCATCACTTGAATAGGGCTGGGCATCTGGTCCGGATCCAGACGACGAGCTTGCTGAGGAGCCGCCCCGGGCTGATAGGCACCAGCTGGTTGGCCGGGCATCGCGCCCTGGTAAGGTCCTCGCTGACCGGCATAAGGATCCTGACGCAAATGTGAAAGAATTATTCGAGCGAGATATTAAGTTAAAGACGTTCTTTCGCGTATAAAACAAAACAAACAAACAAAAATCAACGCAACGACTCACGGGCTGGTACGACTGTTGTGGAAATCCGGGTTGTGGATAGCTCGGCGAAACGCCGGGAGTCTGACGATTCATCGGTGAACCGATCGCTTGACCGGGCGGAGGTGGTCCGGGCATGTATTGACGTTGTTGTCCGCCGATCTGTCCAGGCTGATTAACCCCCGGTGGAGGGCCGCCTATATGATAGCCACCTGGTCCGGGAGGTCCCGACAAATTTCCCTGGCCCGCCATACTTTGTTGTCCCGGCAAAGGGGGAGCCGACAAACTCTGCTGCGGTCCTGAAAAACCGTGCTGTTGACCCGGCATTGGCTGCTGAGCTCCCGACAAATTCTGCTGGCCCGGCAGAGGAGGACCGGACATATTTTGCTGTCCCGGGTAGCTCGGCTGACCCGGTGGCGGAGGCTGTGCCGAAGGCGGAGGGGGCCCCGACAAATTTTGCTGTCCCGGCGGAGGCGGACCGGTGAGACTCTGCTGACCCATGAAGGGATGCGGAGGTCCGGGACGCTGCTGAGCCGGCGAGGAGTATCCTATCGGTGGTTGCACTCCGTGAGAGGGCGGTACCGTCTTGTTGCTCTGACCAAGCTGAGGCGGTCCTTGATGACTCTGTTGACCCGGCATGGCCATTCCGGGCTGCGGAGGGGCTGCGTGACCCGGCACGGCGGGCTGTCCCGGGTACTGAGGCTGCTGCGGTGGCTGCTGCGATGGGAATTGCGGAATCGAGTCGGTGGAATGTCTTGCGAAGGGAGGATTGCTTGGGACCTGCTGCGACGAAGAAAGGCCTTGCTGAGGCGGCGGTTGACGAGGCAATTGTCCCGCCAATTGAGGACCGTGAGAATCGTTTTGGCTCATGGAATCTGAGAAATGGAAAAAAAGAAAATCGTTATACATTTTTTTTTTTTTTTTTACAGACTTTGGTTCGAGACGATAGATGCTAGAATTATTTACCGGATGGCGAATGATCGGAGGGAGTATTGTATCCGTTCGGAGCATTTACGTTCGATAGCGAAGCAGACATCGAATTGCTGTTGCCGGAATGCGGAAGAAAGTTCTGTTTGCATAATAAAAATGGAGAAAGTTATTTTTATTCCATCACTTTAAAACTTTAAATGACAAACGATTGAGTAATCGAGAGGCAAGAAAGACAAATGGCTCACCACAGACGGCGGTCTCGGCTGTGGATTTCCGACCGACAGGTTCGACATTTGATTCGTCAGATTGCTTTGATTCGTCGGCATCGGGGCGATGTGCGGAGAAATGCTCGGCGGATGTCCTGGCTGAGTATTCCCTGCTTGAGATAATTTTTTCTTTACGTTCGTATTGTTTCCTCCGATATAAAAAAATAAAATGTATGTTGGTAAATTTGATATAATTACCATGTATGTTATTGTTGTAATAGGGACTATTTATCGGCGGCTGTGAATTTCCGGAGGGCGGCGGACCCGAGACAGGCTTCTGGGACTGATAATTCTGCGGTCCTCCCGATGGTCCTTTTGTTATGTTTTCTGGCACGTTCGAGGTCAACGCCTCGAAAGGCGGCCCGCCTCCGGTGTGCGGCCCGGTGTAGTAACCGGGCTGCTGCTGCTGGTGCTGCTGCTGCATATATTGATGATTCATCCTTAAATCTAGAAAAACAACCGAACAGTGTTTTACGTAGTTTTTTAATTATTGAACTTTGGTAACATTGGTATTCGCTTGGCGAATAACAAAAACATTTATTTACACCGATCGACGATTGGGTCGATTCGTCAGCGATGACAAGAATAACACGAGTGGCAGCAAAATAAACCCGAAGGCATGAAAATAATCGCATATCGTTGACACCAGTCAGGGTTGTAAAGTACTGGTTAAATCGCACTCCGCAATATCGGAGCTAGGCGGCTCATTCATCGGATTGAGTCGTCGCACGAATATCACAAAAAAATTCATAATTACATGACGAGTGAAATTTAAATGATCGAGAGAAAACTTAACTGGCGGGGTAGACGGAAATGAAAAAAAAAAGAAATTCTAGCAAATTAGAAAGACAGTGCAGATGTTGAAACTTGGGAGCTCGTGAGCATATTTTATCGATATTTGAGGTTAAAACTTTGTAAAAATTTTGGAAAATAAATAAGAGAATGTACCGTTCGACGAAAGTTATCCGGGATTCGTGGAGAATCGAGTTAACTTTGGTATTGATACGTGGAAACGTCACATTGTTAAGAGCCGTACGAGTAGGGCCATTTTGCACGTACGAATCCGAGAAACATGCTTAAAGTTTGTGGAATAATAATAATTTTTGTTTAATTCTTTGGAAAATCATTGTACTCACGTTTCTATATCGTGGGATCGTTAAACCATAGCAAAACGGGGGACGTATCCACAAATGTTTACACTAAAACGAAGAAAAATGTTATTTAGACTGGGAGACAGCGAGTGCTGCTGCCTGCCCGATGCCACGTAAGGTCGCATTGCGCGTGCGCTCGTCGCACGCGCAACTAGACACGTCATGAGAAAAATTGGGACACAATTAATTGTTGCAATATTAATAGTTCAACAGTCGTAATTCATTTGTTCGATAATCCGTTCGGCGTATGATATTTTATTTTTTACCGTAGCTGAAATTACTATCATATTATATTAACATTTCTCGAAGCGATAATATTTATTGGACGTTTGAAAGCATGTTACCGATCGGCGCCGCGGCCGGTAACTTTTCGAGAGACCGCCGATTGGTCGAGTCACTGCTTGATCTCGTTCACGTCGATGATGTGGGTGACACGGGTGACAGACAAGGCACCGGGATTCGAACTCGAGACCTCTCGATACTTTGTTCTCGAGGCTAGTGATCTAATCACGAGACCAAAGTAATCGGTGTAACAATAATTAGAACTGTCAGTAAGCAATTATAGTAACAATTAATAAGGGTTTACGTCCAGAAATGGGCGCGAGCGCGCGAGCGACAATAACCCGCTAGCGTTATGTAAATCTGTGTAAACGGGGAGGCTTTAATAAATGCATCAGCATAACTTTTTTTTTACTTTTTATTGCTATTGTACAGTTTAAATAAATACGATTAGATTAAATAATCACGGGCCACGATAATGAGTGTGTGGCAACAATCTTTTCTGATTCACTGTTTTCGCAATGGCGCATGTGCAGCTTCCCATTATTTTTTTTTTTTTTTGCGCTTTTTTCGAACAGCCACAATGAGAGGTCACGAATGGTTCGAAAATCATCCTGGAGCGTAACCCATCTCACGAAACAATGAGAGATTTCTTAACTTCGGATACGTTGAGATACGAGATATGACCTAATATTGTTCAATCGATTTTTTTCCCTTCCTTTTTCCATTCGCATACATTTTTCTTCATTCTTTTATCGCGGTAACTTTACAAACAGTACAACGCCCGAGTGTTTTCTAATTATTATTTTATACACAATTGTACAAGTGACGCCCGGTATAACAACGGAAAACGATAGAATCGATTTTTGTACGGTCGATAAATCGCAAACCAGCAACAACGCCTTACGCATTAATAATAATAATAATATATCGCTCATAATTAATTATAATAGCAATATTGATAAGATTCTCGTTTCATTATAAAATACGATAAAAATCAGATCGAAGTGAGAGCAACCTCCCCGTAGTTGTGTAAAAAAAAAAATGAAACAAAAGTTTGTTATCTTTATCTGAAAAGCGTCGAAAAAATATAAACACGATCAGCACGCAATGCATCTATGTAATCTTTTTCCGTACATTTTCGTATTTTCAGTGTCCAACGTTAATAATAATCTTTCTACAGCCAAGAACACTGTTTACTCTAAGGGTCTTTTGTTGTTTTGTTTTTTTGTTTTAAACACGATCATCGAGTGCAGTCAGCGCCGACTTTTATAACACCTAATCTTTTGTAGTCCTTTCTCTTTTTTTTCTACGTTTGTTTATGTTTATTTTCTTTTTTTCGATCGAAATCATCACTCGAAATGCAACCTCGAACATTGAAGATATACGAAGCACATTATTTTTGCAACATTTTATCATTATTATCGATTTTTCTTCGTGCTTACGTTATTACTATTATTTTCACGAAGTTTCTCACATTTATTCGTTAAAGATATAGGTTCTTTTTATCTTTCGTAATTCCCCTCCTTGGCAGCATTTCGTTAACCGTACGAACGCTCTTTTTTTTTAAGTATTGTCTTTCGGCGGGTCGATGGGACAAAATATTGGGTAACTATTTTTTTTTCCTAACATCGAACAACGATAATTCGACGAAGGGGCAAAGTAACAAGTTATAACATTTCCACCAGACGATTGCGACGAAACGTTCGATTACGTCGTTTTTGCAGTGCGTTTCATTATTTGTCGGTAGCTTCGCGAGCCTGTCGAGGTAGAAAAATGAAATATATTATAGCACGCTTTAGGGATTCCGAATAAAAAGCGAATCCGACAGATAAAGTTTGATGATAATTCGGAAAAATTATCGTGATCACAAAATTATTGCACTCGAATGGGTCAGTTTAGTTACCAAATCGAGTTGGTAATTTTCTGGATTAGATTACCTGATGTTAATCAATTAAGTTGATTCGGCGAGTTAATCAATGTAACTCACTTACCTCGGTTACCTGAGTTAACTCTTCCGAATGTACTGACTCATATAATTTCGTTTAGATACTGTCCGAATTATTGAAATAATCATCGAAATTTTATGGAAAAACTGTCAAATTATTACCTGAGCAGGTCCACAATTCGTCGAAATACAATTATATTAATTAAATGATCACTCTCGATATACGAGTCGCGGACTCGTTTGTGTTCGGATTATCATTTTCCGCTTCGATTTTTCGTTTTATCACTCCAGCGAAAAAATCGGGGGGGAGGGGAGAAATTATCGCGTACGAATTTAGCATATCTATATCACTCTCGTCTCAAAAAGAAAGTCAAAGTGAAATGCAACGATAGATCGTCAAAACAAATAAGCGCTGGGTCACTAAACGATGCGAAACCTTGAATATTTCCTGACTGTTTTTTTTTTTTTTTGCTTCTTTCTCTCGCGGTCTCAACTCATTCTCGCTTTGTTCTCGCTGCTCCTCTGTATGAATCGAGATGAGGTCCGCTTTAGGAACGCATGTACTCGTAGTCATAGTTGCGAATGGGTACGAAAGTTTCCTTGATCGACTGAGGCGAGGCCCAGCGCAGTGCGTAGTGAGGACCGCCCGCTTTGTCGTTCGTGCCGGACATTCGACTGCCACCGAAGGGCTGCTGGCCCACAACTGAACCCGTCGATTTGTCGTTTATGTAAAAGTTTCCCGCCGTGTACTTGAACTCCTCCAGCGCATGCTGCGCCCATTTTCTGGGACAAAAAAAAATGAACATTAAGTTGGAAACATGAATTTAAAAAAGATTGGGAACATTTTAAAATAGTTTCAAAAGCGCTGTTATTGTGATAAAAATAAAGTAAAGTAAAAAAGAATGGCTTTCCAAAGAAACTCACAGATCCTGTGCGAATATCGCCCCGGTGAGGGCGTAAGGTGTCGTGCTCTCGACGAGTTTCATCGTTTCGTTCAAACTCGAGTCTTTGTACACGTAGATCGACAACACGGGTCCGAATATCTCCTCGGTCATAATTTTGTCTTTCGGATCTTTCGACTGGACGATCGTCGGCTCGATGAAGTAACCGCATCTTAAAGAAGAAAAAACAACAACAAAAAATTGAAAATTTCATTTTCCACATCGTTTCCGCAGCATTTTCTTTCTACTTTCCCTGACGAAATTGTTTCTATATAACTTAATATATCTACAATTATGTACATCGAAATTATCGAAAAAATTACGCCAAAACTACAACTCACTACGCAAAACGTGGTCGAAATTACAACTTATAATGCTAAGCGACACCGAAGCTATAACTATCTCTCTTTTGAGGAAGAAAAAAAATGTGAATCAGTTTGAAAGTAATTAGTTTATTTTATTACTCACGAGTCGTCGTATCCACCGCCGCCGATAATTTCAAGATTCGACGACTTCTTCGCGTGCTCGATGTATCCGGTTATTCTTTTGAAAGCTATGGCGTCTATGACTGCTCCGGTGAATACTGCGAAATCTCGGACGTCGCCAACTTTCAGTTGATCGCGAGTTTTCAACAAGCCTTCCTTTATCTAAACAGTTGGTCAACGACAGATTATTTATTTTTTAATAATTTAAACAAACTTTTAAGAACAGGATGAAAAGTCATTTGCACATGGGTCTATGAGAAAGTTCGTGGATCGATTTTCGCTTCCTCGTAGACGAAGTTGTGTGAAGTTCTGCGCAAAATTGTAACAAATGTGGAAGCTATTTGCAAATTACTCGGGACCTTTTTAAACTATTCTTCATCACTGATTACAAATCTGTAACTCATTTCACTGTTAACGTGATATTTGATTCACAAAATCATATAAAACATTTAAAAATTTAAAAAGTTTGAAAATGTCATAGAATTGAAACAAACTATTTTTCCCAAATTTAATGTCAAACATTGTGTTAATCCATTCGTGTAAAATCGTGTAAAATCTTTAATTGGGCTTCAGTCCTCATCGAAATTTCATTGAATAAAAAAGGTATATCCACTTTTCTAGTGTACCAAATTTCAACCGGCTATCTCAAACCATTTCTAAGTTACAGACGTTTTGAACGAGACAAACCTGTCACACACACACTCACACGCACGGTCGCATACATACATCCGAACACCAGCTACAAATTGCATTTCTCGAAGTTTTAGACTATTTCTAGTATTCTGACATTGAAATCTTTTTAAAAAATTGACAAAAACCGTTTCCTCGCGGAAGAAACAAAAAATATTGAATTTATAAAAAATATTTTTACCTTAGGCCACAAAGTCTCGGGGACGTACATTCTGCTGCAAGCCGAACATTTTTGTCCGTTGAATTCGAATGCGCTTTTGATCGTTCCCATGATGACGCTGTCGGGATCGGCACTCGAGTGAACGAAGTGATAATTCTTGCCGCCGCACTCACCAATCAATTTCGGATAATTTTTATACTTGTCAATATTTTTGCCAACCTGGGTCCAGAGCCGATTGAAGGTCGGCACCGAACCGGTGAAATTAATACCAGACAGATAGGGCGAGGCGGTTATCGTGTCGCCGAAGTCGGGACCGTGAGCCGGCACGAAATTTACCACGCCCGGCGGTACACCGGCTTCCCGGCAAATTTTGAAAATCGTCCAGTTCGACAGCACCGCGGTGTCTGAGGGCTTCCAGAGAACGGCGTTACCCTAAAATAAAAAAATTAAAAAATATGTATTCTGGTCAAACTTGGATTATTGACCGTCTTTTTTGTTATTAACGATCACCTAAACTTATAATGGTTTATAATTACCATTACTATTATTAAGCCGCCGTATGAAACATTCTTTTTTTAACATCTACGTAATAATAAAATACGTGCTAATTGGACACTCACCAAACTCACAGTCTGTGAAGCAGACACGAAGTATTTATAGTATAAATAAAAATAAACAAACAAAAGTCATTTGAAAAAATGATTTGGAGAAAAGTAAAAAGTAAAGCAAAGCTGTTTTGCAAGATCGAGGCTCGCGCGCGACCCAGAACAGCCATTAGTTAATAACAAACAGAAGTAAAGAAAGTGGTAGTTTTGGGTACCATGAGGGCCGGTGTATAGCTGAGGTTACCGCCGATCGCGGTGAAGTTGAAGGGCGAGACGGCAGCAACGAAACCATCCATCCCGCGGTACCTCATGGAGTTGAGTGTTTCCTTCGGATTCTCCGATATCGGTTTGTACTTCAGCGACTCCTTGACGAAGTATGAGTGAATTTTGAAGAAGTCTATGAGCTCCGCGGCACTGTCGATTTCCGCTTGTATGACAGTCTTGCTCTGTCCCAGCATCGTTGACGCGTTCAATTGTTGACGATATTTCCCCGCCATGAGGTCGGCCGCCTTTAGCCATATCTCCAATCTCTTCTCGATGGGTACTTTTTCCCACTCCCTCTGTGCCTTCGTAGCGACGTCAATAGCTTTTTTCAACAACTCCGGCGTCGCCCAATAATACTTTGCCACCTTTGCTTTGTGATTGTGAGGCTGTAAAATTTTTAAATTCCATATTACAAATAATTTCAACGTTAACGTGACATGTAAAGATGATTTAATCGATTCCCATCATTTCGAAATACGATTTACGTTATTGTCTCGAAAATAGCTCAAGGGAATTCATTGAAACTTTCGAAATAAACGCAGACAATTGCTAATTCCTTTTTGTACCATGTTGTGAATGGCCCGTTTTACAGACGTAGTTTTTTATTTTTTATTTTCATGTCTTTGTCAGTTACGATCCACGGAGGGCACAGAATTTGCGAATGAAAAAATTGAAAATAAAAAGAAAATCATGTATTTTTTGCAAAGCTTACCATAACTTGATACTTGACGCGATCGGTGCGAATTTCCTCGTTACCGATTACAAGCGGGACTTCCTCGCAGTCGCTGGCCATCTTATCCAGGGCTTTCTCGAGCTCGGACCTCTCCTTGCTGCCTTTCTTGTACGTAAGTACCGGCTCGTTCTCCAGCCGCATGTCCGGTGGCTTCGAGACTGGTACGACGCTGCTCAAGCATCGTGCTCCTACTCTGTTTCGAACGATAAAGCGTGGTATGAAACTGGCGACGGAGCGCACACATTTACATTTTTCGTTGCGCATCTCAAACATTTTGTATTCTTCTTCTTTTTGTCAAAATCTTTAAAACGGGCATCGCATCGAATAAATTTTGAAAACACGTTTCTTAAGTAATAAAACAAAAAAAACAAGATTTCTTATTTTCGTCATGACGAGTTTTGTTTACTCGAGGAGATTTTACCTTCGGCGAACAAACATCTTTGCCAAAGTAGCGAGTGATCTTTATCCGTCAAATATTTGCTCGTGTACCTTGCACTGGTGCATGTGTGCACAGTGTATACACTGTAATGCTCCCGACAATAGTGAAATCTCCGAGAGGTTTTTTATCAACATCCACTTATCGCGAGACTTTCGTCTCAAGAGCCCCGACGATAAGACACCGAGAAGATCGAAGCCCTGATCGGTGGGCTGCACAGGTGCACACGATGGAACCGGAAGCGTCTCGCTCGATCCGTTCTGCGGCGTATTTACCGAATCCTCGAGATAACCGCACTGCTCGAGTCTCACAAATGAATCAGCTCCACACTTATTCATCTCGTCGCAACATCGACCTGTCTAGTCTTTCAGTGTCTACTCAGAAACGATTACAAACTCGATATCGCACTTCTTATCACAATATGCTTAGCGGAATACGCTTAATTAGTTATCGAATTTAATCGCTTCCGGTTGTTTACAAATTTACATTTTTAGTGCAAAATATACCATCATTTTTTAAATTTTAAACTCTGCGGTAATGGGTAATTTTCGTTTTGTTGTGGGTTTTTTTTTACACCGAAAAATAGGCTTTTTAATATCAACCTCACAGCTGCGGTCACGGAAAATTGGTTTGAATCAATCCAGGCGCATTTAATTAGACTGTACCGTTATTAAAAAAATAAAACTGGTGCGGTTGTGTCAACTGCGTATAGCAGTTACTGCGATTACAACGCTGATGCAAAGTGAACCAAAACTGCATTAAATAAACAACTTTTTTTCGATTGAATCGCATGTACTTTCAACATACAGAAGGTATGTTATTTTAACTTTAACTCTTTAGTTAGGACAATGAAATGATTATTTAAATGCTGATCTAATTTTTTAGTCAACTTAATTTAATGTTTCCTTCGCCGACCGCAACCGCCGGATTTGGTTGATTAAAACAATTTTTTTAAAATCTTACCAAACCTTTTTTTCGGTGTAACAATAGCACCCAAGTCGATGTTAAATGCAAGCAGACCTTGGCTCGGCGGCTCGCCGCGATCGGTCAATAACACGTTAAGAGTTTCATTGTGCTGACTCGCGTGTTACCTAACGCAATCTCACTGGGCAGTGACTCGAGACGACCCGGTTATCATAGCCGCTTTGCATTTGCGAATATTACGACAAATTAAGAGGAAGGACGTGACGATAAGAAACGAAGAAATCAATTTACTATCGCCCGACGATTAATACTTAATATATTAATTACACTAAACCGGCGTTAATTTATCGTGTAAGCGATTAGTCCGAAAACTAATTTTATCTCGCGTTATCGCTGTAGAGAGACGTCGTAGGGAACTTGAAAAAAAAAAAAAATAACCAATAAATAAAAATTGCAACACAGTTTCTGTTTTCAAATATTTGTTTTCGTCCAACTATAAGTATTTCGAAATATCTGACCGGTTTTCCGTGAATGATCCGCGTATACGGTTATTTTAGTTCAAAGTTATTTCAGGTGGTACACGCTAACGACGAATACGCAACGACCGGTCGCGGAGGAGGACCCGAATGACAATTTGCGAAGAGTAAAACGGGAGCAGTCGGTTGACCAACTTGTCGGCGACGCGATAACCAGACCCAAGGACGAATCTTCGGTGGACGCACACGCGACAAAGTCAACGAGATTCGTACTCTTCATTTCGGAAATAGTCCCGTTTTACTTTTATTTTCACAAATATTTATCGCAAATTTCGTTGAAGACGTCGAAGCAAAATAAACTCAACAAATCTCGTGCACGCGTACTTGAGAGCTCGTAGGGGGGGAAAAAAAAAAAAATTTAGGTAACGGGAGATGTTTGTGATTGACGCTTAGAACTGGAAGCAATATACGATGTTTTTATTTCTCGAACGTTCTAAGCCTGTTAGTAACCGATCCAAGGAAAACTTGCCACAGCAACGGGGCAAATGCGGCAGGCTGACTGCATCGATTATGTCAACGTCTTCTCTTTGCTCGATAACGATTCACCGGTGTACATATATATATGTGCATATATATATATATTGTAACGAATATCGTACGCGATTATCCTCGGTAAGCGGTCTTGAAGGACCGCTCGGACTGTCGAACATTTGACGGACGTAAAAAACGATAGACTTCACATCGATCGTGGAGTTGACAGTCAGTCTGATTCGGGACTTAAACACGAACTGACGGATAAACGGTTACGTGACTTTACGAAATATCGTTCGAGATAATAAACGTTTCGCATTTTGTTCCTTCTATGATACGCAGTGCCTTTTCTTTTCGAGAATACGTAACAATATGTAGGGGACTAAACAAATAACTCGGCTACAACGCTGCCGAAAGTATAATCTACTATTTGTCACCCAACAATGATATTTTCACAAGTTGTATAACCCGTCCCAAAAAGGAAATTTTCTGGGGCGAAACGGGCTAGCCGTAAATTTTTTAATATTTTTTTTTGGCTACCCCGTTTTGCCCCGCTTCCCTATTTTGCGTTTTCTCTGCTTCTGTCACTGTCCACGAAAGGTTTTTATTTTTTCCTTCCAGGTTTTCATATGTTTTTGAATCATTTTGGGGTGGCCCATTATGCCCCGGGTCGGCCCGATTTTTCACTAGCCCGTTTCGCCCCGGTTTCCCCTATATATATATATATGCACACACATACACACACATATGTATCGCTCGAAACAACATTCAAAATTATTTTCTCCGTGCTTTTCGGAAATATTGAGGGTTTTTTCGACTGCAAAAAATTAAAAGTGGAGAAGAATATAGATTTGAGAAATTAGCTGTCGAAATTGACCCGCTTGGGAAACCCAAACGGGGCCTTTGACAGACATTTTTTTCTACGGTCAAGAAGGAATGAAATTTTATTCAATATTATATAAATACAATAAAGCAATGACACGGCGGAAGTTTCAGTCGTGCGATCTCGAGCGCTAACACGGTGACGCGAATAGAAAGCCTGTGGAGGAGGAAAACTAAACATGTAAAGCGAACGACGATTGTCTGTTCGAGCCTGCTGCGCAAACGGACTATAGAGAAGCTTTATTACGGTAAAATACAGATTAAATGTAGTAAAATACAGTTCTTTACCACAGTGACGCCTCTCAATAGGATGTGTTAACAAAAAAAAAAAATGTTAGCATATTTTGTATAGAAAGTTAGGTGAGTGACGAATCATATGGTGAGCTATATCAATAGCACGAATGCAACGTGAGGTAACGCGGAAATCGATCGAGGGCTGGTCGTTACGATGCGCCTAAGGAGAGGCCCCTGTTGTAAACGATATAGAAGTGTAACCACTACCAGAGAGGGCGAACAGCCCAACGGACCAACGAACCATAGCTGTACTAACAGAATATTCGCCTCAATGCTCTCAACAAAATGTTTCCTAAAAACGCCCTAGGCTCTTTTTCGTTCGATGATCAATAATCTCGTCCATCGCTTTAACGATATACAAAAAAAAAAAAAAAAAAAATTTGGAAAGTTTAAAAACCATTTTTATATTAATTATAAAAACAATTAAGTTCACCATGTCTACCTTGCGATTTTTTGATACATGTGAACAGTGGAATATTTTTGTTCGTAAACAGTTCTGAACGAAAATGAATACTTGTTTCGGGTACGATTCGTCTACGACACTTCGAGAATTCCCGAAGCAGCATACTAGTATAATAACGTGAAGGGGGATCGGTTCGAAGAGGCAGCGGAACTCTCCCTTTCCCCCGTGCCTCGTAAGAGACTGGACCAACGTTAGAATCGGGGTAGGCCGACAGTGGAAAATTCCCAAATCCGCGCGCTGCAAGGTGATACACCTGACGGATATTTTTTTCGTCGTACTAATTCACGAAATTCCTCGGAATGTACTTTTTTTTAAAATAAACACTTCAATCAAACCAGCACTATTGAACTGGAATAACTGAAGTAATAACTTCAGTTATTTTCAAAAAACTTTAAGATTTTCTCTCAAAATTACGATGTATGGCCAAGACCTAAAAATTTCCGAACAATAAATTTTAAAAAGTACGAAAACATTTTCTGTGCTTCCTGGAATATGTACACATATTCCAGACAGCCCGAAGTGACACCATAGCTTGGTGAAATCGGATCGACAGGAAACGTTATGATGGTCAAACTAAACACTGAGATAATCTCACTCCTGATCGCTAGTTGTTCGGTATGTGTCGTCTAGTGTCTACGTCGCGTTACCACACCATGCAATCAATAATCAAATTCAGTAATCAAATATATTTCGAGGATACCAAAAATTGGACAATGCTCGCCATTACGTCAGATAAATTTTTAAAGGTGCTTTGCAATCTCGGTAAAAAGTAATTTCTTGTCGCTTATTCGCGCCCGATCCCTCCCGTCCGTCCTAAATACACGTTTGTCTCTTGGTCAATCGAATACTTCGCCCCGTTTCGATCTTCCCCTATATCTCTCTCATTTCCTAATTTGATGGTAACATATATATATATATAAATATATATATATATAATCTTTTTTTTTCGTGTCCACAGCGACGTTGCCAGGTAGAAGTGGTAATGGCAAAGAAACGGCTTTAACTCGACAGCCACTGAGCAGTAGGTATCAGCACAAAATTTCGTCCATTACAACGAATCTACTCACTTTTGGCTGTTGGCGACAAGCGCCTGCCGGCAAAAGCTCAGCATGACTCGATTATTCCTTCAGAATTTTCTCGCCAATAATCACGACGACTCCTTTTCTCTTTTTTAATGAGATCTTCCCGCCGCTTCTCGTTCCTTATTATTCACACTTTGTTTTATATCGCGTGTGGCAGCTTGTCGAGAGATTTATATTGTTTGGGTGTTTGATGCTTTGGGATCGATTGATGAAATTATAATTTTTTTATGCTCTACGGGCGAATGGTGTAACGTGCAAACTATTACGTCCTCGGATACTCGGTCGAACCGTCTCTCGGTGAAGCCAGAGTATACAACGGCCACCTTCGAACTAATGGTGGATCGGTGCTGTTTGTGCCTTCTGGCTTCAGTCTCGCCTGCCTCGGTGGCTCTCGAGGCTTCCCGTGGCGGATACCCGAAAGAGGCGCCCCCTCAACCTCGTGGGCACCCGCGCGATTGATCGAGTAGCGACGTTACTGCGGGAGAATCCATCGGGGGACAGCGGCCAATCGCTGCGATGAAAGGGTTTAGGGCGCCCGGGGTATGAGTGCGTGAGGTAAAATTGATTTTTATTCATTACTTTTTTTTAAAATAGAGATATTTAACCGAAAATTCTTGACAAGGAGCGGATTTCACAGAGGTTGGATAGAGAGAGAAATTAAGTTAAGTTACATTAAATCTTAAGTGCGAGCTCCCTTTTTGTGCTAAAAGCATGCGCGATTTTGTGGGAACTTATGGTACAGCAACAATTTTCCGGGAGCTACGCGAAAAGTTGACCTTCGGTTGAGTGTCAGTTTTCAGATTGAGATCTTTCTTTTCGAGATGAACCATCGGATATGCTCACGAAAATGACTTTAACACTCCGACGAAAGTTCGATGCCGTGCTGTGGCCCCCGAAGTCAGACTCGTGAAGTGAAGTTTAAGCCCGACCTCGATCCTATAGTTACTCGTATCGAAGTATTTTTGCTACAGGAATAAACCACACTATGTTCGATGCGCCTGAGTATAGTTAGCTGAGTGGCATAAATTAGGATCTTGTTGACCGACGAGTATAAAGCGTTGTCGATGTAAATAATTATTAATAGAAATAACTGTCTCCGCAACAGCACGAGCGTTAGCGCAAATAATATAATTAGTTCATTTTTCCTCGCCCTCTCATCTTTATACACTCACTCTATACCCTTTTACGCGATTAATATAATTTTTTTTTTCAGCCAATTCCCTGCTGATCAATTTTTTCTATTTTTTTACGATGTTGAATTAAAAAAAGTTTTTCTTCCGGTTCATCAAATTTATTGTGAACGTACAAAATGCTCGGTGGCCTTTCGAATATTCGGCACGTTGCCGATACCGTGTCACTCTGTACAGCTTTTTTTAGTCATCGGCTTTATTTTCGACCGCTTACTCTTCGGTGAGACTACGCGTTTCATTCAATCCGAAAATGTGGGCTTGATTTTACGTAATTTACGATTGGTCGAATAATCAAAATTTTTTTTCAATACTGAAATTCTAGCTAAAAAAATGTCCCAAATGGATTCCTCTAGAAGAGATTTTATTTTTCAACGGCGTCACTGTTTCCTGACATCGAACGAAAATTATAGATCGGAATCTTCGATAGAAGAAGGTCGTTGATTGGATGCCGAGCAGGAGGAGAAAAAACCATAAACGACGATGATGAAAAAAGACAAAGACGTTATTATTGTCTATCATTCAATTGTCTTCCTGTTGCATTTGTAATTCGCGCAATAACTGCGCCCGCTGCTTCTCGAGCTCGTCCTCGGAGAGTTCGTGATGCTCGCCGTTGTCGTGGGCCGAACCTTCGCTGTGACCCGATGGGCGACGATGTTTATCCTCTTTTTTTCTTCGCTCCGGCGAGTCCTCGGACGACGGGAGTCTCGAGTGTGATCGCTGAATAAACAAGTACAAATTATTATTTTTTAAATGATTTAATTGCATTGTTAAAAAAACGAATTAACGAATTTATAGTTCGAACGTCAGTTCGGATGACCGATTATAATATATAAAAATTAAATATCGTGAAGAATTCAATTTCAATTACCGAGTGACTGCGTCCGCGTTTTTTCTTGCTCTTCTTTCTCTTAGATTTACGACAGTCGGATTCGGAACTATCGGACTTGCTCGGTACGCTGGGCGATCGTGACTTGTTGTGCCGTTTTTTCTTCGTTCCTTTCTCGCTGCCCTCGGAATCCTAGGAAATTAAACAAAAATGGTTAAATAATTGAATATGTTAACTCCATATCTGAAACAATACATGGTTAATAAAATGCTAACACTATGCGAGCGTGATCGTGATTTCCTCTTGGTCTTTTTAGTTTTCTTCTTCTTGCTGCGTATGTGATGATGACTGCAGCTTTCCTCGAGTTCGTGCTGATATTCCTTGTATATCCTGACTCGCTCGCTCTCCAGTGTTATGGCTTTGAAATCGGCTTCTTCCTCGATCTTGCTTCTCGTTTCATCCCAAGACATTTGATAGTCGACTTCGAGATTTTTCAACAAATTCTTGAAACCAGTCTCAAGTTTCTTGAACTTTCTTGTCTCCTCCTTGACTCGCTCTTTCTCCCGAGCTTCGGCCTTTTCCAGCAACAAATTGTACGTCAGTTTAACGTTACCAGCGTCGAGAGTCGCCGATTTACGATCTTCGCAGACCACCGTGGCGAACTCCTCAAAAGTTGTGTTCACTTGAACTTCGAAATTTTTGTCCTTCAATATCTCGCGAATAATCTTCTTTTCGTCGTGGAAACGAGACTTTAGGTCTTCGACGTAGAATTTGAACAGATCGAGCGGCGTCGAGCCGGGTTGACCCAACATCGCGGAGAAACGAAGATCCGCCGAGAGCATCGGATAAAGCTCGACCCACAGGGACATCGACGTCAATTTTCCCTGCTCATGAAGCTCATCCAGCAGGGTCTAAAAACATTGTATGAAAATTAGAGCTGGGAAACTCGTAACCAAACTGTTTTTGCTTTGTCAGAAACTGCTAATCGTAAAAGCTGAATTTTAACCATTTTCAACAACGCCGGGGTAGTAATGGTCATTGGCGAAGATGACGATTTTGCGACGCAAGAAATGTGGTTATTTTAACGAAACCGAAAAAAAAAAATCGTATGCCACAAGGGAGAAAGTGCATTTTCACCTCGTGTGAAAAAACGCACTTTTCTCCCTTGTGACATAATATACTATTTTTCACTACTCACGATAAAGCCATCGCGATTCTTCCTCTCTTGTCGCTTTCTTCTCTTCTTGTCGCGATCCTTCTCCTCCTCCTCGTCTTTCTCCAATTGCCGAATGTGATTTTCGAAGACAAGTAGAGCGTCCTCCTTGTCCATATCAAGAAGGTCGGCATCCTCGGCGAACGAGGTGTGCTGCAGCAGCAGAGATTGGGCCTCCTGCCACGTTGTCCTATGAGTCACTTCCGTCATCGTGTCCAAAACCTGAAGAACGGTTTTTATTCGGTTATTTTTTTTTTACGAATGGAAAATTGTTGCATCGCAATAAGGTTTTAATAATACATGGCCGATTCTTGACGAGCGGGACGAAAAATGATTTAGCAGGAGGAAAAGTGATCTAGCGGGTGGAAAAGTTTCTCCTCCTGGTCTCTTGTCCACCCACTCATCAAGAATCGGCTACTTTCCAGCCCCGTTGCAGGCGTAGAACATGGTCACTTTTTAGCGTCGTTGGGAAAAAATAGCGCATGCCACTCGGGAGGAAGTGCATTTTCACCTCGTGTGAATTTCTGCCCTCGCTTCGCTCGGAAAACAAACTTCACACTCAGTGAACAGACGCACTTTCCTCCCTTGTGGCATAACATACTATTTCGAAATGAATAAACAGTGATAAATAACCTGAGCGAGCCTCTTCGTATTGCGTTTCTTCAGCTGCTTAGATTCCTCCTTCTCGCGCTTGGCAAGATTGAAAATAACGTCCTCGAAGATATCACGACGATCAGAGTCACCGACCGAACGCCAGACCTCGAGATTTCCATACATCTCCTCGCACTTGTAATACTTCGTCGTGCTCGTCATTCTCTCGTGATCGAGAAGAAATTGTTCCAGGTCCTCCTTAGCTTTTTTCAGCCTGGTGAATGAAAAAATAATAATTTAACTATTATTGTTAATGATTTTTTAATGATTGAGAGGGAGCAAACAAGAAAAACGTGCACAACAGTTGTTCACCGCACCTGAGTCTTTCCTGTTCTCGTTCTTCCTTCAGCCTCTGCGTCTTGTAGGCATTGAATGCCTGCTTTCTCTCGTTGAGCTTCTTCATCGACGGATACCGAGGATCGTTCTGTATCATCTTGACGGCCTGCTCCCACGTCGCGTTGGACGGGACGTCACGTTCCTTGAGCAATTCTTTAAAAGCTTCGATAGCTTCCTTCTTGTCCTTGAAATGCATCTTTGGCTCGGGTGTACTGGTTCTGCTGCCGTTCGCCGAGCCCTTCGCCGAATTGCTGTCCTCGTCAGGTTTTGCCGGCGGCGTTGGTATATTTATCGCCGCCAGCGTCGCCGCCATAGCTTGTTCTATAGCCGATTTTCCGCCGGGCTCCGGTGTACCGATCTGGGGAATCGTGCCGGTCACGTTCGGCGATAGATGCTGAATCGACACGGCAACTGCACCTCTGTTGATTTATGCGTTAATCAGAGTTTAAACACAATTAGAGTTTCGGAGCATTATTTTCAATTTCATGAATTTACGGGACTAGGGAGGTTTGCCCGAACGAAATTCAGTAACTTTAGATGATTGAAGGTTGATAAGGCTATAACAAAGTGAAAACAGTTGTGGCAATATTGCTAAGATGGAAAGTACGTTCAAAATGTTGATGTTATTATTAACAATATTGTTATCGTACCAAACATGAACTATTTGCTTATGAACACGAGTCCGAGAGAACGACTGGAAATGGCTTTAGTGACCTATTCTAGAAAACTATTCCAAAGACCGGCCCTATCAACGGAACCTAAAAAAAATTCTTGGGAAAAAGTCAGACAGTGACGTGATAAAAAAAATTAAGTATTATTTATTGCTATTAAAAAATTTAAATATTTTGCATTCATTCTCAGGTTTCTAAAATGTTATATGATTTGTTTTCATAAAACATTTCATTGCCGATATCTGTAACGGCTGTTGGGATATTGTGTGTGGACCACCGAAAAATGTAGTTTTGACGAAATCACAATTAGAGTTTGCACTTACGTGGCCGCGGGCCTGCACCTCTGTGCATTTTCCGCTCTCCGATCCGTAATGTTGCCAATTTTATAATGAACTTGACGGGAACGGAATTTAAACCTGTTATACTATACATGTAAGTAAAGAATTTTTTTTTTCGATTTTTTCAATGTTTGAAACCTCCCTGTTCCCTAAAGAAAAAACCCGAAAAGATTGCAAAGCAGAAATGGTTCGGGAGACTCACGTGTTGGTTGCACTCGCAACGGCGACCGCAGCTGCGGCAGCAGCTTCCTCAGCAATTATCCGATTCTTAAGATCCTCAAGTTCACTCGGTATTGACCATCTCGATTCTTTAGTACTGACATTGTGATAATAAACCTTTCCATTCTCGGATTTGTACTCTTTCCACGGGCACTGGGAGAGAAGCAATTCGGCAGGTGTCTTGAGCTCGTCAGGCTTCTCCCATAGCGATTGCTTTGACGCGGCGTTGTAATAATATGTCCGACCATCCGGCGCTTTGTGCTCCGTCCATTCGGACTTTTTGGAGTCGGACGACTGGGACGTGTCGATCGACGCCGTTTCTGAGGCTGAAGGTGCCGGAGGAGGTAGCACCGTGCCTGTTATCTGGGGTGGTGCAGCTGTGAAAAATGTTTTCGAAATATTATTCATCGAACACTTGGTAATCAAGGATAGGCAAAAAAAAAAAAAAAAAACACTAGTGGCCAAAATTTTCAGGTGGTAGAGTAAACTTTTTTTTAGATCCACGTTGTCGGACAGTACAAAAACTTTCCAAATTTATAAGATAAAAATAAAGTAAAACAGTATAATATGATAAGTAAATTTAAGTGCGGCACATTTCGTTATGGACCGTAGTTCAATTTAATGTATCATTTATTGTTTTGACTTTTGTATTCAATATATTTTTTTAATGTCTCAACTTTTGTACCTCATACCCAGGAGCTCTTATATTTAAGTTTAATCACACTGTATATCTGGATTGTAGAGGGGAAATCCGTCGAATGAAATAAATTGAATAAAAATAAATTTAATTTATCAGTAGCGTGACAATTGTATACCTATAACTCCAGCCTCCGGAGGGGGAGCTGCTGCGATAGGAAATCCAAAACCAGGAGGAGGAATGGAGAACTGCGGTGGTAAGATTCCTGGTGGCCCTGGTGGTAGACCCGGAGGAGGTATAAAAGGTGCCGTGGGCATCATGGGCGGCACGAAACCCGGCGGGATGCTAGGCGCTGAAGGCGGGAATCCAGGTAGAGCTGGCGATGGAATTCCATCATTGGACGCCTAAACATCGTAATAACGACTCAGTCGAATATTTAATGTAGAAGAGTTATGTACAAAAAAATACAAATCAAAGTTCCTTAAATTTATGAATTTTTTTGGTAAAAGCATAATGTTGTCTTAAAAAAAAGAAAGCTTGTCAGAAATTTTAGATGTTTAATTAAGAAAAAAAAAAAATAGATATGTCGAAGCAAATGTATTGAAAATTTAATATTTTAATTTCTTTTTTCGTCACCTATTTGGTGTACTGTTCGATGCTCGATTGATTTAGCGCTTGATTTGACGAATGTCGTAAGTGTGGAAACAATATTGAGGTTATGTACGCGCGAATAATTATCTTTGATATTACAATGACAAATTGGTCACAGAGAAAATGAAAACTTGACTCACCATTATTCCGTACACCAGAAAAATTCACTGATCCATCAGAGCATCGGTAAACAGCTCTATTTATCTGCGAAAGCTAAACTTCTTGTCACACTGAAGCGTCCGTCGACCGGTTGTTGTCATCAGCGGCAATTGGCTTTTACTGGGCTTTTACTACCGTTTCTAAAAGCATCGGAACGTCGGTGATCGGTCGATCCCCGCAACATTAATCGATTTTCATCGAATTTACAATTTTCCTCCTTTTTAGAAAATTATCGAACGAAAAGATCAAAGAATAAAATATTGATCGATATCTGTTTTAATAGAAAATTATGTTAAAAGCGGCCATGTAGCGATCAAATAACCGACATGCATTACGACCGCGAAGGTTATGTGACCGGCAATTCCTCGGAATCGTCACGCCCCAAGTTTGCAAGTTAGCTATATAAATTTTGCCATACAACTTTCATTACATAGTTTAGAAATTATACCATTCGATTGGTCGTCGTGTGGTGGTGATTGGTAGCTCAATTGAAACATTGCACGGTCAATCGTTTATTTATTGCATTTAAACGATCACCTCCAAACGACGACCAATCGAATGGTATAAATTGTAAATTACTTAATTAAAGTTGCATGGCTAACTTTATACAGCTGAACGGTAGCCCACCATTCCTCCATAAACCGGTCCTACACATGCTTGCCTCCGCCAATGGAGAGGTCTAGAAGCGAGCTTCCACCAATCAAAGGAGCGTGTGTACAAACGGTGTATGGAGGAATGGTGGGCTGCCAGCTGAACAACCCACCCACCCCCCTTTCGGTCAGTATCGCGCAATTGAACACAATATATGTCTGTTCGGCAGTGTATTAGGTGAACACAGAAAAAGTCGACACGAAGACAACTCTACACAAAAGCTGTACACCGTGAATGTAGGCACGCAACGTATGTCGCAGCTTCGACTCGCAGCGACTCAAAGTGTCTTTCCCAGTCTTTCCATTGGGCAAAAGTCGGGGCAAAGTTTGTCGTATTGTATTTTCTCGTCTAGTTGTCACAACACGACAAATCCAGCGATCATTACTGTAGTCGATAAAGATAACCGAAGATAATAACGACGATAGATGGCTTGAGCATTCAGTCAGATTTAGTGGTTCTCGTAAACAACCAATGACCAAAGTTTCATGTGCATAACCTAAAGAAAGTAATTCGACTTGATAAACGTCGCGTCTTTGATATCGGATTGGATTTTAATAAAGCGGAAACATGAACGAAGGTTCGGGATGCGGCGAGCTTCAACAATTGGTGCAAGAGGAGGAGGGTGAAGAGCCAACGAGTCGCGGTGGAGAAGCTACGCCCCCCTCGACACCTGCCCGATCTAACAGGACGAGCAAGATCGAGACTCACAATTCTCACAATTCGGTGAGATATCGAATTATAAAACAAAATCTAGCAAAATCTCAGCGTTATTGTTGCAAAAGAAAAAGATCCTCGACAAATATTACGAGTTTGTGTTTGTTTATCGTTCCATGCGTTGCAGCAACAAGTGTTGTGGGAGAGCAACACACAGGCGTCGCCAATAGTGAGCAAAGGTACGAGCTCAGGACAGGCGACAACGAGTCAGGGCTCGATGACTTCCGGTAGGGCCGTTAATTCATCGTCTCACGGTCCCGGCGGGGGTAATCAATCGCGTATCAGTTATTTGAATGAGAAAACGGAGAAACAACAACAGCAGAGACCCGCCCGGCCGGAACCACCGAGATCCAGCAGACAGCATAGAGGTAGGCATTTGTTTATAAGTCGAAAAAAAAACACTCGCACTTCCGGTTTTTTCTCGATTTTTTTTTTATTTTCTTATTTTCGAGGCTCTTTTTTGCTAAATCGAACGCGTCATTATTGTCATTGTCATTGCTGTAAAAAAGCCTTCAACCTCAACTTCCAGTTTTGTTTTGAATTTCTTCGAATTTCTTTGGCTCAAAGTATTCTTTGCCAGAAAATTGAATCCTTACCGTTTTCGTTATTTTTTTCGGGTTTTTGTTATTTCGTTCGTTATATTTTTTGTTTTGTTTTCGTTTCTTTTACCTTGTTTGCGACGGTGGCACGATGCACACTAGTAGGAACAGCACTCGCGACAACAGCGTCAGGAACGGCGTGCAAGCATCATTGCTTTTTGTCAGAGGTACCAGATGTTCGTCGTATGGAGCAAGCGTTGCTTACGTTATTGGAGGACTTTCATAGCGGCAATCTTCGAGCTTTCGGTGAGGTCTACATTTTTTAGTCTATCTCCATGGCAAAAAAAAATTAAGGCACGTTATTAAATAATACCCTAAGGATTGACGCTTTTCGGAGCATTAATCGTTAGGGCATTGACTCTTTTCGAAGCGTCAATCCGTAACAGATTTTGAAGACTTGAAAAAAAATCGTTGCAGGCAAGGACTGCAGTATGGAACAAATGACGGAAATTCGAGAACAACAGGAGCGTCTTGCTCGTTTGCACTTCGAGTTGGGGCAACGTCAGGATCTCGGTATGGGCGGTGAACAAGCGGGTCTTCGTCAATCGAGCGCAAACATGAGACACTTGTTGCATCGCCTGCAGCAGCTCAGTGTTTGCATAGAAAAATTGCACAACAAATAATTTTTATTTCGGAAAATGTATATAGGTAAATTTCGTTTTTTTTTTCTGCAGGATTCTATAAAGACTGATATTGTATGTTAGTTGTATAATAAATTAATGATATATGAGGTATTCTCCGCCAACTCGGCCACTTTTGCTTCTTCATAGAGGAAACTATGTTTTCGTGAAAAAATAAATTTTCGCGATTTTAATCGCGCTTACTAGAAATGTCGAAAACGTCGCGAAATGTCTTTCTTATTTTTTTTTTTTTTAATGTGCATCCCACAGCTTGCTTATTATCATTATATTATATTTTATACCCTCATAGGGGAGAGCGGGGCAAAATGGGACGGTGGGGCAAAACGGGGTAGGGGAGAAAAATGCCGTCATTTCACAATTAGATAGGCGTTGTGGTTAATTGACGGTCGGAAATAACCGTCATTTTCACATAGAAAAATGGATTTAACTTTAGAAAATATTAGAAAGTTAGAACTTAGAAAATGACGTCAAAAGACCGTCAGATGAGGTATTTTTTTGGTCAATTGACGAATCGAACAAAATGACGGTCATTTCGCGTCACCAATTGCGACGATCGGAGGTAGTTCCAAGCGCAGCAAAAGATAGGTTATGCTTCTGTAAACAATCGTAGCTCGAAACTTATTGCAAACTTAAAAAATGCCTTTGATAATATTGACGGGTATTCCGTCGAGTGGAAAGACAACGAGGGCTAACGAACTTAAGGATTACTTCGAGTCTAAGAGAGATAAGAAGGTGGAATTAATCAGCGAAGTCGATGCAATCGCGAAAGCTGGCCACAATAAAAATACATTCTACTCCGGTATGTTTACCCTTTAACTTATTTTTATGGGTCTCCTTTAATTGCGAAAATCAAAACATTTTACACGAATAATTGTATAAAAATTGATCCACGTAATCGAATCCAAACTTGACGCCCAATAAAAATCGACACGCGTGACTTGATAAGAATTGATAAAAATGTAATACACGCGATTCAATAACAAAATTGACGAAAATTCGCTCATCAAATAGACTCGAAAAAAGAAAAAGGAGTTCGGAGCGACATAAAATCCAACGCCCAACGTCTTTTGAATCCCAACGACGTGTTGATAATCGACGGGGCGAATTATATCAAGGGCTACCGTTACGAGATATACTGCATGTCGAAACTGTATAAAACTCCACAATGCACGGTCCAGTGCGATTTACCTGTAGAACACGCGTGGCTGTTGAACGAAGGGAGATCCGAGACCGAACGTTATTCCAGAGATATATTCGACGCTCTCGTCATGAGGTTTGAAATCGATTTTTGAGGTTTGAAAAATATGAAAAAAATATCATCGAAATATATCAAACATCATTACCTTGCAGATACGAAACGCCGGACAATAGAAATCGATGGGATTCTCCACTTTTTGCCGTAACGCCTGACGATATTTTGCCGCTCGACGATATTTACGCTGCTCTCTACGAGGTCAAACCGCCCAAACCGAACATGAGCACACAATGCGTAAGTATCGCTATAAGAAAAAAAAAAAAAAATGGTTTGCAATATTGGTTTTTTCTTGTTATGCAGGCACCACTGTCATCCACAAATTATTTGTACGACCTCGACAAAATAACACAGGATATAGTGAGCGTAAGTTTGTCACTTCACAGAATTTGTTCAGTTTTTTAAATGATTTTTTTTTCATTCCTTCTTATCTTGAACCGATCAGGCGATTTTATCGGCCGAGCAAATGGGAATCACGAGTGATATAAAGGTCCCTGGATTCAATGGATTGAGCGTACAACGATCGGCTAACGCGTCCCAACTCTCGAGACACAGACGACAATTTCTCACTTACAGCAAAATGCATCAGATCGAGAAAAGTCAAATTGCACATTTATTTGTACAATATCTTAACAAGAGATTGTAAATATATACGTTGCTTTACACAGACTTCGAGAGAAGTTAATTTTTCGTTCTCCATTCATATTCCTTGCATTTTTCGTGTTAAAAAAAAACTTATTTAATTCACAAATAAATTAATTAAATTTTTTTAGTTTTTATGTATTCGTTGATATCAATAATATAATTTTTCACATCTAAAGAAACGTATTTAACACAAAATAGGATGAAATTGCACTACCTCGATGCTGTCGTCTACTCTCATGTCATCTTTATACGTGTACAAGAATCACCAAATCCGATAAAACAAGAGATGTATTTTGTTCCACGTTTTTAATCTTCCACTCTCATCTCATTTTTCACATCCACAGAGAACATAGCCGCGTATATATAATTTTTTTTACACAACAAACTTAAACGATCTTTCTCATCCACACAGTTATTCTTAATTTTTTTGTTCACACATGAAATATATTTTTTCTATACAAAATTATATTACATCACTATACACAAGGGGACGTCGGTTCCTCATTAGAAACCCGCGTCAATTAATCGACTGTCATTATTTCCTATTATCGAAGCATCATTGAAGGCACTATTGTAATCCCCCCCTTTTCTCGTTACTGACCAAAAGAAGACTGTGACTTGTTTGTTTCACTAATCATAAAGCGACGCATCGCAAAGTGATTCGACGTTTATTCGATTATTTACTAAAAGAGCGAATCGGAAGACTCGAGGGGGGTATAAAAAAAAAACCAACAAGAAACAAACGAAAGTTAATTTGAGAACAAAAGCGGGGCAAAGATTCATTATGCGTAGTCTGCGATCTCGAGCCTAACCGATATCTTGTCGTATATACATATTAAAGTTTCGCTACGTAGCGGCATTATTAGGTAACGTGATGAACGATAAATTTGGCAAATTTATCAATTAATCGATTACTTCATTACGTCGTTAATGTTTGCGCGATTAATTTAACAATCTCTTCAATTATCTATTTGATCCTCAATTTCATTATAAATGTTTAACGTATACTTTTACTGTTTAATTCTCTTGTTCCTGCGAGCCGTTTGTACCGGACATTTCCGTTCCGTTTCTGTGCTCCGTCGACGATGCGCTGCCCAACGGCCTCTTGGGCTTGCGACACACGAAGTATACGCTGTTGTACTCGCACTGTAACATACTGTTTCCGTTTTGGGCATAACGCGTCTTCACGTGAGTCGCTTCCTTCTGCAAGCGAAAATATTATTATTTTTACGATTTTTTTTTTTTCACCGATGAAGAATATATTAGAAAAGCTTAAATGGACCTCTAGTTGGAAGCCAAATCCTTGAATAACTTCACGAATAATGGAGTAACTCGGTTCTATCGAGTCCTCCATCGGCATGTCGCTGAAGTGATACAACAGGGGTCCAAGATTAATCCAAACACCTCCGGGCTTGAGGATCTTGTATATAGTCTCGATAAATTGTACAACGTTGTTCGCGCAATCGATGAAGAAACATGTCGCGACACAGTCCCAGTGATTGTTATCCGTGTAAACCTAAGAAAATCAGACGAAACATTAAATTACTCTTATAATCCCACAATACAAATCTCGTGAAATTAAGAGAAAAAAGAAACCTACTTCCAAGAAGTCACCGGCGGTCATTGAGAATTGAGCATTTTCCGGCAGATCGCTCGGGTTCACGTCGGGAAAGTACACGGCCCGAGTCTGATCGTCAGAGACTAGATTGTTCATGTACTGATGAACCCATGGATGTACCTGGTACGAATTTATTCCTCGACATCTGTTTAGCGGTTTTTATGGACAGAAACTAATCATAATCGAGTCCTCATTAAACTGTAGTTTATGATAAACGATAAGCATTTAATCGTAAATACTCTTGAAATAGTTCGGATTTCTTTTTTTTTTGCAACTTTGAATATGCACGACTAGCAAGTTCGCGCCCTCGATATGGACTATGGAGTTTTTTAATTGGACATTTTAATTTCCGGAGAATTACCGGCAATTCGTCACTTCTGGTTTGAAAATCTCATTTTAGTAACGAAATGATAACGTGACCCTTTCAACTTTTTTTCCTAGCGGGCCATTTGTCGTTTATCATTGAATAGTCTATGATAGACTCTCAAACGTTCGTCGTTAGTTATTAAATAACTGCCTTACTTGTTGAGAACAAAGTGTGAGGCAAAGAGCATGAACAGCGAAAATTCATTGCCCTGGCAGGTGTATCCTCGTCTAGCGATCTCGTAGGCGAGACGTCCGAGTCCCGCGCCTGGTACGAGAACTTGTATTTCCGAGGCTGTACTAAAAACAATAATTTTTTTTTTTTTACTGATCATACATTTTTTGCAATTACAATTTGCAGATACAGAGAGAAAACGGAAATAATCAGATGCGAGATTATATGTAAATCGTACCAGAAATCTAGTGGAAATTGATTGATTATTTCGTCGATAATCGGCTGATAACAGGCGTTTCTTTCCTCGGTACCCTCCACGCTCCAGTCGCGAACCAATTGTTTTATAGTGGCCTGAACTTTTTCTTGATCCGCCAATACAGGACGCGGATTCAGAGTCTGCAATCAGACCTACCTATATTTCATACAATAAGAATAACTGTTTTTCATTTCTAATCGCAATATTTTTTTTTCCCTTTATATATGTTTATATATATTTTTTTCTTTTTTCGCCTCTACAGTTATTCGCAAATGCAATGTAATATTATTTACAAACGCAACGGATGCGCAGTAAAACGGAGCTCTATAGCTCGCCCGTATATGTTGTTATCTTACACTGTCGTTGCGGTCGCTGGTGGGACTGACGTTCTCGAATATATGGGACACATCTCTGATCATCAATTTTATAATGTCATCGTTATTCTCTATGCATATCTTGACTTCCTGCAGATGTTCTCGATACTTGGACAGCAACTTTTGGTGATGGGTCGGCAGCGACAGCAGATAAGATTCGGTCTTTTTTACTCGCTGCAGCGAGTGAGGCCTGAGAACAAATGCATTATGTATGTTCAATGGGGCTATAGATAAATAACAAAATAGCGACTGTCGAGGGTTTTTTTTTTATCTGTATCGAATCACCCAGCGTTGGATACATTTAGAGATGTTAGCTTCGAGATAAAAAAAAGATGGTATTTTGGTTAGTAAAAATCATACATTCGCGAGAGAAAACTTTGAGGTTATGTGAACATTTTTTCCCCCAAAGTATCTCACTCTTGGCATTGAATGTCAATCGATCGAAACATCAAAAAACCATGAGGTTACAGTAAAAAAAAAAAAAAAATGATGCTCGTTTCACAATCGTGTTCGAGCTTTTAACCTCAACGTCGATCCAAATGGGAGAAGAAAAAAACGATGATATTTTCACTCACTTGTAGTACTTGAACGCCGAAACGATACGCTGAAAGTGTTTTCTCTCCTCCTCGTCTTCGTAGGTTTCTTGCATTTTTTTCGGGTACGAATTCGTCATCGAATCCATGCTTTTTTTTTTTTTCTAATCTCTGATACACACCGCCCACTTGCTGTTTTTCTTCTCTGCAGTCTTCACCCCGCGCGTCGCGTCGACCCCTCCTCGACACGCACGTTATAGAACTCCTCACCCTATCTCAATCCCTTTTATTGGCTTCTTTGCTTTTTTGTCTGTATTCGACGATCGGGAGATGTATTTTTTAGTTTATTTTTTTGTCATTTACACACCACATGGAACGAGAGAGCGCACGCAAACTGCCCATGAGGCCATGTGAAAGATGTACCACGTGACATACGAGTGCAAGAGAGATAGATGCATTTTTCGAATCAAAGCCATTTAAAATCGGTGGACGTTTCGTATAAAACGGAAGCATCATCGGACGCGCTATTACAATTTCTCCCACTCATGGCCCCGTCACGTGACTTTCACTTCACCTTAAGGCGAAGTGAAACAGCTGTACGTGCGAGAGAGAGAGAGAGAGGGTTGCAATTTTCAAATTAACTTTATTCAATGGTGCTAATTTTTTTGAGAAAGAAATAAATTCGGGCCGGATGCTAAATTACCGTGTGCATCCGGCTCGAATTTGCTTTTTCCTTAAAAAAATGAGCACCCTTGAGAAAACTTCATTACAGTTTTCATTACCGACCGCGATATTTAACTTCCCCTCAAGAGCATGTGAAACACATTCTCAACGCAATCCATAGTGTTTCACATGAATGACGTTTTGAGACTGCAGACCGCCGAAAAAAAAAAAAGAAAATTGTCTTCCCCTGCGTCTGCCGATTCCTCAGGGAAAGACAATTTGCTTTTCCGTTAGCGAACCGCAGTGTTGTAAGAGCATGTGCAATATCGCGGTCGGTAATAAAAACTGTAATAAACTTTTCTCGCGGATGCTGGCATTGGATGCGAACCTTGTAGCTAATTTTGAAATTCGCCCATTGCTTTACAGCAATATCCATCGCTTGTCACTGGTCTCTTTACTCTCTACCAGTTGCGCAATTGTAAGCCGACACTTGACGTCTCAACTGGAAAACTGCGTATAATACTCCATCAAGGTATGTTCCTTCGATTTGTACTATTTAATCAGATCTCCCGGAAAGTATTTGCATAATTTTGAGCGAGGCATTAAACCAATGTACAAAGTTACAAGCTATAGAAACTGGCTGCCGGGCCAACTGACACGTAGTTCTTATCGATATCTGTACACACACGCGCACACACACACACATATACACACAAAACGCAGTACATTACAAGAAAATAGCGTGAATCGCGCCGAAATCGAAATTATCAAAGCCGGGCGACCAGCGTATATGCCGTAAGTTTATATACCGAATTTGCATTGTCAGCATGACAAAATCGTCCCTCCGATAAATATAAATAACAGCACCAAAAAAACTGATGCACTAGCGGGGTCCAAAGTACAAAAAAAAACAATGTGTTACGACACGACTATAATTAATGTGTTCTTGAGAAACAAGGTGTATATCTGGAATTATGATGAAACATTCTATATCGAAGTAATTTTTTTTTTTAGGATGAACGGCGAACGTTTGGATCTTTTGATATTCGGGGCAACCGGTTTCACAGGAAAATACACAGTCAAGAACGCAGTGAAACTATGCAAGGAAAAACCATTTTCATGGGGAGTGGCAGGTCGCAACAAGGCAGCTCTGGAGGCAGTGATAAAAAATTTTGCTCCAGAGTCGGGTAAGTTTTAGATGACTTCATTGATAGATTATAGATCGATTTCGTTAATTTTTTTTCTTCCATACAGAAAACATTCCGCTAGTCATCGCTGATCTCAAGGACGAGGAGTCTTTGAAGCAAATGGCAAAGCGATGCAAGGTCGTTGTCAACTGCTGCGGACCTTACAGGTTGTACGGCGAGCCAGTCGTGAAAGCTTGCATCGAGGCAGGCACCCACCACGTGGACGTCAGTGGAGAACCACAGGTCCTTCAATTTTTTATAAACTACTAGATGTTATCAATGAAGAACGAGCCTATTTTTTTTTTGCTTTCTCATAGGACACTGTTTTCACGAAAAAAAAATGGAAATTTTCACATCGCTTCCTCATAAAAGTTGAACGTTGAAATTTTCATGTCACTGTCTCATAATGTTCCTTTATTCGCGAAGCTTCTTCTATAAGAAAGAATTTTCTGTATTCTTAGCTTTCTCATGGAGGAAGCTCTGCGAATGAAGGAACAGTATGAGAAAGTGATATAAAAATTTGAATTTTCAATTTTCAGGAGAAAGCGCTATGAAAATTTCAATTTTCAACTTTTCATTAAAATCTCAACATTTTTTTTCACCAAAACAAAGCTCCTCTTAGAGGAAGCAAAAAAAAAAATGAAAGTGCAAATTAACGTGTACGTTTTTGGAAATGTATCTAATAATCTAATAATCTAATGATTTTCTACCGCAGTACATGGAGACGATGCAGTTGGAGTACAACAAGTCGGCACGGGACGCCGGGGTTTACGTCGTAAGCGCCTGTGGATTCGACAGCATTCCATGCGATCTTGGTATTATTTACACCCAAGGAAAGTTCGATGGCGATCTGAACAGCGTGGAGACCTATTTGAATATTTGGCAAACGACGAACGTTGGCGGTGCCGCGCTGAATTACGGCACTTGGGAATCGGCTGTTTACGGTTTAGCACATGCCGACCAATTGCGCGGACTTCGTACAAAATTGTTTCCGGAACGACTGCCGGAGTTAAAACCGAAACTGCAACTCCGGTACGTTTCTACCGCGGTGAACCGTGAGCGACGCGAGCGGGGATAAAAAGCTTTCCAATTGTTTGTACACGTTTTTCCTCTTCGATTCACAGGGGAATGCATCGCAGCGCTATATCGGACGGCTGGTCCGTTCCCTTTCCCGGCTCAGACAGAGCTGTGGCTCTTCGTACGCAGCGTTTCCTGTACGAGAAATGCAAACAGCGACCCGTTCAGGTTCAGACCTACGTAACATTCAAGTATGTGTCGCGTTTTTTTATTTTCTTTTAAATTAAATTATCGATATTCTTTAAACATGCACAATTGTTTACATAAACAACGTGTACATGCCCGTTTTTACCGAGATTCGGTTAGAAAAATGCGTATGATTATGGAACTTTGTATTTCCAGGTCGCTGTTCGGAGTGTTAACCGTGGCTCTCGTCGGCGCTGTATTCTCGTTGTTGGCCAAGTTCCAGTGCGGTCGCGATTTGTTGTTGAAGGTATCAAAATTACCTTGAGGCTTAAATTTTGTATACATAATTTGCGTAGATTATTCACGAACGTACTTATTTCAGTACCCAAAGTTCTTTTCCGCCGGACTGGTGAGTCACGAGGGACCGAAGCCCGAGGCTATGGAGAACACTCACTTTTCCATTACATTCAAAGCCAACGGATGGACCGAAAAACTAGCGGAGCCGAGCGACAAGCATACGGATCCTCCGAACAAGGAGATGATAACCAAAGTGACTGGCGTCAATCCTGGATACGGTGCAACTTGCACGACCCTCCTGCTGAGCGCTATGACCATTTTAAACGAAGCTGAAAAAATGCCCGATCAGTAAGTAAACAAGAAATCATATTGTTACGTACGATTGCGTCATTCAGATCGTTATCGATGTTGGTAAAACGAACTTTGTATCACGTTCTCCGTATAGAGGTGGAGTTTTCGCCCCGGGTGCTGCCTTCGCCAAGACAACGATCATCGACCAATTGAACAATAACGGCCTTAGATTCGAGGTCATATCGGCGATCGAGAAGTAAAGGTAACGGCCAAAATTCTACCATCGTTTATGCGTACCTCCGTCAAAGTGAAGAAAAAAAAAACATTCCTTCTGAGCTCGGTTTAAACGCACAAAGTCTCGAAAATCAGTCTTATAATTTTTCTCTAATTTAGTCGCCAGGAACATTCTAATCTATACTAATTATTTGTATCGGATAAAGCCGTTTTCTAACTTACTTTATAACATAAATATCTATATAGACGTTTATCTATGTATCGGGCATTCCGAAACTACAATGATTTATCAACGTCGTTAATAAATATTGTCAAGCTGCACCGACTGTTCTTCGAGACATTCCCCGCTGCTGTAAAAAACGGGGCAACATCGATTACGAACATCGTCAATATTAAATACATTTTGGGCGAAAAACAAAAAATTCCCACGATAGAGTTGCGTATGGGAGAAAGTACGAATGATGTTTATCCGGAATCGTAGAATATTGTGAGTCATCGTCACGATCGGTACTCGTCGATTCTGCGAAGAAATTGAATCGACGTTTTGCTTTGACCTTTCCGGATCGCTTCGACAATTTTGTTAAATCTACCGGAGCTCCGAGATCTCCCTCAGAGATCAATAAAAATGCCGAGGACACATTGTCCTAGTGGCACGCTGCGAACAGAAAACTCGCGCCTCGCGCAGCAACGTTCATCGGAGTTTCAAGGAGCAACAGCCGAATGTGAGCAGTGTACGAGAGGAGAACGGAATTTGCGGGTACTTTTCGCCGGCCCAAGTTCATTGCCCAACGAAGTACCTTGCGCCAAATAATAGGTGAGTGACGAAATACCCTAAAGCAATCTATCAATCGTGAAACTTTTTTTTTTCCATCTGTTTTTAGTGAAAGCACATTCGTCGGTGAGCTACATTATATTTATAACATCAGCAATGTTGGTAGCGAGCAATTTTCGGCGAGCCGATAATACGTAGAACGACATTATCGTACTTCGTTTCACTTGGCAATGTACACTCGGACGACGATTGCAGTAGCTCGGATAAAAGCTACAGTAGAAAACCGCGTAAGTTGAATCCAGATAAGTTTTATCGAATGGATAACTTGGACAAAACGTGACCGGTTAAGTTGCATCGGCTTTTCTGTGTGTCCGTTCAGCACCATGGTGGGAAAACGAAATACCCCTTCCACTTGTGTTACTATTTGGGAAAACGAACCATGGTGGGAAAACGAAATACCCCTTCCATTTGTGTGCCTATCATATCGTACCTGCTCCAATTTTTTTACCGGAAGGGAGAGTGAGCAGGTACTAAAACGGGCGGAGGGAAATCCAACTTATCCGGTCCCGCCTAATTGGATTAGTTCCCGAGCATGTCACTTACGCGGTCGTCTACTGTACATGATGTTTATTCAACAGTCATAAAGTCTCTCCGTCGACATTTCCGACAGTTTCCACGTGACAACGTTCTTTTTTTTTTATCTCCAAGAGATTGAAGTATTGTGTAAGTATCACAACGAGATTATATACAAACTCTAAAAACTTATTTTTCAAATATAAAATAATATTGTATACATTTGTGCTTGATAGACAAGCGGCACAAAGAGTAGCGGTTGGCCCAATAATTGCGACATGTGCCGCACATGTCGAAAATATCGCGCCAATATCGCTACTTTTCGTGGCGCTTGTCTATCAGGGGTCACGCAGTGTTTTCAGCCTTCGGACGAGCGTCGCGAGGTCGGGTATGGAAATTAACGACGTGAAGGGGGAATCCCCGTGTCGTTTGGGTACCGACTCGGGCCCGACAGTCGCGTCTCCCGGAAAAAGAAGAATTATAATTTTACGTATTCGGAGTACGCATCTTCCGAGTATTGGGTCAACAATCGCTGCGATCTTAAGTGACCGGCCGCTCGATGCTCGAGACGGTGACGATTTTTCAGCTCGCAGCCGACAAGTGGAGCGACGTAAATTTACCGATACGGCCTATAGTTGCAACGATAAATCCATCGAGCGTTCCACATACAAACGACCGATATGAGATGAATTAGAGAAAAAAATCGTTGTCTACGAAAAAGGTCCATACGCAGTTTGCTTACGCAGCGAAACATCAGCAAAGTGCAACCGTCATAATCGCCAGTAATCTTCATCCCCGAGTTCACAGAGTTCAAGAATTGTTCCGCGCGACACGCATCGATGCACAGTGACAATTTTTAAACCCCCTTCTCTTATCTGCAATCAGCCGCACTTGCGCGTCCTTGCATCGAAGAAACTCGTCATTTCGTAATCGTCTTCGTCGAGAAGAACGAAACTCGCTCGGAGCTTTTGTAATCCGAAGTCAAGAAAAAATCCCACGAAATTCACGACAGCGATTAAACATCAGCGCGAGGATTGTCACGCCGATGATTTACAATTCGTTGAAAAATGTTTCGACGGTCTTGCACCTGTATCGATCATCGAACGAATCCAGTCTCCTTAAAAAAAAAAAAAAAAATGACAGATGCTATCGAGACTTGCAAAACTCGCGTATTCGCTCGGTGATTGACAGAATTGTGGAACATTTTTTTCCCCCCCGGTGCTGAATTATCTTGCACCGAAGCGATTTCTCCTCTGCGTATCCTTGACGTGGCTGTAAAAAATGTATATATGTATACATAAAAATGCTCCTTGAGACACTATTCGAGAAAAACGACTTTTTCAAAATTAAAGACCTGCATCGCATCGCTCGGTCGGTGCTCGAGAATCAGAAGGAGCGTGAAGAGTCGATCGGCACCTCGGCGTCGGAAATATTTTGACGGTGGAAAAAAAAAAAAAAAATCGAACGTCACCCCGTATATACCAATACGTTCGCGTACCGTGAGTCTCTTTGCACGTCTAGTGGATAGTATCAGAGCGACCGATGGAGGGGTTCAAAGCCTCCAGCGTAGCCTCGCGATGCTATATAAACTCGGCCGTTAATCCGAAACTTGACACAGCTTCGTTAACGTTCTAACAATTCCCCGTTCTACGGGGATCGCTCCAGTTTACCGATTAACAGGTGTACAAAATAATTCGAGACAGTGCGACGAAGTGAAAATAATCTACGATAAAATAAACGTACACCGAAATGAAGGGCGGAAAGGAACAGATTAATGGTGTCGCGGAGAGGGAAAACGATCATGGCTCTCGTGACCTTACCAAACAGGGTGAGTTAATGAATTAACATTATTTTTCAGAATCCTTCGACTATCGTTCGCCGGAGAACCCTAAGCTTAGCAAGTTGACGGACGGCTGCTTTTGGGGAAAAAACGAAAAAAAAAAAAATGGACCGAAAAACGGACCCGTTCGTTGGGGAACGAAACGGACCGCAAAAATGGTAAAACGGACCTTTTTTTTTGGATTGGTCCTTTTTCCCAAAAGTCCCAAAAAACGACGGTCGTTCTGTGACATTTATCGTCCAGAATAACGACCAAAAAAAGACCAATTGTGAGGTTGAGCATGGGTTGTTTTTCCATCAATGATCACAAAAACGACCGATGCAAGAATCGGTCGTTTTCGCGGTCTTTTTGCGGTCATCGATAAAAAGACGACCCATACTCGATTCAACAATTGGTCTTTATTTCGGTCGTTATTCCGGTCGGAAAATGTCACAAAACGACCGGCCGTTTTTTGGGTCTTTCAATGTTCGCTCGAGTTGCCAGGGAAGAGCCACAATATCGACGAAAAGAGGAAAACATTAATCATCGAAATTTCGTTTGAGGAATAATGTGAGCTAGCAGTGCGTGTTGACGAAGGATACTCGAAGGGAAAAACAATTAGCCATCGCGCTTCATTAGCCCGGAACGTCCGGTTTGTCATCGCGTCGACGAGCGAGTGCGGAACGAAGATTCGCTATCTCAGCTTCCTAATTGCCGCCAAGACTGCCCTCGCGCAGTCCTCGCGTCCTTCGGTACCATTAGATGGAGACAACGAGATCGCAGCGTGGATCCCGTTGTTCCGGACTAACGAACCCGAAAACTTCTGGTGCTCCATTGTGGTTCGGAAATCGATATCCGCGACCGATGATTTCGACAAATCGATCGACGTGCTCGAACTTTCCGATCGGCGCAGATCGTCGACGAAACGCGAGATTCGATTTTGATTCCGCCGTTTTCGGCCTTTATGTCGAAAGAGCATCGCTCGACGAGTGCGCGAATTCATGTGGGAATTCGCAGCTGCCGCAGCCGCACGCGGCTTCCGCTGTCTTTCCTTCCAAACAAGATCGTTAAATTCCATTATTTTTCTTAACTCAGTCATATATTATTCCAGGTCCTCACGAAAATTACGATATCGTCGGCAAACATATGTCACCGCGTAATCGCAATGAATACATGTTTCCTTCGACATCGACAAATATTGATCGTCGAACGTCGGTTGAACAACTTGTTTACACCGCCCGCAGCTTTCGCCTCGGTTTCGCCTTTCCTCAAGTGCGATACGCAGAAGCATGAATTCGTCCTTCGACGATCCGTGCTCCGAAGGTCGCGGAAGGATCTTCCTCGTCTCAGGGACTCGCTCTGCATCGAGATAAAAAAAGGAATCGGAGTGCGCATCCGCAGTCCCGTCGCGGGAATACACGCGGAGAGTACGAGGAAGAAGAGAAAAACTGCGTTCTCAGGATTCCATCGGAAACGATGAATAATGGGGCAAACTACTGGTGCAGCACGTACCGTAGTGTCGAAGCCTCGTAGACACGTTTTCTCGTTTCTCGAGATCGTAATCCTGCTCGAGGTTCGGCCTCGCGATCGATCCCAAGGCGGCTCAGATGCCGCTACGGTGGATGCGATCGGCGAGATCGAAGCTGCTGCAGAACTATCGTTTTTGGGATTTTCCCGGGTCTCACATATCGTCGAGATTCCCGTCTCGCGAAAGCCAAATTGCTTTCTATACTGCGAGCCAATGATAAAACTATGCATACTTTCCGTACATTCAATTTTATACACGAAACAATGTAGGGAATAGCGGGGCAAAATGGGACGGTGGGGCAAAATGGGGCAGTGGGGCAAAACGGGACGGAGAATCCGGATGTATCAACAGGGCGAAATGTGACATTCAACAGTGATTGGAAACTTGCATTTTGCTCACTGTCCCGTTTTGCCCCACTGTCCCATTTTGTATAACGGCTAATGATACAACTTTATTTCGACCAGTTACAATGACACTTGGTACAACTTGCACTTAATTGTTAAATGGTGTGAACTAAAATGTAAAGCTTTTCAATTTTTTTTTTTCATCGATAGTACGTAAGCAAGTCTTCTCTTTTAAAGTACTCAGTGACTTCGGTTTGCCTGTTGCACTCCCTTCGATTTTCATCTATGACCCGTTTCATTTTTCCGCGTTCCGAAAATTTGCATAAGAAAATGTAAAAAAATATATATATATTTTTTAAATACCTTGGAAAACCCACGGCTAATCCGTTTCCCGATTAATCGGGGTTCTACCGTAATTGATAGCGTCGTCCAGCGTTCGGAGCACGACAGTTGCAAAAGTTTATCGACGAGGGAGAAAAAAAAAAAAAAAAAAACGATAATTTAAAACTTCGAAAGAGTTGCATCTTCGAGAGCAATCCCACCGGCTGGATGACTCGCTGAGTCTCCGGTAAGAGGAAACAGAGGAAGGACGAAAGGACGAAACTGAAAAAAAAGACGTATCAAAAGGTGATAAAAAATCGATGACGCCACAGCCGAGCGAAGCAATTACCGCGAATTTAGCATTGACTCGCACACTTAAAGCCGCACATCTCGTCCCGCGGTGGAAATCCCGGCGTGAGAATGAACTGTCGTTTCCTCGCTAGTACCGAAACGCTGAAACGCGTGCGGAAAAGGAATTCGTCGCGTCACAGTACTTTCCGTTCGTGACGATTCATCCGTAAAGACATTGAACACCTTGCAATTATCGTACAAACATCTATCTGCCGTGGTTGATAATCGATACAAGGTCGCACTCACGATTTCCTTATAATTGCTGCAATGAAGCTGTGCGGTCGTTAACTATTTTTTTATTCTTCGTCCCCGTACTCTCGTTACATTCTGCAAAATGGATAATTCTAATGGGGGGAAAAAAAAAATAACAATCGATCAGCAGTCAGTGGCTGCGGCCTTGGATCGAATTGACTTAGGTAACGGCTGGATAAAAAATAAAGATGTTATTTATGCAATATAAATACGAATGTACCGTGACTCCAGGCTGGACGAGATCCGCTTCGATCTTACAGAGGCGATACGCAAAATACGGGAAACGATTGTTCGCCACGTCCGTCTGTATCTCAAGAACGAAATTAAGATGCGCGGGCGGCCGAAGGAGTGGACTAATCGGAATGTGTCTCGGCTCGTTAATCGAGGACGTTAATTTATGTGATAATACATTATCGCTCGGCGAATATTGTGTAGCTTGCGCTCATTATTTACTCGTGCGTGAGCGATTACACGGTGGACGATTCCCCTTCTGACGAAAACATCGATGATCTGTATATCGTCAATATTTATTTTTAATTTGCGAAACAAAGTGTGTCGCGTTGAATTTCGATCGATCCGATGTGTCCGAGGGCTTAGCGAGAGTAGAGACCGGTTCTCGATCACTCGAAAAAAGAGAGGAATAAAAAAATTGATTTCAATGAAATCGGATTAAGGAAATACGTCACAGATCGTCACAATGGTTGAGGCCTATCTGTTCATATGCAGGTTCGAAGCTCCTCCAAGTCATAATATCTCCGAAAATCTACGGGCCCAGCTCGATTTTTTTTTAAATTGTGTCCCTAATAATGTTGTAAAGTCATTTTTGAAAAAAAAAATCTAATACAATAGTCTGGAAATATGTGTCTTCTTAAAAAGAATGTTGCTCTTCGCGCGTCACTACATGCAGCTCATGCTAATTGACACAATTTTAAGCTCATGTGTATCGGAATCCATGTGGGGAAAAAATTATTAGAAATTCTCATTAAAAAAAAATCTTATAGGTTGCTTTACAACACTTGTGATTTTTTATAGTTTAAAAAGTCGAAAAGTCGTAGTGTGACGTTTGCCCTTAAATTCAATCTTGTACGGCGACTGTTAGAGTCGAGTGAGTTCGTTCGGTTCGTTCACCGCCCCTCCCTGACGGCACCACGCCGACAAACTTAAAACGTTTCGCGTGCTGCATCGGTTCAGTAGCACAGCGTCACTCAGCAGAGCGACCTCGTGCCCCGACAACACTCAAACGACCGTTCTCTCGTTCACCGAAGATTCGTTATTTCGAACAACATTGACAAAGAGACGCACGGGGCAACACAGTAAATATATTGCAGTGAGTTTATCGCTTCCCGACCGTCCGATTCGGCGTGTCCAAAGTGTCGAAGAAGTCCCGATAAATCCCTGTCTCATTATTTTTTACATTAAAAAAAAGTGAACGCGACAATCATCGAACGGGTGGTCTACAAATCGTGTGAGTAATCGACGATTCACTCGAGCCCCTTTTGCTTCCGGTATTTCGAAAAAAAAGTGCCTCGTTTCAATAGTGGATGCGATCGCGAGAAACATACCGAATAAGACCGAATAAAGATAGAACAAAAAAATATTGAAGCCTTTATATCTTCTCAATCAAAAAAATATATAATAGTTATAGATTTTCGATTCGTTACTTTTATTTTTCCTCCTCTTTATTTCTTATTAGGGTATCGAATCCAAGGATGACCATTGATTGACTCGTTCCACTTGAATCACCCGTTGATCGAGCCTTCCCTTTCGTTGGCAACAGTTTAGTTTGTTTTATCCCTTCTTTTTAACGATATACACTCGCTAATTGCCACGTACGTTCTAATTCTATCGATCAATCGTGGTATCCTTGAGTACGTTGAGCTCCATGTGTAGATCGTTTTGCTGACCGATAGCCCGAAGCGAGATCGCAACCTGCCAGTATGACACCGCGGTTGTTTCCCTTAACGTTTCAGGTCCGCTCGCGTCGCGCCGCAAACAACGTTGAAACACGAATCCGAACGAGGCGATAAATATCTGTAGACACGCTACAACACGTCAATATATATAGACGCATATATATAAACAAATAAAACGAAGGTCACGCTATCGAAATCGAGAAGCAGTTCGAGGAGGAAAGCAACGCGTGCGTGCGAAGCTGACTGAACAGCTGATCGAGCGAGCATCATGAATGGGACGACGAGTCAGTGCGCCGGAAAATCGATAGGCGAGGAGGACAAAAGATCCCAGCCGCTGGTCAGGCCGGCACCTCTGAGGACGGTGTCTTGGAACGAGACCGTTGCCGCCGGTGATTTCGAGATACCGGGAACACCGAAGACACCGAGAACTTCGACGACGCCAGGTACACTCAGACTAACTATCGGAAAGAGTAATCGTGACGGAAACGCGCGCATCGCCGACGATCGTTGTAACTGCACTCGAACAATTTTTCGCGAGAGATTTTTTTATACAGGAATCCTTTGGTTGGGGGGCATAAATAGAAGAGAAGACATTTCGAGGATGTTATTTTATTTGTTTCGAGGCCGTAGAGCCGTATGAACCCGCATACCAATTGGAAGGCAACAAAAATGGCCGACTTCTTAGATGTGCTCTGAATTCATTTCAATGCGAACTCAGAATGTCCTCTGAAAGATATCGAATGCGTCGATTTCGGATTACTCGTAGTAGTCTCACACATCTGAACTTAAGTAAGTCTTTTTGTGGACTCCCTTTATGCGTATTGGCCCATACAATATTCATCCAGAGTATTAATACAATATCAATCCAGAATATTAATACAAAATTAATCCAGAATATTAATACAATATTAATCCAGAATATTAATACAATATTCATCCAGAATATTAATACAATATCAATCCAGAATATTAATACAATATTAATCCAGAATATTAATAAAATATTAATCCAGAATATTAATACAATATTAATCCAGAATATTAATACAGTATTAATACAGAATAGCGTTGTAGGGTGCAATACATATATAAAGAGTTCTCGAAAAGACTTAGTTGAGTACACACGTTTGAGATGACTACCAGTTGTCCGAAATCGACGCATTCGATATCTTTCAGAGGACATTCAGAGTTAACGTCGAAATAAATACAGAGCACATTTAAGAAGTCCGCCGTTTTTTACGATCCGTTTACGACGTGTAATTGTTATGAGAGAAACAATACCTCCACGCAGAGGTGATCTCGAGGATTTTCGCCTTTTTTTTTCGTTTTATAACACTTTCTAGGTTAATCGCACCGGTCCTGCCGGAGAGCGTCGATCTACGCGGAGATAAAAAAAACCGTGAGAAACAAAAGAGCGTACAGTTGCCGGTAGAGAAAGAGTGACTGGTGAGAGACGCTCAGTGTAACTGTAGATCCACGAATATTACTTGAAATACCGCAACGTTGCTAACCCTTCACGTGTGGGGGCTTCGCGCGGCGAACCGTCTCAGGGCCCGGCCGTGGAACCGGAAGTCCTTAATTCGCTACTTAGACGCTACATTGCGAGACGCATTTATAAATGCTGTGTACGCGAGATACCGAGTACACGTACGACACGAGTTGAAGGAACGATACATTGTGTATTACATGCGGCACGTTGGATAATAAAAATCGGCGATTTACGACGTCCAAAGTCACTCGACTCTGAACCAATCCAATAGCAATTACGCGCTTATCCGATGGGATTTTTCTCTTAACGACGGAGACAACGAGGATTCGCGACGAGCAACGCAATTATCGTGTCCGCGCTTCTTGTACTGTTTTCTTTTTTCTTTTTTTTTTTTGTACGGCAATGCATTTAATCGTTATCGGCTTTGTTTTGATACATCGAATTTGATTACGTAGATTTATGAATCAGAATTTATAATGTTAGAGAGAAAGAAATGTTGCGCATAGCTTTCTCTACGAAAATGTTCGTTGATCAATTTTTGGCATCCTCATGGAGGAAACTGCACAAAATTGTAATAAATAAGGAAGCCATGTGCAAATTACTTTGCACCATTTTTTCATATTTATAAAAAATAAATTTCCTCTATGAATAAAAAAATTAATCTTTTTTAAAACCAATCATAATTTAAATATACTTTTTAATTATGTCGTAAAATAAGACGGGCATGAAGCGTAGTTCGGCCTCGAAGATTCTGAAGTTTACGGGCATACATTTTTTATTTTAAAGAATCCCCTGTAACAAAAAAGTCCGATATATTTTTTACCAGTTATCACGAATCTGCCACTACAGATTCACTTCAGTGGGCATTATTCAGTCGGATCAAGCTTCCTCTATGAGGAAGCAAAAGCCGATCGAGTGTGTTCTTAGATCTTCGTTTCACATTGGTGCGATCGAGGATTCGATGAGCTCGAAGGCGGAATGGCAATCGATGGATAAATACGAAAAAACGTTCATTCCCATTTGAGCCCCCCCCCCCCCCCTCCCTCGGTGACAATTATCATCGAAACATTGGGGTCGCGGGTCGTGACACGCGATAATGGGAATCTGTGAAACACTCGCCGGCTTGGCCATTTAAACTCGCCTGAGTGATTTCATCATGCTCCAATCGCTTTTATTATTGTTTTGAAAACTTCTAACACACGCTTAGAAGATTTTCAGTTTTTTTCTTTCGGCATCTTTTTTTTCTCAATTCTCATTCACTCCGTTATTTTTCTCGCTTTAAGGTTCACACATCGTCATCGTTGTTTATCGATGTAGCCACCGTTGCTGCACACGTGTCGAGCGTCGATAAAGCATGAAATTTGTAGCGACAGGAGCAGGACTAGGCGATACCACCCGCGGATCGCTATATCGCGGTTTAAAGCGAAATCAATACGAGAAGCTCTTTCGCCACTGGCCACGCGAGAACACCGCGAAAGCGTTGCACAACCGAAGAAGAGAAGCCGAGTGTCCAACGACACGTTCTATCACACTTCTGATCGACAATTTTTTGTTATCTGAAATAAAATGAGAAGCATGGAACATCTTCGCGGTGTGAAGATCGACTAGTCAGAGCTAATGCCAAGTGTCGATCCTCTCGAGAGATCTATCCTGCAACTGTTTTAATTTTTTTATTTGCAATTTTTTTTTTCAAATTTCCATGCATTACGACTCTGCCTGTTTATCTTATAAAATTTTTAATTTGTTGTAGGTCACGAAAAATGTACTTTCCATCACGACTTGGAACTGGACCATCGTCCACCCACCAGGGAAGCTCTCCTTCCCGAGATGTCCCGCAGCTACAGACTCCTTCTCGGCTCGCTGGGCGAGGATCCCGATCGACAGGGGCTCCTCAAGACTCCTGAGAGGGCCGCCAAGGCTATGCTTTTCTTCACGAAAGGCTACGACCAGTGTATCGACGGTGAGTCTTTAACGCTACATACACGTATTTTCTAGAGTCTTTCGGAGTACATTTATTAGACTATCTAAAAAAAGAAGCTTTTATTTATTTCTTACTTCGCACCCCATGAAACCGTAGTTCACATCATACTATTGAAAGAGGAGAAGGGGAACGTTGTGCGTTTTTTTTTAAATGCGGCGCAATGGATTATTGTATATCCCATTTAACACATAAGAAGTCGATGCGTCAAGTTTATTGGACGGGATTTATTTATTACGGGATTGCCAATTTTCATATGGACGGGCATGAAAATATGCCAGTTCGTCTTGTTCAATTGTACAAAGTTGTACAAGGAACTGTACAAAGTTGTACAAGAAGCTGTACAAATTTATACAAGAAGCTGCACAAAATTGTTCAACAAGCTGTACAAAATTATACAACATGCTGTAAAAAATTGTACGACAAGCTGTAAAAAATTGTACAACAAGCTGTAAAAAATTGTACAACAAGCTGCACAAAATTCAATGGCAACATTCAATGGTATGGTATAAACTACGGATTCATGGGGTGCAAAGCAAAAATAAAAATAAAAGTTTTCTTTCTCGATACAGTCTAATATTTATTCGTTGGAATGGATCGATTCGACCTACCGGCCCCAGCATTCCCTCTTGCTCCGAATTCCGTCGTGCGGATGCGAAATGGAAGTCAGCGAAGAAGACAAATTCAATGGAACGCGTAGAGGGTGGCAGGATTGCCGATCCTTCCAAGCCCGACGCTATTTCTCTCGAGTTCCATAATGCATAAACCAAGCCTGACTGCAGATTCGCTTCGCAGGCAATCAGTTACACTGTAACAGTATATACTTCGTTTCCCTTCCGCTTTCTTTTTTTTTTATTAAAACTTTTTTTTAATCGGTGATTTCCACCGCCGGATCAGCGCGGCTCGTGCGATCTCACGATTACAAACTGGACCTCGTTGGTAGGGGGAAAAGGATGTTGCAACTCTCTCCGGTCGTTACGACACGCGCCTCGTCGTGAATTCACGGCCAACTCGCTCGGGCAGTTGTTGAAAGTCTATCTGAAACAGGATTGCGCCTCTCGCCTCGCTGTCACATTTTTTTTTCCTTCCTCGCGCGTGTCCGACCAGTGGATTACCGTATCGCCGATTGACGCGACTTTTATTCCTCTCCGCGGCCCGGAGTCTTCGCCGTAGGCGTTGCGTGCGCGAACATTCTGCGAGCGAGTTTTACGAGCGATTAATTATTGAGATACGTCGAGAAGTAACGGCGCAGAGAGCGGTGTTGAGGGCGGTGTGACAAATTCATTTATTCCTGCAGGAGCTTCAACGTCCGCGTGACGAAAAGAAAATACTCTTTTATATCGGTCTGAAATTCTCACCCCTCTCACGCGAGAATTTACCGCTCTCTGAACCACTCTCTCCCGACGACTTATACTGGCTCCCTCGCTTTCACGCTTTTCGACCTGCAGAGACGCCTGTCCGGAGCACTCCGGGGGTTGTTCGCGACCCACACACCGGGGCTCAAAGCTTTTGATATAAATGGACCTCCGGGAACTTTGGCCACTCAAGTGAAATACTTCATTTCATCCATTAATTTCCTTGCCGGCGTTCTTTTCTTCTTCTTTTTTTTTTTGTTCCCTCGAGAGGAAACCCTCCGACCTCTGACGTCACTCCTTCCATTCGGTCGCCTCGAATCGCAGATGAATTCGTTCTCTTCACTCTCGTTATTTAATTAGATTAAGGGGATACGTCACACATACCTCATAAAACAACGAATAAGGGTTTTTTAAAATAATTTGTAACCATTTTTTCCCCACATGGATTCCGAGATACATGAGCTTAAAATTTTGTTTTTTTTACACCATTTTTTTTTTTTTTTTTAGTACAAAGCAGTAAAGAAATCAGAGTACACAATGCTTCCTCCGCGAGGAAGTAGGGGAGGCCGGGGCAAAATGGCACAGCGGGACAAAACGGGACTGTGAGAGCAAAACTCAATTCTCCAATAATTTTTGGATGCCCAATTTTGTCCTAACGATACATCCGGATTTTTAAACCCGTTTTGCCCCACGTACCGCCATCGCCACCATTTCAAAGTTATTGGAGAATTGCGTTTTGTCACATCATCCCGTTTTGCCCCGGTGTGCCATTTTGCCCCGCTCTCCCCCAAATGGCCAAAGGTGTAATTACCGACTTCCACTCGGTTAACGTGAGAATTCATGAGCTCTTTACGGAAGCTGATTGAAGATCGAGATAGTTGCACGTGGTGAGCACAGCTCGGCCCACCACGGAGCCACGAGAGTTTGATTCACTCGACAATTCATCTTCGGTCCAGTCCCTTACACAGATAACTTCAGTTACCGGGGCCGAGTTGCTCGCTGAGGTGAATCCCAAGGGAGTCCAGAGCCCTCCTCTGCCTGAGAACTTTCCGTCCTATACTTATCGACTAAAGTTCCTCAGCTCCGTACCGGGACCTCTCGAGGCGATCCTCCTTACTGCGTCTCTACGAGTCGCACTGAAATTGCGATTTTTTTATTTTTTTTTGCAATACTTTTATTACAATACTATTCAATGGAAGACGATTCGAATGAAGCTATCTCGGTACTATTAATCTTCTTTCGGTATTGGAAAATAAAAAAATTAAAATCTCTCGCGACACTGATTGAACCTTCCTCTCCGAGGACCATCGTGAGGAGTCAAATTATGCGAGGTCTGTTCTACAAGCTGAAACCATAAGCTGATTACAAGTGGTCCTTCTTCCCCCCCCCCTCTCGCCCGGCAAATCGGTACGGATGGTGCGAGCTGCACGAAGAGGTGAACTTCAGTCGAATTCGATCGAAGTTCAGCGTTCCACAGAGTTATTTACCCGTTCTTCACGAAACAGGATTTTTTTTTGTAAATCCTCGATCAAATTGCTGTCCGATGTCGTCGAGTTACAGCGGGAAAGTGACAATTTGTGAGTACTTTCTCGTCCCTTTGTCGTCGCGCAGAGTTTCCCTTCGCCTCGCGTAGGCTCGTTAAGGTTGCCCTGGTAACGGTGAAGCTGCATCCCCTTCACCCGCCTACCCGGAGAACCCATTGAATCAGGATTCTCGACTACGGTGCAGTACAGTTTATATAGATAGCGGTGTATAGAGGCGAAGCACTCAACGACACCACGGGATTTCCCCACCCACCGCGGTGCCCGTTCCATCCCTCCAACTAGGTCAATATCGGGGAATCGTCGCCGGGCACGCTTTTTGCACCTTCGCCGCACATTCACCGGCTTCCGCAGGACACCAGTTAACTCTACAGAGAAACTTTAGATCGAAACGAGTTATACAGTTTAAAAATCTAAAAGTCACGTAATTTTTTTTTTTTCTTCTTTCAATAACGCTTATATTGATGTTTTTCCAGACGTTATAAACGATGCGGTCTTCGACGAGGATCACGACGAGATGGTGGTGGTGAAGGACATCGAGATGTTCTCGATGTGCGAACATCACCTGGTGCCCTTCTACGGAAAAGTGTCGATCGGATATTTGCCGTGCAAGAAGATATTGGGCCTCAGCAAGTTGGCCAGGTGAGATACGCAGGAAGTTGGATCCGTCCATTTGTCTTCGGCTGTTGAAGAAAAAATTCTGGGGCAGGATCGGTAATCGATCGGCTAGAATGTAATAAGTAGCGGCTTAAAAAAATTACTTCGCTGACCGTTCGATTTTTTTTTTTTTTTTTTTTTTTGCCGTACGATATTCTAACATCGAACTCGGAGAACGATTCCACTTTGAACGATGGTCAGCCAGCGGGCTTTCGAAACTCCGTTCGACTCGCGAAGAATTGGTTTGCATTACCACAGCCTTGGTCGCTCCGCTCGCAGTGGAGAGTGAACGAATGGAAGAAAAAAAAGGAAGGAAAAAGAGGGGAAAAAATAAAATAAAACGCGCATGTAGGTGGGTGGGTGCGCAAGTGATCTATACCTACGAGGACTTTCACGCTCGGATCGAAGCGCCGAGTAAATGCGAGAGCTGTTGGCGCGTTCGCGAATGGCTCGCCGGGCGCTGCAGTAACAACTTTGACAATCTGAAAACAACGGGAACCATTGTGATGGCGCGAGGCCGAGATATTCCAGCGATCGAGGCAGTGAGACAACAACATTGTCCCCGTCGTACATCGGTGGAGCCGATCGGCTTGGCCAATGCTGATTTATTCTTTGATACCTTATCAGCGGAGAGCCGAACCCTCGATAGATATTTCAACTCTACCTTTCGTACATGAATAAGAATTCTTTTTTCCCCCGACTTCGGTAAAATAACAGTGTTTGTTGCATGCAACACGAGCGGAACATCGGCTGTTATTCACGAATTATCATTTTTAAGGGGGGGGGGGGGGGCTGGAGGGCTGGATTTTCACCAAGTGTGATTTCTGAGCCGGTTTTGAGCCGGAATGGGCCACTTAAAGCCAATGGGGGTGATAAAAAATCGATACCTCGAAAAAAAATATTTGGCCATTTTGAAAGTGGAAAAATGAGAAGGGGGTACCTTACAATTTTTCGACAAAAATGTTATTTTTGAAAATTAATTTTTTAGAATTTTTTTGTTTATGAAATCGGTTGGTAAATATGCCACTTGAAAACAATGGCGAAGGTTTTAATTCGATATCTCGAAATTTTTCGAAAAAAAGTGCCGTTTCGCAAAATTTTACCCAGGATTCCGTATGCTGAAAATGGTCAATTTTTAAAATTCCGAAAAAAATACAAGTCGCCAGTGTTTTGAGCCGGAAATGGGTCACTTGAAGCCACTGGAGGTGGTAAAAAATCTTTATTGAAGCTTTATTGAAAAAAAAATTAATGTTGCAGAATCGTAGAGATCTTTAGTCGACGTCTCCAGGTCCAGGAGCGATTGACCAAGCAGATAGCGATCGCGGTGACCAAAGCGGTTCAGCCGGCCGGAGTCGCGGTCGTCGTCGAGGGAGTGTAAGTATATTTTTTTGTATCTTCCCTATTTTCATAACTCGAACATTCGGAATTGTAAGAATTGAAAGTAGAATCGAAATAAAAAATTGTTTCTTTGGCGGCCCGCGAGTGATTATTTTTTCAGTGCGATAAAACACAAGTCCGACTCACCGCACGGTTACATTGCGTTGGGCAATTTTCTTCTCGCAAGGATCTCTCGATATTCATATCGTAACAATCACTGCGCTGCTACATTTTTATACGTTAAATCGTATACGCCATTCGTAACGGCAGCAGTTTACCGACCTTGTGCCAATAAAGCGATAACAAGAATTCTCCCATTCTCGCGTGCGCGCTTAAAGTTGACACACCAGTAATTATGATAATTCACGTAACGATTCGACGTCCTTCGAGACCCGCTCTCAGCGATCCAGCGGTTCTACTTTTTTCATTTTATTTAAATAAAAATTATAATCATCTTTCAACTCGATCTACCATTAGCTGATAAATCTTAGAGCGGCGATCGAGAGTCTCGATTTTTCTCTCTATCCATGCGTGTAAACTTTGCGCGCCCGGAGCACGAGAATCGGGCGCCACGATCCCCGCGAGACACGGTCAGCACGATTCTTCGTAACATCCGCCCGACCCCGAGAAGATGATCTTTGTCCGAGATCCACAATCGATTGATTCAAAGTTTTTTTCATAATTGCATTAAATTTTTTTTTTTTTTTTTAACATCGATTCTCGTGTCAAAGGGCCGAGTGCGTTGTCACGTTTATCGCAGTAGCCTCGGGAGGCTGTGAATTAGGTTCCGAGGCGTGCTCCAGTTCGCCGGGGGATCGGAGCTCGTGGTATCGAGTCCACAACAACGAGATAAAATCGCGTTACATGAACAGATTCCGCAACGGCATATTCATTAATTGTGTCAACAAATTATGCAATCTAAGAACGACTTATGGAAATGTGGCCGAGAGCAAAAAAATCTCGATCACAAAGCCGGCCGCGGAATATCTTTGACCTCAGATTATACATTAATTCCTGACAACAGTAATAATCGCGTTACCCGATTGGTATTCAATGGAAATTTAGTATATTATCATGTCGTAAATCAAAGTCGGCGTCGCCTTCGCTTTCCGCGTTACGTGCGATATTCGATTATTTATAATCGTGAATTATACGGACGAAACGTGTATCGCTCTGATACGAATAGTCCTCGGCGAACGTATTTTACCTTCGGGAGCGGCGAACTCGAAAGTCAGTGAGGCGCGACGCGACCTCCACGAATTGCTGACAAAAAGCCTTTCGAGGTTTTTCTGACGAGGGTATGTTCTCTCCGAGTTTCCAGTTGTTATTATGTGTCTCTTGTGCTGCCACCGGTTGGCAAGAACAGTTGCATCAGATTTTCTCGTAACTCGGGGCATATTCTTCGATACCGGGACTGATCGAATTACTAACGAACGCGTTGACTAATGAATTTATGTAACTCATGCATGAAAAGTGGCACATTCCGTGCTTGCCGAGAGTGGTGTAAGTGGGCGCTTTACAGCCATGTGTACCATAAATACCCGGCGCATAGGTACATCGGGCCGATATTACTTTACGCACGCTTCTCGTACTTCGCGCACACTTCTCGTACTTTACGCACGCTTCTCGTACTTTACGCACGCTTCTCGTACTTTACGCACGCTCCTCGTACTTTACGCACGCTTCTCGTACTTTACGCACGCTTCTCGAACTTTATGCATGCTGGCTGTACAGCGCTACAATCAGCAGGCACGAAGTAGCACTTCTCCTGAATTCGTTACAAAAATTACTATTTTGAGACGTATTTGCTATCTTATCGTAATGTATCCAACTACCTGTCTGTATAACAAATATGACATTCTCCGGTATGGAGGTAGATTTGTAAAGGCATACATTTACAATAACAAACAAAAATGATTAATTATTGTTTATGTGATGTTTGGAGATGATAAATTTCGTTTCATTATTTTTGTCGACAGGCACATGTGCATGGTGATGCGAGGAGTCCAGAAGATAAACAGCAAAACCATGACATCGACCATGCTCGGAGTCTTCCGGGACGATCCAAAGACCCGAGAGGAGTTTCTCAACCTGGTACACTCGAAATAGATCGACGATCGGGAACGATCCTCGGTGGGACGAGCGTCGACAACACGCGCGGAAAGGCCTCTCATCGGATTTCATCGAGACGATCGTCCGCTTTACCCGAAAAAACAATCCCCGAAATAATTAATCTCCTCGCGGAGTCAAGCTTTCGAAGCTCAAACGTATCGGAAGTTACGAAACTGCTCCCAATGTGACACGATGACAATAAGGTATAAGGTATAATTGTACTTTAGGAATTAAGAAACGATGATATCGAAATTCGATCTGTCGTGAAGATGAACGATGAGAAGCGTTGCTTTCGGCTCTATTGGAAGCGACGATCAATCGAACAGAGACGTTTCTGTAGTGGTAACGCCTCGTGAGAAACGTAACAATATCTAGCTCGTGAGATTCGACAGCCATGAATCTTGCGACACTGCAATTCAGTCTTTTTTTGTTCTGTCGTTCAATCAACGGAACCGCTGTTTTTTGCAATCATAGATTTTCTTCCATTATAGCCGGTTTGCTCAGGAGAGTTGTATACGCGAGTAATCGACCGGTCATTGCGTTATAGAAACAGCGGTGCAGTTTTTTTTTTTTTCCTTTTTTTTCCTTCCACGAATTCCGTGTTTTCTGATTTTATAAGAAACCGATTCTCACAGTAATTCGCACCGTTCCGACAAGCGACACGAGGCGTTACTTGGCTGTTAGTAATTAATTTGCACGTCAGAAACTTCCGATTCGGTGAGTAACGAGAGTGATTTGTTTTTCATATTTGTCAACTAAACGATTCCACCGAAGCGCTCGCTCTTGCTGTCGATAAATGTATGTATAATATGTACACAGCGAAGGCGAGCTTCGATCGTGGATGAGCGGGAGGGGAGGAGAACGAAGCGGATGATAGAATCCGATGAATTTGAGGCATGTGAAAGTAGCTGCGGGCCGACATACCGGAGCGTTCTGCGATACAGCCATTCGCGTACGCTCCGCTCATCGTGCCTCTGTGATCAATTGCTCTTTCGTTGTTAACTGTTAACTGTAAAATTTAATTTCTCGTTATAAATTTATTAGATTATACGCGAAAGAATGTATAACTGTGGCTGCTGAGCAAATTCGTACAAGTCCCTATTTTTTCAACTCGCTATGTTTCACAAACGAAGTTTTATATTTAAAAAAAAAAAAAAAAAAACGCTATTTTTCTGAGAAGGAACGACACGGACGAATCCGATTCTAGTGAGAGAAAAAAAAAAGAGATTTGTTCTGTACAGCCTCGTCACTCAAAGATATACAACACGGGAAACGGAGCGCGACGATCGTGCGCTCTGGCCCCAAGTCCATCGCCACATATCGATTATTATATTAAATATTAATTCAATTGTGTTCTTTTTTTTTTCTACGCGTATTCCAAGATGATTCGGCATGACGAACGTTGGACGCTGCGAAACGTATTTGACGTGATTCGAAGCGTTCGTCGTTCTTCCGTCGAAAGTGCGATACGTAAATTGTATTTTTAATTAAAATTCAAAGGACAAAACGCCCCGATCCGGTGCGTCGAAAGGACGAGGCACTTTTACAGCCTCGTCCTTTCCTCTGCCTCAAGCCCGATAAATAATAAATATATACGTAATGTTAACGATTGCGGATCAAAGTTTTAGAAGATCGACGTTGATAATTGGGGAACAAGAATAGTGTATTTTCAAAAGAAAAATGTCTTCTCTCATTCGATCTTTGGTTTATTACATGCCTGCGCTAATTTTTTCGGGGCTCCGAAAATCCGTGAAATCAACTGATTTGCCGTTGTTTCGCTGGATTCGTCGAGCTTTCGAGTCCAACAATAGACGGGCTAAGATTTTCATCAAAGTGTAACGAAGAAAAAAAAATAAGTTTAATATTTATGATACTTTCCGACGATATATTCTATTCTACATATAAAGTTATATTTATATTTTAAGAAACGTTGATTATTCGCCTCACTCAAGCCTTCATCCTACTTTCCTCATGCAAACCGAAGCCTCCAGTTTCCTTGACTTGGCTCGACCGCAAGTACGATTTTGCGAAGTGTTCGTACGTACGCAGACCCTCGGAGGATCGTTTTTAGGAAGAAGAAACAGCATGCTTGGACTGCTGGTGCCCGAAGATTGTCTGTGTCTCGGGGATAGTCCGGAGGAGCTAGTATCGGGCCTTTTGCCGCAACAATCGCGTTCCTGCTCCGGAAGCGTCGAGGTTGCTCGGACACGACTGCTTCCGCGTCTCGGAAGGCCGCTCATCGTAGTTGCGCATCCTGAGGGCGTCCAGTTGTCCTTCGTCTTTTTCGGGCTGCAGGGGATCAGAGCTTCACTGTAACATAACAATTTCACGATTGAACGAGGGAATTCGAAAAACTATAACGACCAGAATAAGTTGCTGAGTAATTAAAGTAGTAAGAAGTTGATTCTCGTACGCGGACATTTTTAGAATGTTTGTAGCTTCCCTAGCAAGTTGACGGACGGCTGCTTTTAGGGAAAAAACTACAAAAACGGCCCCAAAAACGGACACGTCCGGTGGGGAACGAAATGGACCACAAAAACGGTAGAACCAACCGTACGTTTGGATTGGTCCTTTTTCGGTTGCGGAAACCGAGGAAGGACGGAACGTTTTTTTTTTTTTTTTTTTTTGGCTAAGTTTTTAAAACTTTTCTGTTGTTCCGCTTTCAATTCTGTTCTTAATGAAAGGACAGAATAAAAATACGATCTTGGTCCTTTTTCGGTTGCGGGAACCGAAAACGGAGCAAAGCAAATTTTTCGAAAAAAAAACGTTCGGTCCGTTTTCGGTTTTTGCAACAGAAAAAAGACCAAATGCCAACAAAAAATGTACAGTCCGTTTTATCGTTTTTTACGGTTCGTTTTGTTGCCCGACGGAGGTGTCGGTTTGCGGTTTATCAACTTGCTAGGGTGACCATCTGAGAACTCCGTTCCAACTTACACAGTATTGACTGGCGACGGAGGAGGCCCGCACGGTGTATAGCAAGTTGCCACGGGCGGGCATCGCAGAACCCTCAGAGTCTCGACGTTCAATGAAGAAACACCTCGCAGCAAAGCCCGTTGGATAGCGTTTTCATAGTCGGCCCTCTCTTTCACTATCTTCTCGTTTTCCTTGCGGAGTCTAGCCAGCTCCGATTCAAGCTACAAAAATACAATTCGGAGTTAAGGTAGTACTTGCTGTACAGTCCCGCCGAACGTGAGTTTCAGATAAAATTTCGAACACTCATCGGTTGTATAAAAATCTAAACAAAAAAAAAGTGTATTGGAGGTGCTGCAAAGATTGTTTTTGTTAAATAATAATTCCAATTTTATCATTAACAAATTGAAGATAAAAATTATTATTCAACAAATTACCCGGCAACTCAACTATTTTCCTTCATAAAAATAATTTCCTTATTTTTCGGAATACGTATGAATTTTTTTCAGCATTTGTTGTAATCTTTGAAAATTGCATTTTTCCACAGCTTGAACGTAGAATAGTTGCCGGGTAATTTGTTGAATAATAATTTGTATCTTCAATTTGTAAACGACAAATTGGAATTATTATTTAACAAAAACAATCTTTGCAGCACCTCCCATAAACTTGATTTTTTTTTTCAATTTTCATTCCATCGAGAAGTTTTCGAATTCCGATACTCACGTTTGGTTGGACTGAACCGCAAGTACTGCCTTAAAATACCCTATCGGAGTATCGTCGAGTGTCGACCGAAGAGAAAATTACGTACTTCCGATTCGCGTTTGCCGCGCTCCTTTCCCTTTCCGGATTGAACAGCCACGTCGGCCGTGACCGGAGCATCGGCTTCGCGAATCTGCGTGCGCATCATCGAACCCGGCGGCTGAGAACCCGTCGGATGAGAGGCAGCTTGAAGACCTCCAGGTGTGCTTTGTTGCATATGAAGAAGCGTAGCCGCTGAAGCTGCGAGTCCTGGAGCACCGGCAGCTCCCCCTGCGGATGAAAGAAGTTAATTTGTTTCAGCTGAATACAAAGAAGGCGAATCATGTGAGAACGCAGAGGCGCCGCACCAGCGCCATCCGGATAGGCGGAGGAGGCATCGGGCAGAATTCCTTGCGAAGAAGTCGCTCCAGCGTCCGCAGGGTGCGTCGAGGCTACCGCCGAATGGGCGGAGACTCCGCCAACGTCCACGGTCTGCAGATGGGAACCGGCTGCAATATTCGCCGAATGGGCCGAAGCTTCGCCGAGGGGCATCGGCTGACGAGAGGGTACGAAGGTCATCGTCGAGGGACTCGGAATCGGTCCACCGCCTCTCTGAACGTTCTGTAGGGTTTTCGTTTTTTTTTTTTTTTTTTTACAATCAAACGGTTGTTCAGAGATCTTTTTTTTTTATTATAAATTCGCAATAGCGATATTGAAGTTCGAAGACGTTACTGAGAAGATACCAAAGTCTCTGTGACAGTAAAAATGTAATACTCTGATTGAAATAATTTTGAGAGTGTGTGCGAAGAAATTTAAAAAATATTGACGATCGAAAACTCGCCTCGGTCAGAGCTTTCTCGTAAACGCTCTTGGCGACTTCGCTCTCGGCCAATTTGACTCTGAGATCGGCGATCTCGTTGTTCCGCGTGGCGATTTCGACGGATCGCGCAACGAGCTCTCTACGAAGACCCTTGAGATCGGTCTTCGCCGTGCCGAGGCGCAACTGCGCGAGTCCCACCCAGTTCTGCACTTTCGCCATCACATCGACGAACACCAGCTTCGGGGACCAGGAGCGAGGTATTTAAACATAAGAATCGAACGATTACGCGGACGATAGATCATGTCGATCGGAACTCGAATTCCTCTTATATCCGTAAAGCGATCCGCATATATATATATATTTTTTTTTGTATCCGGTTTACTGTTTAATCGTGGCTTGTTCGTTTCGTTGGAAGACGGTTTTTTTTTTTTTTTTTTTTTAATCGCTCGCGACTGTTGAGTCAACCTTTAAATCGTGCTCAAAGTTCTCTCCCAACGAGGCCAAGGCTTTCCCGGCTTCCTGGAGATTCTGGATCACATAGTCGATCATTTCGTCCACCTTCTTGTCACTGTTTCACAGTTTTTTAAATGTACTCGAAAAATTCGTCGTTAACATCGTTGTACGTTTCGATTGTCCGTACCCGGTCGATTCCGTCACGTGATTGCTCGATTCCGAGAGGATAGCTTCAATTTCTTCCGCAGCTTCGGCCGCGACCTTCGAGATACCGGAAGCTACGGGAGTCACTTTTGGGCTCGCATCGACGTGAGTTTTACTCGCGCTTACGTTGACACTGGATTTGCTTCTCGCGTCCGCACCACCCGCCAGTCTCTCGTGACTCCTCATCTTCGAGTAACTACCTCTCTGAGGGGTTCTCGTTTGGCTTTTATCGAATTTCGGGCCGTTCGCCTGATTCTCATCGCTGCTGAAGCCTGCGTAAAAAAATAACGATGCAAGCTTACGATTTATCGCGCGATGGATTTTTCTTTTTTTTTACGACGATCGCTCACTCCTCTTAGACATTTCATTCAGTGTTGGTTGACTTGTAAATTTAATTTGTTCAGCATATTTTCCGAAACGCGCGGTGCTTCGCGGACTCGATGACACTGGCCTTGCAATTGTTTCGACAGTTTTCACTGCAATCCTCGTTATGCTTGTCAATTCAGTTCGACTTTATTCGTGTCTGTATTTTTTTTTTTTCTACAAAGTGGTCTCTGCAGTAGGGTAACATTTAAATCAAACTCATTATCGCCAATGAGTGAAACTAGGCTGCAGAAAAACCGTGGGGAGCTTCGATGCAAGAGCTCGCCGCGACTTCCGGTCTTCAAATCTCAATTATCAATCCGAAGTGATTTTATACAGGAAAATCTCATTTTTTCGACCGGAAGTGACGTCATAGCGGAAATACGTCACTTCCGGTTAAAAGCTAAGAGTTTGAATTTGAAGTGACGTTTTTCCATAAGAGGTGCACACGGTGTTTCTTCAAACCTGTTGATTTTTTTTAGCGGAAATGAGTTTTGGATAAACTGAGTTTTGCGTAAATGATAGCCTACCGTCATCGGCTGATACACAATCTGCTGGGGGTCGTAAGAGATTACGCCAACCTCAGCGCGAGTCTTGTTCATCGCGCAAAAAAGTGCGCTTTGGAATCGAGTAATCTTAACTTAGTACCAGTTATTAAAAAATACACACGTATGTATTGTTCGCATGTACATACACAATGACGAAAACAGTCGTATTTGCCTTAATGACTTAACAGTTTAAATGTTTATTATGAAATCGTAATTCATATTACTTTCTCCTCTCTCTCTCTCTCTTTCTTTCTCTCGCGTTTACTTCAAAATAACTTCCCCGGTAGCAAGTATAATTGTCAAAAAAAAATTGGCGCATCGTTAGGGTTAAGAAATTCGAAATTGTTTTATAACTGTACAGCAATAATGGAATCGGTTCTTCGCGGGAGAACAAAATAATTAATGCTGTTGCGGCAGAGGCAGAGCATTTCTTTTGGGATTTATAAGATTCATTCTTCGAATAATTGAAATAGTCGAACTGCCACTGTTCTGTGCCGCAAAGCGCGAGGCTCAAATCGCGACCCAGCGTCAGAGTCGCGATAATAGTCTTAGAAAATAATTTTCGCGTTTGCACATTTAGACGCGACGTGATCCCACCGTCCATTTCTTCGTTTCGTTACAAAATAACTATGGAAAAATATTTGAACTCGATAAGTCTAGTCACTATGCTGTTTCAAGCGGCGTTCTTCGCCGGTGGCCTGAAGGAGCCTACGACGACCGCGTGGTCTCTCTCGTATGGCTCGAGGGTGATCTGTTCCTGGGGCTTCAGCTTGTCGGCTACGAGCTTTTTAACTTCTGCCGCGAACACGGCTTCAGGCTGCGCCGTCGAGTCTATGCAACTGGCCTGAAAATAGACGACAAAAAATTATACATTACCATTATTTTTTTATCTTACATGCGAGGTATGATAAATGCTTGTTAGAGTGTACGGTGGCTTTAGTGTTGAGCTCGCTGAAACATCGCGACTCAATGTGGAGCCACTAATTTATTCTTCCTCCGTCTCGAATCGATCGATCAATAAATGCAGAAGGACCGTTGTGTGGACGGAGGAACTATCGGAGTTTTCGTGCCGCAAAGTTTCCTCGAGCGCATTGACATAACTCACCTTAATAGAGATGACGAAGTGTCCGCCATTCTTCAGGAAATATTGTGAATTCAGAGCGACTATTCTCGCCTGATCGGGCTGCGCAACATCGGCGAATACTGTGTCGACCATTCCCACCAGCATTCTGTATTTGTGTGGATGTCTGGCGTCTTCGATGATCGGGATGATATTCGTTCGCTTCTTAGCAACGTTTATCAGGTCTCTGCCCGATCTGTGGGAAAACTCTACAGCGTATACCAGTCCCTCCTGAAAGAACGGACAACAAAAAAAAAACTCAATGTGAATATTCGCTCTCGACACAGTACGACCATTTTCCAGTTGCAATGCATTTGTAAAAGGACGCTGCTGATCGATCGGAAATATTATTCCGAACGTAAAATAACAACGCTCATTGTTTGCTATCGCATCACTTCGACACCAAGTGGACAACGGTTGATCGGCCTGGCTCTAATGTGTGCTTCGAAATTTATCTGCAGAAACGCGACCCTGCGTTTTATTTAACTTACCGGACCGACGACGTCGGCTACGTGAGAAACGGTCGTACCGGAAGCTGCGCCGAGGTACAAAACTTTGCTGCCGGGTGGCATGTGAATTTGATCTACTCCGCCGAGAATAGCTGCGGCCAGCTTGGATCTGAACGGATTCCACACTCTGTATTCCACCTTCTCGCCATTGTCGCTCTGAAATCATTTCAACATCGTGTTAAAATCGACTATCAAAACTCTACTGATTTGAACGGTTTTTTAAACTTTACTAATTTCGAACTGATTTTAACGCTTTTTTAAACTTTACTGATTTCGAACTGATTTTAACGCTTTTTTAAACTTTGCTGATTTCGAACTGATTTTAACGCTTGTATTACCTCGACGCTGATTCTCTTTTCTCCGTAAACCTCGGATCCGGGAACCAAATTTAGGGTGACCAGCGCGTCCTCCTTTCCCCTGGCGATGAAGACTCCTTCGTGACGATGCGGCTCGATCACCACCGTTTTGCCGCCCTTGAAACCACCCCCTCCGCGTCCTCCGCGACCTCCGCCGCGTCCGCCTCGCCCGCGCGGAGTTCCGCGACCTCCGCGGTCCGAGCCGCCTCCTCTGCCGCCCCGGAAACCTCCGCTGCCGCCCCGGCCGCCCCCGCGGCCGCCAAATCCGCCGCTCCCTCCGCGGCCTCCTCCACCCCTACCGCCTCGAAAACCACCGCCTCCGGCGGGCGAAAAACCTGTGAAATTTAACACAATTCTCAATTACAAAGTTACTGAAACGAAAATGGATTTTCTTAAATATTTTTTCATTGAAGCTTGGTCTACTTTGCTAGAGGCTTATAATACGAGCATAGATCAACCATAATGCAGTAGAATCTAAAAAATTGAATTTATTTTTCGCACTGGATTACCATTCACTGAATTATTTATTTATTGAATGTATATGATTTCTGATAATGTGAGTTTTATTTGTGTTTTCGTAACACATGCGCTTTTTGTGCTTGTAACGCGTGGCTAAAGTGGCATTTTTTTTAGTGAGTAAGTATGCACAGTAAGGTAAATTCTGTGCATGCGCGGATCAAACTGGTTACTTTTTTGCATGCTTTTTTTAGGATCCTATTGATTTTTTTCTGAAGCTTTTGCCGCGCTGCAGACATGAAAAGTGGAAGTTTTGGGTGTTTGTTACAATACAAAAAGTAGTATGTGATACTTGTACGAAAAAGCAGTCTCCCAATGGTAATTGGAAAGTGCGCAGCACTTTGGCCTTCAGCTTGTAGCACAGACAGCACCAGCCTTCGGTTCGCACTACTGTGATACTCGCTTCAGGCTCGTGCAGCCAACTTAACTAATCAATATTAAGAAAATGTTTTGCGAATGTGTATCATAAAACATTTTTATTCTACAAGCGGTAAAGAATAGGCATATTACGCACACGAAGCATGCACGAAACTGCAATATTTCCACATAGTGAAATAAACCACTATTTCTTTTGTGAACGGGCTATATTTTGTTTTATGGATTCTTGACCGCAAGTTGTTTTTGGTATTTTGTTCTAAAGGAGCATTCTATAATAGACGTATGTACTCCTGTGCTGCTCTATAATCTCAAAGAGCTCCGATACTCCAAAAAAATGTAATCGTGCGTTGGTCCAACAAGAACCCAACTGTGTCCTATATTTATCATGTTGTAACGAATTCGGCCGATCGACGAGAAACGTTGTTCCGATCAAAAGACGCATCACTCGTAATTTTCTGTCGCATTACTTCGACACCAAGCGAGTAAGAATTGACCAGCCTGGCTCTAATGTATGCTTTCCGGTAACGACGCCGAAGGCGATTATTCGTTGCTGAAGATTTTTTTCGTGCCCAATCGTGCCGTGCCCACGTGTGCGACACGCGTGCGTTATGGCCGCCGGGATGGATTGTTCCTCGAATAACGTCGAATTTATGACACGAATGTCCCAATCTTCGCGTAAAAATATGTAGCGAATATTTCAACGAACTCATCACTCACGATTAATCTACCAATTTTATGGGATTTCGATTTAAAAAATTGAAACAACGCGTGGCATCGTTGAAATAGGTTAAACGGCAACGCGCTTGCTGGACGCTCAACTCTGGAAATTCTTGTTCGACGAATTATTCATAGATTCGTGCATCCCAGAAAGCATTACCGTACAACGAATAAATACCGCTTACCTGGCCGTCCCATTGCGTCGTATAGCACTTATCGAACGATAAACAATCTTAATCTTTTACAAAATGTTCAGCAACACGTGCGCCGCGGACGCGGATACTCGCGGAAGTTCTGACCGCGCACGCTCCTCATCATGCATTTCCGGTTTGTTTTACTCTCTCGACTAGAAATGTATCGAACGTTTCGATTGTATCGAAACTGCTTGAGCGCTTTGATTATAAAGGGAAACTTTCCCTCTCAAAGGGGCGATTAGTAAAAGTTAACGCGAAGATGATCGATTAATTATTAAATGTAAATAGGAAATATATTTTTCAACGATAAATAGCCTTTATTCTTTATTCCTGTGTTACACGCGAAGCGACACCAACTTCGACAACCAATCGTAGCCGCGATACGACCGGAAGTCACACATGTTTTCACTCCCACCGTTGACGGTCGCATCTTCCCCACTACTCCCGCGCGTTTCTCCCTCCTTCACGCAAAACTCGTGACGTTTTTGGTCAACGCCATCGTACAGCTGTTACCAGCATCATGCGGCTCTAGATTAAAAATGGCTGACAGCGGGGATGGTCCAAACTCCGCAGCCTCTGGAAAAGAGGGTAGAAATAACGTTATTGACGGCCCGGTCACCGATCCAGCGGTCAGTTCCAAGGTAAAACATCTCATTCACATAAATTATCTTAGTAACGTTAACCGCGACGCGATTTCGATGTGCCAATTGAATAAACAAAAAAAAGGAAATCAAAACAATATAGCCGCCCACACGATCGGACTGTATATTTATATATAATATTTGTGTTGACGCTCGTTCGATCGACGTAGAGTGTGATGAGAAAACAAATATCCGAATTACTTTTGACAACGATGGTTTCTCCGTATTGTCGAATTGTTTTCGAGCGATCAGTCAGTCATGTCCTTGAAACTCACGGGGCTCAGGTTGATCGAATTGCGGCCTCGCGTTATTTATTCCTTGCATAATTGTCCACCCCGAGACTTTGTGTCACTCCTGTCACATGCACAAACGTTGCGTAACGATCGTTTGTCAAAAGAAACAATAGGCCGCGTTTCGTTGTACAGCCGTTCGAACCTATTAGCCTTGTTCGCGTTTCTCCAATTAATCAACATGAAACTTGTAGCTGCGACCTCGAAAGAGAGAAGAAAACAGACTCTGGAGCTGTTATGTGCCTCCAAGTTTTCAAATTAAACTCTGCAAAGATATCCGAAACAACCTTTTTGCCGTCGTTTCGAAAACTCGATGTACAAAGTGGACAGTGAATACATTTTTTTTTTTTTTCAAATTATTAATCGCAGCCCTTTTTGACGAATAAATTGGTCCCTCGTGTTTACTGAGAAAACATTTTACTGATTCGTTGTCACGCGGTAACTCTTTGGCGATGAAGTTTTAAGTACATGCATGCTTTGTGTATCTGTGATTTAAAAAAATGTTCTTACAATGCTTGATTTGATTTTGAAACATATAGGGCATTATTATCATGTTAGTATACGTTATGAATAAATATCACTTGTGCATTGCTGTTACATCAGTACTAGAGATAGACCGTAGGCAAGCCGCAAATTGCACTCGACCCGTTACACATCTTCAGTTATGGCAACCTACGATCACTCCGTTGAAAAAAAAAAAATCATCTCTCATTTATATAATTATTTATTCGTTGCTTCGGGAGCTTTGCAACGAACAGCTAATGATTCACCTGCGGAGCAACGGATATCAAAGATTTTATAAATAAATGAAACTCGCCTATCACAATGTAAACGGAGCAGGTTGCCACAACCGCTTATCCAATGTTTATCGAAATATTATTTAACTATTGTCAACACGGAACTTTTTAAGGGGATAAACCTACAGATGCTGAAACGATCGAACGATGGCTAAATTATTTATTGAACTCCGTTACGGAGATGTGTTATTTTCTTAATTGAAGAAAAAGTTGGACGATAAATGCACGCATCAATCGACACCATTTATCTGCTTCATCAGAGCACTAAGAAACTATATACAAAGACGAATAAAACAGCGTTCTTGATTTTTTTTTTTTTTTTCACAAAATGATCATAATCTCTAGAAGTGTCCCCATTGGAAGCTCCTAACACCAGTTACGGAACGTACCGCCGATTGACCGTGTACTTTGAATTATGAAATGGTGGTTGTTGTGATTTCAGAGCCTAGAGGCATCAAATAATGCCTTTCACGGCCCGAGAACAAAATTAGTAAGTAAGATTATTTGTGTATGAAACCACAGAGTAAAACATTTTTATCCCCCCCCCTCCCCCCTTTTTTGCCATTTAAATAGTACATGCTCGCTCCTCCTTAAGGATTTCTTTCAATTCTTAAACAAAACAAAGAAAGCATCGAGCAAAACGATGTGCTACGCATTATCAATGATTATCGAGTCTTGACTGCAAACATGCCGTGGTTCTGTCGGCATGTGAGTGGTAAAATCGCTAATAAATGTACGAAGCCTCGATTGACGCGAGAAAATCACTGACACGTGATAATCGAAAATACATTCGCGAATGCATGGTAAAACGAAAGCCCATATGCGGGATCTTCGAAACTATTTAAAAATCAGGATAACTCTGACCGCACGAGACCGGAGAGAAGAAACAAAATTAGGCTCCAAAAACTCGGCCCCTTCTCCCAATAACGAACTTATCGGTAAAACATTCTCACATAACATACGATCGAAGAACATTGCTGATGTCGATGCCACCAATACAAATACGCACGTAGAAGAGAAATTGAACAAAAAAAAATATATATATATATATATATATATCATAGCTTCATTTGCACTTTTATGTTTGTAGTCTGATTAAATTCATCGCAGCCCACTGGCCGGGTTTTCACGTCGTTTATTCTATGTTATTAATTCGTTTAACGCAACTTCGCAAATTTTCTAGGAATCAAAGTCCGGAGCGTTGAAGAAATCCAGCCGTTATCGCAGCCGTTCTTTGTCAGCCAGCAGCAATGATAGCTACAGCTCTGGTATGAGTTTAGTGTGAGATGGTTTTCCTCATCGTTTCCCTGTCTTAAATTTTCATCGATGTGTTTTGTCATTCACGTACGATTACATTTTTTTTTTTTACTAACATCTGCACGCATTATTACATTGCCCCTGGCCATTCGCAGCGGACCGAACGACGATCGGACAGTATTAACGAAAAATTTTGCTGAATTTATTTTCGCTTTAGAGCTCGAACTTCGCCTTCGGAGAATATCAGCTAATAACGACTTTAGTGAGACGGAGTCAACAGGTGTATTGCTCGAAAAACCAAAAACAAATTGTAAAGCTTCAAAGTTACACATAACAGATAACCCGTAATAATCTGGACAATCTAGCCGTGACTGGACCATCGCTGTGTTACTAATATCATCAAATTTTCTGGCTTTTGGTTGAACCTTAGCGTCTTATACAGGAAGCTCGTCGGACGACGACGACGTGTCGCCCCGCGAAAAGATACAAAAGACGGAAAAGGGCTTTACCGATTTTTGCGTGAGAAACATAAATCAGCACGCCTTCGGACGGAGGGAAATTGAGATTGCCGAGCAAGAGATGCCTGGAATAATGGCATTGCGGAAACGCGCAGCTGACGACATGGTATCGTTGATTTTTTTTTTTTTTTTCACTCTCGAATGATTGATCAATTTTGTGATTTCGTTTTCATGCCACTTGTGTCCGATTACAGCCTCTGAAAAATGCGAAGATCGTCGGTTGCACTCATATAAACGCTCAGACCGCTGTTCTCATAGAGACTCTCATAGAGCTCGGCGCTCAGGTGAGATGGGCAGCCTGTAACATTTACTCGACCCAGAACGAAGTCGCCGCAGCGCTGGCTCACGCCGGATATCCAATATTCGCATGGAGAGGCGAAACGGAAGAGGATTTTTGGTGGTGCATCGACAAGTGTGTCGCTGCTGAAAATTGGCAACCGAATATGATACTCGACGACGGCGGAGATGCTACTCATCTTATGCTCAAAAAGTACAACGCGATGTTTAAATTGATTCAAGGTACGTTTATCGAAAGCGAAAAAAAAAAAAAAAAAAAAATGAACACATCGATTTCCCCAAATATCATTCGTACCTTCGACTTTTGTTGTTTCAAATTCAGGAATCGTCGAAGAAAGCGTAACAGGTGTTCACAGATTGTATCAGCTCTCGAAAGCCGGCAAACTGTCCGTCCCAGCGATGAACGTCAACGACAGCGTTACGAAAACGAAATTCGACAGTCTGTACAGCTGTCGCGAAAGTATCATCGACAGTCTGAAGCGTTCGACGGACGTTATGTTCGGTGGAAAGCAAGTAGTGATATGCGGCTACGGCGAAGTCGGGAAGGGATGTTGTCAAGCGCTGAAAGGATTGGGTTGCATCGTTTACATCACGGAAATCGATCCAATATGCGCTCTGCAAGCGAGGTATAAATTTATCGTGTGAATGGAATGCTCGTTAGAAAAAAATAAAAGTGACGGTGTGCATCGATCTATTAATATCACCGACGAATGACTTTTCGCAGCATGGACGGCTTCAGAGTAATGAAACTCAACGAAGTCATAAGAAACGTCGACATCGTTATAACGGCGACGGGAAATAAAAATGTCGTAACTCGAGAACACATGGACAAGATGAAGAACGGATGTGTAGTTTGCAACATGGGGCACAGCAACACGGAAATAGATATCGTAAGTTGAAGCGTTCCAATAATGTTCTATTCAGTGAAAAATTATATTTACCGACGCTTGTTGTTGTCCGATACAGAACAGCCTTCGTACGCCCGATCTGACTTGGGAAAAAGTACGGTCCCAGGTCGATCACGTTATCTGGCCCGATGGAAAGCGCATTGTTCTTCTCGCCGAAGGTCGCTTGGTGAATCTCTCCTGCTCCAGTATTCCATCGTTCGTCGTGTCCATAACGGCTGCCACTCAGGCTTTGGCACTCATAGAACTTTTCAATGCTCCACCGGGTCGATACAAGAGCGACGTTTATTTGCTGCCTAAGAAAATGGGTACGTGTATTTTAATCCCCGCGGAGGACCCGTCCGTCCACTCGACGAGGCTTCCACGAAGAGATATTGCACAATATCGATTTTTATTTTCCTTCCTTCACAGACGAATACGTGGCGTCTCTGCACTTACCCACGTTTGACGCTCATCTGACCGAACTCACGGACGAACAGGCAAAGTACATGGGACTCAACAAAGCGGGACCCTTCAAGCCTAACTACTATCGGTGAGTGTTATACAAAGTACGGTGTCTGCCATTCGGCTATGACAAAAGAACGTAAATTAATTCGTTTGATCGATGTCTTCCAGCTATTAGACATCCATGGACTTAGAAATCGTATAAGAGATAACATATACTGGACACCTGAAAGATCCGAAACTAGCGAGTATTAATAGTACATGTGGGGTTGCCTCGCTGACGGCAAGTTATTATTTCTCGAACCCCCGTCGTTTCGAAAGTCTCGACCGAAAAAATACAGTCGATTCATTAATTTTACGTAAACCTAACGATAACATGGATTCATTTGAACCAACGTTCCGGTGCATTATTATTTATAAATAACACTATCGAAGCATTTTTCTCCGTTCTTAATCTTCCTCCCTCACGACAGTCGTCATGTGTTCGGGAGTTTGTTTTTCTCTTTAACGTGCAATCACGATTTACTTCGACTATCACTTGTACTCTTATCTTTGCGGGACATTGCTGTTTAGAGGGACAACACAATTGGAAGTCGGCAACGGCCGAGACTTGCAGCATGAAAATAATTGATGTTGTTCGACGAATTAACAACGCGGGTTCAAAGCCGTACGAGATCATACACAATCATGTGCCGAACAAATTATGTAATTAGCTCACGGTACGTGCACGTTCGTCTGTACATTATATTGAGAAAAAAAAATGCAGAGCAAAAAAGTATTGCTCACACCGATATTGAACAAAAGAGAAGAAATGGGAAAGTCGAGCGTTCTCGCCTGTATATACTGCGTACAGAGTAGTAGAAAGAACGGGGCAAAAGAAAAAAAACGTAAAGACCTTTGGACGAATGATAAAGATACATCTGAACGAATGGATGTGGACTAGTTTCGTCCGTCTGAAGCAGGCATGTAATAAATATGTAAAACAAGGACATTAGAAACGCCGTCAGTATATTGTTTGTACCGTAAATCAGACTCTCGCGTTGTGAACGGAAGATTGCTTCACCAAGCACTTCAAAGAGTAGCGAAAGTTCCGGAAAAGAAAAAGAAAAAAAAAAATTACCATTTGCCAAGGGCAAATAAAAGTAAATGGCGTTTCGACGGTGCTATTTTTAGACTTTCCACGATTAGTCAATCCGTGTACAACCGAGAGTTCTACGAAATAAATTTTATAATTGACTTTTTTTTTTGTGGATTAATGTCCTCATTTTAATACCGAACGGTAGAAGAAAAAAATAAAATAAGCGGATTGTCGAACGATTTTTAACGTAAACGTAGTGAGTGTGGTATACAATCAGCATTGGATTATCTTACGTTACAATTGGTGAAAGTACAATTTGTATATTGGAGAGATGGAGATAGCCGCAATTTGTGATGTGTGGTGTTCCTATAAAGCCGCGAAACGGCCTAAGCGTACATGCGGTTGATAAATATCTGGCAAAGCCACGACGGTGATGAAATTTAAAACGGCGTCAAGACGAGTTCCTGTATCATACGAAGAAAAAAAAACCGATTTCAAGGTGCCATCCTGGAAATTTTTACCGTACTAAAATTTATCATTTGACCCGAACAAAGGTCGTACAGTTTTTGAAGAGTGACTGGATAACCAAATGTGGAATTGAATATACTCGCATAAGCCTACGAAGTATTATTAAGATGTATATCGTATCGACAAAAAAAAATCCGTTGCCATACAAAATTTGTATAAAATAAAACAAAAACAAAACTCACACGCACCCACAACAATCTCCGATTTCCTGCTTCGAGGGAAAACGTATACATGTACGTCGATGATTGTGACACATCCTTAGCGAGCCCGAACCAATTATTAAGCGTGTATCGGGGGAATCGGGCTGGCGTTCCGTAAAAACCCAGAAGGGTGTACGGTGGAAAAAATGGAACAAATATAAAAAATATATATATATATTAAGCGTGTATCTTGTGGAGAAAGGGATGCAGAACATTTACTTACATTCATAGTTATATGAAGTATGAACTGTATCATAGTCTGTGTATGAACAAAAAAAAAAACTCGTATCGATAAGAAACATATAGAATATGTAGCGAAGATCATAACGATGTATACACTGTAGGATCGAGGACTGAAACAAAAAAAGAAAAAAAAATGAAATAATCCCGATTCGACGTGCTTAGAGACAATTTTAAACGAATGAAATATAAAGTGAAATCACCTGCGGATCAATGGCTATGAGCTGAAGAAATAAATGTTTGACCGCATTGCTAAATTCTGTACACAGCCAAGCGAATGAAAAAATCGTTACTTTCCATCGATATCATTAGTATTTTTGTAACGGTACGGCAAATAAAACGTCACAAGTTGATCCCAAAAAGAAAAGTAACAATAAAAACTGTATACCTCGTTAGCCATCTCTTCTCTTCTTTCTGTAACATCAGATCCGTCCACCTATACATATCTTTCCTCTCCTTCAGCGATCGCAACTTACAAGATTGGGCCACAATAAACAAGAGTCTTCGTCCGAGCATAGCAATATATATTTTACACTTCAGAGGCTATCTTAAACATTAAAGTTTGTTGAAATAAATATACCTCCCATTCATATAAAATTAACACTCGTAAACGTGTAATGTATAATTGTAAACGTTATAAACATAAATAATGTATATATCAAGATTCAATAAAGCACACATTTGTTTTTTTTTTTGTTCTTTTTTTTTATAGCAACACCTGGGACTCTCTTTTAATCCTATTTTACCATTCATAAAAGTTTCAGTAACATTTGCGCGCATCATGTCCAGTTGTCCTCTCATTTCGCTGGCGCGAACGAGGAGTGTGTACGTGTAATTTGTTCCTCTTTTTGTTTTTCCGCGTTTACAAGGTGGTCGATGATATTGTCAACGAAATCGTGACGAACGAAATCGTCAACTAATTGCACGAAATATTCGATTACATAATAAATTAATATACAGATATTACTAGCTCTGCGTCAATCGGCGAAGCGCTCGAAAAGTCCAGAGCTTGTGAGGCTTCGGTAGCTCTCGAGAGCATACTGTTTCTCGGTACCCATATCCGGATCCATGTATGAGCATTGAAAATAAGAGAAAGTTTATAATTACAATTTACCGTAAGAGAAATTGAGTAGATGGCAAGGTTTTCATGGCATACCTTGATGGCATAAACAGCTGTGACGTAAAAAAAAAAATAGAGAAAAAAAAAAACATACTTTACTAAACTTAAACAGAACTCGTGAAATCGATAAATAAATATTAAAACGAAACAAATTGTAAAAATATTATTTTACAATACTCTGTACAAGAATCTGATTAGGATAAGTGTGTGTTTGTTTTTTTTTTTTCAGCAGTTCGGTTATGCAATAGTAATCGTGGTCTAGATAAGTGAGTTATGAAAGTTAGGAGTTAACAGGTAGATCGTTCATTCCAGCGCCTCGCGGACCGCTTTAATCGAAAGTCAAGAAATTATCAAAACTAAACGAGCGAAACGAAACCCAATGTGCAAAGGATTTCAAGTGATTTTGAGAGTTCGACGCGTTGTTTCTTTGCAATAAATTGTCATGATCAAAATGCATTTGCTCATGGCAGAACGCAATGAATTGCAGTTAAGAAAAAAGAAACTGTTCTTTTCAATAATATGTACATTAAATTCGGTTCATTGCAGGTCATTGCACTGAGATTACATTATCGTAACAAACGTTAGTGAAATTATTACAAAACACACATATATATATATATATTTATATATATATACATGTATGTATATATACGACGCGGCTCCAAATCATCTCAAAGCCTCTCTATCGATCGCTATGGAAATCGTTTCTCTTTTCGCGAGTTTAACGAATCGAATGATATTCGTCAAATCGTCCGAGTACCTGGCAACTATAAGACTAAGAAAAAAATATGTATCTTAAACAAACTAACCGCTATTCCTCTAAGTTATACAAAGGTTTCGTTTACGTAGAAGAAAAAATAATAATAAAGAATGAAGAGAACATGTGAAGATAGGCTTCCACGTACGAGCCTAGACTTCTGCGTAAGGCAAATTGATTAATAACAGTATGTATAAACGTGTGTGTTCTGTTAATGATAGAAAAATGTCTTAAACTCTGTATATAACTCCATTCGCACATATAATAGAATCAGCTATAATTTCATGCTTCTATCGAGTTATTTAATTTGAGTCTTAGCCTACAGTGCAATAAAGTACATATTTTTCATCTTTTTTTTCTTCTCGTGATTATATATATAACAAAAATATATGAGATAATAGGTCTATATACAATGGAAGTCTATAACAACCTAGAGATGCAAATACTTTCAGTTGGAGCTATCGGATTGTAGCCTGTGCTTCGAGGAATCTCTTTGTATACGAATGAGTGGATATTTCTTTCCATTCTCGTACTGTCATTCGTGTTCTTTTTTTGTGACCCAGCTCGGTGTTTTTTCTGCGTTGACAACTTCAAAGACAAGTGGAAAACCGATTCTGGCTGGACGGAATTTTTTTTTCGCTTTTAGAATAATTCGTTGCTGGCGATTCACAGACGATTAAATTTTTCACGCGCATTGCCGTTCATCCAAACGCCGAGCGGAATTCTCGTACATCTCCGAGCGGCATGTAACATGATTGAAAGGCGAAATGCAACGAAGACGTAATCGTGTGTCGTGTCGGATAATGTTTTAGACGCGATTCTCGTAGCACAGGCTGCAATATCGTAAAAGCCTCGTGGAAGCCATTGCGTAACAAAAAGAGGACGATCGACCGTCTGAAAAATGAACGTAAGTAAGCAGCATGATACATTTTTTTTCGGCGGAGCGATCGTCACATTTTGTTTTCAATACTCAAACAGCTGTCACGAGAAACTGGGCACCTTTTGCACGTTACTAAATATATGTAAACATTAGTGATAACGATATAACGCACGTGTAGACGTAAGCTCAATTCCAGATTAAACTTTGGGCGGAGTGTTCAAGTTTCGCTCGTAAACTCGTCGGCACGTTTGAGCTTGCTGTGTTCTCACAGAATTTAAACCGCTTACTTGTTTTTCGATTAATCTGGCCGTTCGTGATTCTTTACTATTCGAATAAAAATTACACGCTCAATAAATCGCCTAAGCCGAAAAACAATATTTTTGTTTCAATTTTGAAAAAAAAAGCGACGTCACGAAAGCTTCGGGTTTTGTTTCCTTTACTGTGCGTGTTCAGTTATTACTATTTGACCTTGAAAAAATGATCCGTAATCTGATTTGCTATTGAATCGTAGGCGTTGCTTATGAGCATTAGTTAAGGGGCACGCTTTCGGGAAAATAATGTGTTTCATTGTTCTTTCATTGTTCGCTTGATTCGTCTAGTACTGTGTTAAGATACGCGTGTAAAATTATGTCCGTTCTAAAAAGGCCTCTCTCAGAGCTTGGTTATTTAAAAAATTGTCATCCATCTTCGATATGAGAAATTATTTTTAAGGCAAATGTAATGCACATAAGTTCCGTGTGAAAAATAGGCCCGCCGCACAGACGAATATCTCCTCTCAATGACTAGCGTAAGATATTATGCATACGTAGAATCTTATTTCTTGCCATCGGTACGCACCTCGTAATGGCATGCGGATTTTTAAATTAATAATACAATGTTTTAACGAATATTAACTGCGCGATATTCAATCCCTTCCGGCTGGGTCGGGGATATTTGTTTTTGTCATATCTCTACTCAAACGTTTTGTTCAATCGTTTTGGACGCCAATTTTTTATTTTTTTAACTTTGCTAATAATACGCTATCGAGCTGCTACGCCTTATAGTTTATTGAATTTCTCTCTAATTGCATGCTTCCAAAATATATTCGTGTATTTAAAAAATCTATATAATCAATTTACTTTCTTTAACTTCCGTACCCAAATCCTGCTAGCATGCTACGAATAAAATAAAACAAAAAGATAAACAAAGAATTGATGACAACGATCGCATGGACAAGTGCGACTTCATGATTTCAGCGATCAATTTACAGCATTGAAATAGTTATCGTAACGAATTCTAACAAATATCAATGATTAAACGATTAATGATTACCGGAGCCGATCTATGAAAGTTTCGTGTCGAAAAAATTGCAGTCAGTCGCGATATTTAATGAATATCTGAGAAATCAACAATTAATAAAAAAAATAAGAAAGAAAAAAATGTATATATGAATGATACATGAAAAAACGTTTGTCGGTGTTAAGGACGTCAATATTGCGGTCTGTCGATAAATGGGCGTGCCCTTATCTAAACGTTAAAGCTAAATCTCTATAAAGTTTATCGATATCGTTGTATACTATATATAATATATGTTGATCTTATCGGTCATTACGGCCACGACATGTGTTCTCTATCTTTTTATGTTACAAAAGTAATACGTTTTGTACACACTTCCGCGAGTGAGAATGCTCAGCATCTAACGAGTAGCTCCGTGTCGGGATACTGTTTTGTTTTTCTTATTTTCGTTTTTTTTTGCCTTACGATACTATCGTACTTACACTTAATTCAAACGTATAGTTTTTATCTTTTTTTTGTTTGTTCATTCTATTCGTTAAGTTACAACTACATATCGGTTTTCGCGTTTTACCTCCGTTAAAGCGCAGGATTCCTCCTGCCGATTATCTTGTGCTACGGCAAGATTGAGTTAAGAGATACAAAGCTCGTATTAAATTCATGCCGTTGAGACATTTTTTGTTTTTTTTTGTTTTTTGTCGGGATTTCACTTTGGTCGTAATAGCTCGAAAGAAAATCCCGGCATGCGAATCCTTTCTCGACAAAATATCCTTTCCGTGTCGTCATGGACAAGAACCAACCCTTCCCTCTCGATAAGTCAGCACGATTCACACACGCACACGCGCGCACACATACACACACACACACACACCGAACCTCGAATACTTACAATTTACAGTTGATTCACAGATAAGCTCTCCCAACAGCGCTTTTTGTCCCATCAAAAGCCGATGTAAAAAACGAAAAACAAGCTCAAACGACGACGTTTCATTTCATCGTGTTCGGCACGACGCTCACCTTGCTGTACTGTTCGTCCGTCGTCGTTGTCGCGGCACTCGTCTGTTGTGGCAATTGTTTTTCGAACCTCTGATGCGTAACGTATGGCGAGCTCATTGCCGCCGAAGCTTGCTGCTCGAGTCTCGGATTTTCCCCCACAGCTACGTAGCTCGGGCCTCGTTTACCTGCTGCACATTTTTCAACGCCGTCTCCCGTCCCGCTGGCTTCCGCTATAGCGTCGGTCAGCCAGCACTGAGAATACGTGGACGGATGATTTTTCTCCATCTCGTCCTCGTCGAACGACACGACATCGTTCTTGTCCCGTTGTTGCAGCATCTGAAAAGCCGAGGCCGCAGTTACGTAGGGTTTGCTCGCAGCTTCGCCACCCGCCGTCGAGGACACGAGAGGCTTCTGTTTGACACTGTCGAGCGTCGTGTGCGACGGGGCGTTCGACGGTTTCGTCGTGACCTCGGCTATCGAGCCAACAGCCACGTATGGCTTGGAAACCGGCGACGATTCGCTGAGTTTTTGCTTGAACGTTCGTGGACTCGAGAAAGTCGACGCGAACGGCTTCCGCGGATCCGTCGACGTCGGACCGAAGGATGTCATGGCCGAGTCAGCTTTGGTCTCGGCGCTCGATATCGGTGTGAAAGGCTGTTTCTTCATCGAATCCATGAGACCCGTTTGAACGTACGGTTTCGATGTTTTCTCCACCAGCGACATGGGCTTCAGATTCTCAGAGCTCGGCGCGATCAAAGCTTCGAGATCTCTGATCGAACCCACGGCTCTTTTGTCTTTTGATTTTTGCTCGAGACACGCGAGAGTCACGTATGGTATTGTTGGCTTCAATTGCCCGGGAATGTCCGATTGCTCGTCGGACTTTGAGCGCAGAGGCTTCGGCGCAACACCGACGACGCTGTAACCTCCTGGATTATCGAGCTCTTTGGGCACCGGACTCGGATTGCTGGATAATTCTTCGGAGGAGGGCATGCTTATGTATCCCGTCGAAGACCAGGCTTGCGGCGAAGCCGTGTAACCGGACGAATCCGTTAAATTCGGAGTGGAACGAGCCAGGGAGACGGAATCGTCGAGAATCGGTTCTCCGGTTTTGGCGACTTTGACGTAAGAGTCCCAGCGGGAGGAATCGTTCGTTCCACCGGGCCTCGTGGCGCCGACGTTGCGCTGACGAAGACTCGAAGCTTCCCACGTCGGTGGCGTCTCCAACAGCTTGTTAGCCGTCGGATGAACGGAATCGACTTCCGCACCGCTGTCGCTCGAGACGTGCGAGTTCGAGGTCAGAGACGACGTCACGGATTCTTGACCACTGGAGCAACCACTCGAGTCCGCCGACGATTGGCGTATGTGCTGCTCACCAACCTTTTGCAATAATTTCTGCAACGAAGCGAACGACTTCAATTATTTCTCAAGTAGAACGATTCCGTAAAATGCGATTTTTACCGAGTTACGGCAGCCTTTACTCACCATGTTGGGCGCTAGACCTGGAGGAAGCTTCACCTCGACGTCTTGCATCGCTTTGCACTTGAGCCACATTCTGGAAGGAAAAAGAAAATGAAAATAAAGTTGAAAGATATTTTCGCCACGTGTGTTCGAGACGACGGAGTACAGACAATTTCCCGTTGGTATAATTGTGAGATTCATTTACCTCTTGAAGGTGTATGCTAGACAGAAGAGGAACGCCAAGCCACTGAGGCTGCTGATGACCCATATGATGATCCAAACTCTGTACGACGGTCCTGTAAAGAATAAAAAATAGTTCGCATAAAAATATACTACGGGCGTGTCCCAACAAAAGATGAGAGATTCGGTAGAAAGATCGACGAACCATTGCTGTAACAGTTTCCTTCCCCGGCTTCGGACCAAGGTCCTTCCAGATGCGTGCCGTCCGAACCTATGTTTACTGCTCGAACCCGAAACTGGTACATCCGCTCGCTGCCGGCTGTCTTGCAATCGGGAATCGGCAAATGTGCTTCTGCAGAATTAAAGAAAAGAAATTTTAATCGCGTAGATTCGCGCCGTGTTAACCCTTTGACTCGCCGTGAAGAAAATTTACATTCTCGAGACGTTTCGTGAGCCTGCTGTATTTTTTATTCAAAGTAACAGAACACTGAAATTGTGCTCGTCTCTGGAGCGTTTTTTCCCTATCGACTACTTATCTCGATGCGTTTTTTTCCCACTCAATAGGAATCCGACTCTTACTTTGGCCGAAAGTTAAGAGAGGCGTTCGTAATTCCCAACAAAACGTCCACGAAATCGATAGAATTTTTTTTTTTTTTTTTAATACTTGCCAGTTTTCGTGCTGTTGCGTATTACTCCATCGGCCGAAGATATCTGATAGTAGTCCAACAGCCCTCCGGAGTTGTGAGGCGAGGTCCATACCACTATAACTTGACTGGAGTTGTGGAACCTGACGTGCGGTATTTTTTCAATCTTGCCAGGCACACCGATATCAGTGACGCGGTAAATAGCCGGTGATCGATCGCTGCACGACACCGTGCAAGCGACGACGCTTATGCTGTAATTCTTGTGAGCCAAAAGATTCTTCAGTTGCACGTGATTATCTTCTTCGACCTTTTGCGAGTGACTATTGTAGTAAACCTCGAAGTATCGCAATACACCGTTCATTGCGGCGGGTCGATTCCACGAGACGAACATCGTGGAGTTTGTGATATTGTTGACCTTAACGTCTTGAGGCGGTGTTGTCGGTGCAGCCTCGAGCGTCGTGTTGTAGAGAGAATCGCTGTGAAGACCCTCGCCGCTCTTCGTAAAAACAGCGACGGCGATCATGTACGTGGTGTACGGTTTGAGGCCGTTGATGATACCGTGTATCGTGTGAGGATCGGCACGTATCGTGGTATTCATTTTCGGACCTTTGCAATTTATGTTGAACGGCGAGACGATCGGACAGTAATATATATTGAAGCCCTCGACGATGCCGATTCTATCGGAACAATCGAGCTTCCATCCAACTTCGATAAAGTCCGAGCCTATACGATTTATCCATACGGACTTCATTTTACCGACAACTTTGTTGTGTATGACGGTGCACGATGCCCACACCATACCGCTGCTGGCTCTCAATGTATTCGCGGATATCGCAAACTGATAAACCTTCCTCGGATCTGGCACGGTCATGTTGTAGATCGTCGTGTTCGCTGATACGTGCACCCAATCGAGATAACCCTGCAACGAGATCAGAGTCTTCGTTAGTATCGTTATATCACTCGACCGTAAGAAGATACGCAACGGTTGCGAATGTGCATCGACGATTCATGGGTAGATTATTTATTTTTGTTTTTATAAAATCAATACTCACGGTGCACTGATAAGGGCGATCGCGGTCATTGTCGCACCAGAAAATCGTGTAGTTGGTTATTTCGGCGCTCATTATCGGCGGCTTCCAAGACAACTCGTACAGACCGCCGTCGAATGCGATTTTCGTAAAAGCCAGAGGCTCGTGCGGCACTGAAAAAATAAATTTCATTTTTATTAAATACGGATCGACAGTATAGTTATTTGTATTGCAAGGGCGTAGAAAGGAGTTCTTGACGAGTGTGTAAATGCCGCACGAGCCAGGACTCCCTATCCTACGCCCATGCCATTAACATAATTTTTTCTACCAAAGTCGATAAAATCCCGCTTTTCGTTTTTTGAGAAGTATGCGCAGAAACTTTACCGCACGCGATGCGAAGAAGTGTCCATCTCCGCACACTTCACAGGAACGGAAAGCGGAATTTTACGTGCATGCGTTAGGAAAATAAGTCTTATATTTGTAGTACGTTTAATTACTTTCATAGCGGCTGGGTACGAATATCCTCGCTCTTTCCACGTTGGTTCCAACGACATTCGTCGTGACGACTTCGAAACGAAAGCTGTTGAAACTAATACCCTTGAACTTGGCGTAAGTTCTCGTAGTCTCGTTTGGCAATAGATACAACTTTCTTCCGTTCTCCTCTACGTGAGCAATTTGATACTTGAAATTATCGCCGTTCTCTAAATAAGGCGGTATAGCTTGCCAGTACAAATAAACATCTCTGTTCGCATTATTCTCGGCTATCTCGAAACTTCCGATGTCGGTACGGGGCGGTAGACCAGGCACTATAAAGAGACAGACAGGGCACACAAGGTGGGTATATGTTACACTCGTGGGTAATTCGATACAGCGTACATGTGCATATATATATATATGTAATATATAAACGGCGGTTGAAGTCGCGCTCACAGTCGGAGCGCACAATACGATATGAAGCAACTTACATCTCGGAGAGGTCCTAAACGTCAGGCCGCTGAATTGACTCCATTTATCTTCCCCTGTCGCCAATGCACTCTTCATGAAAATACGAACATCGTATTTCGTGTTCGCAAACTCCAATCCGGACAGATTGTAGAGACGCTTGTATGTGTGCATATCGCTCGTTATGTTGATCACCTTTCGTACAAAAATGTTATATTAGTACAATTAATAAGTCTCGTTTGATTACACATTTGTAAATGCGAATTCACGGTAAATTGCAATTGCGAGTTTTGCACACAGATAATAGCAGCTCTACAGTAGATGTTCGGAGAAAACGCATTGAATGTATAAGATGGACAATCTTTTGAGTTATTATCGGCGAAAATGGAACGCTGCGTAACTCGCCTTATCTCGCGACGTAAATTAATCGCAATTTATCAAAACGCGGAAACCACGCGATCCCGAGCGATCGTGTACCTGGAAAACTTCAGCAGGAAGCGCATGGCGATACAACGGTTTTCGCGGAAACTACGTATATTATCAAAGTTCTTAGAGACAGAACTTCCCGGGTTGGGACGAATATATGTGACAGTAGGGTTCCGGTCGGACATGGGAGGCCAGTTAAGGTAGTACCAGCGGACAGCCTGAGCCCACGTGACTTCAGAGAGAATCGAGAGAGAATTGCGAACACTTCTCGATGAGATAAAAATCTGATAAAAATCAACTACATGAAAGGTACTGAAAAGATTATTTGTGCATGATAATAATTCCAAAATGTTACTAACAAATGGATAAAAAAAATTCCCTAACAAATCACCCGGCAACCTATCTTTTTTTTTTTTATGAAAACGGTTTGTTAATTTTTCTGAATACGTATGAGTCCTCTTTAAATTCTCTCCGAACTCACGTGGGCTCAGGCTATCCGCTGGTGCTACCTTAAGATGTTTCGAGCACTGTACATTACTCGATACCCCGATCAGGTAAAAACATTAATCGACAAAGTTGACTATACACAGATTGACGTTGAAGATGACGCTCACCTGCCAAGTCTTTCGATGGTCCCATTGATGCTGGTAGGCCACTCTGTGATGAAGACCGGGAGGAAATTGTTGCATCGGAAACTGCACGCTCCAGTGTAACAGAGCGCTGTCCGATGTTTTGTTCACGACCGAAAGATTTGCCGGTTTTGCTGGAATAACTGTCGACAACGATGAATTTCTCGTTTGAAGTTCACTTTTCTACAAGATAATTTCATTCATTCGATTCAGTGATCGATACATACCATGCGCGTAATGATGAAACCTGTACGTTACTGTGCGGTTGCCAAGAACGTTAGAAACGTTCATGATGAAGGTATAAGATTCGTAAGGCTGCCGGTAAATAGGATTCGTGGCGCTGTCCCAGAAGCACGTATTCGGCGGCGGAGGCTTCTCCTTCGAAGTCTCATTCGGGCACGGATAGAGTTTTCTGCCGCCAGCTCTTCCCGGTAATTTAAATACCAGTGCGAATGCCGTCTTGACGTAGTTTTGCACGGGATCCCAGGAGCATGTCAGGTTTTCCCAATTTTGAGAAACGCAACTGAAGTTCTGCGGCTCTTGGGGCTTGTCTGTAATAAATCATGGTTTGCACAAGTCAATATCAAATTTCCGTATTGCAGCGTCCCTCCATGCTGTTGTCGAAAGTACGAAGGCACATGCGGATGCGCGTAAAAAAAAAATGCATAGATGTTTTTCGGATAAGCAAGCGGACGTTCTGCAAACATTTGTTATGTGGCTTGACGCACGCGAACTATGATGATAATATAAATGAATGGATAGTTTTGATATGAAAGGCTTCATTGCTCTGCTTCTGCCGATACTAGCAAATTATACTATTGGATGAAACTAGCGTGTTTGTCGAGTAAACGTTTCCTTTTTCTCCGCACCTCTGACCTCCGCGCGATAAGAACGAGTGATTGATGATATTATTTGGCGAAAATTGCGCGCGTCAATAGCGAGACCCACTCGAGTTCGTGAAAAACGCCGTGACGATAAATACGGTCGAAACGTTTTAATTTTGTTATCGCTCGCCGATCGTTCGTCGTCGCGCGTCGCCGTTTTGAGGCTGAAAATATATACTCACAGCCAATGAAGACCTTGTTGAGACACACTGTTTCGTGTTGCTTGTTGTATCCATCGTTCAGTCTCAATTTACAATAATACATGTCTTCCGCGGGCGGTGGCTTCTCGACGTACATCGCGATGGTCGTCTCATTGACGACGCTTATGAACTCCGGCTCGATTTCCTTCTTGTGACGAAAGAATACGAGATCCGACGAATTTTTACCGGGGAAGACTATGTCTATGAATGTCTTATTCAGCATACAAAGAATCCTGAGCGATTGACCGTATTCGAGAACAATGTCGCCTTGCGGCCAGGTACCTGTGAAGCAAAAAAAAATAAAATCAGATATTACGTCGAACAACAGTTAAAAATGCCGATTTTTTTTTTCCTCCTTCATCAAAGCCTGCCGAACGGTAATTCGAATTTGTCTGTGCTCGCGTTTGCGGAAAAATAACAAAATTCGACACCCGTGAGTGTATTCGTCGGCCGATAGAACGGAAAGTGAACGGGGGCCATTGTGCACTTTGACGAGCAACACTGCAAACCCTACTGCATTAAATATAGATATATGCATTTAGCTCGGCGCTAGAATGCCAAAAGGAGAGATAAGACCCTATGTTTTATTTATAAGTTCGCGTGCGGTGGAGAACACTCGTCGCGGTCCTCGAAAAATTATTGTGCATATGCTGTTCAACCGATAATTTATCGTCGAACAAACGCGGACTCTGACTTTCTGCGCGTCTTTTACGATACTGCCGAGCGTCGGCTTTACTGACCGATCGAATTATCGAACTTTCATCGAGCTGGAACAACAAAATCAACTCATTGATACTCCCGGTTAATTTCAGTTTACACACTCCAACGATCGGACGACTCCGATTCAATCATCAAAAAGGAACAACCGAGTAGCAATGCATTTACCGGAAAAATAAATTACGAATCTCTCTCGAGGAGATAGTGTTTGCATATATATGTATATATATATATATATATATTTTTTTTTACTTACTCCCCGGTGTCTTGATGCCTACGGCGCATTGATTCGCCTCCCCGACGCAAACGCATATGAAACCGAGTATAATGAACGTAACGACCTGCCACACTCGATTACCGAGTAGAATGTTTCTCGTCGAGGATCTCGACCACCGCACATTAGCATCGTCGCTTTTACACTCGTTTAAAGTATCGTTTGAGGAAGTATATCGTTCACTCGACGCCACGCGATGCCTCATACTTAAATCCCGATTACAGTGTTCAACGTTACTACAATTACATCTCGAAACTTTGCTCTCCACGTTCCGTACGGGTCCCTCGCCGCTGTTGCCGCCGCCGCTCGTTACTCGCGTGTTTTCGCATAATTTATCGTAACGCTTCGTGCGGGACTTTGCCGTATCGGCGTGCCGACTCTTCGCCTCGCGTGAACTCGCGGACGTAACGCCGCAGAAACAGGAATTCTCGAATACCGGAGGAGGAGTTCTCTCGCTGTTGTACGAGAACGAACAATTGCACGATGTATTTTCGTCTTTCGGAGACATGTCTAGATCGCGGTGCGATTCGCTGGATTCTGGATCCGACGGAGCCTCGCAGTACCACGAACGATCGCTATCCATCCCTGTGGCCCTCCTTCCTGGACGCACTTCGTTCGGTAACATTATGCCGTCCCATCACTGTAAACAAATCGGAAACAAACGAAATACATATTCGATACACAGTTTCATTGGAAAATTTGTTGTTTGTCTCATCGGGCTGTGCAATCCCAGCCTCTTTGAGGATTAACTTTCAAAGGGCTGGTGGCAATTATTGCAAGGGTATCAACGTCGTTCTTTACAAGTGTGCTATATACATTTGTTACTCAACACGACCGGGCTGGAATTGCTGATGAATCTAAATTAAACTTGTCCTACAATGAAGGACATCGTTTGAAGCTAATAATTATATTGGCAATGTAGTTGTTATGTATTATCCCTTTTGCAAAAAATAAAATAAAATCGATAGTAAATGAAATATTAGTAATGAATCAATATTATCATCGACTAAGATCAATTTATTGCTTCGTGAATGGAGATATGATTTCGTTAAAAAAAAAAGTGTGATTCTTGTGTCAGAGAAATTACAAATAAGTATATTTAAAATATGTAGTTATTTGACGACTAGGCGATGAATTAATAATGGTATTAATTATTAATTGCGCGAATAATATTTAATTTTTTTTGTTTCATTTTTTTTGTAAAAGACATATCTCTTTGGCCCCTATAAAATTAAAGACTCTTTAATATAATGTAAAAAAAAAGGTGCTTCATTACGTTGGCCACAAATTTAATGTTATATAATAGATTGGAAACTGATGTTTGGTAGCAAATTTTTGAATATGCAGATGAAAGCTGTGTCTTACGTCGGGCAATGACTTTTCGGAGGTTCCAGTAGAACTGCTTCGACTACTGAACTATTTATCAATAGTTGTAAGTAGCCTGGAGTCCGAAGATAACGTGGTGGGGGGATCGGAGTGGAACGAACGGGACTGTCGATTGGTCGGCATATTGGGAAGAATTATCTTCCGTAATAAATCTAAGGCAATCTGTGTATTCCGGCTAATGTTGTCGCATTCCCACATTTCATGAACTATTTTTCTAGTTCAAGGAATCCCATCGGGCATTGCCACATAGCGGCGTACGAGATCTCTTTTATTCAGCGGTCCGGGGTCGTGAGAAGCCAGGCTTAGGGTTACGAAGCCGAGCCGCGCACTCCGACGAATACGTACGAAACTAGCGAGGGAAGAATGTGTCTCTCTCCGAGACTTCCACGGGTTACTCTCCGCGCATATCGAATGAGTATCCGAACAGCACCAAAAATCAGGAAGATAGCTGCGTAGGATAAAACGCCGTTTCATGAATAATTCATCCGGCGCTTCGAATAACATTATTTAATGTGTCTTCGAAGGGTCACCGGGAAATCGTTTCTGTGGTTTGAAATACTCGAGCGCAGATTTTACACTAAAAGTCAATACGTACAGATTTTTTTTTCTTCCGTAACGCAGTTATCGACGATTAAAAATTCTACGCAAAGATTCTTACTCCCGCGATGTAAACAGTGCGGTCGCACCGGAGATGCATTGCTCAGTTATCTTCCCTCAGAGTTCAACGCACAAAAGTATTTCTCGCTTATCGTTCTCCGGTTAACTCGTCGATGGAAGGAAAATCGTAGTTAAAAGCGCGAACAAGCTCGTCGAACTTCGCGGAATCCGTGGGTAAAGCCACCGCGCGCGTTTCTGTTAGGATTTTTAGTCATCGCCGCACTGACTAATTCGATCTCGGATCATTAACACGCGACTCGCACGACGCGAACCGTATCCGCGTATTATTCGAAGCGTTTCTTTCATTCTTAAATTTTTTCATTTTATTCTTATTATCTCTCATCTCGATGAAGCGACGGCTCTATCGGTCGAAAAGAAATACGATAGATGATTTATCCTTTCGAGGGAATCGCGCCGTACTCAATGCATCGTAGTGTCCGAACGTTCGTGCCAGACTATTTGTGGGTAGGAGAGAGAAAGGGAGAGCCCCGAGAGATAAACATCTCTCACTCTCGGGGTCCCGATGCGGGATGATGTTGCGCGCGAGAGGGAGTAGGAACGAAGGAGGGAGGAGGGGGGGGGGGGAGGATATATCTCAGATGTACGTGGAAAGCATGCGCGACATACCCACACATACACGCACGCGCGCGCGCCCGCACGCACACGCGCGCACGCACACACAAAAGTAATATCGGAGAGGCCTCATGGCAAATGAAAAATACATGCTTGCCCCGTCTTAGCTACACAGAAAAATCTGTTGTTCCTCAATGGTCGTATATTACTTCCACGAAGGATACAGGGAGGGGTTGTAACGCCAGGTCCGAACGAGCGTCGATCCTCTCACGCGGATACTCAATATCGAAAGTTTTTATCTGTATATGAAACTCGTTCGCAAAACTCACCCTCAGTCCGCGTACGAAAAACTGCGGCACATCACGCATTGCGATTCCATGAATTCTAGGCCGTCGGGGATTTCACCTCCACACACGGTAATCCCTAAAATACCGTCCAAAACTCGCAGAAGACGGCGACGACGACGGCGACGACGACGACGACGACGACGACGAGGAGAAGAGAGCGCAGCACGAAAAACCCGTTTTACTTTGCCCCGTTGAAACTCGATTATTTCACTTGTTGCACTGTATTAAAGCGTAATTGAACGTTAATGAATACGCATAACAACTTTCACGCACCTCGGAGCCGCGTAAATCGGCCGTGTCACTTCATATTTGTGCAAAAATTCTGTTTACATTCGCCCAGAGGGAACCAGGGAGTGCAATATATGATATACATTTCTGGGTAAAATACGTGCGATCAATCGACAGTGTCGCCAACTACGCGGCCGTCATCAGTACGTGCTTTGTACGATTGATATTTCAATTTTTACCGAACTGCTCCGTGGAATAATTCACTTTTACTTGGTAATTGTGACGATTGCGGGATTTCATTAATCGCTGAGATCAGAGATCATCGTAAACAGTGCCTTCATTCAGTTATATATTTCCTTGGGGTTGCCGTATGGCCGACGTCACGACACGGCGTTTGAGTACCGCATTCTCGGAAACGTACGAACGAGATTCATTGTTGGAAACGTTCGCAGCGCCACCGCGCTACTTTCAAACACTCGAACGACAAACTCTCCGCTTTGCTCCGATGATATACTCGATTTACGATATAATAAAGCCGATTATCGGACATACAATTCGATAACATCTATTGTTACTAAAGTAGATGAATAACGAAGAATTCCAAAGTCGAAGCGAAGATATTAGTAGCACTGGCCCGGTGGGCCAGGTGCATTACAAAATGCAATGTTTTATTGTTTCAATATATTTCAACAACAATAAAATGGTATTACAATACGCTCGCAGTAACAATTAAATCTTAATTTCACAATTGTATTGTTGCAACAAACGCACGTTTTAATCGACTCGTAACGATGAGATTTACAATTTGAATACGCATATTAAAACGCTACGAGTTATACAATAAATATAGAGTGCTGTTCCGAGCGTACAGTTGTGTTGTCAATATATACATATATATAGATATATATATAAATGTATATATATGTATATACTTTTAGATAATAAAACGGCGTTCATTAGCGAGTGGCAAAGGCATAATATGATGGTCCTTACGTTTGTCACAGCATTAATTAATATATACTTTTCTTACGATTAATGACACTATCTGTATAATAACGATTTGATGTAAAAACGGCAGTCGGTCGATGAGCGCAGAAATAAATCTGAATGGAAGACACGACACAAAATGAGTTTGAGAATTGTAATTGAAGTTGTTACTTTATATAGAAAGGTAGAGATTTTGTTGCCTTAAGAGACTATGTGTCGTTTTTATCGTTTCGTTTTAAACCCATTTTCTTATCACTCTAATAAGCTCCGCGCGAGCGTATATTTACAATAATTTTTATCGATGGTCCAACGCCAGAAAGACACACATAAACCGTTCGGATTTTGGTTCATCGATATTCGTGCCTTACACATTATTTATCGTACAGTTAATGTTCGAGACGAGACTCTCCAAACGCGTTGGTCGTGGCTTATAATAAATGCATATAAAAAATAAACGCGACCACCATTACCCGGGCGTAATTATCGAAGAGTTCACGTTCGTTCACTGTATAATTATACCTACAAATTTAGACTATAACGAAACGCACTTTTCAAGCGTGTATGTGAATCGTTATTTTTTTTTTTAAATTTATTTATCAGAGTAGGTGGGTGATTATGACAATGTCGAGATCTAAAAATACCGTTTAATCGTTTCGTTATGTTGTTTCAACATTGGGAACATCGTAACGCGTTGCAGCCTTTATGCAACATAGTGTTAAAAAAATAGATTTGCTTTGCTTCTTTTTTTTTTGTGTCGTTCCATAACGCGTCGAGTAAGGGTTGTACGAGGATGAACGATTGCCTACTCTCGGATATATAATATTTATCACATGCCCCATTGAATATAAGTGAGCGAAAGGAATCTAGCTCGGAAAATTGGCCCTACGAGAAAGTTGGCCAGCATTACAGAGACATTTAGAATTTTTATTGCAACGGGATTTCTAACTTCCCATAATACTATTTATCATACACAATTGATTGATCGATCGATTATTTTTGTAAAAGAAAAAGAACGAAGTTGATTGAGTAAACACTGACTTCTTTGGTAGTCTGGACACTTATTGTGAATATTATTAGTGGGCATATTATAAGAACGTTAAATTACACGATTAATGTACACTTCTCGTTCTCCCAAAAACATCTCTTCATTTTAACATTTCTGAAGTCTCATTATAATCTCTGATCGTTACTACGGAAATGCGTATTCGTGGCTAAGGAGCTTGGACAAAGCTTGGCTAAGATTGAAATTTATCCCATTACGTTGACGATAGGCACGAGCTGGGCTCCGTAGCTCTCAGTACGAATTAGAATATAATATAGTTGTACGAGCCTTTCGGAGCTCTCGGCAGTACATCGAATGTCGTGGTTTTACAATAATTACTGACAATAATTTTTAATACGAATTAACTTTAATATCATCGTTTTTTTCTCGACGAGCAGCAGCAGTTCAACGGAATGGAAAAACGTTTTTTCCTACGCGTATCAGGGACCGTACCTTTCGCTCGTGAATCTGGCAATTGCCTGCGTAAGCTGCCGTCATCGATCGGTCGTATACTTATTTGGTTGATTGTAAGATTACTCTACAATGAATTTGAAAAACGAAATGAAAACAAAAGATAAAATTTCATCAATGCGAGATATATATATATATATGTATATAGTATATACTGTTACTTGTAAATTGGTATATGAAACACGTGCAAGGCACAATATTTGCGAACTATCACACATGGTTAGAATGAATTTGTCATTATTCGTCAGCAATTAAAGGACAATCAGTTAATATACAGAGTTATCAGCACCAGTACTAAATTTTTCATTGTTAAGAGTTTGTCACTCGATAGACTCTATCGAGAACTATTGGCGTAATTAGCTGGAACTGGAGGAAATATCTACTTTCTTTTTTTTTCGTTTACCGTTTGAGGCACGTTACTCGTACGAGCGATTGAGCAAAGCTGCGTAAAATTGAAAAAAAGCCTAACAATAGAGCCATGTCGTGTCTTGAGTAAGGAAACAAAACAAACGTATCACTTTCTCGTCCTCAAATTCATCCCCGATGCGATTCTACGAACTTTCGATCTATAGAGCAGCCTTCGTTCACGCGGAGCGCCCTCACCACTTGTATTGTCCTAAAGTATACTATCAAAAACAAAAAAGCTTTCGAAAGCTGTATAGTACAACATACGATAGTCTTTTTAAGTACACGCTCGTTCGTGTAGAGTCGTAAGATCGCGGCCTGTAGAGAGACCTTGTAATCCGTCAGTAACTATAAATATACACATAATTAAGGCGCTCTTTGGTGTTAGCGCCAAATTTCTACATACTAAAAAGATTCGATTTAAATTAGTTCGAGTAAACAGATCTAGAATACCTACTAGACAGCTGCGTGTAAAAAGAAAAACCAACGAACAAATGGAATCTAGTTAATTTTTGGAACATTGCTCGTTCTTGTCTGACGTGCTTTTTTTTGCTTCGATCCTATTTTCTCGCGTGCTCTCACTTACGCAGAGCCCGTTACACCTCTATAGCTCTTTGAAGAAAAGAAGAAAAACAGAGAAAAAAAAAACTATCAACGAACGTTATTTTGTAGTAACTTTCAGCGTTAGTAGTTGACAATTATTACGAACGTCATTGACGAATTATTCGTTATATTGGTGTTGTTTATGTTCTGTGTTATTGGATTGTTAATTATTTCGTTTTTGTTTGTTTGTTTGTTTTTTTAATTTAATTTTCATATGTTCATGTCGTAGTGGTGAGGTGGAGCACCTACCGCACTCGGCATCTGGCAGCCGCGTCGTATGAGAAGCCGCACGGATGGACCACCGTTCCTGATTATATCTATCGCCTCCGAGTGAGTCATGTTTTTCGTGTTTATTCCATTAATCTCAATTATCTGATCACCGACCTGGAATACGAAAAATTGTTATTATAGTTATGGAAATAAATTAAAAGAAAAAAAGAAAAATCGATGAATCGACGACAATTGACTTACTCTGAGACGATTGTCGTTGGCCGCCGGACCATTGTCGGCTATTTGTAATACGAACAGTGGCATATTCTGAAACTCTCGACCGCCGCGAATACTGAAGCCGAAGCCACGCGTGCCCCGGGTCAGTTCGACCGCGTGATATTGTCCCCCGTCACCATCGGCGGTGGGTTCGTCCTTCGAGGAAAACCGAACAGCAAACGTATTGAATAATTTAATCGTTCACATGACGATACCGGTTCTCGGTAAATGCATATCGACGTACCTTCTGAGAGAGCGAAGTGCTGCTGCAGCAATCGTCGAGCGGATAACCAATGGTGAGTGTTACCGAGTATCCGGAATCTTTTATGAGATTAACGATATCCTCGTGGCAAACGTTGGTAATATCAACGTGATTTACTGCGAGAATGTGATCACCGACGTTGAGACGTCCGCATCTCTCAGCCGGCGAACCCTCGATTATTCGGCCTATAGTCGATCCAGCTTTGTTTACCGACGATATTATAACGAATCCGAAGCCTTCGTTCTCCATTCTCGTCACAGCAACGTCGTAAGGATATTGTATGTTCATCCGCCTTCCGTACGTCGATTGAAGATTATCCTGCAGATGATCCTGAGCGTTTATCCGCCGACGAATTCCGAGCGTTACTCTGCCGTTCTGCGAGGCCGTTTTCATTAGCTGAACGACGTGTCGGTGCGACGAATTCATAACGCTCTCACCCTCGACCGACATTATCAGGTCTCCTGTGTTGAGTCGATTGTCCAGATCGGCTGCCCCTCCTGGCACTATGTGCCCAACCGATACCTGCTGACCATAAAATCATTCGATATAGCGATTCTATTAAGCGATAACAGCCGGGTGAGAACTAGCGAAATATCACTTTAGTTCTTTTTCTGTCTATTTTTTCTCGCTACGCTCCTTTGTTATGATGTGAGTGGGACCAACCTGAGATCCTTCCTCGGTACCGCCGACTACCCTGAATCCGAATCCGCTCTCCTGTCTCACCAGCGTTACCAGAGTTTCGATCCATTCGATATCGGGAATCGTCGGACAGACCAATTCAGGATTGTACTGAGGATACCTGCAAAAAAAAAGCAAAGAACCGATTAAATGTTTATACATTTCGGACATCTGATGTATATCTATCAGCGGCGAGAACATACCGCGATACCGAGCTGGAGCGTGGTTGTTCGTGCTCGAAGCTCGTGGTCTCCTTTCGTTTGTCCCAAATCTCGCCGGTATCGACGTTCTGCTCCTGTCCCATTGTGTAAGCATTGTAATCCTGCTCGGCGTACTGGGAATGCGTCTGGGCCGCGTACAAATCCTTGTAGTAGTCGGAATGCACGCTACCGTTCTGTTTCATGATATTTTCATGATGTGCCACGTTAACCGAGTACATCTCATTGTTCATGCTCATTTTGTCGTATCCGACCCAGTCGCGTTTGCCACCCCCGTGCCGCATTGGATCGTCGTCGAGATTCGTCATGGGACCAAAATTTTCCGTCAGATTGGCTATGTTGGCTTTGTAAGGATCGGTGTAATACATTCCACGATTGTAATCGGGATACTTGTATCTGTTGTCGAGGGGATTGAGATCGTTCTCGTTCGGCTGTTCGCTCCACTCGGGTCTGCTCATCTCGCTCGGCGATTTCGTACGACTTCTCGTGTCTATGAGCGGCGTCTTCGGCCTGCTCGGCACAGCGGTCTTCGACTGAGTCGCGTATATATCGGCGGTCGGTGTTTTGCTTCTGAAGAAATACTGCGGTGTCTTGTCCTTCTTCTCCTTGGTCTTGCACGTTGTTCTCTGAACGTGTATGAGAGCTTCCTGATCTATCGGGCAGTCCTTCAAAACTTGTACTACCTCCGAGTGACACATATTCCTCACGTTAACGTCGTTTATCGTCACCAGTATGTCGCTCTCGACGAGATTCTTGCATCGCTGACAATCGACGATCTTTTTAACTTTCTGACCGTGCGAGGAGTCGGCTATTGTGAAGCCGAAACCCATTTCACCCTTGACTATGGAGATGCTTAGAAATTCGGGCTTCGACTGTACGGGCGAATCTTTTCGATCGCCCGAATCACCGTTGTCCGACAGCAGTATGTCGGTGCTGCTCGGCCTTTTTATCGGATTAATTTTGTCGGATATGCACAGATCGGGCATGGAATTTACCGACGTGTTTGCGAGGTTGTCGCCGTTCTGTAGGTTGTGAACGGGCAGGAACGAAGAATCGAGAAAGTTGAAACGTCCGTCGGGCTGTTGCATGCCCGGCTCGAGATCCATGTACAAGCTCGGATCCTCGTTGAGTATGTCCGTGGAAACAGGCATCATTTGCTGCTGGTGAGGCGGTGGATGGTGCATGCGAGGATCGCGTGTGTCACCCGGCGCGCTCACGGCTATCGTCGTTACGACCTCGGTGTTCGGATCGTTCGGGTCGAACGGCAACGGATAACCGCGACACACCTCCAGAGTCACCGTCTCGCCACTGCCTATCGACTTGAACACGTTCACCATCTCGTTGTGGGTGAAACCCAAAACGCACGTGTCGTTCACGTATACCAAAACGTCTCCTGCAAGAGAAAAGTAACGATCGAGACAAATATATAAAATAATTAGCGGTACGAGTTTCTACAGAGTTCGTTCGTGTAAAAGTAGGGACAGAGAGTCCAACTTTCATCCAAACGGCTTCTTAACTTTGTTCTCCAATTATACAGTTAATTACGACTGATTAACCAATTAACGTTAGTGGTCAATTAAACAAAAAGAATGTTAACTGGAGCTTCGTCACTGACCAGTTTGTAGCTTCCCGTCGAGCCAAGCGGGACCGTTGAGAACGACGCTCTTGATCTGCAAGAATTCCTCGACGGCGTCGTCACCGCCGACTATCGTGAATCCGAGGCCTCTCGAGCTCTTCAGCAGCGTCGTGCGTATTCTTTGACCCTTGAGCTTCTTCGGGTTTCTCGTGAAGTTCGGACTCTTCCGGTCGGCTATGCCTTGCTGGGCGCGTTTTGCCTGCAGCACCGGATTCTCGTACTGCGTACGGCGATTAACGTGGTCTATGAAGTACGTCCCGTAGAGCTGATCGTCGATCTTTTCCCATCCGTATGGCAACTCGTCGTCCAGACATTCTTCCAGCGATCGCTTTTGGAACTTCGACAGTCGGGGATCCAGCCAGTGAGACGTTCCTGTGTTGTGGCTGTGAAATATCATTAAATTACGTTATTTCACTCGGTGCGTAAAGGATAGTTTTACGCACGCTTCGCGCGCGTGAAACTCCCCTTTCGTGGCTTGTGAAATAAAATTTCGTACGATGTGTGAAAATGGGGGTTTTCGCACGCGAAGCGTGTGAAAAAACCGCCATTTTCCCACCGAGTGACATAAAAGTTTTATCGCACTAGTATCGTAATGTACTATTTCCTTTCTTCTTGTTTTCATTCTAACTAGAGAATCGGCGCATCGATGATAAATTTTACGCACTCGATAAAGTAAACTTCTCCCGTGTCCGTATAAGCTTTCTCCCAGTTTGACGGCAGAGGACCCAGTTGATCTTCGGACGCTTGATTGCGACATCGATTGTTGGCGTCGTGCTCGGGATTGCCGGTAACTTGTTCGGATCCTGTATTGTACATGTAGTTCGGAGGCACGCGGTGACCCGAACTATCCGTTTCGCTCATCGCTAATATCTCCTTGTCCATGCTGCAGCCTGTAAAAAAATATATAACTATATATCGATTTTTTAGAAAAAAAATAAGACAAGTCTGTTTATGGAGCATTCCATTAAACTCTCGTACCGTCATTAGCATTGTCCATAGAAACAGAGTCTTCGGTCTTGGTTGCCATTTCTTGAAGCCACTGTTACAGCTCGCTATCCTGATGAAATTTTTATTTTTTATTTTTATCATGATAAGTTTAAGTAAGTTGAAGTGTTTTTTTAACTTTTCTAATTCTAGTAGTTAAATCGATGCTAGTACTAAATCAATTCGTGCGTCGTAAACTTACTTAAGTGTTTTTAACTTTTATATTTTTCGTTATTAAGGAGCTCGAATATTAAGGATTTATTATATACTGGTTGTTCAGGGAGAAATCCGTGAAAATCAATAAATTATTTTTCTAAGAACATTGTCAAATAATCCGATACATAGTGCAAATAATCTTTCAGGATATGGATCAACTAATTCCATCGGAACGTCACCGTTTTTATAGACAGTTTGGATTGAAAATCCGTGCATGTGGCCAATAAACAATAATGGTCGGAAAAATAAAAGTTGAGCCTCGCCGCCCCCAGATTCTGCTCCGATCTCGAAAAAAATCTTTAAATTTCGAAGGTCCTTTTTTTTGGAATTTCAATCCCCATAATTATTATCTCAATCTCATTAACAAGACCACACGAATAAAATCTCTTCAACCTAAACGGACATCGCGACCTTACACCGATTGAACACCTGTCCGATCTAGAAAAGGAGCGTATCTAAGAAGAGAAAAAAAAACTCCGATTTTAAATTGCATCTGCCCACTCCCCCCGCCGCCACACACACGCGCACACACACCGTCGAAGCGTGACAGGTGTTCGATATCCGGCAGTCGAAAAAAAATTGTATGGAAATATTATTTTTAATTTTTGTTTCTATCATATCCAAGTGGCCGGGGGTCGACAGTATCGAGCAGGTGTTACGCGTGCAAAATTAACACAGATAAGGCCCGATCTATCTCCCTCTCGAGATAAGAAGAAAACAAGCACGGCCGATAGCCGCGAGAGAGATTTTCACTGCTGCAGCTTGCCCCCCCTCCGATCGCGCGTTTATCCCACACACCAGTGTGTATCGCGCCGAGAGATGAATGCGACTTTCTATCGGATGTGAATAGAGAGATGGGCGTGTGTCGAAGGGTTTAGACCTAGCAAGTACGCTCGTCGTGTTCGTATATCGCAGTAGGCAAACAAGCGTGTACGTGCACGGATTACGGCCCAACTACTGTGACACGAGAAATCTCGTATCAACTGCTGTCAGAACGTTGTGCGTGCTGGCAACGCAAGAGAGAGCTGTACGATACGCGAAGAAGAGATGCGTGATCGGAGCAGAAAGAATCGCGGGTAAACTGGTTTTGCGGTCACGGGAATCTCTGATGTACGTAGTATGTGAAAAATACGAATGGGGAGATAGAAGAAAAAAAAAACAGAAGAAAGAAAAAAGCCGTGTAGAATGCGAGGAAAGCGATGTGATTATTACAGTACAGTGGCCCACGGGAATATTTCCCACGTATGTATGTGCGGATGGATGTAGCGGGTATAATAACTATAAGCCTCGACGTGTTTTTTTTTTTTCTTTTTTTTTCTAAGCACACGCAACAACTTTACGATATTTTTCGTTGGATGATTAACTCACGTTAGCGGACAAGGACCTTAACGCTGCTGTGCGATATCCATCGTGACGATGATACCGTCATATCCCTGCGGGAGAGAAAATATTTCGGCACTGAATCACTTCGCTAGCACGGAAACACGTTCATGATCGAAAGGATACTGGGGAGAATGAGACGGAGAGACCGTAGGACACACCGTACGATATACCCCCACGGACTGTATACGACGCACACTAATGGAAAAATACGACACTCCTGACCACTGTTGAACGTACGGGGAGCGAGAAGCGTGTGTGCCTGTGGTCGCTGCACAAGTGCACGTTCGCCGTGGCAGGGGGAGCAGCGTGCGAGCCATTTACTAACGTAGTTCGGGAGACGGGGAACACATCGTACGGGCCGCGTACGCTGCGCGTTGACGAAGCCAGTAACCACGTAGCGGCAGCTGCGAGCGAGCGACTCATGTCGGTATGGTAGTCTCGAGGGGGGAGGCTAGATGTGGCAGATAATTAAATTCGTTGAAAAATATCAAAATCTTATGCGAGATCGAAAAACGAGTTACCTTCATATTTAGATCGATAGAGTTTTAATAATTGTCGCTATTGAATAGGATAATATTCAAATTCTTCGATTAATATTTTTGTCAATGAATGCTGATTAATTTGTATGGTACAATGTGAAAGATCGATGCGATGAGATGGAGATATTATTTTTGGGATTGTAGCGAATATTATTCGGGATTCTCGGGGAACGATACGATAGGCTTGGCCGCCCCTTCGACCTCGGGCTTCGTAGTTCGGTTCGATCGGAGTACCGCGCCCGGACTCGGGTACGGCCGCATCTGATACAATGGTCCGGAAGCCGTTGTATCCGCTCCGGTTTTCGCCTCGTTGTGCCTCGCCAGACCGTCCGACCATTTGCCTCTGTAAAATTTCATTGAGATCGTTAATTCGAGCATCGGTAGCGATAAATAGTATGATAACTGTGGAGCCTGCGCATACCGTGGAATATCACTGTAAGACGCTGGATCCATGGGATCCAAGGTTCGATCCTTCTTGTCCTTGACTAGTTCCGATCTCGGCGCTCGTCTGACCTCCGGCACTTTGAATCTTTCACGAACGACGAGCTTTTGCTCTTTTTTAGACTCAACCTCGTCCACCTGAAATAATTATCAGATTGAATGAGATAAAAAAAACGGTATAGAGACATTTTTAGCATAATTAGTATAATAATTGAGGACTTTCACCACTATTATTGGAAAAAAAAAAAAAAATGTAATAGGAATTGGAAAGAGGGTTTGTGATAGATGCCTAGTGAAAGAATGGAAATGCCATGTAAGAACGCTTACAGAAAATAAATACCATAATCAATCTTATTACTATTAGCTAGTTATGGGAAATTTTGTACAGTAGATTATACTGAAAATAAAGCTGTATTCTTACTTCCATAGTTTCTTGATCGCTGCCACTCTCATCGCTGGACATATTGTCGTCCTGATCGGCGGCTTTCAGGTGCAATTCTTCCCGCAACTGTGAGGCTGGCTGGGATATCTGGCACTTGGGATGCGCAGGAGGCAGCCAAGAGACCAAGTCCGATGCCCAGTCCCAGTAGTAGTGCTGACCACTGAGTAACATAATTAAGTTCGCTAACAATTAACTAATTGAATTCGCCGGTGCGGTGGCCTAGTGGTTGGCGCGCTTGCTTCAATACGCAAAACACAGAAAAAAAAAAAAATTAAATTATTCAAACGATACAACGCATCAACTGCGGTATTCCGTGTGTTCCTTACGAGCCCGGATCGTACACCGCCTTCCATGTTTCTGGCAGCGGATATCTCTGAATCAGACGCATCTGCTGCTTGAGGTATTTGTCCGAAGGTTGCAGGTGTCCCACGCCCCACAGATCTTTACATTTCTTATTACACTCGTGATAGATATTGTATTTGTTCGGACAGCCGCTGTATCCCTGTGGAAAAAAAAAAAAAATTGCGTCATTAGATTTTATTGTTCGAGCAACCAAATAATTCTTGGGAAGATTCGCTTACCATAAACTTCTGCGACAAATCGATCTGATTAATGTCATCCTTAGTATTGTCATAATCTTCGGCGATGACTTCCTCGTGAACTTTTTTCTTCGGTTCCTTCTTCGACAGTTCTGTTTATCGTACAGAGATATTCGGGATAGTGCGTCAATACTTATTGCTCCGTGAATGTTTATGCTCGCTTCAGTTCGTGTGTTAAGTAGGGTTATACGTTACCAGTTTTGTCCGATCCCGTTACGAGGCCCCTCTTCGCGAGACGCGCGGCTAACGCTGCGGGAAGCGGCATTCTTGTTCTCGAATAAAATACTTTTTAATCCCGGGGTTATCAATTTTTTTGTATTCATAAAAATGAATGATATGCTTCGAGCAAATCCATTTGTGTTGCTTGCATCACTGTCAATGTGGTAACTTTACCGGTAAGAATGGCACGACAAAATTAATCCGATGCAGCGTTTACCCGAAATTGCACCCCAATGAAGGATTAGAATGCCGAATGTTCATTCGTCCGAATGTTCAAGATCACGGAATATTATTTTGCCGACTTGCCATAATTCCGACGGTTTAATATACCGAAACATTGACTGCCCGAAATCCATCCACCCGACGTGTCATTTGCCCGAAAGTCGGCAAAATAATATTTCGTAATTTTGAACATTCGGTGTACCAGTCCTTCGGTAGATTACAATTCCGGGTACACGCTGCATCGGATAAATGAATTTCGGGCGTTTGGAGCGTTCGGGATTATGAATGAGATTTTGGACAAGTGACGGCAAGGCAGGGGTGGGATCCCGGTCATAACTTTTGGTAACGTTATGATAATGATACGCTAACGCTACGGTAACCTTATGCTAGCAGCTCCAATGCAGTGGCAGTGGCACACGTTAATTCGATTAGTTCCCATAGGTACGAAGAGACGCATGCCGTCCATAGATGGCGATGGTAACCCTTACAATTTTTCGACAAAAATGGTATTTTTTCAAAAAATTTTTTTAGAATTGTTTCTTTACTGAAATCGCTTGGTAAATATGCCACTTGAAAACAATGGCGAAGGTTTTAATTCGATATCTCGAAATTTTGAAAATGGAAAAATGATAAGGGGTGACCCTTACAATTTTTCGACAAAAATGGTATTTCTTCAAAAAAATTTTTTAGAATTTTTTCTTTACTGAAATCGGTTGGTAAATATGCCACTTGAAAACAATGGCGAAGGTTTTAATTCGATATCTCGAAATTTTTTGAAAAAGTGCCTTTTCGCAAAATTTAACACAGGATTCCCTATGCCGAAAGTGGTCAATTTTTAAAATTCCGAAAAAAATACAAGTCGCCAGTGTTTCGAGCCGGAAATGGGTCACTTGGAGCCAATGGAGTTTGAAGCGGTGCACAGATGTGACGGATATCCCTCCCATCGCTGTCTATCGACGGCATGCGTCCCTTCGTACCTATGGGAACTAATCGAGTTAACGTGTGCCACCGCCACAGCATTGGAGCTGTTAGCATAAGGTTACCGTAGCGTTAGCGTATCATTATCATAACGTTACCAAAAGTTATGACGGGGATCCCACCCCAGCGTCGCTGACAGATGGACCAATCAAATCAATCCGTCATCACAACGTAATCATTTCCACGACGAAAAGCCCCAAGTATTGAAACTCGCCCATAGTTGCGGGGTTGCGGTGACCACTTGGGAGTGTATACTGCTTTAAAACAGGCTTCATAACCTCGAAGCTACTCGAAACGACAAAGAAATTGTAGCTAATATTGACAACGCGCCGGAGAAATAATTGAAAGATCATGAATACCCTTTCACATCGGGACTCAAGTGACAGTTCTGAAACAAGGTTCGTTCGAAATTGCATTTCTCAATGTTTGAACGATTATTTTTCATTGTTGCACATCGATCAACAGTGCCGTGATGTCATCGACGTTCGTAGGTTATGTTTTTGTTTCGAAAAAATTATTTCCTTGTGATAATTTTTACGATGAAAAATCACTTCATCCGTCAGAAATTTTCCGGACATGTGTTCTAATAATAAAACGGGGTAATTAATTCTCGGCACTGAATTTTACAACAAAATAGTTACAATTAAATAATGATAAGAGAAGCGCGTACTCACAATCATGTCTCATGTGAAGTGTTATTGACTTTTGTAAATCGTAAACTTAAGTTTTCTTTACTTTTTCAACTTTCATACTTTGCTATTCTGGATTTTTAGGATTTATTAGATATTATATACTGATTGTAAAGATGAAATCCGTCGGAAGAAATGAATTTAATTTAAAAAAATAAAATACGATTTTGGAACATTTTCATTCTGTCAACATTACAGACGCAGCTTCCTTGAGTGAATAATGTGCAATTTACTGTCAACGATGGAGACCAAAGTGACCAGCAAGACCAGCAGTCTGAAAGCTCTTCTGCTGCGCGCGTGGCGGGAACGCTGGAGCGATTTGCAGTGGGGAATAAACATCAAGACGGTAATTCTGGCAAAAAAAATTCAAAAAATAATTTTCTTAAAATTGTCGACAATTTTTTTGTTTTTTTTTTTCTGGCAAGATGATGATTTTTCCTTACATTTACATGCTGCAGATATTGCCTAGAGGCGTCAGCGGAGATGTTTACAATTTGGCGGATTGCATACTGCAGCAGGCTTTGGTCGGGCCTGGCCCCAATCAACTTGTACTGTCGTACCTGAAACACTCGTTGAGCTCCCAGGTTTGTTTCCAACACGGAAGCGTGAGAATGGTTTTTTTGTTCGTTCATGGTACATTCGATGAGGAAAGTTGCAAAATGATTGTGAATTTTTCAGCTGGTATCTTACGCGGCAGTGCTTCAAAGAATTAGCAAGTACGATGCCTTTCACAAGCCACACTGCATAGTCTGCCTTCTGGAATTCCTCGAGACGATACAAGTGGGCATAACATGTAGAGGAAAACCGGAGGAGGATCTGCTAGCTGCATCTGTACTGTCGATTGTCGATTGGTTGCTGCAATGTTACTTGCACACGCTGACCAAGGTACCGCAGAACAGTTCCATGCCGACACAGACTTACGAAGTAATCGACAAGCCTGCCAGCATACTCAAGCAACTGCTAGGCTCAGAGTTCATATGCGCCATGATGTATCTCGCTAAGCACGATGACAAAGGTCATTTACATTTTTTTTTCCCCCTTGATAGATTTTACAGTTAGTCCGATGGGCTAACTTCTTCATACACATCTCTCAGACAGTCAATCAATTTAAGAATAGACTGCGTCTCATATATGTTCACCTGATAATCAGTTACTAACAGATGCACATTTTATAAGTGTCTTTTGCACTTTTCTTTTGTAAATGTCAATAATAGTAATATCATGTCGAATGTTTTTTTTTTTTAGAACTTTACATCGAGGTAACAAAAAAGTGTGTAGAAATCGAGGTGCTTCACAAAACGAGCAACAGTTTGAAAGCGACGCCGTTGATCGAAGAATCGTTGAAGAAACTTATGAACCTCGAGATCGAGAGCATAGCGGCAACGACGGCAAATTTTCCCATGGAATCTATAAGTTACTGTTTGCAACCATTTTTCGCGGTTCAAGTACTGCTCAATCCCAGCACGGAGACAGCAGTTTTCGTCAATCAGTTGCTCATGATTCAACGACTGAAGGGTTACACCAATGCTAGACTGTACTCTGAGATCATGCGAGCTTGTCTGATGTGTCTGCACAACGTTGCCGGTACCGTAAAAGAGTCGCAGTGGGGCGCGATGACCTTTCTCAAAATTCCGTTCATACTGAAGGAACTTCATGCCACGACGCTCAGCAGTTAGTTCTTAAATCCAATATTTTTTTACCGGTACGGTCGGATTTGATCAACTGACTGTTTTTATTAATTTTTCTTTCGTCACCAGGTCCCGACGAAAAGTTCGAGTACTCGCCCGACATTCTCGACGCTTTCGAGCTCCTTCTGCAGTTCAAACCGCTTCTGGACATAATGGATGCGACTTGTTCTTGCAACAGCATCGAGTGTCTGTTGAACGAACTGCAGAAAGTCAATCTTGTGACGGAGAAGCAAGTCAAACAGCTCAGCAGTCGGAGGTAACTAAAAGAACCGCCCCAGTCAACTCGCAGACAACACTCGAGTTATATTCGAATTTTGTATAATCCTTTTTTTTTTTGCCTCTTCAACAATCTTTTACGGTCTACAACGTTGTAGATATGCTCGAAAATGAACAAACCCGAACAGAAATGTTCGATGAAAACATGTCCCCTTGAAATGTTGCAGAGAAGGCGTTGCGGCGGCTTTGCAAAAATTGGAGTCGTCGAGTTCTCCGACATCGTCGATAATGAAAGTGATAATACGAGCGGAGCCCACACTGGTCGGAATTCTAAAGACTCTCGACGGTAATTGCGTCAACATAGCCGACGGTCTTCTGAACATGTTGCGCCAAGTGTTGAATGGCAAGAGCCTGGATCTCATGCTTGCGGTGGCTTCCGTCGAGGGACAGCTTAAAAATTTTGTTTCCAAGCTCATAAAATTCAACGAGCGCAGCAAAATGAGCGACTCCACTCCCGGACAAAATGCGGCTCTGCAGGCTATGCTCTTCGATATATCGTTCCTCATGCTGTGCTTCGCCGTGCAAAATTATGGATCCGATGTAAGATATTTTTCAATCCTAATCGTCCTATATCGTTTTCATCGCTGCTATTTTCACCTGATCTTGTCGTTAAGAAAAACTTTTGAAGAACGCAATGAATTTTTTCCAGATCGTTTTGGAGGAAGGCGGCGATTCCTTTTTCGAGCAATGGGCGCGGGACTGTCTACCGGAGCGCAACAAGCCAAAATCCCCGCAAAAGATGTTGCAGGGAGTGGATCAGTCACGCGTCGAGGCTCTTCTCGGTCAGATCAAGTCCGGCGACCCGGATCGCAAGTCAAACAACGTCGAGTGGCCGGTCACTTGCCAGAGTGCTATGGGCGCTGTCAAAGAATTGCTTTGCGCCTGGGAGAGCGGCGTCGTCGGTGCCTGCGACGTCAAATGCGCCCTCGACGGTCTCCGCTCCACGGCTTGCTCGCTTCCGGTTTGCGCGGCTGCGTGGCTCTGTGCGCACATGAGCATCACTCATCAGGACGCTCTTCTCAAACCGATGAACATGGTTCAACAATTCGTCACACCATTGCCCACCGATCAAGACGACACGTGAGAATCTTATATCGACAAACAACATTCTAAACAATTCTCTTCTTAATAAATTGCTCTATAGTCGCATCCATACGATTTTTTTGCTCAGGTCAAATCTGATGTTCCAAATAATTCGAAAGATGCAGTACGACGTTCATCCGCCCACACAATCGAAGACAAAGGCACTTTCGATGACTCACAAGTGAGGAACTAGCGACATTTTATGGACAAAGATTCATACAGATTATTCGATAAAAAAAAAAGAAAAATCTCGAAATGTATTACGTTGCAGCATTATCTCGCGGCAGCCGATATTGGAACAATTGAAAAACGTGTGGCTGGACAGCCAACAGCGCGGTTGGGTGAATATCCAAGCGACACAGATTCTCGAGTCTCTGCTGTACACCGCTGGCTCGTGCTGGTTCGTCTCGAATCTGGTGAAGGAAGGACTCAAGTATCGATACCAAGAGGAATTGGATCAAGCTGTCGATCTACTGTTCGCCATTTTTCATCTCGACATCGAGAACTGCACGCTCGATCTTATAAATCACATAGTTCCGCAGTACCTGTACAATTCTATGCAGTGAGTGTGTTCGTTCGGAAAGAATTCTAGAACAAGCGTTAAAAAATAATTTATGTCACAGGAGCGAGGAGCTGGTGGAGCCGCAGTCGTCGGAACTGGCGAAGCTCTGTGTTTACTGCATACTCTCGAGTTTGGAGTACAGCAACTCGACACCGCCCCGGAGCGGTAGCAGGAAGCGAACGCGCGGCGAGCTCGAGGCCGAAGAGCTCGAAACCCTGTGTGGTCCGGCGAACAAGATTCTTCGACTGAACGAGTCCGGCGATTCGAATCCAATATTCGGCACGAATTCGCCCCAAACCCAGGGACCGACCAATGGCCAAAGATCAATCGTACTTCGCGAACCATTGCTCACTGCCCTCGATGGGCTCTTTCGGACTTTTACCTTCCTCGCCGGCAGAGACGGCGAAGTCTCCCAACAGACACACTTCATTCTACAATTCTTGCGCCTCATGGTCCAGTGCGGAAAAGACAGGACCCGTGTCGTTCTTGAGGGAATGCCGCAGACTTTGGTAAAGGAAAAAAAAGCTTCCTGACACTTTTTTAAAACAATTTAATGCAATTAATAATATGATGACAATGTTGTGTTTTTATAGGTGCCTTGTTTGCTCAAGGCATTGCCCGAACTATTTACGACTGACTTGCTGCTGAGGTTGTACGACATTCAGACGATACCCGGCCGGAAGGCGACCGCCCGCGATCTCTGCATGCTTCGAAACATCAATCTGAAGCCGTCGAAGTGACGCGTAGCCATCGAAGTGACTCTCAGGATTTAATTAACAATTTTACACGAGCCACCAGCGCTATCGGTGTATTATAGTGATATTGTCGACGGACGGGGTTATTTAAAGTACTATTTTAGAAAATATATAACGTATTAATTTGATACTCGACCCGCCAATGAACGGAAATGCAACATGCAAAACAAATTATGATCTGGATCTTTTTTTGACGACGAATGATTACAGTCCTCTGATCTCAATCGAACTTCGAACTATAGTCGTACCGAAAAATACGTATGTTACCCAAGACCCTTGAAATCAAAACTACCTACTATTTTTTAGCGCACGACGTATACAAATTCTATTTTTCCCAGACATATTTTTTATTTTCAACTGTATACATAACACAAGGTGGATTTGGTATCAAGTCTTTATAAAATACAGTGTTTATTTTACGATGTGAATGAGAATTTGATGAATTTTACTTATAGTTTTCGAACAACAGGCCTTTGGCAACCGGAAGTGCGGCTTCCTTACTCAATAACTTCTCGACGATCGCGAGTCCAAAGTCGTACGCAGTGGCAGGACCCTGGCTAGTTATCAAGTTACCTGTAAAGAGGCAATTTTTGACATCATCGAACTCATTGATACGATAAAAACGGATGCAATGAAAACGATTCTTACCGTCGGTAACGACCTTCTCGCTCAAATATTTGTAATCGTCGGTCAACTGGTCCTTCATCGACGGGTAGGACGTTATTTGCTTTCCTTTCGCTATTCCGTGAGCCTTCAAGGCCGTCGGAGCAGCACAGATCGCAGCGATAACGCGATTTTCAGCTTCTTGAGCCTTCAAGAGTGCTCCAACTTCCGGCGACTAAAAAAATTATAGTTACTTGACCTGTAGTGTCAATCAATTTGGAAGATTTTTTAATAGATTTAAAATACTGCAAATGCGAATTACCGATGCAAGTGCTTTGGATCCTCCGAGCCCTCCCGGAAGGATAACGACGTCGTATTTTTTATCTTTCGTCGCCTCGGAAAGTTTAGCATCGGCGATTATCTTAACGTCCCGGCTGCACTTCACGGTTTCATTTCCGGTGATACTGGCCACCATTACGTCGATCTGGAAACCGTGATTTCGTTCCTTATTACAATAGTTTCTTCAAGCCTCTTTCAAGGTAAAAAAAAAAGATTTGGCTTTGTAGGAATTGTGAAAAGTCGTTTGAAATTCGCGCTTTTTCCGCATATTCCGATATTTTGAGGTTAGCTGACGTTATGTGTGCGAAGGGATGAGGATATGTAGTTGAGATGAACGAAAATTTGTGGACTTGCCCCGGCACGACGCAAAACGTCGACCGTGATAACGGCTTCCATCTCTTCGGCACCGTCGGCGAGCAACAGAATTGCACTTTTCTTCGCCATTATCGTAGCCGCGTTGAACGAGAAATTTTTCGATGCAGCGAGATGTTCGATGGATTGGGAAACTGCGCGAACCGGTCGCGAATAATGTGCGATTACGGAACGAGCCAAAAGAACGACGACGGCTCGGGACATGCGTTTATACAACGATCAGAAATCGTAATGATGATGGTGATTGTGGACTATCAATAAAACCGCTGTATATATAGCATATGAGCATACTGAGCTTGCGCGGACGATCATCGGCGGGATTTCATCGTATATATAATATATCTGTACGGTTTTTTTTTCCCTTGAAATCTACTTCAATAGTCTCAGTAACGATTGTCCTTGAATCTAATCGATGGCAGAAGTTGATTGACCATAATAAATTTAAATCTACCACCAAATGCAAATATTTGCACATTTGAACAATGCACCATGGTAAAAGCGGCAACTTTTCAAATGAAAAAGAAAAAATATACGAATTCTCTAGTGAAAAGTTATAGCAAACGCGAGGGTAACGAGTCTTACTACATATAACAAAAAAAAATTATTAAGCAATGTGCAAATTTAATTTTCATTCGTTTTTTAGCTCGCTGAAAACAAAGTTACTTCAACGAGGAAGCGAAAGACCGAGAGTCATTGCACCGTGGTGGAATATCATCACCGCTCGACGCGACCAGAGGCGACCAAACACGTAGCGTCATAAACTTAGCGCCAAAGTAAAGTGAGCGGTCGAAATTTTCACGAAAAGTCGTTTTCCCTTTCTCCTGTCCGCGGGTTGATCGTCGTCGTTGCCGCGAGCGGTTCGTCTCCGTCCCCACAGCACAGTATAGAGTAAAACCTAGAGGCACGGTATACATTGGTATATATACATAGTACGAGCGTCGGAACAAGTGGAACGCGTGGAATACGGACCGCACCCCCACAAAAGAAAAACGAAACAAAACGCATCAGCAGCAGCAGCAGCAGCAGTAGTACTACAAGATGGCTGCGTATGGGTGTTGTGGCTGCTGTTAAAATCGCGTTTACAAGTGCAAATACAGTGCGTGCGAGACGGCAAAATCCGCAAACCCATACGACAGTGCACTCCTCGATTACTCGAGCCAAAGAAAATTGTCGGTTAAACCACCAATGGTCAAGTGAATTCGGACTGATTTGTCGGTTACGTGCGGACCGTAAACGAAGGGTCACACGAGTTGTGTGTGATATAGTAGTAATATAATCGTGGGGGGAAAAAAGGTGACGCGAATCGGCGGGAGACACGACGACGACGTCAACGAGGACGAGAGAGGATCGTGAGTGGAAACGAAGAGAGCACCAAAGATTCGATCGTGTGTGGGGTGGTGGGGGGGGGGGCTGCGGAAAAACTTAAAAGATGCATCGTTCACAACGCTGAAATAAAATTGAAGCTCCGGTAAGTTTTCCGTTTAACATTTTCTTTTTATTTCGACTTTTTTTTTTCCTTTTTCTCTACATCTCATTCTCTCTTCCGTCCCTTTTGTCGTCAATGTCGCCGATACCGTGCTGTTTGAGAAAGAGAGAGGGAGCGTGAGAAAGAGAGAGAGAGAGAGAGAGAGAGAGAGAGAGAGAGAGAGAGAGAAAGAGACCGAGAGTGAGAGAGTGAGGGCGGGGGGGAGGGAGGGGCGGGGGAGAGAGAGAGAGTAATAGAGAGAGAGAGAGAGGGAGAAAGAGAGAGAGAGAGAGAGAGAGAGAGTTCGATTGTTTTTATCCCCGGAGCGTTTAGCGGACGAGAACGGCGTCGTGCGCATCTCTTCGCTTGTCGCCGGGCGTCGCGACGCCACGCACGCGATTCTTATTCCCTTTTTATATTCTCGTTCTTTCGTTCTTTTTTTTGTTCCTTCTTTTTTTTTCACGATTTTTACATATTCATGTGTTTGTTCCGAGTACCCCCTCCCTCGCCTCCCGAGTCTTTCCCACTCGGAAAATATTTGGACGGGTGGCGTGCACGAACGCGTCAAGGTGCAATTTGTATGGGCCTACGGGGGAACCTTTCACTCTTTTCACTTTCCGTCTCGTTCCATTGCATTATCTCCCACTCGTGGGCACGAACCACAAACTTTGACCGAGCAAGATTCAAAGTGATTTTTCTTTTCTTTTTTTTTTTTTTAGTTTTTTCATTCTTTCTTGTATCTATGAACATTGAAATTTCGTGTTTCAGATACAGTTGTAGGCTTTTGCCTCTTCCTTATGAAGCGGTCGCATCATTGCATTAGCATCTTTGCGTCGCTACCCGTGACCTGATGAAAGGTGCGAATGAGACTAACGTCTGAACGCTTTCAACTAGTTTTAACTACGTTGCGTTGCTATAATAACGGACCGAAGTGAAAAAAAAAAACCGGTAAGATTCTTTGGAGTTTCGAGGTAACACGAAACTTCTCCGAAAGAAACTAATTAACGCTATACGGCAAATGGTGATATAAAGAAACGAATTTACACACTTCGGATGAGATCTGAAAGCAGTCTGTGCATAGCGCGGGTTTGCAATTTCATAAACGTACCGTGGAATTTCTCTCGGCTGAATCGCTCTTATGATTTATCCTATCCACGCCAGTTTCTAGACAATAGTTTCTCTGTACCTTCGCCGTGCCAGTCGTCGTTATTGTATCAAAAGTAAAAAACCAGTTTTTATACCTGAAAAAATCTACGTAGCCGCATAAAACAGTTGAAAACGTTGAAAAGACAAATTTCAATTAAGTAAACAAAACTCCATGAAACTAACGACATATTTCATAATTTTTAGAATGTTACCGAGATTTGTGGAAACACGTGAAAGCACAATTTTTTCTTTACCTTCGTTGAGTGAGATACTGCATTTTTTTCAACATCCCAAATTTTTATCCTTCTCACAAATAGAAATAATGCTATTAATGTCTGCATTTAGCCATCCAACATGAAAAATATTTGTATTTTTAATCGAGATTTTTCGATGCCACTTTGCCCCCAATTTTCTTTTCATTAACCATTCAAAAACCTGGAAATCTTGTCGGTATACGAGAATAAAATTCACAGTGATATTTCGTGAGTAACCTTGAGCGAACAAGCGAAAAATGTTGATAACGATAGATTTTTTGATTTATCGATCCTCTTAACAATCGAGATCCAAACCTCACAATGATTTCCCACAAATTTCCCTCAAATTTTTTACTCCCTTCTTATCGTATGAATTTACAATAAAATTATTTTTCTCCGAAATTCGCTGAGTCCCGAGCTTGGACGATGCGTGCGATCTTCACCGTGACTAGAGACCACTTCGGAGTTAGATATAACCAAGGCGATTAAGATTTTTGCGAAACGTCGGCGAGCTGATTTACAAAACAATCAAGGAACCCAGAAACATCGTAGTGTGATTTTCTTTTGCTCTTTTAATTGCATCCTTTGTAATGAATGAGAAGAAAAAAAAGGATCAATTCGTTGTCGTTACTTCGTTTATCGAGAGGACAATCGATCGAGCAAACAAGCTCGTCGACGCGAAGTAAGAGTTCTTCGTTATTCGGAAGTTGGAAAAAATAAAAAATAAAGAGTGAACATTTTGTACGGTTAATTTACAAATGAGCATGCAAAGAAAAATTTAATATTGATTATTATGATGATTATTATAATGAAATGAAAACGTTGAAATGACATTAGCACTGATAGAATGACTATACGGTTCAGGGGGTGGATGATAGGATATTACTGAAAACGGAAGATCGAAGCCAGTCGATACGCTGGAGAAAGACGGCGGAGCTTCGGAGGAGGGGGAGATGTCCGCCGGCACCCAGGGCGAGATTCGGGTCGGTCCATCGCACCAGGTTTGCCAAATTCATTGAAACAGAAAAAAAAGAACAAAAAAAAGTCAAATTTTTTGAAAAAAAAAAAATTAGAAGATTACGATGAAGAAGAACGTATGGTCTGCCACGTAGCTAAATTACACGGTGTACCCGACCGCGAGGCCTTTCATTTCGTATCGTTTGTTCGAAAGATAAAGATAAAAATTATAAAAATGAAGTTTGGAAGGTTTTTTTTTTTTGGGAAATGGGGTGACAAATGAGGATGATTCAACTAAGGGAATACATTTCGTATGTCATTTTCTACTTTTTGGAATTGAAAACAGCAATAGAGTTATGTATGGACCAAGACAAAGACTTATCGTCGAGTGGCTCTAGAATGGTATCCAGTCACGGTGAAAAGCTCGTACGCATTTTTTTCTCTATTTATGTAAAACAAGACAAAAAAAAACAAACAAAAAATTAACAATTTTATTGTAGCACAAAATCTATAAATCTATCTTGTCGTACTATAATAACGAACGTCTCAAGCAGCCGACCATAAGATTTTGTGTCCAACACGAGGTTCTTTTTTATCCGATTGTAATTATTGTGACATTGGTAATTGTTGTGATATTGCAGGGATTATACCGAGTGGGTTCGTGACGAGGGTAACGCGAGTTACTTGAACCATTCGACAGCGGAAGGGTCATTTTTACTTCAAACGCTGAGTTATAGTTAAAGTATTAAAAGAAAAAAGAAACTAAAATCAATTACAAGCATAGCTGTTTTTTTTTTATTTTTTCTTTATACCTTTGAAGCATAGTACTGCATAACTACAACTTTTTAAAAAAGTTCAAAACATCAAAAAATACCTTGTACACAGGCGTGACAAAAATGTTTGAAAAATTGTAAAAAAAAAATGCATTCTGCTTCAAAGGATTAAATCATCTAAAACACACTCTTTCTCTCCATTCGTGTTTACATTTTTCATCTATAAAAAAAAAGTCGCACCTTCGAAAATGCAACGGAGATTTTCTTTTGGGTATCTCGATAGCAGCAGCTTCGAACCAAGTTCGATAAAGTTTTGAAACATCTTGATGACCAGTAATAAAAAAAAACATACCGGTGACACACGTCACTCTAATGTTCTTTAAACATTTCGATTTGTGTGATTATCATTGCAGCCTCTTACAATTCTCATCAACCGTTTTCAGCTCGTGTTTTCATCCGCTTCCCATTACTCTCAAATACACCGTAGTTGCTCGTCTCATTAACGATAACGAAAATCCGGAGTTCGGGCCCGTGTAATTAGCTAACTCGCATTGGCAGCGTGGCAAACCTCTTCTTGGTGCGACAGTAATGTTTAAAAAAAATTTGAACAAAAAAAAATCGATCCTCGACACGATTTTACACACCTGCGCGATTGTCAACTTGATCTCATTACTTTTCACCGTCGTTTTCATTGTATCGATCGATTGGATCAATTACACTTTATGGAGGATCGATTTTTAAATCCTGCGTCTCGCTCTAAGTAGTTATCCTTATCGCACTATTCCTAATATTTTCGTGCGTTCTTGCCTACCTTCTTGAACGGTTGCAATGATTTTTTTTTTAATTACAATAATGATGGTAATTTATATCATTAAAAATGCTTCAAGCCTCGGATTCGTCCATTGCGAAAAACTTTAGTAAAAAGAGAAAAAAAGTTTCTATCCGGTAACTTAGATTTTCAAGGTAAACATGATCAATTTTATATAAATAAATTGTTGCCAACTATGGATTTTTTTATCTATAAATTTAGAGGTTTTAATGAAAATCTGGTGTTTACATATTAAAGAGTTGATCGCAGTGAGCGAATACGGCACGCAACAATAGTCTCTCGTCGACTATTTAGTATTTTCGTGTGTGACTGTGCCTGCATGAATGTGCAGGTAATTCTCCGAGCTTCCTACCGCATACCGAAGCGGCTCTATTGGTAACGGAATCATTAACAAAAAAAACAGCCCCAAAAAAGTGTATAAAAACCACAGTTTAACGATGAGCCGAATTGGTAAAAAAAACAACCAGTGTTTTATCCACAATTCAAAACGGTAAAATTCTTTCCATTGATAATTATGAGTTTCAGCCGATAAGCTCTTGACTTTCAGTCGATAAGCTCTCGAACGATTTTTGGCCTTTTTCGCGTGTGAAAAAAAGCGCAGTTGCTCGTAGTCGCTCCTCGCTTGCCTCACCCGTGGTTGACGATCCGATTGCCAATAGAGTTGTTCGAAATGTCGATCGAGATAAAAAAAAAAGAAAAGAAAATGAATGTTTAAAAATCAAATACTAACATTTGCTTGTCGGTGCAATTGTGCGGTGGTGCTAACGGGGCGGAAATTCGCAAAATTCTGGTGTACAGGAATTGGTTTCTTGCCAGGCCCGTTTGCCTGATTACCGGCCGGGCGTGCCAATTGCCGATCTGCTGCCCGATCCCGAGTTCTCCAAGGAGCGCGAGGAGCTAAGATGGGTCCCGGCTATGTCATTGGACGGAGATTTACTCATGTACCTGAGGGCGGCTCGTTCTATGGCCGCATTCGCCGGTATGTGTGATGGAGGCTCGCCGGACGATGGTTGCGTCGCGGCTTCCAGAGACGACACTACCATTAACGCACTCGACATACTCCACGACTCTGGATATGACCCAGGTAGGGCGTTGCAGGCCCTCGTCAAGTGTCCCGTGCCCAAAGGCATCGATAAGAAATGGTCCGAGGAAGAGACTGTAAGTCACCCACCTCCCTCATCCGCGAACACACGAATCCCATTCGTTTCGACACAGAAAAAAATAAATTTAACGCAAACCTCTTTTTTGCTTCTTTCCAGAAACGATTCGTCAAGGGTCTACGTCAGTTCGGCAAAAACTTTTCGCGCATCAGGAAGGATCTGTTACCCCACAAAGACACGGTAACTATAATCCGCTTGAGTGCAACAGAAAATCACCGATCGGTCGCTTAAAAAATATTTTTCTTCAACATTCAAAGCTTGAATCAAACTCATATATTCAAAGAACCACGATATACGAGCAAACTTTGTAATGCTCGCAATTATTCGAGCCAATTTCCATTAACAAGATCGAAGAAGATCAAATTATTTTGACGATTTTGAAAATGTTATTAAACATTGTTAAATGTGTTACTCGAAAACAGCCGGAGCTCGTCGAGTTCTACTACCTTTGGAAGAAGACGCCCGGCGCGAACAACAATCGTCCCCACCGTCGTCGACGTCAGGGCTCGTTACGGCGTATCCGTAACACGCGTAATTCGCGAGCGGGCACGCCGAAGGAGGAGGTTTCGACGGCCCAGCCACAGCAGACGCAGCAGCAGCAGCAGCAGCAACAGTCGGTGGGTTCGGTCAAGGACGGTACATCGGCAAGTGTCGGTAGCGGCGACACCAGAAGTGGAACCGGTGAATCTCGCGGTAATCGGGAGGCGAAGGAGGCGGCAGCCTCGGAGTCCGAGACGGCGGCTTCCGGTGGAGGGGGAGGTGCCTCGGGAGGCGGTAACAACACTGGCACCGCGGGAAACAACAACAACAACAACAACAGCAACAACAACAATAACAACAACAGCAGCAGCAACAACGCGAACAGTAATTCGAACAGCAGCAGCAACAACAACAACAGCAGCAGCAACATCAATCCCGGAGGGGAGATAAGTTCGGTGACGGAGGACGAGAATTCGGAGGAGGACAGCGATTCGCGCGACACGAACACGAACGGCTCGGCCCTGTCGTCCTGCCAGCACTGTTTCTCGACGACATCGAAGGACTACCAGGTATCGGGGAAGGACAGATTGTTGTTGTGCGCGGAATGCCGTTCGCATTCGAAGAAGACCGGAGAATTGCCGCCAGCGCCGCCTTATCTGTTCAGGCCGGTGCCAGCGGAGTCGCCTGACAGCCCGGGTAGAATGAGAACGCGAAACAACAAGGCTAAAGAGTCACCGAGGCCGTCGAGACCAAGACGCACGGGTGGCGGCACGGACACACCCGAGAACGAACAAAAATCACGGGCCGGCGAGCAACAGTCGCAACAGTCGCAGCAGCAGCAACGCGAATCGCAGAACAGGGAATCCCAGTCGTCCAGGGATTCGTTGAGTTCGCAACAGAACGTCGACAAGACGAAGAAGTCAAAGAGCGGGAGCGGGTCGACCGGGGCCGGGGCCACCGGACCCGGAAAACCCGAAACACCGAAGAAGGGACAGAAAAGGTCGCAGACCGACGAGGCGGATGAGGATAAGGATTCTCAGAAGCGAAAGCGCGTCGGAACCGGCGAGCGGGCTGAGAGTCCGGCGGAGTCTTTGACGACCGACAGCAATTCGCTCATGGACGAGCCGGAACGCGAGGGAGAGCCCGAGACCGGAGAGAATCTCGTGGCTAACGCTGGGACCCCGGTGGCGCCGTCAGGCACGTCGACGACGGAGGAACCGGCCAGTCCGGCTGCCGTGGCGACCGAGGAGGAACCCTCGGAACCCACACCAGCCGCAACGCCGATTCCTCCCGTCACTCCTCAGACCCTTCCCATCAACGTCCCCGTCATCCATTCGATGGACAAAAAACCAAATCTCGACGACATTGGCTCCAGCGTTGCGACGATCGCGACGCCGTCGGATGTCATAAAGACGGAACCGGAAGAACCGCAATCGTCGGCGTTGATCGTGCCTATGCGAGAGGTTCAGCAGCAGCTACCCGTGCAAATGAAAATCGAGCCCATCTCAACGGAGACGGACATGTCGCCGAGTCAAGAGGATTCCAAGGACCTCATCGAACACGGACAGCCGCTGTTGCAACAGAGCCAACCTCAGAACTTGGGCCTCTCCGTACCGCAATCGATGGCGATAAACGATCTTGCCCAGAGCATGCCGCGAAATTTGTCCCAACAGTCGTTGATGGCCAATCCAATAAATTGCGGTGGGGTCGGTATGGCTCAGTCGTTGGGAGCGCCACTTCCGCCTCCACAGCAAATGTCCCAGCAAATGTCTCAGCAAATGGGCGGACCGATGGGCGCGCAATTGGCGCAGCAGCAACAGGTTACGCAGATTCATCCGTTGAACATGCAATATCCCGGCGTGCCGCAACAGAGCATTCAGAGTGTGCCGAGAGACTTGTCGCAGGGAATGCAAATACCCGCCGGTCTCGGACCAGTCTTAGGACCCCCTACGATCTTGGGACCTCCGATTCGCGACCCGACCGTTGGGATCCTGGCGCCTCAGAATCTCACGAATCACGCGGACTCGATGATCGTCGGACAAAACTTATCCGCCGGCATATCCGTTCCCGCTCTCAATCTCAACATAGCGCAAAATTTGGCTACGAACATGTCCCAGATGTCGCAACTTTCGTCGGTGTCACCGCAGCCGTTGGGGCTCACAGTCTTACCCCAACAGCAGCAGCAGGACAATCGCATGGCCGAAAGAATGCGCGAGGACGAGGTGAGAATGCAACAAGCGGCAGAGAGAATGCGCGACTCGCGGATGATGGTCGACAGTCGTCAGAACGAACGAATGATGTCCGAGCGTATGATGGACGGTTGTTCGAACAACAATCCCGAGGACAATCGTCCCGATCGGCCCGAACCGCCCAGCAATCTTTTTCAACCGATTCAACCGCCCCCGGGCATTCCGGGCCTGATGAACCCCGACAAATCTATGGGACCACTGTACAGTCTGGCCGGTACGCCACCGATGGAACCGCAAAATTTGAAAATCAAACAGGAGATCGTGCCGCCCGAGCCAGATCCCCTGCAGAGCCTGAAGGAGGTCAAAGTTCCTGGTTTTCAGGGCGGTTTTCCCGGTCCCAGTTTGGACAACATTAAGAAGGATCCGGACGCGAGTAAACCCCCGACGCCTAGCAAACACTCGCACTCGAGTTCGCAGCATCATCAACAGCAACAGCTTCAGCAGCAGCAACACCACCAACAGCAACAACAGCAGCACCAGCAGCAACAACAACAGCAACAGCAGCACCAGCAGCAACAGCAGCACCAACAGCAGCAACAACAGCAACAGCAGCAACAACAACAACAACAACAGCAACAACTTGCCCAAATTCAGTCGGTAGCTGCATCGCCCCAGCCGAGTCTGCCTCCGCCCCCGACGTCGATACCCCAGCCTGTGATGCATCCATCCCAACAGCCCAGTCCGCACATGGCGCATCCCTTCCATCCTCACCACGCGTCGCTCATGCATCATCCACTTTTCGCGGCGATGCATCCCGCCTATCATCCGCACGCTTATCCGGGTTACCCACCGGTCCCCGGATACCCGTCCTTCCCACCTTATCCTTACGGACCAGTGCCTCACGCGATACCACCCCCTTCCCCCCAACGGAGCCAGGAGAGCTCGACGATGATGTCGGCGCATCACTCCAGCACGAGTTCGTCGAGCGTCACGACGTCGAGGGACGACAGCGAAAATTTGATCGCCACCCATCATCATCAGTCGTCGATGCATCAAGCCACGACGATGCATCATGACAAACTGATGACCATATCTTCGCACAGCAGCTCCCACGGACACTCGTCGGCTGTGCACTCGAGCTCGCAGAGAAAACCCTCGCTGGTCTCCTCTTGCCTGATGTCGACCAGCCAGGTACTGCATCATCATCAACATCGGCCGCAGCAACAGCAGCAGCAACAGCAGCAGCAGGCGAGTGTTTGATAGAGTCATTAAATTATTGTTTTGCGAGTTTTTTTATGACAATATTATCGAGCGCCGTAAATCTTTTGTTTCTGGCAACAGGAAAAAAGGAACGAGAATAACGAGATTATGACGAGATTTTGTTTATCACGATATTCGCAGGTGCAGCAGCAGCAAGCGATCCAAGCCCCGGAGCCGAAGATGGAGCCCGAGATGATCGAGCCCGAGCCGGAAGAGCCCCCGAGTCCTCGCGGTCCATCTCCGGAACCTCGCATCGACGATTCCGAATGCCACCGGTCGCAATCGGCGATATTCCTTCGTCACTGGAACCGCGGCGAAAATAATTCTTGCACGAGAACGGATCTCACCTTCAAAGCGGTGCCCGACTCGAAATTGGCGCGTAAGCGCGAGGAGCGTTCGAGAAAACAGGCGGAACGCGAGCGAGAGGAGCGCGATCGTGCCGCGGCGGCTGCGCAACAAGCGAGAAAAATGACGACGCCCGAGAAACAGCCGGAAAATTGTAAACCACCGAGCAGAGCACCCTTGGAGCCGGTCGTTTCGCCTTACGACAGATACGCCGCTGCGAGACCGGGATCTTACGCGGACACACCGGCTCTCAGACAATTGTCGGAATACGCGAGACCTCACGCCGCATTCTCGCCGGCACGACATTCCGCACCTCCCGATCCGATGCTTCACTACATGTACGGACCTGGCGCGCGAGAGCGTCTCGAACTCGAGCATCTCGAGAGGGAAAAGAGAGAACGAGAGATCAGAGAACTCAGGGAACGTGATCTGAACGATAGGCTCAAAGAGGAATTGCTTAAGGTGAATAATATGGCTTTCCAACTTTCGAATGTTACTGGGAGATATCTTGAGGTTTCGTACGAAATACGTCGACTGTAAAAAAAATTAACTACTTTTACCATGTATGGCATCGGAAGATACACATAAGTTTCACACTTTTTTTAAGCTTCGTATCGTAATGACGTTTTGGTTATCACGAAGATCGAAATGTTTAAACGCACAGTAGAATAATCAGTGGTAAGTAAAAAATATCAACACGCTCACAGCTCAATTTTCAATTTAAGGGAACACCGAGACCTATGCCGGGACCGGTCGATCCTCATTGGTTAGAGATTCATCGACGATACGCCGCTGCGGGTCTCGCGCCTGGACCGTCCGGGCCACCGCAGGGACTTCACCAGTTTGCCCTGTACGGAGCGCCGCCTGGACCGAGTCAACTCGATCGAGACCGCCTCGAACGACTAGGTAACAATCATGTCATGCTGATCATTATCGTTCGTTAGTTAGCTATCTCTAGGGTGATATGAGCTTTTTCAAAAGTATTTTGTTGAGTAGTGTGATTGATGATGCGTAGGTCGAAGATTTTTTTTTTTTCGTTTTTCTTTGCGACTTGAACAGTAGTTATTTCTGTCGTTTATAGTAGAGGGTTGAAGATAGGGGACTGTCCTACCGCGATATTTTTTTTTTTGGCGATTAACGATATCGGTGACTTAAGATTGCTGTGTAAATTTTCGAACGCTGAAAGATGGTTCAATTCGTATCTGTATGATTTTTCAAAACATTCTTAACGAAAACTATAAAATAACTATTATCATGGAGAGATTATAAAATTACATATTAAATTTTTAGATATGGTAGTTTGATCGATTCTGCACGCACAATTTATTGTCTTAAGTTTCATTTTCTGTCGTGGGTTCAAAATCCTTTCTTTTTTTTTTACACATAACGTACATGAAGAATGTCGGCAGTATGTGGATGAGTAATATTTCCACTTATTTTGATAGAAGGGTAAACCTCGAGTGTAATTTTTCGATCGTGAGTGCGAAATCGAGTCGAATGATTGGAACAAAGCTTTTAGTCTTGGAATATTTATTATGGATATGGCCGATCCGATTTGATAAGAACCGGGCAGTGTATTGTTTACAATTTTTTTCTCGTCGCCTAGTCTGGCGACGGAACATCGGGTGCGTTTCGTCTTCAAGCCTTTACATCCTCGATGAGTGCGCCGAAGAGTGCGATGTTATTGGACAAATGGGTTACGAAAGAAGCGGAGAGAATGTATCGATAGGCTCGTCAGGTTGTTTATCCCAGGTGGTAGGAAAAGCTAGGAAAGTCCAAACTGCACTGAGCGAACGAAAGAAAGAGAAACTAAAGATCAGAATCGTGAGGTTGTGAAAAATTAAGAATGAAAGTAAGTTTCGTCCGAGTGAACGGGAATCGAGAGACTCGACACCATTAACTCCCTGCCGGCTGGAGCGCCCCAAACCGCACGGGAAAGGGCTTACGGGCGGCAAGCGAGGGAACAGCCGGAAACTTTCTTGAACGTCCGAAATAATCGTCCGACCGGCAGAGGGTTAATGATAACACATAACGAAGTATAAGACTAAAAAAAAAAATTAACTCCTTCGCTTCGGCATTCGTATCCGCGAAAGAGGTCGAACTTTTTTCATCCCGATGACTTGAGAACGAAAAAAAACTTTTAAAAAATGTTTCATTGCAACGATCATTACAATGATAATTTATCTAAAAAAATCGCACAGTTTTATAAAGCACTAATTTTTTCTAACAAACCGAAAGAAAACCGATAGAGCGAATGGGTTAAGGGAATACGTCACACAACGACTTTTCTACTTTTGGGACTAAAGATCACAAGTGTTATAAAGCAGTGAATAAGGTTTTCTAAAAGTATTTTTTATAATTTTTTCCCCACATGGATTCCGAGATACACGAACTTAAAATTGTGGCAATTAGCATGAGCTGCATATGGCGCCGCGTGAAAAGCAACATTCTTTTTAAAAAAATATATGTTTCCAGACTACCGTATCAGAATTTTTTTCCGAAAATAACATTACTACGGACGCGTTAAAAAAAATCAAATCGAGGTGTGCCCATATATTTTTGAAGATATTACGAGTCGAAAGAGCTTTGAGCCTGTATATGAATAAATACCTGGGCCTCAACCATTGCGAGCAACATGCTCCCTATCACCCCCCACCATTAAGAAACGGCGATCTGTGACGTATTCCCTTAAAAGAAACAAAAATAAGAAAATAATTCTTGCGAAAGGAAAGAAAATCGAAGGGAAGAAAAAAAAAGCAGATGTTTAATTGAAAAGTAAATGAAGGAGTAGAGTTTGAGTATGTCTGACGGGTTGTCGATGTCGGGTTTAGGGATACCGACTGGAGCCGGCGGGGTGCCAGGGGCAGCGGCGACCTCGGTGACGGGCACGTCGGGGGGTGGAGGAGCCGGCCATTATTTGGCGGCTCATCACCACGGCCACGGCCAGCTAGACGAGCGGTTGGCTCTAGCCGCTGACCCGATGATCCGTCTCCAGATGGCTGGCATCTCGCCCGAGTATCACGCTCACACACACGCCCATACCCACGCCCATACCCACTTGCACCTACATCCGGGACAGCAGCAGGCCCATCATCAGGCTCAGCAGCAACAGCAGCAGCAGGAAGCCGCTGCGGCTGCGGCTGGATTTTCCCTGCCTGGTAGGTCATAGGTTCTTCCACCGGGCCCTGTCGACCCTTTTCTCTCTCACTCTTTCTCTATTTTTCTCTCTCACTCGCAGCCTCTCTTTTCCTCTCTTTTTTTTCCTCTCTTTTATTCTAATAATCACTTCATTTTATGCTCTCTTTCACTCTCTCGCTCTCTCGCTCTCTTTTCTTCTTTCTTCGGTCCTAATGTACAATCAATTTTATTCTCGCTCTGTCGATCTTTCTCTACTTTTTTTTAGACTTACGCCAGGTAAACCCGTGAGGGTTCTTACCTCAGCTCGCACCCCAGCCTAGCCTCAACTTGTCTCCATTCTAACACTTCCATACCCGCACTTCGCTATCCTAGTCTACATCCGGTAGCGTCCGCAACCGACTTCCCCCTACTATATCGAATTCGCCAAGGTCACAGGGAAACTGCGTTAAACCCGTACCAGACCCGAGATCAAACACCAAATTCTCAAAAGATCGAGCCTTCCGCTCTACGGTTGATGCGTCAGTCAATCAGTCAAACAAATCAATCCAATGAATGTATGCGCTTTACAAGCTTTCAAAGGAAAGGCAAAAAAAAACGGCCCACCAGGGATCACACCCGTTAGGAATTTCTTCCGACGGAAGGTCGGTTATGTGCGAATACGAAACGTGTGATTCTGATTGTATGAAATCGTGTGTGTGTATTTATGTGACTGCATTTTATGTGGGTGATGTTTGTTATATTTAGATGTAGGATAAAACAGAATGCGGAGATGAAAATTGAGACAGTAGTCACACTTTCGGGATCTGTGAAAATATTTGGGGGCGGCGGATTAAAGGAATCCAAGCCAGGGAGAAAAATTCATTTTTACGGGTTATTGCGCACCGCAGATTCATATTCAGAGCTCGAAAAATGAGCAAACTCTTGCTTTGAATTTTTTTTTCAAAACATCGTTCGGTGGATTAAAATATCCTCTATATCGATGGAAATTTAAGGTGTAGATGAGAATTAGTTGAGCGATAGTTTTGCCTCGCCGTTATGTCTCGAAACGAAAATACCGACCTCACGGAACTTTCTATTTTTGTTTATCGCACAGCGGCAGTAGGAGCCAATTATCCTCGACCGGGCATGATGCCGAGGGATCCGACGCTCGCGCTACATCCTGCCGAACTTCTCGGACGACCTTACGCGGACATGGCCGCGGCACACCACGAGCAGCTCCAGCGTCACATGATGATGGAGCGGGAACGGTTTCCACCGCATCCTAACCTAGTCGCCCATCACGAAGAATACCTGAGGTACGCATCCTTACGAATAACTTAACAATTTTTTTTTTTCACCGGCCGATTAACTTGTCGGGATAAAGACGACCAAGAGTCACAGTCACACTGGATGAATGATTTTTGGTGTTATAGACAACAACGCGAACGCGAGCTTAAGGTTCGCGCACTGGAAGATGCGGCGCGTGGATCCCAGCGTTAATTAATTAATTAATTATTACGATTATTATAATTATTATTATTATATATATTTATACCGACGGATTGTCGCAAGCGGATCGGTCAAGCTGGCGTGTCCGATTAGGTCCTCACTTCCATATTCCTCCGTTCTGTTTCCGTTCCATCGTTCATCGTCCAATCCGGCCCGCGTAACTCCCGGTGTTATAGATATTTTATCCCGATTATTATTTATCGAATCTTTCGATCCTCGTGCCTTTCTCGAGTACCGGAAGTGTCGGAAGATTTTTTTATTTTTTGTCGACCAAGCTGGGAGTTGGAATTTTTCTCGCCACAACCGGAAACATTTCTACGCCAATCGCCAATCGCGCAATTATTTATTGACTCAATTTCGGCTCGAAATTGAACGGACGAAATTGTCTTATCGCGTGAGAATAAGTTGTCAATTTATCATTTTAAACCTCGACGCAGTCAACCCGATCGATTGTCCTCTCCTCTTCCTCTTTCTTTCTTTCCCGTCGTTTTATTTTCTATAAATATATTATATGTATATATATATATATACATATATATAATTTTGTGACAGCAGAGCAATTTTTAAAAGGATATTATAATCGACGCAGCGACAAGATATGAGAAAGAGAGAGAAAGAGAGAATAAAATTGCGAGCACTCTTAGCGACGCGTATAAAAAAAAAAATTTGTATATTTTTACGTCAATGGTAACGACGTCGAGATTCCCCTTATTTTTTCGCTCGCCGCGACAAGAATAAGTAAAACACTTGCGAGAATCAACGTGACCAAAGCAATAGCATTTTTTAAATTTTCCGAGGCACCCTCGTCGCCAATCATGATTTTTGAAGAAAGGAAACGATAATAAATGTGACCAAAATATTTCCAACAATAAATTATAAATTTATTAACAATTTTTTTTGCCTCTACCTTACCGACTGTATCTTACATACTTTGTCATCGCAGCTTTAGATTGACGAAAAAAATTGATCAAGCGTCACTGCAGCGCCGTTTTCAAGACATGTACATTGTGAGTCGTTAACTTATTCTGGGCATCGACCCCCCATTTTTTCTACACTGTTTTTAGAGGTTGAAAAAAGTGCGTGACGATTGGTCGGTTGAACGCGCGAAGTACAGCAAGAAAGATCAAAAAGCAATGTCCTTTTTTTGTCGTTGCATACCTCGAAATATTTTTCCTTTCCACTACAATATAGTATACATATATACATATAAAAAAATATATATATATGTGTATTTATATATATATATTTGTATTATATTCCGAATCGATCGAGAGTGCCTCGCCCGCGTTCTTGCATTAAATAGTACATATTATATGTGTATATAATAATAATAATAATAATAGTAACGATGATTAATAATAACTAGGAATTTTATTGTCGTAATCTTATTTTTACATTGTAAGAAGTGTGTGAATGACGTAGATAAATTTTTTGATGGATGTGCGCTGCGTAAAAAGTGAAAACGAAAGAAGAAAAAAAAAACAAAAAGAACGATCGCTGTGCGAGGTACTGTGAAGCGTGGAACTGAACAGCGAACGATTGACAATTGTACTACGTTCGCTTTTCCCCCCCACCTCACCCCCCACAAATGTGTCTGCGATCGTGCGAAGCATTTGGATAATTGTAAATTAATCGAGCGAATACACGCAAAGCAAACGTACCTAATCTGACCATTTTTCATCTAGTGTATACACGATAATAATAGTATATTAAAAAGATTAAAACAAAAAAAATACACAAAGAATTTTATTATCTCACGATTATTGTTTTGTAATAAAATATTTCGTGTAGCATTTTAGCGATAGTAATCATTGACCATCGTCCTCGTATGTGGCGCCTTAAATACGATAACAGTTTTGCCGAAAAATAAGATGAGATCTGAGATTTATCCCCACGTTCCCATGAATTACACACAACGGTAAGGAGTAAAATCAGAATTCAGTACTTTTCGTATGTTACTTTTTCCGCTGCGAGTTTTTTCTAATAAAAAAAAAACGTAAAGAAACGTTAAATTTGAAGTGTTTTTTTTTCTTTTAATTTTGATTTTGATTTTTTTTTCAGCATACAGTCGAATCGGTGGCCGGCAGCGTCACCAAAGCTGCGTAAACAGTATTTTCAATGCGTCCCAGTGCGAGGAGATGCTATCTCGTAGGAATACGATGACAGCTTTATTCTCGCGTATCCCCCCGAGCCACAACAAGTGGACTTCCCCCCACGGGTGAGACAGCGTCGCTGTCTGGGTTTCACATTACCGACTAATAAAAACAGTCGTGCACTGCTGCAGGCGTGGGTGGGACGTCGCGAAAAAAAAAACGCTCATCTGTTAAATTAATTAGAGCACTTTCGGTCTCACTGTAATTTTGTGGCGCAGGCGCAGCTATATGTACCAATTGTGCGTGTATCGTGTTAAATTTTCAATCCGCCTCTTTTTTATTCCGTTGAGTTACGATAAAAACAACATACGAAGATTAATTTTAATTATATATGCTTAAGTTCATAGTGTAAAAAAAATCATCCGGTGGAAGATGTAAAGAAGAGGGAAGAGTGGGGGCTCCTCTGTTCGTAAAGACGAAACCCACGTGTGCGGTACACGTGCATTTCTGGTGAACTGGGACGATGATGGAAACATGGAATGTTTCTCGTTTTTCTACGGGACAAGTTGCTGCGACGAAGCTGGGCAGCCGGAAGATTGTGGCAGTCGAGCAGCAGCAGCCGTGCTGCACAGTCGCACTCCTGGAACCACTTGCTGGTTTTAAATCCCATTTTCACTCGGAGAACCGTGTAACAGCCGGGAAATTTTGTCGAAGAGGGAGGAAGGAACTGTATCGAAGAGTTAAATTTGAAATGGCAACGAAGCGGCGCGAGGAACCCGCGAAACAACGCTATCAGGCTAACGCTCGCGAGAGAGATCGGACTCACAGGTACAATTTTTTTTTTTCTTCTCTTCCATTAATTAATTTATTTATTTTTCCAAATTTTTCACGCGCGCCGATAAAACATATTTCCGATGTATTTCCGTATGTTTGCTACTAAATTGTCGATTCAAAAAAGATTGTATGTCCGCGACGACAGCGGTGTTAAACGAGAAAATAGCTGGTGAAGTTATGGAAAAAAAAGCCCTTGGCTACATCAAGGGAAAAATTTGAAAATGCAGGTGGTCATCGTTTCAAGAAACGAAATCTTCACTGTGCAGCGTGAACACAGCTTATAGCGCGCTGAGAACTCTCATACCGACCGAGCCCGCGGACCGGAAGTTGTCGAAAATTGAAACTTTGAGATTGGCGAGCAGTTACATAAGCCACTTGGATGCTGTCCTCATTGCCGGACCCATAGATCAACCGTGTCTGCGACTGGAGGAGAGCAACGTCGCGGCTTATCGTCGAAACCGGGAAGACTACTGGGGAGAAACGACGCAACACTCGAGACCTCAGGTCTGCACTTTTTGCCTCGCTATGCACAAGAAATACGTGAGTAACTTCCTCTTCCGCATTCGTATATTTTCAGTTTTTTTGTTTGATTTTTTATGAAAAATAGCGATGAAATTTTAATTACACTTTGTTAATACTTAATTCGATGACAATAAATCATTTGGACAACAATGCATTCGGTAAACAATATAGCATCCATTGAAGAGGACACCACAATGAATGGCCTATTGTGGATTTAAATTCGATACAACTCCTTCCATCAACCTATATAATTTTCTTTCTCATTGTTCCAGAATTTTAACGTAGCATCGCAGATGATTTCTTCCGACTGCGAAAAAGTTAATGGATCGTCGTTTTTGATGATCCCGGCCAACGGAACATCGTATTTCGACGTCACAACATCTGATTTTTAAGCCACGACCAAATTTCGTACCCTAACTCTGTAACGATTTTGTATATTCTGTAAATAAATCGATTCATAAATGTTATTTATGAATTGATATAAATTGTATTATGAATTATAAATTCTGACATTAAATGTAAGTTAATATAAGTAATAATAGCTCAAAGTGTGTTTATTGGCCGATTGGCACTAATTAAAGTCAATTTTCCTTATCGATTTCTAAAATCGATCTTCCTTAGCATCGGTGGTAAAAATGTTAACGTAACCGCCATCTCAAACCCATTGTCAATCAACGCATCGTATTAAAAAAAAAAAAAAAAAAAAACAGCTGTATGGAGGCTCCGCATGTGAATACACTTTCGCTGTGTATCTCGAACAATTTCCATCGTTTGCCCGTTGCCTGATAGAGAAAAGCGATGAGAGGTGGAAGAAGGAGAAACGACTAACGCGGCTTCACCGGCGTTTGTCTTTGGTGTCTCGAAACCATCGTAATGCTGTGAGGACGGACGTGTTTCATTGTTTTTATCGTCACTTTCTTAGTTTCTAGTTTCCCAATTTGAGTGTTGTTTTGCCCCCGTTCTTTGCGTCGCACAATTCATTAATAATATTGGCGTTAAGAATAACAGTCAAACATTCATTGAAAGCATCGAAGATCAAAAGGAATTGCGAGAGGGCCGATGTATCCATGTTCAAAGGATAACTGGGTGAGTCGGGAGACGCATGCATGATTTTTTTATTGTTATTATTATTGTCTCATCCATTTTATCGTTATGCGCCATTTTTTTTCTCTTTCCTTTTGTCATCCGTTCACTATTGCCGGTAATATATATCCCTCCACTGCTCGATGAAAGGGACAAAAGTGTGGCATTCTGTGTGTTGTTTTGTATGACGCGTCGTGCGAAGCATAAACGGTTACTGCAAACAAAGAGCGTCCGGTTAACTTCAATCTGATTCCCTTTAGCGTAAATGTCGAGCAAAAACTTCGTCAAAATTCGCGCATCTGTCCCACTGACGGTTTGTCTCACATGGCGGTTTTTTTTTCTGTCGTCGCATATCGATTAACGGCAGAGCCGAATCGACGATACAGGTTAGCCGAAACCGAGTTATTCGGGAAAAGGTAACCGCCTGTCGTCGGTAATCGTGATTAGTTGCGGGCTACACGATTCCTCACCGCGTCTAGCCTCAAAAATATTAGACCTATGAGAAAAGGTATTAAATTCTTCTGGGGAATCGATCCTGCTTCAATTTCAACTTCGCTCATTTTTCCTTAAAATCCATCCGGAATAGAGTTATCAGGAAAAGCACTGCTGTGTAATCGATAAGTCGTAGCCGCCGTAGTTAAATTTTGTCGTTCAGTCAGGGTAGAATTCCTAATAAATTTGTTTACAATAAAACGCAAAGCGTTTTGTCGCTTTCGCAGGATTCGAGATTTATTTTTGTCTAATAAGCTTTCACATACGAGCAAAAAAAGTGTAAATTCCTTACAAAGAATTATCGGTTTTTCCTTAAAATAAAAAATAAATAAGTCGTGTTTGCTTTGAATGCCGAATATGATGAGCATAAGGTGCATGTAATATAAAGCTCGGCGATTGTTTTTAAAAGCTCGGGTGCGTATGGAGCAGGCTCGCTCGTGGATGCGCGCTGGTTCGGTTAGCCTGGTGTGCGCGCGTTGCTTTCGTAGGATGGCGTTCGGCCATCTTGTAAAAGCTGTGAGGCCGTAGGCCGTCGTAAGCAAGCGTCGCGGTGTGTTTGGCTGGGTGGTTGGGCGAAGTGACCGTAGGAACGTAACGACCGATAATAAAGACACGATTCGTCGAGTGGTGAGAACAACGAGTACACGAGTCGCATTAAAAAGCTCGACAAAGAACGAGAGAGTCGGGCGAGTGAGAGATAAACGAGATAAACGAATAGACAAGTGACAGAGACGGAAATAGAGCAGCAGCGAGCATAGCGGTAGCTGGTGGTAGGCTTGGAAGCTTTTTCGTCAGAGGCTGCAAAAAGTCCTTGGGGGGGAGGGGAGGGGGGGGGGGGGGAGGAAAAGTGCAAAAGGAGGGAATAAGCAATCGAGGTCGTGGCGGTTAGAAAAATCTTCGATCATTCGAAGATTTTGGTGTTTGAGGTGAAAGAGAAAAAGGTGATTGGCAGTTTTCCGTATCGTCCGAATCCACCGGACTGCGTAGACCAGCCACGCAGCCATATAGTCTAGCGTGGTCTGGCGTTCAAGTCCACTTCCTTCCGACAGACTGGGTGCTCCGCTGCAAGTGCTTCGATCTGCTGGTCCGCTCGGCTGATCGCAAAGGAGTAGGAGGTGGGAGAGGCACGGAGGTGGAGGTGGCGGACGATAAACGGCCCGACGGGCTCGCCCAACACGTACGACAGCTCGACCATGGTGAGCTTCACCGATACGACAATCGTTAGACTAGAACCTCGATTTTCATAACTTTTTCATCTTCTCCAAACTCTTTCGTAATCTTCTCCAAACACTTTCGTAATCTCTTCAACCTCGATTCTACCACTTTTTTGTATATTCTCTCAGACTCGATTTCGGCAACTTTCATATCCTGGCTAGCTTCCGTCGTGGCAAAAGTTTATATCCTTTTTAACGTCATCTCTCAACATTCTTGCATTCGTACAAATCTCGATTTTTGTCATTTTTACGTCCCCTCCCAACTCAATCTGCAATACAAGATTTCTCTGTCCGATAACCCGTGTTATAATAATTTTGGGGCATTTTTTAAAGCTGTTCGAACAACGGGAAGATGATCTTTCCAAAATACGGATTCCCGGGATTTTTTCTTTGGCTTTCTGAGTTTTCGTTGTTAGGCTGCAAATTCGCGATAGTAGCAACAGAGTAGTTCCAGTAGTTTCCATGTAGTATGAAGATTCTTGGTACATTGTTCGAAACTACAGTGTGATCGTTGTTAACGCGCCTTGCATTTTATTGTTATTCTGAGGTTCTTCACCGTTCAAGCAAACTACCAGATAACCACGCTTAACCCCTTCAGTACCTCCCCAACCCCTCCTCTCTTTGGCCTCGTGTGTTTTCCACTCGCTATCACGATTTCTTACACGCTGGCTGGGCGCACTGTGGCACTGTGTCAGCTGTCAACGCATTTCTACCACCCTAATCGCCAACAGGGTCCTTCTCGCGCTACAAAATTTTTTTAATCTTAACATACGATTTAATCACACTCATGTGTTTCGGGAATATCAAAATCAATGTTTGGATCTCCTATTTTTAACGTCTCTGCTGGTTTTCACCCAAGAAAAATATGGCGGTTGAGTTTTAAGCTCCTTATGTCCGTCGTATTATTGTAATGAAAATTATAATAGCTGAAATTCGCAGGGATCGTAGAGTATCCTGCGAGCACTTCAATGTTTTTTGAATTAGGTTGTTTGAGCTTCCCGAACAATTATACGGCAAATTTGGAATTTCCCGTCGCAGTCATTTAACGGTTATATTACCGCAATTTATGACCCATTTATTTATTTGCGATCACACATGTACATTGCTTCGATAATGTGATGTGAGCATTTGTGGTTTTTCAATTTGCAACCTCTCGTCGTCATCTGTTAAAAAGAAAAGTTAAAAGCTCGTAGGGAAAGTAGACAGAGCCCATTCGCGTACGTGATTGGTCAGGCCCAAGAATAAAACGTTTCTATTGGTGGACACGGACAGTAGCGAAATTTAGACCGTCTCTTCGAGCTTTTTTTCTCCATTCTATCGTCTTTTTGCAATCGTCGCGTCCCGATAGCTTGCTACGCAATTCTATGAAAACAAAGTCGGATATTTCTGAAAATGTCGCATGTCGTGTTAATAGAGGAAAATTTCGATTAATTTCATGTTTTTCTCTGCTGTCTCTTGCATCGTATTCGTCGTAAAGTTTTTCTTTTTCCCACACCATTTTGAAGAACACCTCCCCCCCCCCTCCCCGCACTGTTGTGTTTTTTTTTCTTCAACTTTTTTTCATCCTTAGTTTCTCCGTATTTCCGTCGACTTCCGAGAGTTGACAACACTCGTTTACTTCAGTTTACTCGCACGCTACACAGTCGATACCACTACGGAGGACGGAGGAGTTTTTCCGAGTAGAAATTAACTTTGTCGGATGATATTATTTTCGCGTAAAACTCGTAATGAGATGTAAATGTTGATAGAGAATCGAGAATGGTAGATGCAACGGCTAGAAATATACTGATCGATGCTTACAAACGCTTTCAAGTCGGTGAGATACATTTTTTTTTTGTACAATTTTCATTAACGTCAATTAATTTTTTTCCACACCCTCTAATTGAATGGTTCGTTATGTTATTATAGTTGTTTCTTGAGCACTTCGTGCGATGAAAAAACTCTCGAGTCGTCACGAATCACGAATATCGCGAAAAATATCGCGAATTTTCTAACCTCAAATTGTATCCTCTGATTGACAAATCGTACATTCTTTTCCATCAAATTCTTGCAATCGCGAATAATCATCGCATATTCCGTGTCATTTCCTCGCAGAACTTTCAAGACTTTTCGCTCAGCAAAACTTCGATCTCATTTTGATTTTTTTCTATTTTTTAATTTTTTTATTAACACTTTTGCAATCAGTTGCCTATGGTTTGCCACATATTGCTTCACAAGCGATTCGCGTTTTTCATCAACATTTTTGTAACGTATTCGCACACTTGGCGATTTGTACAAATTCCATTGCTACATGCAATTTTTTACAGCCGAGAATCGTACAAGACTTTTCTACGTCTAGCTGTGACGACAAAAGCTTGTGGAAACAATCGAGTTTATTTTCGCAATTTCGCGATTAACCATAGTTCTATCGTCTCGGACGGTATTTATTCATTTGTAGCTACGAGACACTCTTCTTTAATTTTGCACATATCTGAGACGCATGTACCACGCTTTTGTAAAATGGTTTTTCCATCTTCCTCTCATTTTAATTTGCATGAAATGATGACGATTCTAATTTAAACATAAGAACTTTATTTATTTCAAAAGCGTTAAAGCGTGTGCAATCTCCACATATTTACTGTTTTTTCATGTCGTAACATTTTTTTTCATTACTGGCAATGAGATGTTAAAAAAAATCTAACTACAATTTCTAATTGCAGAGATATGAATTCATGAACGTTCGTATTCATTTCTTCTTTTGTTCACTTATTAGCAGTATAGTTTTATGTTCCATGTGCACACATTGGGTTTTTACATACCCCGGCCCTTACAATACCCGTCTTATTTGTTCACTTATTTATTTACGCTTGTAGACAAAACCTTTTCACAAGTATAAGAGTCAATCGGTAACACATATTATTCATTTATAAAAGATGGATTAAGAAAAACAAAAATGGTCACCACAGACTGCATGGAATTAGAGTTTCCCATGCAGAAAAATAACTAATCGGTTCATAATGTAGAAAATCATGTAGGAGGTGAACTGTGAGCTACTCTTTACTGGTTTAGTCTCATTTTTGTGATGCATCATTCCTTTTCCTAACGTTTGCTTTTGGTTAATTATTTGATGTGTTTTTTTTTTATCCGTCTATTCTGAGAAATAATGTGAAAAGTTTTCATCTTGTGGTTCATCTTGTTATGAGTTTGAAGATTTTTTTGTTAAATTTCCAGAGTTCGGCATCAACGGGCGGTACGGAGGGGTCTAGTCCAGCGTCGAGTCCTGCGTCGGCGGCGAGTCTCGCGATGGCAGCGCCAAAATTCGGCACTCTCGTGCCGAATCGTATATTCGTCGGTGGAATATCGGCGAGCACTAGCGAAGCCGAGCTCGCGCAGCTCTTTTCGGCCTACGGTAATGTCAAAGGTACGAAAATCATAGCCGACAGAGCCGGCGTATCAAAGGGATACGGATTCGTCACATTTGAAACTGATGCGGAAGCCAGAAGACTTCAGCAAGAGGTATAAACAAATAAAAACAAAAATAATAACTCAAAGCCTTGATATCTGTTTTTTTTTTGTCGAATTTTAGTTAACTTCGGTATCCGAATTTAACAAATAAATAAATCCACCCATTCGTCTAATACTGCTGGCATTTTTTCAACGTATATCAATTGTTTTAGTCCGAATGTATAATACTGAGGGAAAGGAAGCTGAACATAGCACCGGCAATAAAAAAACAACCGATCCATCGATCTTTTGATGGCGGTTCGGGCTCGCCACCCGCGGTACCTACTAGTACCTACTATTACACGAACGGTGAGAGCTTAATTAGTTTTTTTTTTTTCAATTTAACAACTTCAATTTATGAAAGCAGTTGAAATCATTCATGATCGCAATTTTCCTTATGTTAAAAAAGATGGAACACCCTTTTGCATTCTGTTACTTAAACGCTGTTGTTATGTGTACTATTTCGTAATTTCTTAAAGCTATGACGGTTCTATTTTCAGGAATGGGATTGACGTATCAGAATGGCTTGACGTTCTATAATACCGGAGCACCCGCCCCTGGGACCCCCATAGCACCGCCGACCGATCCCGCAACAATTTATCAAGCCGCCGGTGTCTTCGGTTAGTAATTTTGTCGTTGTGTATAATTTCACACAACTGTGTTAACTGACGCATCGTCGATTCGCAATCGAGATATCCAATTTGAACAAGAGACTGTAAATTCGTTAAATTGAAGATAAGTTGCAACAATTGAATGAAAGAAAATGCATAACATTTTCCGTTACGACAAGTTTTGGTCTTGTTGATTGCAAGTCTCAAGGTGGCTATTTCGCGGCGTTTTATTGTATTTTTTTGTTTTCAAGGACCCCAAGCGACTTCCGGTCATCAGACTTTCGCACCAGTGATGTACTCGTGTCCGGCGCCGTCGCTGTACATGCCTCAACAGTATCCGTATTCACCGATGACGGTGAGTGAATTTCCGGCACCGAATTAACATACTTATTCGTAGTTAGCAAATAATGATAAATACATAAGTCAAAAAGTTTCCTGGAAGCTACTCAATCACTTGTTCCTTCGACACACTTCACGTTCCGAATTTTACGCTCGAAAGTTTCATCATTTCAACCGACTTTTATTTATTGTATTCATTTGAACACATTTTTTTTCTTTCGCGGGCTCTTCTCACGGTTTATTGTCAGTAGAGATAAATCAGTTGATCCCGTAGTTCTAACACGTTTAACGAAGTCCTCTTTAATTACTGCAGTAAAAAAATACTAACCGTTTTTCAGTAGTCTATCGTTAACCCATTGATTATCAAATTTACATTTTTTTCTGTCAAATTTATTAAAATTTATAAACTCATAATTTCCGACGTGATAACCGTTCGAAAAAATAATTGGCTATGTTTGATTACAATGATTAATGATTAAGCGAAAAAATGTTTATTTGATTTTTCTCACCAGTATGCAAAGTACAATTCTTTTTATCTACCATGCATTTTTCCCCTATTTCCCTACTAACATGGCGTATGGGTAGCTTTAGGGTTTTCACTGTGAAAATTATTTGAAAAAAAAAAACAAAACAAAAACGAATCATAGTTAATAAGTGTAGAGAGGAAAGAGATAAAAGGAAAAGAAAAGAAAGACAAAACGTAAAGAAATTTGTGTATGTATGTGTCGGTTACGGTGCTTGGCAGACAAACGGTCTGATGGGGGAAGCCATACCGCCGGCGTTTCTGCCCAACCCTCAGCAAATGCCTACTTACGTACTTCTCGACGCAATACAGTATTGAGGTCTAAAGGTACATGATGGTGTCTTTCCTAAGCGTCCATGCATGCCGCCTTCAATTCTAATTTTTTTTTATTACATTTAAAAAAAAAACTATCGTCTTCGTCGTTTGTCGCTAATTTGTTTGCACGTCAAAGCTCATACACTCGACATTGTACCTGTAAAATATGTATTAGTGCTGTTAAAAAAGGGCGTTTGCATGCGGCTTGCACATTTTATACAAATTTTATTTTATGTGTTTTTGTACAAGTCACTTCTCAAATTTGCGATCTTTACTAATGAAATCCAATACACATTATCGAGATTAAATTACAAATCTGCATAGTGTAAATATCACTATAGAATCTAATAAAAGCACGTGAAAATCATCCTAATAATAATCCACATTGAGTTAACCCGTTAGCTCCCAAATATCAGGAAAAAAAATGTATTAACCGAGAGCCTGAAAAACAATGTTTTATGAGATCAAAAGGAGACGGATTAATTTAATCAACACCGTTGATAACGGTGTAATTATCGAAAGATCCCAAAGTGAATTTGGTCACTCTCACCAAGATAATGAACATTCTTTAAAGAAGCTATTTATTTAGAGTTAAAATTAGCATGACGCATGTAAAAAAAAAGATAATTTAAATTTGCTTTTTTCTAAACGCGGATGTTATATGTGTAAGTGGATAAATAAAGCTTGACGGTATATCATCGTGTATATTGCAATAAAATTGTGCTTAGCTTTATTCAAGTAGCAAGTGTATGTTTTATCAAAACCCGTGTTTGATAAATCATGATCGAGCTTGTTTTCCTCCAATAACAAGTAACATAGTCACTTTTACTAAAAATTCTATCGATTGTCATGGTCAATTTGTAACTTATTGCAAACTACGTGTCATGCTTACGAATTTGGCGGTCATATATTTTCATTGCAATTATCTCTGTAAAAATTATACTTTGTTTTTTATTTTCAACGTTTCAAACACATCAACAAACCTAACATCCATGCCGAAACTTTGGATTATCCGTTGTTGGAGCAATCTTCGACAATGCAACGCAGCGACCGAGAAACCAGACTCTCAGAATATCGCTGAAAAAAAAGTACCGTCAGTCTACAATAAAATAATTGAATTCTTCCGAAGTTGGAGGAAAAATGAAGAAAACGCTTCACACATAATCTGCATCTAGTGACATTTTCGAAGATCGTTCAACTTTGATAATTTTGCTAACGTTGTATTTTTTACGCAAACTTCACTATAGTTTCCGATGGAAGCCTTAAAAAAAAAATGAAATGCATTCCCCGATTAAATACGATGACGAAAAAAATTCTGTCCGCAGTACGAGTCGTATTACACGGGAGCAGCTGGAGGTGGTGTTCCGCCGCAGTATGCATTATACGCAACGGGCGCAACGGGCGGCAATCAGCAGCAACAGCAGTCGCAGCAGTCGCAGAGCAACGGTAGCGTCGCCGGTAGCGGCAACGGCGCAGGTATCGGAGGTAACGGGACTGGTGCGGCGAGCCCGCCGACTCTGACGTCGATCCCGCCACCGACGCACTTTTACGCTCCGTCGGCTCCGGCACCACCGCCACCTCATCATCACCATCATCCGCCGGTGGCAGCTGGTCCAGTGCCACCGCAGCCACAACTCGATCATCTCTACTACTCGTTCGCGGCACCAGGACCACCGCCCGTACCGCCACAACAACCGCATCAAACAATTGGCATCGGCGATCAGCAGCTCCTTCTGTATACGACCGATCCCACGAGTTGCCAACAGTTAAACGCCACCTCCGACAGTCAGGCATCCGCTCAAGAGGTAAATAGCCATCCGTTTTTTTTTTACTATTAAGGAGATGCTGGAGCTGTTTTTTTTTTCATTTTTCCACCTACATTACCTGTTTTACCGACGGAGCTAGACAATTTTTCAGTTCCGACTTGAAATTGTTAATATGCTACGCGTGTGCGTCAAATTATGTGGGATTATGATATTGACATAAACGCTTCGGTGTGCAGGCAAATTTTTATTGAAAACTTTCAAGGAATTAAGAAAACCGAATGTCATGGTTGGCGAAAGTGTTTGAACGTAGTGTGACGATTGACGCACAGGTGGCTCTGTATCGTGGCCTACACTACGATCATGCCGAACCGAGAGCGGTGTTTCTTTATTTTTCGGAAGATTTCGACCGAAATTTGAGTGCCCGCTAAATCGTTTATGTTATTAAGACAGTCCTGTAAGATTTGAAGCATACGCGTCGCATAGCAACGACGAATATCGAAAACTAAGAAATCGCCTATTTTCGTCGGTAAAACAGGAAGGTCCAGCAGCCCCTTAGGAGCGCTTGATATCGCACAGGATGCAAACGACTCACGGCGGTGGACATTTGCAGACTGAAATCTCATATTTTACGCCAAAGATTACGCTGTTGTTGTCGCGTTTGAATTATCCAAAATTTAAACGCTCGCGAACCGGAGACTTTTTGCCCCACTTTTAGCTACGACAACAGTTTCGATGTTTGTCACACATTTTTATCAATCCATCGAAGAGACGTCGCTTCAATATCGATCTATACATTTTTCTCAATTTTATTTTTGTTACCGCTTCTTGGTACTTTTCGAACTATTTGTGAGAGGTCGAAAAGGAAACTTGGGTGACGTTGACTAGACAAATCAGCGAATGAATTTTAAATTAATTTGCAGATTTGTCTGTTTTGCATCCTTCGATTCTTTTTTTTTTAAATCCATTATACCGCTTAATCTTTCGCGTAAAATTCGGTGTAACCAATTAGCCATTTGCCAGGACCGTAGTCGATCCAATCGATGACTTTCTTGCGATTGACGAAAGATTTTCAATAGTCCGTCGAGGCGTTCTAGTCTCTTCGGAGATGAGCCTTGACACTCGTTGGCCTTAAAGCGCTAAAAAAAAAATTGCTACTTCTAATTCTTTCCGACAAAAAGAAATCGATTAAATATCAGCCACTTTGGAGCCGCGAAAAGTTGACTCTTGTGCATGTACTGGACGTGAAATTCGCTCTTAAGCCCTCGGAACCCGAAAAACAACCCAGATTGTCCAAAATCGACGAGACTCTCCTAAAAAAAAAAAAAACGCACAAAAAAAAAAGAAACAAGCTTGAAACACACCGTAACTCGCAGGATACACGCTCGACATCAAGTCACTCGGACCATCCACAGCAGCATAGCGACTCGCAACAGCAGCAACAATCCCAACAGTCGCAATCGCAGTTGTCGACGACACCGTTAATGTCTCTGATGCCTCTAAAATATCCCATAATGTCAGCCCGCTACACGAATTATCATCCACTGGCGCTGCATCACAGTTTGAATCAACACGCGTCCCAGGGTATCGCCAACGGTGCCAGCGGTCAAAATTCGTTGAGCTCCGATCGTACGGAAGACGCTGCGAGTCCGAGTTCGATACAGCGTTCCCAAGCGGCATCGACGGCGACTTACATTTACCCAGCGACGGTCTACATACCGCACGGGACGAGTTACCCGACGGCAGCGGGACCGGCGGTGGGCGCCAGCCTTCTCCCGACACCGGGAACGGCTTACGACACTCCGCTGAAGATTCACCAGAACGCATCGTGCTCCGGCAAACCAGGAGGCGGCATGGCCAGCTCCGCGCTCGGGATCAACCTGGGCTACCACAGGACGCACAGTAACTATTCTATCCTGGGAGGAATCCAACAGCAGCAAACCTACCCGAAGAATCAAGGCTATCCGCGAAAGTACGGGGGTTACCAGGGACCTTTGAACACCGGCGACAGAGGTTACTACGGCAACAAAAGCGGTCCAACCTTGTCCCAACAATACCCCTACGTGAACACGAGACCTGGAATCTTCGGCAATCAGATGATCTCGAACTCTCCCCATTTCGGCGCCGGCTCGGCGACGACGTCGTCCTACAACGGACAGGGTTACGGGAATCCCCGAAGAAATTCGAGCGACCAATGGTCCGACTCTTACGACGTTACCTCCAGGCATGGGAACTCGCGTCGCAGAGATTCGTCGATTCACAGCAGGAGTGGAAGGAATTCCAATCGCGACGAAGCGAGGCAAAACGACGCAAAATCTTGCGTCACGTCGGCGCCGGTCAACGAGACCAGGGTCACCGAGGCCAATTCGGCAAAGACGACCGTTACCACGTCGGCCATATCCGTCATCGATCGGAACAACAAAAGTCCTGGGGCTATTAGCAATAATAATAATAATAGTCCACCCCCCGCTCCTTATTCGCCCATGACACGTCCGATCCACAATATATCACCGCCCGTTTCCCAGGTCCAGTTTTACGCGACCGGAGCCCAATCCCAGACCCGTTATCATCAGCAACAAATGTCCCATCATCACCATCAGCAACAGCAGCACCATCAACAGTCCGGCCAACGGCGATACGGCGGTATGGGACAGTCCATGAATTCCGGCAGAAAACCCCCAGGTTCCGGTTCGCAGGTTGGACAGGGATCCGGAGAAATTCTGCGAAGACCCAAGGCCAAGGTAAACGCGATAGTGCAGAGTGGTATCGCCGGTAAACATCAGGACGATAATTGCTTGGGCGGCGGGGGAGACGCGACCGGTTCGAACATGTCCAATAGGATGCCTATTACCCCACCGTCCACACCGAGAAACAATACCAACTCGAGCTCGATCGGTAACAATGATTCCAATTCTATGAGCGAATCGTGCCATCAGATGCAGGCACTAAGCTTGTGAATGCGACATTATCGTTTCTATTTTGTTTCTCGTGTTTACTCTCGAAATTCGTTGATTCGACGTGCCATTTGTTCGTCATTAAAGTTTTTTTTTTTTTTTTTCGTCGACGTAAAGACCTTTCGTTACTTCGTTGAATTAGCAAAGCGAAATGTGCCAGAAAAAGAAAATGGCGCGAATGGTAAGGCGAGCCTACTCGGCCGGGAAAACAGATTCCAGTGCAAAGCGAGGAATTCCAGGCCTATGTGAGCACGGTGGCGATTTTTGTAAAAACTCGTCGATCGACGGTGCCATTTTTTTTTTTGTGAAATCTCGAGGCAGGCACTGCATTTTGTTTCCTTGGCGTCGCATCGTAACACGAAATAATTGCGATTGTTGAATACAAGAATGATACTTATTTTCATCGAGCGAGAACGCGTCGAGTCCATGTTAACGTCCATGTTTATGTTTTTCACGTTTCCCTTTGTTAGTCGCGTTCTTTTTGGCTCCGATTGGAAAAACTCGATAACTGAAATGTTACACGGATTATGTCACGGGATTCCAATTTCATATAATTTCTTGGCTAATGGCTACGAGGATTGGAGATTCAATGGTGCGAATAGTATTTTTCATGTTGCGCACAAACTTTTGCGTGAATTTTGAGTGTACGATAAATTACAGCCATATACAACAAAATTGCATCCAAATCGATTTTATCGATCTGATGAAAAAAAAAAAAAAAAAATTACTATAATTTCATAATCTCAAAGCTCGAAGTCGTGACTAAGAGATGTCGACATTCTGAACCCCATACGTGAAGAAAAAAAAAAACATTGACACTTTAAAGATGCAAAGAGCACTAAAATAAAACCACCGAAGACAAAAAAAAACCAACAGCGAAACTTCGATATTAAAAAAAAGAAAAAAAAAAAAATCGTTATTGTAAACTGAATAGAAGTATGAAAAAAGAGAGCCCATGGATATCGTGGCATGTTAAAGATTATTAGAGTTAGCAAGGCGACGATTATATTTATCGCGGATAATATATATACACAAAACAAGCATATATATTTACACGTATAAACGAGAAGTGTATCAAGGATCGACGCGAATTTTCTGTTCGTGCTGTAATCGCGAAATAGGCGACAAACAAAACAATAATAAAACATTGAGCTAACGAAGATATTGTTAAAGAAGCTCGTCGCGATTGCAGAAAATAAGGGGTTATGAAGTGAATGAAAAATAATAATTCGATATTAATAACCTAGATACGACGAATCATTATGAATTATTACAACAACAAAACCTACTATTATTATTATTATTATTATATTATGTAATATAACGATATACATCTGTGTTACATCGCGCGGTTAACGTTAAGCCATTGTAACCCGTGTGAATATATATATATATATATATATATATATATTAATATAGGCTCGACGATAAATAAGAAAAGGTTATATTATAATGAAATGATAAGATGGCAAATAAAGTGAGGTTAGGATGGGAAAAACATTTAGATGGCAGAGTGCAAAAATCGCGAGCGAGACTAGATTAGTTAGATAAAACACAAACACAAGAAGAAATAAGAATGGTTACACGATGAAACTCATTTTAGATGTGAGGTTAGACTTGATGCGAGCTGCGAGCCCAAGGCAGGTCCTGAAATCGGACGCAGTGATTGGTCAATAGGTTCGAGCATGCGCACTTCATTCGCAACGGCTATCCAGTCTCGGATTAAAAAAAAAAAAATCAGAAAAAGAGTACGACGAGTCGGAAATTTTGTCGCGAGCAAGACTAGATTAGTTAGAGGCGAAGTAAGCGTGAAAAAAATGAAAAGAAAATAAGGCATAAATATAAACCGTTAGTAAGACGAAGAAGAATTTTAGGTTGGGCTGTAGAAAGCAAAAAAAAACAATAAAAACGAAGAACGAGAGATAAAAGAGTGATAAGAGGCAGACATTTAACAGAATAACACGTTGTTAATCGTACAAAAAAAAATGAGCGATCTGTCATGTGTTCAAAGAAAATTATTTAAAAGATGAAAAAAAATGAAAAAAAAAACGTAAAAAATATACAAAACGAACGGAACGCGAACGGATGGAGTGACGAGGTATTGTGAAATCAAAAAAGAAGGAAAGAAGAATAATAGAAGAAGTAAAAAAAAAATTCGAATTGAGTTTGATTTAAATAACGGTTGCTCAAGGCACTGCCAAAAGAAACGCATCTTTCTTTCTACTTCTTTTTTCTCATTTCATTTCCCTCATTTAACGCGAATATCATGTTCGCTAAATAGGACTCGAAAATGTTCAATAAAGTCCTCAACTCGAAACTCGCAATGAATTTGAGTTGGAGATTTTTTTTCGCAGCTTCGAGTCGATTCATTAGAAAATTCTTCGAAACGCCATTAATCCACTTTTTGTCATTGACTTCCGTTCTCCAGTGAGTAAAAAAAAAAAAAAAAAACGAAAACGAATTTTTTTCCATTTGCCTTGATTTTTTTTTCTTTCAGTTTTTGTGGTATACACAGAATTAAATAGATATAACTGAAAAAGGATCGTCACAGAATGTTGGTAAATGAGAGTGTGACGGCGGGCGTTTGAACAAAAAAAAGCGTAAACAAAAGTAAAAAAAAAAAAAAAAAAGAAGAAGCGGTAATATAATGAATAAAAAAATGTGTCGGCTGTGAGCTTCCAAGCAAATAACAATAATTAAATTATTATTAATATTACGAGAGTACGTGGGACGTGGGCGTCGATGTAATAGAGAAACAAAGAGGAAAAATAAAACCCAAGAAAACAACAAAAAATAGACGTAGTACAGGTACACGACAAGAAAAGATTTAAAAGAGAAGAATTAATGCCGAGAACACGAATAAATAAAGTATATACAAATATAAGCGATATAGAGGGAAAAAATTAAGTCACGCCGATTATAATAATTACGGGCGTATAATTGTTATTACAACCGGGTGTGAACAAAAGCTGTTCGATCGGCGAAATGGAGAGAAAAAAAAAAAGAATTATCGATTTGTTACATCCATATCTCGCGCATAATTGTCGCGCGGCTCTGTTGTCCAATTTTTCGGAATAAGCGTTATTCGTGTTCGAAAAACAAATCTAAGAAACATCTGAGAAAAAAAAAACAATACCGAAAGAAAAACGAAGAAAATGGCGAGAATAAATAGGAGGGGGAAACGCAAAAAACTGGCCTATAAGGAAGAAACATAGGGTCAACTCTTCGAGCATGGTTATTAATGGTAACGAATCCAGCAGGGCGTTGTTAATTCGTCGAGTAACGTGTAGGATGAACGTTGATTTATTTGTGATGTAAAAGTTGATAATATATTCGTGGTAGAACAGGGTGGGGAGGAATGTGAAGAAATAATGGAATAGCTGCGATCGATTAAAACGTTGGGGTGGGTAAAGTCACATAAACATTATAAGAGTGCCTTCTATTTGTGTTTTTCGTCGTTGTATTGTTGAGCATTTGTTGAGTTACGTTCCAAGAGAGCATCTAAACGTTGTTACAGACGAGTTAGGACGAGATAGATAGATAATTAGATCGAACTAATGGTAATGAATTTCGAGTGTGAGGAGACGAAAAATAAATTGAAAAACAAAATGACAAATGGGCAACGGTGTTATATGAGATGTTTGTTAGACGTGTCGAAAAAAAATGTAAAAAACGAATACAATGTTCGTGTTGTGTTTATTTATTGATGCGAAAGGCCACGAAACCCGAAAGGGAAGCAATAGGCGAGTGTGAAAATCGGATAATTGTGCAGCTAACCATTGTTCGATTACTGTAAGAGACGATTTTACATCGAGTTACTTTTTTGGAGTTAGAAACTAAACGGAGATTAGCAATGAACCCGGTTCTTGGCGTTATAGTATTAACGGGAAACCAAACTAACCCAAGCTCTCGAGGATTCATACGCAGCTAAGATTAATCGATTGTTTAATGAGATATTTATTATTCACCGTTCAGCTAAACGATCAGAGACGAGTTTTGGGTTATTTTGCGACAGGAAACTTTGACCCACATCCAAAGAGCTTGCGATTACGAAGACGTTAGATGAAAAACCGAAACTAAGGAAATTAAAATATGAAAATTTGAAGAAAAAAAGAAAGAAAACTAAATGAAAACAAACAAACAAAAAAAGTTTAAATAACTTTAATTTTTTCGGCGATTCTTGTATGTGCGATGAGCGCGTTCGATCACGTACCCTTGTGTCATGAATAATTCATCATTAAATAACACAAATATCCTCTTTAGCAATAACACCGATAAATGCGCGAATGTAAACGCGAGAAAGAAAAATAAATATTATTAAGAAGAAAAAAAACAAACAGAAGAAAAAGCAAAAAAAAAAGAATTGAAGAGCATTACGATATTGTTGTATAACGACTGTGCGAGCCGCCGCGTTAATATTCGTGCGAGCCGCGAATTCTATCTAAGTGATATATTAACATTAATTAATATTAAAACGGTCGCAAGTGTATGCTGTATGATTGTTCCGATGAAAGCGAGAGCTCTAGATAAATGGGTTAATGAAAAAAAAAACGACAAAAACGACGATTAGATAGACGAAAAAAAAATTAATCGAGAGACCGTTCAAGGAAGGAGTTACTTCGGGAAAAACGCAAAAAATAAAAGCGGGTTGTGGAAAAATCGTTGAACTATCCATCACCATGGATAAACAAAGAGGAATAAATAATTAAATAAATATAAAACCCTCCCTTGCAATAAAATGGAAAAAAATAAATAAAAATAAAAAATAAAACAATTCCCAAGTGAACGTGGACTAGTGGCTGTGACTACTGCGTGCGAGTATATAGCTGAAGAGAAATAATTTACGAAATACGCGAATCTATATATCTAAATATCTATCGAGCATATTATAGTCTAAAAATATGAATAAATGAGTACTCGTAAGACCATCGACGGATTTCGGAGGTTCTCCGACTTGGGCCCTAAACAATTAAATTCTTCGTGTACATTGATAAATAAATAAATAAATAAATAAATAAATAAATAAGTAAAGAATAAATGAATGAGACAAGTGCTTGATCGATTTTCAAGGACTATTCTCGAATCTCGGAAATCCGTCACTCACCGACAAATACGACAGCAAATTTTTAAGGGTGGGAATGCGATAAAATCGATAAGCTGGGCGCACTGAGCCGACGAATGAAGAAGAAAAAATCTATTCGAAGAGACTTCATGTTTCTGAGTAATTCAAAAGGCGCGCACCATCTGCGTATATCAATTTTGAAGAGATCTTGGATCATGGAAGCGTTAAGGTAAAACTTCGATAATTTCATCATTATAATGAAAAATAATTTCTAAAATGGCGTGAATATAAACGACGTTGGCATCCCCCTATCCCAGTCGGATAACGTATATTGAAATCTATATAATATGTTATAAATAGGTATATACATTACATATTAATATTATGTATACCTGGCGAAAAAAGTATGCTAGAAACGTGGAAGAAAAAAAAAATTATCTAAATTGGACGATGAGCATCGTGTGCAACGATGAGAACACATAGTGGGTATGAACAATCAAGGCAAGGAATTCGATAAAACGACGGAACGAATGTAATTTATTATAAAAATGAGAATAAAAAACATGAGAAAGCGCGCGAGTGGAAAAAAGATGATATGTTTGACGATGAAATTTCAGGAAAATACGAGAATGAAGGTGCCGGCGCGTTTCACGAAAGAATCACATAATTTAAATATGAAAATTACGTTTCGATATTTGACATTTTTTTCGTACCATGACTAATTGCATTCTTTTTTGTTCGGTGCTAGCACGTATGATAATAATTTACGAGAGAAAAAATAGCATTGAGAAGTCATACTTTAATCTTCCTTCCGTGGAATTGTTTTCCAAGCGATTCAGCGAGCCGTATTGTGATTAATTGAGTGAAAAAAATGTAACTTTCCACGATACGAATGTATGATCATTAATTGAATTAATCGATCATCAAAGAGCCTAAGTAAAATATATATCCGTGTTTCCACCCCTTGACAGAAATGGCTCGAAATTGCGAAAAAAATATTAAAAGAACTGGCTATGTGGAACGGTATGCTGAGATTGGAAAGAATATTTGGACAAAAAATTTCAATTGAAAATTATCTCTCAACGGGGCAAGATTTGAAGAAAGGAACTCCTGTGATATTCGAAAAAGTATTATTGAAGGTAGATGTTTCGAAATGAATAAAGAAGCGTTGCAAGCATAAAGTGCCCTAATATGGCAATTTGATAACAAATGTGTTATTTCATCGTAATCGTGAAAAATACAAAATTCGTAAATCAAATAGCCGAAATAAAATTTGATTGTGTACTAATTTGCGTGTTCGACTATAAGAGCCACAAGAAGAAAATATTTTTGACAGGAAGTGCAAATGAAGACAATTGTTTGCGACTTGACGTGAAACGCACCGAGTCCGAAAACTATGCAGGGCGACGACGATGAAAAATAAAAAGCAAATATATGTGTTAAGAGCCTAAATTTAAATGAGATTTAATGAATCTACGATAATAATAAATATAACAAGTAATCGATAAAATAAAGAAATAAAAAGAAAACTAAGCATATAGATGAATAATAATAAGATATATTAGAATTGTAAGAAAATACATACTATATTTAAAAGACGAAAGAGAAAAAAACAACATACAAATACAGATATGATAATAATAATAATAATATTAATAATATAATATAATAATGATAATATAATAATAATAATAATAATAATTATAATAATAATCGAGTAATAATGGATAATAAAACGAAAAAGATCTGTTGCATGCCGAAGAATAGATGGAGCGATTTCGAATTTGGATTCGAAAAGAAGAGCCAGGAATTTTGAATTGTGAGCAAAATAAGTGAAAAAATAGAGATACGACTTATTGTAAAATTCTCGATTTCGAAATCTACGAGATAATAAACGAAGAAGAAAGCTCATTGTGGAAATGTGTCAAAAACAAGCAGCTTACCGTGCCCTTGATTTTGTTGAACCTTATTCCCCAGTCATTTCTCTTTTTTTTATTTTTACAAATATAACTTATAGAACTCAATTGATTCTTATATTTATAATTACTAGCAGTTTGTTGTGGATTGGACTATGAATTTGGAAATTAGATTTCCAGAGATTTAATGGAAATATCTTGCTTCCGATTTGGAAATTTCATTTAAACTGGAAGTGACGTGATGCATCTTCAGTAATACATAAATTATCGACGCATCGATATTAAATCATCATTACAGTTTTAACGCGAAATTAAATGCATCTTAGGGGAGCGTACGATTTCGGCTTAAGGTGAAGTGAAACACGTTCTCTGTCGCTTTCTCTCGCTCCACCGTAAGACCAATGCCACTACCTCTCTCACACTTCTGGTTCCGTCACGTGACTTTCACTTCACCCTAAGAGCACGTGAAACACGTTCTCAGCGTGTCTCTCTCGCTTCACCGAGAGCGCCACGGATGCTATCTCTCTCGCACTCCATGGTTTTTCACATGGCTCTTAAAGTGTATTTTCATAAATATCTTTGCTCCTTAGCCACAAAAAAGTGGGCTACCGCAGCTATTCGATTGACTATATATCCAACACAGCCCACTCTTCAGCGCCGCAAACCAACGACCAATCGAGTCTTCGCAATTTTCATGTCGCTGGCGACAGTTCGACACACTGTCGCACAATGTGAACACGCGCCGTTGAGGTTACGCGTAAAATGGCCGATGGCGTGTATTATTCGATTTCCTCTACAGTATTAAATTCATCGAGTCACCCGTGAATAAAGACAATAGACAAGTTCTTCGAGTTCGCAGCGGTGCTGTCCTGGATATCACAACGGTACGTACCCTACGTAAGCTCTCGTACATTCGGAGCAATATATTTTTTTTTTCCCGTGAATTATCTATGCGTCGGGAGCCATTGTTGAGAAAGTGGCCTCTCGTTCAGAGTTCGTTCAATATTTCTTATGTCCCATGGTCCCGAAATTAACGTTAAGAAAAACAAAGTTCTTTCGTCTAGCTTGAATTATTATTATTATTATTATTTTTAAATTGATAATTCCACATAATTTTGGGTTGACAATTTTCGTTCACTTTATAATCTTATTGCCGGAATCCGATGTCATGGACCCCCATTGTTTTTTTTAAATGTGTATATTGATTCCAAGCAAAGATGAACATTTTATCGAGTCCTGTCTGGTTTTGGCGAGTAGGAGGTGATATCAGGATAAAGCGCTAGTTCGAGGGAGGGGAACATGGCGAGTCCCTCGCCGCAGTCGAGTTCAATGCCGCTGCCGCAAGCTCCGAGTTCTATGGGACCTTCTCAACACTCGCCTGCGCCTTCCAATCCTCAGGGGAGTCCGATGGGGCCTCTGCAGCATCATCCGCACAATCCCAATCAAAGCTATCCGGGCGGACCGCCGCAGCCGCAGCAACAGCAGCAACAACAGCAACAGCAACAGCAGCTGCCTCCTCAGCAACAGCTACAAGGCTATCCGCCGCATACCCAACAGATGCCACCCAATATGGGACAACAGGTCTGACTATGCGCCATTTCATTTATTTATTTAATTATTTTATTTATTTATTTGACGGGACGAACCCTTTTACATATACATTTTTACAGTTCGGATAACAATATTGGTATGAACCGAGATAAAGCATGTGGCACGTGTAACATAATAACATCGTAGTATATAAAGTATAAATTCATTTTTTTCTTTTTCTTCTGTAAACTTTTGTCGATAGTTCGAACCACTTTGATAATTCGTATCTCAGAACCCTTGCTCCAAGACGCACATTGTAGACCGTTTCCGGACCAGCAAATAGACGCGACAAGTCAAGTCTATTTGCAACGCTCGTAAGACGGTAATGGGCCGATCTTTCTGTCAGCGTGATGCGTATTATCGGCGTTCGAAATGCCGTTTGCGCTTGTAGATTTCATATTAAAAAAAAAAAAAAGATCGATCATTTGTTGATCGATAAATTATTATTATTTGATATTCTCATTGTTCTCTTCGAAGCTAAAGTTACCGGAAACGATTTTTCAGGGTCAAGGAGGTCCGGGCCCGGGACCACAGCAAGGCCCTGGAAATTCAATGGTGCCTGGCCCGATGGGGCCGAACGGTCCACCTGGCAGTGGACACATGGGACCCGGAGGTCCGGGTCAGATATGGGGCCCTGGTGGTCCAGGGCCGATGGGAGGAGGTCCTATTCAGATGGGCCCGAGTCAAATGGATCCTGGCGGCGGTCCCGGCGCTATGGGGCCAACTGGCCCGAGTCAAATGGGCGCTGGACCAGGACAGATAGGGTCGGGTGGACCTCCTCACATGGGACCGGGTGATCCCGTTCAGATGGGCGGCCCTCCGGGCCAAATGGGAATGAGTGGAAGTTCGATGGGCCCTGGAGGTCCAGGACACATGGTGGGCCGCGTGCCCCCGGGCAGTCACATGGGACAACAAGGCGGCCCGCCCGGTCCTCCTCACATGGGACAGCAGGGCGGGCCTCCGGGCCCTCCTCACATGGGACCGCAAGGTGGACCTCAGGGACCTCCTCACATGGGCCAACAAGGCGGCCCGCAAGGTCCCCCTCACATGAGCCAAGCCGGTCCGGGCCCTCAGATGAGCTTGGGCGGCCCTCAGGCTCAGCAAATGGGACCCGGCAATTCTCCGGGAGGTCCGATGCCTCCGAGCGGCCCGGGCCACATGAGCGGGGGTCCACCGGGTGGTCCGATGCCGCAGAGTGCTTCTGGCCACATGGGTCCGGGCTGCCCCTCGCCAATGAACTCCGGGCCAATGGTATCCGGCTCGCCGAGTCAAATGGGTCCCAATGGTCCGGGTCAGATGGGACCTTCGAGCGGTTCCAGCGAATTGAGACAAATGGGATCGAACGGCCACGGCCAGATGGCTCCGAGCGGGCCGCAGCAGATGGGACCCAACGGACCGATGCAGATCGGACCGAACGGTCCCGGACAGATGAGCATCGGAGCTCCGGGGAGTCAGATGGGCATGAGCGGACCCGGAGGTCAAATTCCTAGTGGATCTGCGGAGCAAATGAGCTCGGGCGGCCCCGGCCCTATGGGCGCTGGGCAAATGAGTGTCGCACCCGGGGGACTCATGAACATCAGCAGCGGACCCGGCGGACCCGTAGGCCCGAGCGGTCCGGGGAATCAAGTGGGACTGAACGAACCCCGCGGCCCAATGGGACCGGGCAGTTCTCCGGGTCAAATGACGTCGGTCGGACCCAGCAGCCAAATTCCTCCCGGAGGAATCACGCAGATGGGACCCGCCACTGGCGGACCCGCCGCACCGAGCGGACCACCGATGCCCACTGGATCTGGACAAGAAAATTTGAACGCTCTGCAAAAAGCTATCGACTCCATGGAAGAAAAAGGACTTCAGGAAGATCCGCGTTACTCGCAGCTTCTCGCGTTGAGAGCTCGACAAGGCAGCAACATGGGAGAAAAACAGACTTTCAGCTCGCAGCAGCTGCAGCAACTGCGGTATGTGTGACTAATTCATTGTTATTTTTAACTACGGTTGGAAATATGGTCTTCCTGATCTAATGGAACATTTTTTTTTTTTTAATATCTACAGCGTCCAAATAATGGCATACAGATTATTAGCGAGAAATCAGCCATTGTCTCAACAACTCGCTCTTGCAGTTCAAGGTAATTTTGGTAAATTACATAAATTATGCTTTTTGGTTTAAAAAAACGCTTGTTCCAGGTGACTACTCTTGTTTTTGTTGCATTTTTTTTCGATCACACGTTGTCACGAATTAAGGGATATTATATTCTTCTCGGAAAGAAACATTCTACACGTCGTTCATTGACTTATTTATTTATTCGTTTATTCGTGGTTTCCCTGTGTCGCATGAATTGCCGTAATTCGAGCTTGTGGAACGCTGTCCGATCTATTCGATGTGCAAAAGTAGAGTAGAATGATCCTGGTTTAAGTCGTAACGGTGAAATGGATTCAAATAGGTGGAGCTCCTCCTCCAGGTATGGGCCAGCGTCCCATCGACCCGTCTCAACCTTCGGTATCTCCAGCAGGACCACAACTTCCAGGACCCAACCCTGCAGTACCGCCCGGTCCTCCGCGACCCGGCGCGCAAGCGCCGCAGCAGCAACAGCAACCGCAGCCTGGAGCTAAAACCAATCGCGTAACCTGCATCGCTAAGCCGGTCGGCTTGGATCCCTTGCTGATTCTTCAAGAACGCGAAAATAGGCAAGTTGATGCAAAGTTTATAGATAATTTTTTTTATTTAATAGGACAATCGTTTTTTTTTTTTTTTTTTAATTAAATTGACTAATTGAATTGAATTCGATTTTCAGAATTGCGGCACGAATAGGTTTGAGGATGGAACAGCTGAGTAATTTGCCGACGAACATGCCCGAGGATCTTCGAATCCAAGCTCAGATAGAGCTGAGAATGCTGAGAGTCTTGAATTTCCAGCGACAATTGCGATCCGAGGTACGCGAGGTGTAGTAGTCAATTTATGCTTTTCATTATTATATCTATTCCCCACTGTTCGTCGCCATAAATTATTACTCATGGTATAACTGTTATCTCAGAACATCGCCTGCGCCCGCAAAGACACGACGCTCGAGACCGCGGTCAACGTGAAGGCGTACAAGAGAACGAAACGGCAAGGTCTGCGCGAGGCTCGAGCGACGGAAAAATTGGAGAAGCAACAGAAACTCGAGGCGGAATTGAAACGCCGTCAGAAGCATCAAGTTCGTAGATTTTGGCCAATTTTTAACTTCATCGAATAGATACATAGATATTTGTCACAGTTGTAATATAATTTGATTTTTTTTTCGTTTTGCAGGAATTTGTAACTTCCGTGCTCCAGCATGGCAAAGACTTCAAAGAGTTTCATCGCAACAATGTCGCGAAGTTGGCGCGTCTCAACAAGGCTGTGCTCAATTATCACGCAAACGCCGAGCGGGAGCACAAGAAGGAACAGGAGCGCATCGAGAAGGAGCGTATGCGACGTCTCATGGCGGAGGACGAGGAGGGCTACAGAAAGCTCATCGATCAGAAGAAAGACAAACGCTTGGCATTCCTTCTCTCGCAGACCGACGAGTATATCAGCAATCTCACGGAAATGGTCAAGCAGCATAAGATGGAGCAGAAGAGGAAACAGGTCGACGAACAGAAACGGAAGAAGGTGGCGAATAAATGTTTTCGTATAAATATCAATTCAATGAAGAATCGTCGATCGTAATGCTAATTAATCGAATACGATGATATTTAGTCATAATTAGATTACATGATATTTATGACATTTAGTCATAATTAGAATTAGTTTCACTATTCTGGGTTTTTTTTTGCGTGAAAAACGTAAAAGAAATGGGGGTCGGTAAGGCAAAGCAGAATATTTCATGTTGTTATTTTTTTAAACAGAAGAAGAGGATGCAGGACGGCGAAGACGGTGCAAGCGGCGACGACACTCGTGTCTCCGTTATCGAGACGGCAACCGGACGAACTTTGACCGGCGAGGATGCTCCGCTTATGAGCCAACTTGCCACCTTTCTCGAGGCTCATCCCGGTTGGGAAGCTGTGGACGCCGACAGCGATGAAGACGAGGAAGGGGAGGAGGAAGGAAGCGAGGAAAAGGCGAATGAAAAAGGAGAGGGTGAAAAAGTTGCGGAAGAAGTTGAAGAAGATAAGACGAAGAAGATCCACAAACCAAAAGTCGAAGACGACGAGTACAAGACGGAGGAACAAACTTACTACAGCATCGCTCATACTGTTCACGAAGGCGTCACAGAGCAGGCATCCATAATGGTCAATGGTCAACTCAAGGAGTATCAGATAAAGGTTCGCGCACTTCTGTCTTCGGTTACCATGATACGCTATCTCGTTCTTATAAACTATTCACAAAGAACAGAGTAACAACATTATCTTATTTCTATCTTTTTGTTGTTGTTTTTTTTTCATCTGATCGAATTACGAAATCGCACAAGATTGCTCAGTGATTCCCCATTACTGACAATTTTTTTATTCCAGGGTCTCGAGTGGATGGTGTCATTGTTCAACAACAATCTAAACGGCATCCTCGCCGACGAGATGGGTCTCGGTAAAACAATTCAAACAATCGCACTCGTGACGTATCTCATGGAGAAGAAGAAAGTAAACGGACCTTTCCTCATTATCGTTCCTCTCTCGTGAGTAACCAAAACTCCAACCCTTTCGTTCCTGGTGGGACATACACATGTCTTGGATATTCCAAACCGCTCGTTGATGTTTATTTTACAACAAAACATTTTTTTTTTCCTTTGCAGAACTTTGTCGAATTGGGTCCTCGAATTCGAGAAATGGGCGCCCACTGTCGTTGTGATATCCTACAAAGGTTCACCAGCGGGTAGACGGGCTATTCAAGCTCAGATGCGGGCGACACGTTTCAACGTTCTCCTAACGACCTACGAGTACGTGATAAAAGACAAAGGAGTCTTGACTAAACTCCAATGGAAGTACATGATAATCGACGAAGGTCATCGTATGAAAAACCACCACTGCAAACTGACCCGAGTTCTGAACACTCACTATCTCGTGCCTCATCGTCTTCTCCTCACTGGAACACCACTGCAAAATAAGCTCCCCGAGCTCTGGGCACTTCTAAATTTCCTTCTGCCGTCGATCTTCAAATCTTGCAGCACTTTCGAGGAGTGGTTCAACGCCCCGTTCGCCACGACCGGTGAAAAAGTCGAACTGAACGAGGAAGAAGCAATTTTGATCATTCGTCGTTTGCACAAAGTTTTGCGTCCATTCTTGTTGCGTCGTTTGAAGAAAGAGGTCGAGTCCCAGCTACCCGACAAAGTCGAGTACATTATAAAGTGCGACATGTCCGGACTGCAAAAGGTTCTCTACAAGCACATGCAGAGCCGCGGCGTTTTGCTCACGGACGGCTCGGAGAAGGGCAAACAGGGCAAGGGCGGTGCCAAGACGTTGATGAACACGATTGTACAGTTGCGAAAACTCTGCAATCATCCGTTCATGTTTCAAACTATAGAGGAAAAATATTGCAAGCACGTCGGCACGAAGCCTGGAGGAACAACGGTAACGGGTCCGGATCTTTACCGAGCTTCCGGTAAATTTGAGCTTCTGGATAGAATTCTACCGAAGCTCAAGGCAACGAATCACAGAGTATTGCTCTTCTGTCAGATGACTCAGCTCATGACGATAATGGAAGATTATTTGACGTGGCGAGAATTCACGTATCTTCGTCTCGACGGCACGACGAAAGCCGAGGACCGGGGCGATTTGTTGAAGAAATTTAACGATCCGGGCTCCGAATATTTTCTGTTTCTCCTCTCTACGAGAGCCGGCGGTCTCGGCCTGAATCTTCAAGCTGCCGATACCGTTATTATATTCGATTCGGACTGGAATCCTCATCAGGATCTCCAGGCGCAGGACAGAGCCCACAGAATCGGTCAGAAGAACGAAGTTCGAGTTTTGCGGTTGATGACCGTTAATTCGGTCGAGGAGAGAATACTGGCTGCGGCCAAGTACAAATTGAACATGGACGAGAAAGTCATTCAGGCGGGAATGTTTGATCAGAAGTCGACGGTCTCGGAGCGGCAGCAATTGCTGCAGAGCATTTTGCATCAAGACGATGCGGACGACGAGGAAGAGAACGAAGTGCCGGACGACGAGACGGTCAATCAGATGATTGCGAGATCCGAGGCGGAGTTCGAGAGTTTTCAGAAGCACGATCTGCAGCGGCGAAGAGAGGAGGCCAAATTGGGAGCCAACAGGAAGGGAAGATTGCTGGAAGAGTCCGAACTTCCGGATTGGCTCGTCAAAGACGACGACGAGGTTGAAAGTTGGAGCTACGAGAAGGATGAGGACCGATGTTTGGGCAGAGGTTCGAGACAGCGGAAGGAAGTCGATTACACGGACAGCTTGACGGAGAAGGAGTGGCTGAAAGCTATCGACGACGATGGCGTCGAGTACGAGGAGGAGGAGGAGGAGGAAGACGATAAGAAGAAGAAGAAGACAAGAAAGAGGCGGAAGAGAGGCGAAGAAGACGAGGAACCGACCCCGAAGAAGAGACGCGGTACTGGATCGTCCGTCGATCCGAAGATCAAGAGATCGATGAAGAAACTGATTATGCTGGTGGTCAATTACACCGACAGTACGGATGGAAGATTGCTCAGCGAACCATTCATGAAATTACCGTCGCGAAGGGAACTCCCGGATTATTATGAAAAAATCAAGAAACCGCTGACGATAAACAAATTGCTGCAAAAGATCGAAGATGGAAAGGTAAAAGATTTCTTTTGAGTGATATTGTTCGGTGAACAAAAGAATTACGTAAAGAAAAATTAATTAAAAAAGAAAAAATGGTTTTTGAAAATGATATTTATGATTGAATTTTTTTCGCAGTACTTCGACTTTGACGAGCTGGAAAAGGATTTTATGCAGTTGTGCAAGAATGCCCAGATCTACAACGAGGAAGCCTCGTTGATACACGAAGATTCGATAGTACTTCAGTCGGTATTCACGAACGCGCGAGAACGTCTCGAGGCCGAGGGCAACGACAACTCGGACGGTGATGATAAAGGTTTCTACCATTTTTAATTCTTCTCTTTTAACAATATATATTATTCCTTATTAATCCAGACACCATCAACAAATCAGTTATCCGCATCCTGTCGAGATAATTTAGTTGAAAGAAATTCCTTATAATTCACTGTATAATAATTCCCGATAACACACCTTTCGATTCAGCTTGCATAAAAAAAATTTATTTTCATTAAAAAAAAAGTATTGTTTATCGGATAAAAATTTCACGAACGAAACTATTTTATTTCGCTATGCTCGAGATACTTCTCGGCAATTAAACGATGAAAATATTTAAAAATTCGAACTGCGCAAGCTTAAGTATCGAGCTGTAACTCTGAATTAGCTTCTCGTGCGCTGAACATTGTATCGGAAAGTTTCAAAACTTTTTTTTATAGCATAGGCGTTTCAACAAATTCGAACAAAATCTCGACTATGGTCCGCTTGGACGATGTTATGCGTTATTATGAGAAGTAACGACGCTTTATAATGATTATAAGAAGATTCCTCGGACTCTGCAGGTGACGGTGACGACGTCTCCGATGCGGACTCGAGCGTGAGAATGAAGATGAAGATGAAAGGACGCAAAAGCGAGGGACGAGGAGTACGCCGAAAACGCGTGAACAAGAAATATATATCGGACGACGATGACGACGCCGATGACAACTAATACTCCTTATTTATCGAATATAAAATGAATTTCGAAAAACATGTATCCTTTGCTGCGAGCGTCGATCTATCGAACTATCGACGGGATGGCGAATCGGCAAACCCAAAATTTTCCCGCAACAAGAAAGTATACATCGGACTGGAGATCGAATAACACGAAAGACGGACTTGAGAAGGAATAGCACGAAAGATCCGAATTCCCGAACCATATCATAAAAAAAAACATTTCTCAAATTTTGAAACCGAAGCTCACAGACAAAGCGATAATACTCTTTACTGAAATCGAACATTAATCTACGATTTAATTACGAACCAAAAATGTTTTATCTTGGAAGTCAATTTTAGAGCTGAACTGCCGACACGATTTTAATTTTCGATTACAGTAACGAGCGATGTCGTAATTGTGTGTTGGTTTTACAAAAAAAAAAATTGACAAAGTCGAAAATCAAAAGATGAGAAATCGTTTTGAAAAGACGGTTCTGAAATTCGGGCTATAATTATGGGTAAAAAAGCCGATTTTACTTGGTTTTTTTTTGTATATTGTGCGAAGGTACCTGCGGCGATCGAGAGCCGCGTGTACAGTATATACTTCTAGATTTATGTGCGCATCGAAGATCACTGCCGGAAATCTGAATGGTATTTTTTTTTCAATTTGTTCGTGATTACGCTATGTAGAGTTTTAAGTTCTTAGGTTAATAAGAGGAAAATAGTTTGAATATATCGACCGGGTTTTAATCAAAACAGAGTGGAAGCTGCAGATCTAACTCCAGAACGAGTTTCCAGCACGGACAGATTTTTTTGTCAGTACGTAATGACGGCTAATGAATTTCTATTAACTGTTCGACGGACGCATTCGAATTTAATGAATTTCGTTTCTTTTCTCAAATGAGAACTTCGTATCGAATACCGCGATTCGCCGCTCTTAATCGTCGGATACCGGAAGCACACGTATAATGCAACAGGATAGAGAATCTCGCGATCCGATATAAAATTACTATTTCGCGCTTATATATTGCCCGCGTTAGCAAGATTACGAATATTAAGTATTGTACTCCGTTTTATTGTAGCGTATACGTATAATACATCACGGATAAGGGAATAAAGGCAGATGAATGGTAGTAAACATCAACCCTAGTAGACTCCTTCTCATGTATAAGAGGTATTCCATACCAAATCGAAGGCTGAAAAACCCGATCATTCCTAAACCCTAAAAAAATCTATGACTAAAATAACTCGCATTTCTATATGTATTATTGTCGCTTAAGAAATACTCCCTGATTGGCTACCTTACTAGCCTATACCGGTGCCGTTCGATGACCATTTTCAGTCGAATAAACCAGACCAAGTGTTTGAGAATTGTTGTATTAGCACCGCATTTGGCTATCAATAACCACGGGTATATCGTTTTACTTAGAAAATAACATTTAATCTATAAAAGTCAAAAAATAAAAAACCAAATACCGAAATACGCGCGCGATCGTTGCTAAAAAATGTAGACACTTGTTCTTCACTTTACAGCTTTATCTCGGCACGCTTGTCTCTCATTCGCACGCGAGCCGCCCCGCACCTTGCGCGCCACCGAGCCTATCCCCTCCTAGTCTCGCGCTCGACCCTCCTCAATGACGCGATTCGTATATTTTTCACACAATATTCCCTTTAACAATCGAAGATGGCGGAAACTGGGCCGCTTACCTTATGATTGGCGATTTTTTTTTAAGCATAAATCGGGCCCTCTCTAATAGACAAGCGGCACGAAAAGTAGCAGTTGGCGCAATAATTGCGACATGTGCCGCACATTTCGCAAATATCGCGCCAATATTGCTACTTTTCATGGCGCTCGTCTATCTGGGCGGTCTCTATTCAACGAGTCAACCAATGAGAATCACGCAAACCTTCGCACCGGCTCCGAAACTTTTGTAGTTGAATGTACTCGACACAAACGACAAGTAACTTCTGTCAACTTCTGTCACTTTATATGGGCTTTATATGAAGCATTTGCGTAATAAATTATTCTGAATTCGGAATTGCATCGTTCTAATAAATATCGAATTATACTCACCGTCCGAAACGTTAAAATGTATAGCGTCGTAACGTCAGATTTCGTCAATTTGTTGATAACCAATTCCGGCAATGATTTATGCTGCGCCGAAAGAAGATTTCAAAAGTCAATAACTATCGATGACTTTAAGGTACGCATTGACTTTTCATTTTTTTTAACAAAATCTTTTTATTAATCCATTATAGATGAACTTTATAGTGAAACTTTGCTTTCCTTTTTTTCAATTTTATTATTATTATTATTATTATTATTATTATTTATCTCGTAATTTGAACGTTTTCTAGAGTGACGTTTTTGTGCCGAATATCAGATTAGTTTAATTCGTATTATCTATTGTTAACCGAGAAGAGAGAAGCCGCATAACCTAACTAGGCAATACAGTCTTATATAGAATGCTGTACTGATTTTCCTTTTTCAGGGCAAATTGGAGTTGCTGACGGGTGGCAATCGGTCGACGATGCGACTCGAGGTCTACGACAAAAATAATCAAATTGTGTGTAAACCGGACGATGGATCGCGTCTGCTGGGTTCCTATCCCATCGACGATGGAATGAGGCTGCATGTAAGGCCATCAAATTAGAGGAAACCATTTGGTCAAAATCAAGCAATTAATTTTGCCAATTTTTTTTTAAATTTTATATAATATTGCTACGTCCCTAGGTGGTCGACACGTTTCTTCCCGTGGATGATTTGTCAGCTGTTGAAAAATTTCAAATATCGGAGGAGGAATACTCCAAACGATCCGGTACAGTATATGCTTTGTTCTGTGATTCGAAAATTTTCTCCAAAACAAAAGTGTTTGTGTGGTTCAAAGATTAACTTGGTGTCTTCAGAATTGATTCAATATTCTTCTAACAATATTTGGGTAAAAACGCGTTTCTCTTAAATCGCTATAAAACCTTGCTTCTTTACGGGCAAAGACAGGCTGAATCGTTTGAAATTTTTTTACCATGTAGTTTTTTAACGATGTGTATGTACACATGTACATCATGTGTGCAACATGAGATAGCGTGTAAACGTTTTGGAAACCGGTTGGTAATTCAACTAAAGTTAGAAGTGAACAACAAGCATGATCAGAATATGACAAGTTAGACTCTAAAAAAAGTTTTAGTGTCTTTTGGTGTATTTATAGAGATGAGAAAGTAGATGAAATTATCAAACGAAGGTGACAAGGCTATTAAAAAAAACACACACACACATTTTTGCTGACGGCCAGAATTTCGTGTACTGCCGCACGGCAACCGGAGCCGTCGTAATCAAGCTAAGATTAGTAGCTCCGGTTGTGACTGAGAAGATTTAGTTTTTTTAACATAGCGTCGAGACATTACCGTGCCTCTTGATAAGATATAAAAATAAACGACACATGAACTACTGACAACTAAAATAAAATGAGGCAAAAACGGTTTTCATATGAGCAGCCCTTGCAGCCAAAGTTGCAAAAGTGTGAAACAAGTTTTTTGAAAATAATTGCATTAACATTGTCGACGAATGCGAACCCATCTTAATGCATTCATTTTAAAAAGGCTCGTTTTAATACTTCACCATTCGATTATCCGTATCATTTCGCTGTTTAGAATTATTCCGCTCTTCCACCGCGAGCTCGTAGCCGCCTCGTTTGTGCACGCTGACGGTTCCTTTCTACCCACATTCTGATGAAGCAGTCTTCGTCGAAGTGGCCCTTGCTACCGCACCAGTAGCACGTTATTTTGTCCAGGTGCGGAAACATTCGTACTTTTTCTTCCTCCATCGCTCCCAAGATCGCGATCGAAAGCTCGGGATAACAGCGTCTCTTGGTGTTTCTGTAAATCTCTTTCAAACCTTTGACGAATATCTGCAAGGCCATGTGTCTCACGAGTTTCCGTACGGTCCACTTTTCCCTCGGCGTTTCGACGCCCTCGGACCACGCCGATGTCAATTCGTTCATGAGCCGTTTCAATCTCATGATAAAGACACTCAGACTCTCGTTACTCCGCTGTCGACAATTTTTGAATTCGGACCTTATGACGATCAGGGGTCTCTTGAGCGGATACAATTTGCGCAATTGAATCTTTAGCTCTTCGAAGGTAGTTACTTCGTTGCGCTTTAGAACAATCGCGGCGGTTCCTTGAATTTTTGTGTTCAGAACGGATTCCAACAAATCTTGTTTATGCTCCGGATCAATTTTTGCTGAGACGTACATACATGCTTTTATAACGGCCGATGCGTCGTGAGGGTCGTCGCCGTCGAATCGGGGTATCAATTCCCATGCATCCGATAGGCTCAAGTATCCTGGCATTGCGTTACGGCAAAAAAGTTCCGGTATGCTTTCTGCCTCGCCGGTGGAGAACCGATTGACCGGAAACACTCTTCGATGCGCGGCAATTTTTTCCTCGGCCTTGCACGAAAAATTTCTGAAAGACACGAATAAATGTTTAAAAATATTTACTCAAAAATCTGTGCAAACAACGAAATTAAGAAGAGGCTGCAAATGAAATTTCGTGCACGTAACCTTTTTACTTTTCATCTTTCGGAGAAATTTGGCTTTTATTGTGGATGTTTTTGAATTTTGATTATTGATGGAGAAAGATTTTTAGTTGACAAAGAAAGAATATCTAGAATACGATACAACGAATTTAATTTAGCTGCGACAACTTTTACGAACAGTTTAATTATAGTTGGCTAAACTATAAGAGAATGAATTTTTTCTTTCCAACTAGAAAATCTATCCAACCGATCAGATTTTAATTTTTTTTGAAAAGTTACTTAAAGTTGCATCTAATCATGAAGGTGAATTTGACACGGGAGTGGAGTAATACCGTACAGTGTTTGGTATGAAATTTCGAAAAAAACTGGTTAATCGTTTAAGTTTTATGAAATTTTAAAAAATTTCGAAAAGTTTGTATTTTTACGTTTGACCCGAGTTTCCGAATCAAATATCAGGCTATGAGTAAATTGAGTTACAGTTTCGTAATCAGCGGCGAAGAAGAGATAAAAAATAGTCTGAAAACAACAAATTATCATAGAGAAAGTTATGCGCAAAATTATAATAAATAAGGAAGCCATGTGCAAATTACTTTGCGCCTTTTCTTTTAATACGAACGTTATGCCGGCCTGACCGATGTTTGACCGATGAGGAGATCGAAGTTGAGTGGACCGGAGGATAGACGTCTGTTCGACTCGGAGGAACTGGCTCGACTGACCGACGAACGAGTAAAACGCATGGACAAAGGCGAAGAAAGAAATTCATCGCGTAGGACCTCACACTTAAGACCCGCTCGAGTGCGGGGCCCGGAGAGTCGCGGCGTAGTCTAAACAATCGAGCGGCTCGGGTCGTATGCTGAAGATAAGAATAACGGACGAAATCGATCCTCACCGTAGGGCTGCGTTAAAAGGCGTCAATATTCATGCAAACTTATACAGATAACTATTCATTCATCAAAGAGATTTAAGTGATGATAATAAAAAAAATTATGGGGGTTCTTTTTTTATGTGAAAATTTCAGACACGGTTAAGGCTTTTCTCGAAAAGAACAAACTTGGAAAGTACAACGAAGAGGACATGCGACGAAAGATGGATGAGAAATTACGCGAGACACAAGCTGAGGAAGCACTGGCGAATACCTTGAAGGTCGGCGAGCGTTGCGAAGTAAGAGTTCCCTTGCAACCGAAGCGACGCGCGACCATCATGTATGTCGGTGAGTATTCAATCGTTAATATTCGTATCGCAAGTATTTTAATAACAATACGAAATGTTATCTCTTCGTAAGGTAAAACTGACTTCAAGGAAGGTTGGTGGGTCGGTGTGAAATACGACGAGCCTCTAGGAAAAAACGATGGAATGTAAGTAGCGACAAACGATCGACGTATTTTCTCACGCAGAACTCTTCGACGTACTATTAATTCATTTTGTCCATGTCGCAGGGTGAATGGTAAAAGGTATTTCGAGTGTGCTCCGAAATACGGCGGATTTGTAAAACCAGCCCACATAGCGAGCGGCGATTTTCCTGAAGAAGAATTCGATCTTGACGAAGAAATGTAAACAAAAAACATCTAATTTTTTTTCGTTTTTAATCACGAGCACTATCCGAGTGATAAAATAAATGTAATCTTTAATAATCTATTAACGAAAAAGTTATTTTCGAATTTCTTCGTTTGTTTGAAAAATATTAGGTATCGTCAATGCACGTACTGTTAAGACGGGTACGAATTTTATTAACACGCGATTACAATACTTACTATCTAATTATCGTTAATTACGAACGAAATATGCCTTTAGCTTTTGCTCTTCTTATTTTCCTTTATGGATATAACGTAACGTTGAGCGACGTTCAGTGGAGGGGAGTAGCCGTCCGAGTATGTTGCGTCTTCGAACAACACTTCGTATTCCTCGGTCGCGGTGCCCGGCAACTGATTCACGACCGCTTTGTAAAAACAGGTAGTTTGAGGATAAAGCGCCATAACTGTAAAGTTAAGCGTATTTAGGTATCAAACGTATAGATCGATAACTTATCATATATAAGATGCAAAAAAAATCCTGAATATTGTGATTCTTTTCACCTATCTGATAATACATTAATTGCTTTTGATATCGAATAACCGAGGAATTTATTTAATTATCCAAACCTATCGATCCCTTGGAAAACAGGGCATGAGCGTCGGTTTCCGGGTTGGCTCTCATGAGTGGCAGCGGCACAACTCGTCGTCTCGAAAGTATGTGTCTGTCCTTCTGTTCCTCATCGATGTCGTCCACCTCGTATTTGTTAGCCGTTGGACTGAAGTGCACAACTTCCGCTAAAATCCAATTTTCCTCTTCCTCCGAGCCTTTCACTAATGCCGCGACCATGTCGCCCATCTATTTTCAAAAATAAAATCGAGAATATTAGAAACGATAAAATAATTAAGGCGTTAGGAATTTAAAAAAAAAAAAATGGCGTGTCGAAGATTGTGTTATGTGTAACATCGATAGATTATGGTTTGATATTAAAACTGAAGATAAATTTGAAGTCAAACTGACTTTGGCTATGTATGTGGATTCGGCCGGCACCGCGCCGCACAAAGGTGGAGCTTTCGCCCCCGGAGTTTTTCCAATATATAGCGGCAACGTTTGGGCGGTACTCAACAACATTTTCATCAAGGCTCCTCGCCGTATCGTCTCCTTGTTTCCCGCGTTCCGAGCCTATACCACAAATGCATAATAAATAATATCTTATTTAACTTAGATTGGAAAAACAATCGTTAGAGGAAAATATATATTATATATATATTTATAATATATATCATACATATATTTATAATATGTATTATATATATACATTATAATACACATGTTCCAGGTGCTCGAAACTTGAGGTCAGACCTGAAAACGAATTTGAGATTGAAATTTCGACTACAAATTGGACCTTAACACACCTGAATTCTTCGTTCATTTCTTATAGCTCGTATTTCGTTAATCTTCACGAGTGTTTTGCGCAACAGATCCTCTTCCCTTTGGGCATCTTGTACCGCGGTATTGTAAAGATTTCGCAATTTTTGCTGATAGTACGGCGAAACCTTGTCGTCGGGCGTTACTTTTTCATGAGCCTTTATAACTTCGTTCAGGCTTTGTTCTGAACGGTTACGTTCGATCTCTATGTCGCGAACCGTTTGGTATATATATTTTAAACGTTCCTTAAAAAAGCATACGAAATTATCAGAATATTACGTAGAATAAATACGAAGTATTTATTCTAGGGTATAAAGCTGTTGAATTGATAGAAAATTAGGGTGTCGACAATTGACAGACAAATGCGGCGCCGATTTACTTTTATCCAAATCGACCGGTAAATAATTAAGAATCCGCGAGAAAAAAAGTCCTTCGTCGATACATATGCGCACTAACTTATCGACGAATTTTTTTTTGAGACGAACTTCTCACTATCTTGCGTCAACTTTTCTATACATTATAACTACAACACAACAGTAGTTATAAAGAAATTCTTAACCGACGTTGGCTACAAAGCGCTCGACAATTGTAAATGAACATTAGATTGGATAAAAGATAAACTTGCAACAATAGCTTGATTGACTAGTTAATTTTCATTGGACTTTTATTCTCATTGACGTTGGAAGCGATCGAAAATAAAAAGAAGTTGCAAAAGTTGAAGGGTTGCATACTTGTATCTGATGCGCCGCCACATCCGTATTGAAAGGCATGATAGCTTGAATTATTTTTTACCGTGTGACAGTAATAGATACGTAAAACATTCGGTGCAAACAATTAACCTATAAGTCACATTCCAATTTCAAAATGTTTCCATCGATCACAGTTAAGCTTTTAATTAACATAAACTTGAGCACTGGAACGACTTATTTACAAACAAAAATCTAACCCCACTTTTTGTAACAATCAAATTCAGAATTAATCCAGTAAGTAATAGCACGGAATATGTATATCTGTAGAATCGTATTCCCTACAGCTCGCCAAAACTGGAAAAGGTGGGGTGCACGAACGCGTAATCTACGTCGACGGTAAGATGTCGCTAGTCGAGCCTTCTGTGGTAGCCACTTGACTTACGTTGCCAACGACTGTCCACCGAGGCGTGCAGATCGCCCAATAAGCACGACGCCTCAAGCCGTCTCATTAGTCGACTTCTCATTAGAAGTCTCAAACGTTACCGCCAAAGCTTGTGGCATTATTCATTCTCTTACGAACATTGTCGTGTTTTCATTACCACGTACCTTGGCCGCTTGACGCAATCTTCTTCCTAAGTATTGAAATTTAATTTAATTCAATCAATTTTATTGACGGAGTAACTCCTTTACACAAAATTCAAGTTGTGAATCGAAAACACGAGGCATATACAATTTGGACGTACAATACTACCATGCAATTTTTGAATATACAATAATACTACCCCTAGCAGATTCGGCCAACCACCGAACCACCTTCGAAATCACCATAGTAATATTGGGCAAAAATATTACGAAGCATTATGTCGAAACCGCTACGCAAACCACCGCTTCGACAATTAAAACCAACTTTTTTCAATATTACCAAACCTTTTTTCGGTACCTACTAAGCACCACAAAAAGAAATTTGAGCGACTGGTGGATTATTCTGAAAAAACGATGATTGCCTCGATATAATATAAGAGTTCCGCGTAAAAAGAGACTGATCGAAGACAAGCTCGTCGACTCGAAGAGTTAGACTTGTGAGCCACTCGGATGATGAACGTGGACTGCGTAATTTCGATAGAGTTAATTGCCGTGAAGCGACCAAAAATACCGAGCTCGCACGCCACGCGCGAGCATTAAAAAAAGACTCAATACGTGATAAAACATTGAAAGCAGACGCTCGCATCTTGTCTGAGTGGGTTGCACGAATTGCAGAATGTTTATATTCACGTTCGGTGGCATGATTTTGATTCGATGAAATAAAAATAATGAACATAATGAAATAACTCGACACATGTTATGACAGAGTAACAAACATATAAATATAAATATATATATAATAAAATATACTTTATAAAAGCGATACAGCAATATACGTCTATTTGGCTTGCTCACCAACCCCAGATAGAAAAACGTGCCGTGCATTCGCCACGCCATGCCGTCACAATATCGTCATGTGCGTCCGCACGTGACGATATTGTGACGGCACGGCGTTTTGATCCCAGATCCTGCTTGCACAGTTCCAGCTCTCTGTGAAGCTTCACGTCAAGATTGTGGAGTCCCACGACAAGATAGAACTGTCCAAGCAGCTGTCGGTATAAAAATGCTTTGCCGTCACAACATCGTCACATGCGGACGTACATGTCTATATTGTTCCTGCACGACGTCCGGTCCCGTGCTATCACCGAGTCGATCACGTGCCGTCAGTTGTCTATCTGGGAGGTGGCAATTTTTATGAAGTTAAACATAGCGAGGTAGAATTCGGTAATATTTGAACTTGAACATTTCTCTTATCGGATCCGTTAAAATATTGTCTTGTTCTTTCCCCCTGTAGGAAAGTTCTTGGAGCGGGTCGTCATTGCATATATGCACGAGAACTGAAGGCTTGTCACTTATTTTACATTATGGTACATCCACCGCAGTCACAACCACCGCAGTCACAGCCACTGCAGTCACACCCACCGCAGTCGACGCCGCCACAATCGCAGTCCCCACAACCACCGCAGTCGCAGTCACCACAACCATCGCAATCGCAGTCATCACAGCAATTGCAATCGCAGTCACAACAACAGTCGTCGTTGGCATTGGCACAACAACCGGTGTCCACGCCAACTGTCGGAAAATATGCTGTAGAAACCTCACGGAAGACCGACACAGGTTCGTCAACGATCACGTTTTCCCATTCCCACCCTGGTTTCGATGTGGAGCCAACGAGATTCATCGTATCGGTAGCCGCATCATTCTGGGGGAGCAAAGTATTCCCAATTGACGCAGTGCCGATCATACCGGGTTGTTCAGAAATCCCGTTACCGACCTTAATAGAAAAAACGGTTACGAAGGTGAAGGCTTTGCCGACTTATAATTCGAGGTACAAGTCGAAGCTTTGATAATAATAGTACAAGATCATCCAATTTGAATTTCGTTTCCTTCATCGGGCATGTCGGATTCTGTGTGAATTTTTAGACATCTTTCGAGAAGAATTTTTTTTCTTCAAAAATTCGTTTTTCTTTGTTCATATTTACTATTTTGATTTAATGTAGAAATTAATGCCTCGTATTCAAAATTGTAAAGAAAAGTGGTCCATGATTACGATTTGGTAGTCGCCGGAAGACGTTGTGATTTGAGCAATATCTGTGGTACCGTCGATTGGAACATTAGGAGGACTGGTGATACTGTGAGATATTTCGCCGCCCCTCAGAGTGGAATCGCCGGAAATTCCGTTAGTAACCTGAATAGAAACATAATGATTGTAATGATACAACTTTGTAGCCAGTTCCAAATCAACGTAAAAATTATTGAAATATTGAAATATTGAAAATGATTGAAATGGTGGAAGTTCCTTTGATTCAAATATATCGTCCATACATTTTACGGCCATACTGAATTTGTACAAGATCGACACCACGATTCCAATTTCAAACATTTTTGCAGATTGGATTTTAAATTTCAAAAAATATTTGTCGGCAATCACGTTTTGGTGATCGCCGGAAGGTGTCGCGACTGTAGCAGCAAGATCCGCTGAACCTCGAGCAGTAGTTTCCTCGGGACCCGAAATCACTGTAGACGTCTCATTGTTCGTTGGATTGTTATTGGAAATCTGGGCGACTGGCTAGACATGAAATGTAACGATTATGAAATTGTAATTTGCAATACAAGTGCGGTAAAGCGAACTTTATGTGCACGCTGTGAAGCGAGTCACGTGACTCGCTTCACACGATTCACTTGACAGTCCGTGTACAATGTTCGCTACACCGCAATATTATCGCATAATATTTTTTGTACCGAATGCAGGAGAAGTGCTACTCCGCGCATGCGCCGTACTTTGCGCACGCTTAGAGGCGTGTAAAGTAAAATCGGACCGATGTGCGCATGCGCCGGGTATTTATAGTAAAACACTTGGCTGTACGGCTCCACTTTCGCCATTCTCGACAGGCACGAAAAGTAGCACTTTCATGCATGAGTATAAATATAATTCCGTGGTAAAGATCCACATATAATTATTACCTCGGGCCTAGTATTTTGGCCGTGTACGCATGTAGCGTGGCCAATGCTGTACGTGTCTGGCCAAATCGGATAAACGACTGCATGGGTGTACGCATCAGCAACCGGATTATCGTAAATTACAACCTAAACGTCGACAACTGTTTTATTTATTTTCATGCATTTACGTTCGGAAAAAAATAATGTTTCGTCGCAAATCCTTACGTCACGCCCAATAGTCCTCTGTAGCGGTTCCGGATTCTCGACATCCCGTCGTATTTGAAAACCCGGAAAAATCGATGGAACTGCCGTATCGGTAAGCCTCGGATATGCATACGGCACCTGAATAATTTCAAATTTTTCGGATAAATTTCATAATTCAATAAATATCGATTTGATATGGTTTGATCATTTTCGACGAGGGCTATTTTAACTACGAATTTCTTCAATTCTGCTTGAATAGATACGATAACAGTGTTCGCAGAAAGTCTCGATAGGCGGTAAGTAATCTAAAGATACACTAAACATGATCATTTATCATATAGGTCATGCTGTTCGACGATCGTAGTTAAAGGCAGCTATGATCATGAGCCATGATGTACGTGTACAAAGATTAGATTCAAGACGGTGGGCAACTCGATAGGATCGAACTTGCTCTTGGAATGTTCGATAACACCGCGTATTGTTGAACATGACGCACAATTTTTACAAGCTGTTGCGAGCTATCTCAACATCCAAGCGGCCGTACGATCGGTACTTCACGATTATGGCGAAGCTAACTGTCAATAGGTTTAACGGTACACAGGAGCCAGCGGCAAGTGTCTTTGAAAAAAGGGGACAAGCAAATAACAATTCTGCGAAAAATGATAATCCAAACGCAAGGTCTTTATGCATATTCTGTCGATGTCGTATAGGTCGCATACGATTAGGACGCCAACTGATGTGCGTCATAAGTTATCCGGAAATAGTGAGAGAAGCGTTACAGTCGGTAAAGTCGGCATTTTGTTTTTCACTCACATCGTTCAAATGACGCATCATAGCTATGGGACAACTATCAGACGCGGTTTCGCCTGCGCCGGGCCGAGTCACTTCGGCACCAGTCATATTTGTGGTAGCAATAGCGGGGGGGGGGGGGGGGGGAGTGTGGAAATCCCAGCAGGATAGTTCGTGCATCATCTGAAGCGTATCTCATATCTGACATATATTTATAGTATACCAAACAACATTTTTCTTGATTGTAGAAGCAGAAAAAATTAAGTATGCACACCGCGTTAACCCATTAGATAATGCGAGTTAATGTTTGATGCTCGTCACTACAGTAACGCCAAACACGCTGTTTCGAAGGAGGGGGGGATAACAATTTTGGGGCCGGCGAACGGCGGCAAGGATACTTTCACATTTTTGTTATGACCATGAAGGACACAACAGAAGAGCATTAATGTAAAAAACAAGGAATATTAAAGTAACGTACCTTTTTGACAACAATCCCCGCATCATCTTTGACTATATAATATCGGATGATTTCCGATTCCAAGAAGTGTTTGTCACATACGAGATGTTCGGTTGTTAAAGGCTCTTTTACCTTTGGAATTGCTTGCGCCCATTTTTTTTGTAATTCCAAGTCTCTCGGGACCCGAAAGAAATGACTCAGTTCTCCGCTATCCTCGTCGCCGCTCATGCAATCGAACACAATACACGTGTTCGTCATTTTTAATTGATTCTCATTATCTTTTCGAAAAACAAAACAAATTGAATTTGTGGAACTAACGTTGGTTTATAAATCACCGAAAGAGGCACATAGAACACATTGAAGGTGACTGTCGAAGCGACGCGGGTCTCCGGTTTAAAAAATTGGATAGCGATACCGGTTGTTCAAGAGAACGTACTTGTTGTGAGGAACTGGGAAAAATGACGAAATACCGACTGTACGGAATTGCCGGCTCGCGAAGTACGCCTGTTTACATTCTCCGGTGTCTGACCTCTGGTGGGGAGTCTGCGACTTTCCTTGCAACGCGCGGCGGTCAAGAGTGGCGATGTGCACGTATATACACCTACTGCGCATCGAATTATCGACTTCACATAAATTAAATATTTTGAAAATGTTGGATCAAAAAGATATTTATCGACGCCCCTTGTGATATACAGAGTACACTTTGTTTTTTTTCAGATTTTTATCCTGTCGAGAAGTGTTAGCAATTCCTTATTAATACCTTAAAATATTATCACCTTAATTTAATACCTTGAAATATTATCACCAGCTGCGGTTATTTTACCCGTTACTTACCGATTGATATCACTGAGAGCAAGCCGTATAGGCTGTACCTCCGACGGTCTGTCAGCGCATAACCTTGAAGCGCGATTTTATCGAACGTCAACGTAAACGGTAATAACAAATAATCCAGAGCAACTATGAGCTGTTGCTCGAGTAGAATTGAAATCTGAACTGGCGAGCGTGCTACTCAACAGAGCCCGAAATATTGTCACAATTTTATTTATCACGTAGTAACTCGTTGAACTCAGAACCAGTAAGAAAGTCCAGCGAGCAACATAACCTCTCACCAGGCGCAATAACGCAATTCGACAATAACGAAATTATTCGTCTATGAAAAATGGACGCCAGCGCTGATCGCAATGATTTTCTGGACGATCTCCGTGAAAAGTACATAAAGGTGCGTAAATTGCTCGACTCGAGAGAAGACGAGACTCTCGCCGGCAGCGAATCCACGCTCAAGCGGAAAAATGAGGCGGTCGATATACTCAAAGAGATGCAGATAAAGCTCGAGGATGCGTTGAACGACGAAAGCAAACGCGACGACCAATTGACGGCGATGCTCGCGATCGTTTGGCTCGACATAGGTATAGTCTCGATCGATAACGAAGAGCTGAAAACGGGCGAGGAAAATTTGATGCGCTGCGTCGACGCTCTGTCCGGCAAAGAGGCGACGCCGCAAGGCGTTCTGCCTGCGTTGAGCGCGCTGAATCAGTTGGGAATCGTCTGGTTTCAATGGACCGAACCGACAAAGTCGGAATCGTTTCTCAATCAGGCGGAGGGAATTTACAAGGAATACAAAAGTTCAGAGAATTCAAAACCCGTCTCAATGGCCAGCATCTTCGGCGTCGTGGACGACAAGGAACCCTGCTCCGAAGAAGTTTTGGACAAATTGCACACGCTGACGCTTTACTACTTGGCGCAGATTTACGGCGTCACGAAGGATCATCACAAATCCGCCGAGTATTGTCACATGACGCTGCAGAGGCAGCTCGATCATTCCGATCTCGATCACATAGATTGGGCGTTGAACGCGGCGACGATGTCGCAATTTTTCATGGAAAAGGGCGCCTTCACCCAGGCGCGGCATCATCTATCGGCTGCTTCGTATATATTGAAAAAGTACGAGGACGACCTGGGGGAACCGCCGAAGGAGGAAGACGAAGACGGGATAACGGCGGCGAAGTGGGAGCGATTCAGACATCGCAGCGCCGACGTCGCTCGTTGCTGGGCGAAATATGGAATTTTGCTCATGAGCACGTCACGCGAGCGCCTCATAGCGCTCTCGGAAAATTCGGAAAGCGAGAAGCACGCCGAGTCCGCCGACAACGCGGACTCCGAACTGACCACCGAGAAAAAGGAATTTTTTGAAAAAATGAAATTTTCGACTATAGAGAAAGACATTGAACCGATAGCCAGTCAAGTCACCGACAAGCATCTGTTGGACTTCAACGACGCCAGAGCGGTTTTTCTGAACGTACAGAAGTGGCTCGACGAAGCGAAGAAGTATTATAATTTCGAGAGTCACGCTTCGGACTATGTACAGATCATCGGCGATATATCGCTGGCTTTCAAGTATCTCGCTTTCTTCGAGGACAACGAGGAGAGACAGGCCAAGATGCACAAACGGCGGATCGACATTCTCGAGTCGGTCGTCAACGAACTGAATCCGCGATACTATCAGGCGGAATGTCGACAAATTTGGATCGAACTAGCGGAAACGTACTCTTCTATTTTGAATATAAAATTGGACAAGCTGCGGGCGAACGATGAGGAGAGACCGAGCCCTCACGCCCTCGCTAAAATCAACAACTGCGCACAATCCGCGATCAAGTACTACCAAAAATTTTTGGATTCGCTGAAGGAAACGGAAAACTCACCGGCCGTGACGAAATTTTCCGACGAAATGGTGCGACCGGCTATGTTCGCCTTCTTCCATCTCGGTACTTTGTACAACAAAATAATCACGCCCGACAAGCACGCACAGCTCGACAACGTCAAAAAAAGCATCGAGGCTTACAAATTCTTCGTCGACTATTGCGAGTCCAACGAAGAACTCGCGGAGTTCATGAAAGCCGAGCTCAACGTGTGCAAGGATTTAGTTAACTTACTGCCTCTGAAAATGAATAAACTCATACAAGCGATATCAGCGAAATAAAGTTTTTTTTTTAATTCAATAATCTATAGTCTGTTGGATACTTCTAATTTTTTCTTTAACTTCTATTTATATCATCATTATTGCAAGCCATGATTAAAACCTTTTCGTTACGACAAATACGTATTTTCTGTGAATGTTTTCATTAAATATATAATTTTAAACATTGGCCATTTAATAGTTCCTATTCCCACAGTAAGAAAAGAGTTGATTTTTTTTTATTGTCTTGGAATTAATTTGATTTTGATCTGATTGTTGCAAAAAGGTTTCCAAATTTTTGTACTATAGAATGCAGGAACGAGCCTAATATAGAGTACATTTTGCCCGCCGTTACAATTTGTCATTACTTTTCAGAACATTGTCTGTTCACAAAATGAAGAAAAAGTATTTAAAAGTCATCAGTTTGATGGCAAAAAAATTATTGCCTATATATATTATAACATAAATATACAGTATACATATTGTCTTATTATAATCTATTCTTTGAATATTTCAAGCTCTTGCGAAACATTGTTCGTTTATACGCGTTGGAACGACAGTCGTCCGAAGGGAGGAACCATGGATAGTCTTTGGAGTCCCTTCCACTCCTTATATACCACTTCCGATAAAAAAAAAAGAAACCCCAAAACATGATCGGTATTTTCGAAAAAAGTAAAATTGATTGCAAAAGTTTCAATGAAATGTACTGTGTTTTCTATTGACCCTGCCTTGCCACGCATATATTTACCAGACCGGGTTGTGAGAACCTCTCTCGTTTTTTCCCACGATAAATTTCAAATAAAACCTCTCATTGGTTCGTCATTCAAGAATTCATTTCGTTCCTTTAGGGGTGCGATTTGCTTTGCTCCAAATAACGCGACGTAATAAGAAAGTCTTTCGGTTTTCAATATAATACAATCGGAGCTTCATTGTCGATGTATAATCCAAGACTCAGAATTCCCGAAGTTCGCGAAGGCACGATTATAAATATTACATATATATTAGTATATAAAACATAGTTGAGCATCTTCAAAAGAAGCGTGTACCCCAAAATTTTATTCACTATGGAAATTTATCAAATTCGAGAGAAAATAAGCATTGCTGGTCATTATTTCCGACATCAGATACGATGATTTTTTTTTGTAAATGTTTCTGTGAATATTTTTTTCCGGCCTGCCAATTTTCGGGTACTAATTATAAATTGTGGGATGTGCCGAATTTTATACATAAATAAGCTTTATCAGTGAGGCGATTTTAGGAAAAGTCAATAAGATCTATATCTTTGCTGGGCTTCTTGACGGTTGAAGGTTGAAGAGATCCAACATGAGAACGAAAAGTCGGCGATTCCCAGGCTTCGTCCCTCACGGTACCTTGATTTCTTGGATACATCAGTAGCGGATCTTTCCCGGTCTTCAGACACAATCTTTCTTGAAGAAGTACCATCTTTGATCGCCAAAATTCGTAACTTGCCCGTCTCAGGGCATTGACCCACTCGTCTACTTGCATTTCCGAGCGTCCTGAGAGAACGTGTCTCTTCTCCTGTTCATCTCGAAAAATAATGCTAAACGCGAATTCTCCCTCCAGAGCAGAGTCTGTCTTGACTATATAGTTTTCCAGCACTATTATACCCGCCGGTTTTGTTTCAATCTGTCCGACGTCGTTTATGTTGAAGTAGAACAAAAGATTGTACCTCAACTTGAACCATCTCTCTTTGAAAACTGAAAAAAAATAAAAAATAATAGTAATAATAATGCAATAACGAGAATCTTTATTAGAAACGGTAAATCACACACAAACGTTGATGGAACCAGTCTATAAATACATTTTCACGCTTTATTCACTTAGAAAAACTTGTCAAGGCCAAGTGAATTTCATCCGATGGTAAGGTAGGCAACTGTAACTGTCATTTGTCTTGAATCATTGCGTGCGTTGTAAGGTAACTTAGTTCGAGCCATGGGTATTGGAGATAAAAATTTCCAAATGGAAATCATTTAAAATTTGATAGTAAAATATTAATTTACAAATTTATGTTTACACTGCAATGTCACATTACATTTTTGTTAATGCTCAAGGGATTTTTTTTTTGCTACATGCTCGGTTTTCAAATTTAAAAAACTATCGTAACATGTAATTAATATCTGAACCGATGGTAAAGGATTTTTTGTGTTAACAAGATAAAAAAACAACTACGCAATTTTCAAAATATTATCTTGAAAACAAAATACGTGTTTATAACCTAAAAAATATATATATTGCGTTCAAACCTACCGGACTTGTGGGCACGTTTGTGGTTCAAACGACCCTCGATATCACCGGGTCCGCGAGCAGTGTCTGACAGTTGCTTCTCGTTGAATTTCATGTTCGTGTCATTATTGAATCTCTGATGAAATTCAAATTAATTCGAATTTCTTTGGTTATAACAACACTAGCTGCAGATAGCACGGATTGATGACATGATGACGACTAGCTCCAATAGACGTTCGGCGTTTCACGACGTATACATCCTTGTTGTCATTACAGGAATTCCTTCATTTTAGTACACATTTACGGTATACTATGCGCATTGTGTGCCAAATACGGGCGCTACAGTAATGTGTACTACGATGGGTGCGTTTTAATGTCAGCTGCGAGATACTAGCAGCTTGGAGGCTATATACACATCATTCGTTACGTTGTCTCTGATTATCCTGATAGGTGGATTATCCTACCTCGTGGATGTATAAGAACGAGCATAATTGTAAAAAATATAAATTAATAATTGAAGAAAAGTATTTATTTTGATATTGATTCTTCTACGTACGATGATGAGGCTGAAGCTAGCCTCATCAGTGAGTAGCGGTATAATGCGATATCGTATGGCGAGGTTTTTTTGTCGCCTGAATTAACTCTTCTCCATGTGTCCTTAACTCACTAGCTGTGTACCGTTTCGAGAAAAAGCAGAAAAATCAAATGTCCTTTACTATTTCATTAAGGTTCTTGTGTTCCCGATGTAATTAACGGTTTGTCCATGTTTATTCATAATGAACTATTTTTTGAGACATAAAAATAAAAATAAACAAAGTTTCCTCTGTGAGGAAGCAATAAAACAAAGAAATGAATCATAGATCAACTTTTTCATACAGTGCTTTCAAGGTCGCAAGTCGCTCTTGAGCTGTGTTCATGTTTGGCTTGAACTATCGTTACACTGTCGCTGCTTATGCTGTTAGGCTCTAACTTGTAGATTTTTAGGATTGAGGATAATTTAAAACAATCGAGATTAATAAACGAAAACAATTTATTTATTTTTATATTAATACTGCAACGTATGATAAACTTTAAGGTATCATTTTTTATCACAAAGTCTGGGGATGTTCTAAAAATAGTTAATATTTGTTTTATAACGTTATAACTTCTTTAAATCTCAGCCATTGGAAAATATTCTTATCTCGTAGACAAAATAAACAATAATACATATGAATATAATACTTTCGAGTGTACGCGTATACCCATAAAAGAAAAAAAAATACATACTACGTACAAAAGTTAAAGTTTAGATCCGAGTACGTAGAAATTTTCCTCGTCCACCAACGTGCTTTCTTCAATGTATTCAATCGAAATCCAATCCCAAAGGAGTGCTAAATGTCCTTTACCATCTTTATTAAGGCTCTTGTGTTTCTCGATCTAATTAACGGTTTATCCATGTTCACCCATAATGAACTATTTTTTCGTATAAAAAAAAAAATTAAACAAATAATTGAATCATAGATCAACTTTTCCTTATAGCACTTTCAAGGTTGAAAGTTGTTCTCAAGCTGGCTTCATGTTTGGTTTGCTGAGGACTAATTATCGCTCTCGTCGCGAGGAACAGCCTTTATCAAATTTCCCAAATCCTTGTTGCTCAGATAGCTTAATACCTTGACGGTCGAGAGGTCCGGCAGAGCGTGTCCCGTCAAAAAACGTAAAGATTTTAAGCTCGAATCCAGCAGACCGGCGCTCTTTTGACCTTTTTTAAAACGACAATTAAGCATACCCGAATACAGATTAAACATGTCGTTATGATCCCCCGTCTCCAGTGCATCCACGATGTCTTTGTTTCTCGCGTAAAGTGTTAATCGATTCATACCCTGCGTCAATACATCGTAAAACGAAACACTGCTAACACCGATCTTTTTCTGCCTCATACATACGATTTCGCGTTTGCACTGGACGTGAAAATTTTTGTCAACGCGAAAAAGATGTATAGCTTGTAAGTTTTCGTCGCTGACCCAACGGTTCATAGCGCTCATCTTACTTATGTGCTGACTGAGCAATTGGCCGACTTCCTCAAATCTGTCGTAATCTTCGTAATCTTCGTTATCTTCGTCATCGTCGCGATCGTCGTAATCGTCGAGATCGTTTAGATCGTCGAGATTGTCGTGATCGACGTAATCGTCGGGATCGTCGGGATCGTCGTCATCGCCGTAATCGCCGTAATCGCCGTAATCGGCGTCATCGTTCCAATCGTCGTAATCATCGTGATCGTAGTAATCGTCGGGGTCGAAGTTATCGTTTAGATGGTCGAAATCGCCGTTATCACCGTTATCGCCTTGATCGTCGTTATCGTCGTTATCGTCGTTATCGCCGTGATCATCGTTATCGTCGTTATCGTCGTTATCGTCGTTATCGTCGTTATCGTCGTTATCGTCGTTATCGTCGTTATCGTCGTTATCGTCGTTATCGTCGTTATCGTCGTTATCGTCGTTATCGTCGCAAATGATGCGGAAGTCTTCGTGAGCGTCGTACAAGTTGCGAAAGTTTTCGTCACTGATGTCATACCTGCCAAAGACTCCGTAATCACCGTCCGGCGAATAATAATCAAAGTTCTCGCGAAAGAATGCATCAGTCTGTGCAGCAACGTACAAAGTTGTGCCGATGATGGCGTAGTCGAGCGGAGTTTTGCCTTGATTGCAACAAAGGTTGATATCGGAATCGTGATTAAGAAGAAGTTGAACGATTTGAACGTTTCTGTGTTTCGTAGCGATGTGAAGAGCAGTTTTTCCATCTTTGTCTCTACAGTCGACATCTTCGAAAACGTTCAGCAAAATTTCAACAATCTCCGGGCTACTGCCTGCCGTGGCGATGTGCAACGACGTCGCCCCGTCGTTGTTCCTGTCGGCGACGTCGGCCCCATTCTCCATCAAAAGTTGTATGGCTTTTGCGTGACCCCTTTCAACAGCGACGTGAAGAGCCGTCGATCCGTCATTCCGCTTCGCGTTAACCATTGCTCCCGCGTCCAGAAGTATCTTGACGATTTTTTCATCATTGTTTCTAACGGAAGAGTGCAGTGGAGTCTCTTTCTCGTCGTCGACGCAATTCACCTCCGCGTTACGTTCCAAGAGCAGCTCGACGACTTTTTGATATCCTTTCTTAGCGGCGAGATGAAGAGCGGTTGTTCCATCTTCAGCTTGTGCGTTAACGTGGGCACCTCCATCCAAAAAAATGGCGGCAATGTCTCTGACATCGTCGTCTATTCCGGGACACATCATCGTGCCTTTGGAATTATTTCCGAGGACGGGGCGGATGGCGGTCGTGCCAAACTTAATAGCGTATTGTAACGGAGTTCGGCCATCTCCGTCTTTGGCATTTACATTGGCTTTGTGTTTTATAAGCAGCCTAACGATTTCGATCTGCTTGCACTCCACTGCAGTGTGGAGAGGCTTAACGCCGTTTTTTCCTTCCCTTTCGGTGCCATAGTAAAACCCGTCGATACCGCGTCTCTTGATACCCAACTGTAAAAGATATTCGACGATTTTCACACACCCTTTACTGATAGCGGTGTGTAACAAGTTCTCGTCTTCGAGGCAGCTCCCAAAGCCATATCGTTGAAGAGCCTTGAGTACCTTACTTCGCATCTCATTCATCGAGCCGTGGTTCGCGGTATAGAAGCAACCCTGGTTGTTTCTAGGATCGGAGTGAACCTCGAGTATCTGTTCGATCAACTTTAAATTACATCTCTCGACGGCAAGATGCAGTATATTTTTATCGTCTTTATCGGTCGCAGTGACATCGGCGCCGTTCTTCAAGAGGAGCTTAACGACTTTGAGGCCGTTCGCCTCGCCCGCCAGGACAAGTAGCGTACCCTCGTCTTTCGCGTTGTCGTTTATGTCGACCCCTTTTCTTAGAAGCAACTCGACAAGTGCCTCTTCGTTCGCCTTAACGGCAGCATGTAACAGTGTGCCTAACGTCGAAGCACACACGGAATTCACGTTGGCTCCGTGATCGAGAAGAATTTTGGCTATCTCTGTGTTCCTCATTTGGGCAGCTATGTGGAGCGGAGTCAAGTCGTCTTCCGTTCTTGCCTCAACGTTAGCATTCTCCCGCAGTAGCAACTTCGTTATCTCAACGTCTTTCATCTTAACGGCGCAATGAAGAAGAGTCTTCGCATTTACATTATTTTCTCCGTTCAGCGGAACTGCAGCGGCGCTTTCCAACAGAAGCTGCGCAACCTCCTCTTGCTTGTTGTTCAGGGCCCGACGAAGCCATTTGTATTCTTTAGGAAGTGGCTGTACGTCGCAGAGGCGCAAGCGAAGGAGCCCACGTTTTCGCTTCTTGATATACTTGTCGCAGGGCGCACACCTGAAACCATAATTTGGATCACCCGACATTCCTATCCGGTATTAGGAGACCTTGTATATTCTCTCTTATCTCTTGCTTCTGCTCGTTTCGATCACAGTGGACTCGTATATCTGAAAGAAAAATACAAAGAAAAATACCGAATCGAATATAACAGAGTGTAAATAAAATAACTTAACGTAATTATTGATCTCGTACTATACAGTTCGCTTGCTTAGTCTCACTGAATTTACTGAGGAATTCGATGGTGGCATTGTCGAAGAATAAATACGCATGAGATGCATAACAAAGCACGGAAGTTAACAAAATGGTGAGTCTGAAGTTATCTCGATCTCCGCCCTGTCCAACTCGCCCGGCGATTGTATGTTGGATAATGTTAGGCTATCGTAGGTCGGAATGATTGAAGTTATCAACATCGAATAAATATGCTATTAATATCTCACCTGGCAGAAATTTTTCAAAAACGTAACGCCAATGTCGAAAAACAATTTGTGGGCGTCGAAATCTCAGAGACGAAAGGCCGGTTGCGGTGCTCGTTGACCGGCACGAATCTCGAAGATTCGAACAGGAATAAAGTGTCCAACGAAACGGGATGCTGACACGCTGAAGATTAATCGGATTAAAGTGAAGCCGAATCGTAGTTCACTACAATTTTATACTACCTCTTGCTCGTGACGATATTTTTCGAACAGCACAGTATTTTCTGACGTCGTACCGTTGGAGAACAAAGGTGTTCTCTTTTCGTTTATGTTCTTCCCCTCTTTGCGGTTTCAGCTTCGCGCCAAGCGCCGGTGTTCGAAGTGTTCGAAGTAACAAACTTATCGAAGAGCTTCGTTGCCTCGCGGTTACCGACGGTAATTCGGATGAGTCTTGTAATACCGACCGTAGCTATTGAACAATATTCTCTGACAAAATAAACCGGCGCTTGAAAAACGCACAAGCGTAGGTGCATTCTACTCGCAACAATTATCGACGATAGTCGTTCTGTTATCGGAGAGACTCTCGGAACAGGTTTCCTATTGTCTTTTTTTTTTTTTTACGAGGCAATAATTCAGGTTATGCAGCGTTATCTGTGTGAGAATAGAGCAGGTGAATGTACTCTTTGTGTCGCACGATTGCGAGTAGAGGTCTTTGAACTTTCGCTCGATAGTCCGTTCGCATGTAAAATACGTTGTTGTAGTGCGAGCATTGTTACTACGGTATCGAAAGTTTACCCTCAATCGATTAGCTCTCGGAGGGCAGGAGAGACGGAGACTGGTGTTAAAAACATTCGCGAACGAGACGACGATTCTTCGCCGGTATTTATTAATCCAAGATAATCCAATTGAGCATGTATTGCATAACAAGTAGGGTGAACCGGGGCAAAACGGTGACGCTAAGCAATAAAACCTGCTACAACGATACCGAAAACATGGATCGATTGTTTTTCACACCAAAATTGTATTGGCACCGGTTTCGAAAAGATATTTTTAAAAAACCATCTGGGGCAAAACGGGCCACCCTTCGATTTGACTTGCGGCAACTTTTGTTGGCTTCTTTATTACGGTATTTTGCCCCACGTCCATATGGCATTTCATGTCCCCATTTTGCCCCACGGAGATATGACATTTCACTTCCCATTTTGCCCCATGACCCCGTTTTGCCCGGGTTTCCCCTACAGTAGAACCCTGATTAACCGGGAAGCGGAATAACGGTGCGTCTTGTTTTTTTTTTCCTTTTTTTTTAATGCGCGGAGCGTGGAAAAATCAAACCGGTGATAGAGAAAAATCGAAGGAAGTGCAAGAAGCAAACCTAAGTCATAGAGTACTTTCAAAAGAAGACTCGTTTACGTACTATCAATGAAAACAAAACATCCAGAACTTTACATTCTAGTTCACACGATTTAACAATTGAGTGCAAGTTGTACCTAATGTCATTGTAACTAGTCGAAATGAAGTTGTATCAGTGCCATTATTGACTTATACACTCAACCGGGATTTCGATTATCCAGGAACTCTTCGGTCCCGAGCATCCCGGTTAATCGGGGTTCTACTGTACAGAGGAGAGTAAATGAAGGATTTACCCGTATGGCAATTGAAATTCCCATTACATATGTTTTTTTTAAACCACCTGAAGCCTTTTCTGCTTCTATCTCGGGTGTTTAATTTCTTCGTCATAGTTTCGACATCGTTCTGTACTCACTGTATTTCCTCGCCCTCAGCCCATGGTGTCTCTTTCGCTCGCTCTCTCCTCGTGTGCTCACCGAATCGATTGCGAAAAGTCGGTGGTGCCCGACGGTGGGGTAAATCTGACTCGGTTTGCTCTACAACACTTTGGACCAACGAACAGACCGAGCGAGACACCGTAACACGTTGAAATTTCGGTGTTCCCCAATACTTGCCTGCTTCGTTTAAATTTACCCCTGTAACGAGACCGTCAAGTACCTACGCAACAAAGTTGATCCAAAAACTTTCTCAATCGAGCTGGTCGCACGTAGTCCTGCTTCACAATGATTCTTACCCTCGTCCGGAAGTAAATTTCTCGATTCCCATTATTGCAGTTATCGTCCTACTTTACTTCTGAGCGACGATGGTCACGTGACACACGCGACGGTTGTATTCACGCGTGTATCGTGCATTTGTTCGAGGAATTACTTCAATACATCGAACAAAATTTATATCAACATAACATTAGCTATTTAATATTATTTAATGCGTTAACACAATAAAATCCCGAAACGACGTTTGTCTCGCCGAAAACAATGATTACTTCGTGACGCAAATTATTACAATTTCTTAATCTCTAAATTTTCAATAAACTTAATGACGTCCGGAAACCTTGTCGATGATCGTTTGGGTGAGGACCTTCTGTGCCAAATTTTTCGCGTAATTCGCAATTTGGTCGGTGATGCTGGGTTTTTTGGTAGTCGGGTTTTGATAAGCGCCGCCGGGATATCCGTTGGGGTAGCGTTGATTGTCGTAGTATCCAGGTCCCGACGGTTGCTGATACGATCCCGGATATTGGCCCTGTCCGCCGTTGTTGTACTGCCCGTATTGACCGGGGTATCCGCCCGAAGCCGGACTACCGTTGGACTGACCGGGGTAATTGTTTCGTGCCGATTGGCCTTGATTCTGTGCGGGGTAACCACCACCGGGATAACCGCCCGAAGCTTGATATCCACCGCCGCTAGGATAACTGCCGCCCGAATTGGGATAGCCAGCGTTCACCGAACTGGCGCTCGTTCTTCTGACTGTGTCGTCGGGACTTCCGTTCGAGGGATAACCCGGGTAGCCCGAGCCGGAGGACGGATACCTGGCCGCGGTACCGCCGGAAGGATATCCGGCGTTACTCGGATAAGATGGGTATCCGGAATTAACGGAAGTGGCGCTCGCGCGTCTGACCGAGTCGTCCGGCGAGGACGGATAACCGGAGGACGCCGGATATCCGCCGTTGCTGGACTTCTGGGAAGGATAGCCACTTCCGGTCGACGCGGGATAACCGGAACCGCTGGGATAACCGCCGCCGCTGCTGGGACTTCTTGCGGGATAGCCGGAAGAGGAACCGGATGGATAGCCCGAACCGTAAGAGGAACCGGATGGATAGCCGGAACCGGAAGAGGAACCCGACGGATAACCCGAACCGGAGGAACTCGGGTAGGCCGAGTTGACTCCCGTCGAGCTCGTTTTCGTTGCCGAGCCGGTACCTGAAGGATATCCCGAACCGCCGGGGTATCCGCTGGAACCCCCGGACGGATATCCACCCGAAGAACCGCTCGACGGATAACCCGATCCTGCCGGGTAGCCCGAACTTCCGGACGTTTTGGTTCCTCCGGACGCGGACTCGGCGTTCACACCGGCGTCCTGACGTCTGAATATCTCTCTGTTTTCGCCTCCGTTGTTCTCTGCGAAAATGTCCAACACTGGAGGGAATTGATCAACTGGAAAGAAAGAGTAGCATGTTGCATAGAAGTTTCTAACGTCAATCCGTTCCCCGTTCAGGGTGACATGCGAGGCCAGCATTCCGAGTCCGACGGCAAAACGGTCGAGCGTCCCGGGTTTTCGTCATGCTTTTGTGGTGAACGAGAGCGATGAGACCGATGATGGTGACCCATTGGGAATTTACTACGACTATCCTGTGTTACACTAAATTATTGCAAATCAATCGTGTTTTCATGAGTTCTTGTTTGAAGAGGCTTCAGCGTTAGTTGAAAAGACGGTAAACGCTGTAAACCTACGGCAGACCCGTGCGTGATCATCGAGTGTTAATAGAGAAGCGACATGCGATCGAACGGTATTTGCAGCTTTCGCTTGAATATCGAAGACATCTGTTTAGGTTTACATACGTAATATTATGTGTATTTTCTTAGTTCATCGAAGCTTTGGCAATAATCTTAAGCACCGGCTGTGCTGTAAGTACAGTTTTTTAATGTACACAAAAAAGTATGGATATAGATAGGTGTAAACGAAGAAGTACATGGTGTGTTGAGTGTTTGTTACATCCTCTAAGGCACTAAGATATATCGTGTTTCCATCGCATGGAAAAACATACATATAGTCTTGTAAACCGTTACAAAATCGGCGCGAAAATAATGTTAAGGCCTTACAGAAAATTGTCCCGTAATGGAAATTTACTCAGTCACGAATCACGAACGCGTTTACCTTAACTTTTTTGCGCTAATTTTGGACCATCCGGTTTGTAAATTATGAGCTAAATTATTATTTTCAAGTACGTCAAAACGTCATAATGGCACTGGTGTGTGGTACGATCTAGATCTCTATCGTACAGATCACGAAAAATTATAATTAAAAATCCTCAAAGGGCGATTAAGATATATAAGCATGTAGGATCGAATAGCTTCGACGATATTTAGTTATCAAACTTCCCACCCGGCTTATCGACGTTGCTCAAGGACCTCGCGGCTCGTTCCGGTGTGGTCGAACAATGGGAGGTCCTAATCTAGCCGGAAAACGTCCATACACGGTTACCCTGAGCGTCCTTGGATGTGTGAGTCTGATGATGATTCCTTCCACCGCCGTAAGTATTGATGGGCTGGTCTCGATTACCCGAACGTTTCCCATCGTCCCCGAAGCCCGAGGATCCCCGGTTCCAAACGGTGTTGTCGAAACTGCCACCCGAGTAACGACCACCCTGACCGTACGACGAGGATCTCGGCGGTGTTGTGGGTATCACCCGTCTCGGCACCGCTTGCGGACGAGTACGACGACCTCCTGGTCTTCGAGCTGCTGGCGCTGTCGATATCGATTTACAATTTTTTTTTTCCATGTTTCATTTATCGTTACGATTTACAGGGAAGCAGCAATTTTTTTTCAGTCAACACCCACGCTATCGATACAATTTTCATCCCTCAACACATTTTTTTTTTTACTCTAAAATCGTACGAAGTGACGTAATGTCGGGAATAGCCCACTTACGGTTTGAAAATCCCATTTTTTCTACCGGAAGCGACGTCATGCCGGAAATACGTCACATCCGGTAGAAAAATTTGATTTTTAAACTGGAAGTGACATATTTTTATTAGGTCTCCGAAAATCTAAATTTCCAGTTTCTGGATTCCATAGTTCATAGCGAAGACACGACGCACCCGAGCCACAACAACCCGCTACCATGGTGAAAATGTTTGTCTGATGATTTTTCTGAAAAACTCTAAACAGACCGTTTCAGGGATTTTCATCGAGTTTCCGAGATTTTTCTCTTCAAATTTCACAGAAATTTTCCAAGACTTTCATATATATTTTCAGATATATTCAGAGAGATATTTTCACCAGGGTAGTAAATAACATATTGTCTACCAGCAAAAATGTAGAGTCCGTGGTTTCTGCAGTTATTTCACATATATCTCAATTTTAAAGAAAGTTCGCAGATGAACTAAATTTATGTAAGATAGCGTTTAGTGGGACGAAAAGAAAAACAAAATTCCAAACCGGGGCGAAATGGGTATCCGATTTTTATCGACTCCTTCGTCGAGTCTTACTTCCGCAGTTCGAACTCGTGACGTTGATATTTCGTCATTGTTTTTCGAACAACTGTGAAGCAGCGTGCCGACGTCTGACCGCCGAGTTCAAAGTGGAAGGGGTTTCAAGCACACGCGGAATTATTCGACCGAATCGAATCGTCGGGCGGTGTCAGGCTTTGACACCGGACCGATAACGCGAGCTCGAAGCTATCGCGAGATAACGTGCGAACGCTTCTTCATATCTCGGAGCAGCGCCCGTGTTCTGAGAAAAAAAAGGTCAGGGTTCGCGTCGCGTTTCAGCGGCAATATCCGTGTCGCAGTTCACACAGAACAAACAGTCGTCCCACTCGATAGGATTTATACGGAAGGCGCTATTGCGAAAGAAACCGACACTTTGCACACTCCACAGGGTTTTCGTCTTGCCTTACTCCGAAAGGGAAAATTCCGATCGATCTTTTATTCTGATCGCACCTATATTTATCGATACTGAAGTCGAGCGGAAATTCGCACAGTCCGCAAGGAACAGGGGAAGACGGTGCGACGAGAGTTATCGAAAGCCAACAGAGCAGATACCCGACGTTGTTGAAAAATAATGACAGAATAATTTTTTTTTAAACTTTTTTCTTCTTCTTTTTTTGCGATGAGGTTGCAGTGTACAACGCTCCTTTTTTTATTTGTAGGTACATGTATATAATGTTGATGTATCTTTGTCGGTACTATTAATATAGCATTTAATATTTATCGCGGATTAATTTAAATATACAAAAATAAATAAACGTACACATAGTACAATACTTTATACGTACGATATTATATAACTTTTCAATAATCCCGCCGGGGGTAGAAGAGAGCGATTATATATATATGAATGTGTGTGTGTGTGTGTGTGTGTGTGTGCGCGCGCGCGCGCGCGCGCGTGTGTGTCTTATATATTTTTTTTTATCCGGAGAAGGTAGCCACCGAGGACGGAAGTTTTAAGTTTAACGTGAGAATAGTCGATTACTTAATATCTCGTGTTTATACTTTTACGATCGTCGCAGGTACGTTGTTACAATCAAGAAAATAAAGTATTTATGTATTAATTAATTCTAAATTGAAAAAAAAAAAAGGGTCGAAGTTAGGTACTGGCAAATTTTTTTGCCTATTGGGATTAATGTTTTGGACGCTACATGTTTACCGGAAGCAATATTCGAATTACAAAGTAACTTGTGAATATTTCCGATTGATTTATCGAAGAAAACAAATTAATATTTTTACTCGTCTATCCCGAATTTCCGATCGACTTTACGACTTGTTAAAAATTTCGGCAAAACAATAAAAATAAGAATAATACCAAAAAAAAAGTATAGCTGCGCTGTGAAATATTTTGTAAACTAAAATAATAAATATAACGTAAAAAACCTATGCGCCAACGATACGAGTAAACAGCGAGGACATGAAAAAAATACGCGTAGCAATAAAAAATTTAAAAAATCCGATAAAATTTAAAAAATATCGTCGGTCGCTCATGCGATCAACGTGTCTACGCAATCTACATGCGCGCAACGACCGTAACGTTTTCGATATAAAAATATGAGAGTGTAAACGAGGTGAAGGGATGATGTACCCCTTTTGTGTTCAACATTTCATGGAACGTTAAACGAATAATTGCTTCTCGTTATGTCTCTCGCCCTCTCGTTGAATAATTCTTTCCTATGCACCGACGTTGCGTACGTTGCAACATTTTTCATTCCCCACCCTCGACCTCCGTTCGCGCGGCCTCACGGGTGTCTCTCGTCCCTTGTATTTCCTTTTTCCCCCCCCATAAAATATTCAACCGGGTTACAACGCTGGATGCTCGCCAGCTCGCCAATCCCCGCACGTTCCATCAACACACAACGCACGACCGACGACCGTAGTACATCGATGGTCCGATGCCGGAAAGGCCTGCAGATCAAGCTTATACACAGCCGATGCCGCCTTATGGCATTAAGCCATCGACGCGTACTACGGATTTAGTACAAAAAAACTTCGATCCCGAGTACAAATATTATTTTCTTAAACACACGGCTGTAAAAGCATACTGCATAAGTCTCGCGGGCGTCGGCTCGAATTATCCCGACATAATTATGTATGTTCAATAAAACGTTCGCATAAAAATTGTAGAATATTATTCACATTTAACCCTAGCCCTAGCACAACTATTTCCTTGCCTGTGTATCGTGCAAAGAAACTGGGCTCACGTTCAGATTTTTCACCCATTCGGATTTATCAATCGCTGGGCAAATATCCTAAGTACTTGAAGTGCGTATTAAAGTATCAAGTACTCGAAGTACCGAGCGCTAGGTAGTTCTTGAGTAATGACGTATTGAGTACCGGCAGAACTAAATTCTTGAAGTTTTCAATAGTGGCCACTGACTCAGTACTTGATGCTTCAATACGTATACAAGTACTCAGTGTATTTTGCCCAGCTCCGATTAATCGTTGCTCCAGCTAAGATGGGTGTACTTAAGTTTTATTTCTTCTTTCGATAAATCGACAATCGTCCAAGAAAAGGCATGTGAGGTATTGAACAAATATCGATTGAATAAAGTAGCTCCGAGACGTACGGGTTAAAAAAGTAGAAAACAAAGATTTATCCCATTTGCTTGGGGTCTCGGAGACTCCAGTGCGGTGCTCTAAATGGTCAAAGTCACATTCCCTCGAAACTTGTATAGAATTTTTCATTCCGGAAAGCCGTGAGACCCACAGTTTCCGAGATACGGGCGGGTTCAGTATTCAGCCAATGGGATCGCTCGGGGAAGTGCGCGCCATCTGTCGGGCGTCTCTGATTGGCCGAAAACTTAAACTACCTGTATCTCCGAAACAATGCAGCTTGCTTGGTTCAATTCTTCGAATAAGTGCTCCACGAGGTGTTTTTTTTAACATCGTGAAAACGTGCCGCATCTTTACAGATCCTCGCGATCGGCGTCGTGACAAGTGCGTGTCAGTGTGTATCCACGTCACGACAGGTAGTTGGTCGCAATGGCGAGAACAACCCCAACGAGACCGACGCTCGTCGCCTGAGCCACGCTGGTTCTCGTGCCCGAATTTTTTATTCTCGGATAATGAGCGTTGTTGTTGTAATTTCGCGTCTGATAGGGATAATTCGAGTGTCCCGGGTACTGCTGATTGGTGGGGTAGGACGGATATCCGGATGCGCTGTTGCCGGGATGATATCCACCGGCTTGCGGCGGAGGCTGCTGATAGACGCCGACCTGTCCGGGCATCGGCATGCGGTTCTGCGTTGGGTAAGGCGGATAGCCCAGGTTCGTTCCTGAAGAGGGCGGCGAACCGGACCCGGAGTTCGACGGATAAGCTGGATATCCAGATCCCGAGTTGCCACCGTTGCTCGAAGGGTACGGAGGGTAGCCGAGATTGGTGCCGGACGATACTGGATAATTTCTGCCGGACTCCTCGACCGGGGGTGCGTTCGCGTTAGCGTAGGGATTCGTGTTGGTGGACACGTGATCCGGACCGTTGTTCTCGCTGTTGGACGTCCGGTGACCGTTCACCGAGGACACGCCGGCGGAATCGTATCCTGGAAAATTGCGCGACGTCAGCAGATCCAGATTTTTCTTTCTCAGCGGGGCATCCACTTTGATTCTCGTGTAATCTCTCGTTTACGCTAACTTTGTTTCTACGTTTTTCTATATTTTTTTTTTTCTACGTCATACGTTTGGGACATGGAGGTTTCCAATTTACTACCGGGGCGGAGGAGAATCTCCGGTGCGGGACTAACGGATCGTGTTACCCGTACGTTTCCGGTGATTACCCGATTAGATACCGGGAAAACGGGGTTTTGGAAGGAGGCGTGTCTACACGTGCCAGTGCGTGGGCGTTGATTTACATACGTTTAAACGTACTCCGTCCGGCGAGCTGTTGTAACATATGAGCGAAGCACATTTAACAGAGTGGGTGAGGGACGGTGTTATGGGTCTCGGGGAGATAAAATTATTGGAAAATGTGCCTCGTCGATCGAGCTTTCGAGGCTCCATCGACGATCATGCGTTCAACCCTCCACCGGCTTGATAACTGCGTAGTAACTGCGTACTTACAGGGATAGACCTGAGGGAGTTTTTTTTTCTTTAAGTTCTTATTATAGTAGCGTCAGGGGGTACAGCAAGAAGACAATTCCGATAAAGTTCAACGCGCAACTATCGCGTTAACGGCACAGACGTGCGTCTATTATTTTTTTTTTCGTATCGATACGCCAAATATAACCCAACGCTCCGATACTTTTTTTTTCTGCCTTCTTCAAAACGCATTCATCACTTCGTTGATAGGAATAATGTATTAAAAAGCTGTCTCGGAGGATAATATCTCCGGAAGGCCATTTTTTCGGTACTCTGGTAGGTTCGAATTTAAAAAAAAGAACATTTCTACCGTTGTATTTTTTTTCAGACTTTTTGGAGGTTGAAAAAAAATACTCGAATGTCGGAGACGACAAATGCTCGAGAATGTATACAAATGCATGAAAAGGCAGAGTCTCAAGATCGCATAAATGTGATGAGAAGAAAATGCCCGGAAAATCTTTTGCCATTAGTGGAGCAAAGTCGTAGTTGGTAATCGGGTAATTTAAAAGTATTCCGGAGAAGAAAAAAGCGCCGCCGAACAAAGTGCATTCAGAAAGGAAACGGGCAAGAAGAGGGCGACGAATGGGGGAAATACCAGCTCTGAAAGTTTGCGCATAGGCGGTACACAGAGCTGGAAGAAACCGGATCTGAAAAGTGGGTAGCTGGGTGGATGCAGGTGGGGGCGGGGTGGCGTTGAATTTGCGCAAGTAGCTTCGCAGTGCTGAGAGGGATGGATGGAGAGGAACTTTAAGTGGCTAAGTATATTGTAGAGTTTCGTTGGTACTCCGTGAGAATGAAAGTGTGGAGAGAGCAGGACGGCGAGTGGGAAAGAAAGATAAAGCGTATGGAAGTAAAAAGGTTCCAACTAACGTGTGCTGATATCAACGGGGTGCTGAAAGTCGAGAGATGCGCGCGGTGGGGCGTTCTCGAAGGGGAATGGAACGGGTCGTGGGGGCCAAGGAAACTCCGGAACACGTCGGTGATTTCGAATGAAGCCACAAAGAAAATGTCGAAAGATCCAAGGGTGAAGTTACTGCTAATCTGTGTACAGTTTCGCAGGTTCGTGCACCTCGAGATCGCCCAAAGCTCGGGTGCATTGGTTACATGAAAGGAGCTCCGTGCCGTGCACTCGAGGGCACGAAGGGGTGCCAAAAGCGATGCGACTCGGCAACTCTTCGAAACACTCGTGCAGCATACGAGGCACATTCATCCCGATTTCTGCGGTATTTCCACAAGCGTTACATTCTACGACCACGTTTCCAAAGCCCACTAAAACGAAACACAAAATTATACACACAGGTGAGGTACCAAATGAATTGCCATCGCTTCACTCGACATTCATAAATTTAGAGACGAGATCCAAGCCTCTGCGTGCGATGTAGCGTTGAATTAGAGACATTCTTTCCTTTTTTTTAATAAGAAGAGTTAATGAAATTTTGATGGTACTTTGTAGATGGTATAATTTCGTTGCTTGCATCAGACCTCTAACGGTGAGTGAGATTATAGCTACTCGCGAAACTACATTTTTCAGCCACGGAGATTAATAAAATATTGTCGTAGCAACTACTTTCTGACGATGTAAGAACACTTCTTAACAAAACTGAGGAGTTCTACTCGAAGCGAGGCAACTCCTACATCAATCATAAATAATAATGGATCGACAAGATTTTTAAATATCTTTTTCGTTTTTGCTAACTACATTTTTCAGCCACGGCGGTTAATAAAATATTTTCGTAGCAACTACTTTCTGACGATATAAGAACACTTCTTAACAAAACTGAGGAGTTCTACTCGAAGCGAGGCAGCTCCTACATCAATCATAAATAATAATGGATCGACAAGATTTTTTAATATCTTTTTCGTTTTTGCACTTTACTTTCGCAATTTCTTTCGGCATTCCATACCCATACCGAAACTTTTTTATTATTGTTATTTTATTCACAATGCATGCGCGCGAGTGTGCGGAGATGAGCGGGGTGTGTGCTCTATGGCGCTCGGTTCTACCACGAGTCGTTTGTTCGAAAGGAGCAGCGAAAGGGAGGTAAAAATGTGTATGCGGAGAGCAAAAAAAAAAAAAAAAAAAGGTGTGGGTGTTACGGGTAAGGTGTGCCGTGCGAATTGCTCGTGCAAGTGCTCGGGTGGTAAAAACCAACGTATATGGGTGCATATAAGGTAATACGCCATGGGGTTCGAGAGCGAGGCAAGAGGGAGCTCCGGTGAAAAGGTCCAGCGTGTCGTAACGCTGGCGAGCCCGAGCAGTTTCCTCGTGTTCACGTGAACGACCGTTAACAAGCTTTTAGAGGAGTGCAGTGCGCTACACCGTAGTCGTTCATAGTACGTGAGAAATATTAAATAGTTTCGAAATATAATATAAATAAACTGAGGTGGATGTACCAGTCATCGCCACTGCTATCAATAATGTCCTTCGAATGAGCAAAATCTACATTCGAAGTACACATCTACTTTAAGATGAAAAAGGGAACAGACCAAAAGTGCAGAACCCACAGACGAAAGCACATGTGACATCAAACTTTAGCACCACCGTGAGCGATTTCTTGTTGATGGGTGATTTTTTTTTTTTTTTTTATGCGTACAATTTCGATTCCCAATGTATTCGAGACTCACCGAGATTCGGACTCGTGTTGACACAGGTGGGCTGGCCGTTCTCCGTCTTGCAGTACTGACCGGGCGGGCATATCTTGGCTGTGCAGCTCAATCCTATTTAATAAAAAAATTCCATTTAGTGGAATGTCCAATTATAATTGTAATAACGCATAATTGGCTGATTATAAGACAAACGACGAAAAAGGAAATAATGCAGCCGAGAGAGTAATGTGGAAAGAAAAAAACGAGAGGCCTAAAATGGCTCGAGCATTGTTCGCTTCTCAGATTCCGAACGAAAATCGGGACGCGCGACTATTGTGTCTAACTCACCACCGCCATCTCCAGTTCTCGTGCAAGTTGGGTAACGTCCACAATCGCCACGCGAATACAGCGTGCACGGATCCTCTGCCATTACGCAGATCTCGTTGCTCCTGCATCCGATATCCTTGCACGTCCTTCCATACTCTGAAACAAGTTTCCAAAGTTTTGAAATTTCGTTAATAAAACTTACGCAGTTTGATGTCCAACGTTATTGGAGTTATTTCGCGACTGAGCCACGAAAAAATCGTCTCGTCGGGTCCCTCTCGAAACTTTTCATCCGCAACGCTTCTCCGAAACTTTCGTTGCAGAGCTTCAATGAAACAGGTTTCCATATTGGTCGGGCAATTTTTTTTTTTTTTTTTTCGGCGCATGAATACCCCGTCCGTAGACGGTGTTTATTCGCCAATGTATAATTTTCATCGCTTCCACTAAAATAACGATTAAATTAGTGCGAAATTTATTATCTATAAAGAGAAAAGCTCGAAAGCCTCCATGGAGCGATTATCTCGCATTCCGTTGTAAATAGGATCATACATCATAATGTACGCTGCGAACCAGCGTCAGGGAGACGCGAAACGAGATTAAGGGATTCCCATGAATGGCTATAATTCCACCGCGATTATTCCCGACTTTGCAATCCTCAATTCGTACATAATTGGAAAGAAAAAAAAAACGTTAGAGTGGATGTAACTGACGATATGTCTTCCCAGATTAAAGAGTAACAATGCATTCGAGGTAAACGTTTTTTTCCCTATATCTCTCCTGAGAAAGAGAAATGGGTAGGTACAGTGGATATTTAGCCTGAGGCGTTTTGAATTCGAGGTAAAACCTGGCTATGTTCGACCAACGAGCCGGGTCCAAGCTGCTCTCTATGTCGTGTTAAAAAAGAGATCCTCGTCATCTACAGCTTTGTCAGGACGGAGGAGGATCACTCAGAGGTAGCTCATTACGTACTTCAAACGCTTAACATAGCCGTCAGTCGCGAACACCGACCGCGCCGGATCCGACCAGCCGGCGCGGTGTCTCTTGCCATTTTATCGTCCGCCCTTTATCTCTTTCGCTATTTTCCCACCTCTGTCTGTACACGCTAAAAATACAATGCAACACCCGTCTTCCGCGCATCGAAATATCGATCTTATATACCTCCGACCCCATCATTATCATTATCATTATTATTATTATTATTATTATTATTATTATTATTATTATCATCATTATTATTACTGTTATTATTATTAAGGTTATTATTGTATAGTAGTCTCGAAAGTACAATTTTATATTTAGAATATTGGCAAATCCTAGTTTCTCGTCTGACGATGGTAGGTGAAGGGTCAAGATTCTCTATAAAATTTTACCTACGAACAGGCGATGAGTGTACGTAAAAAAGGTGTTTAATTAAGTTAACAAAGAAATGGCAGGAAGCGTTTGAATTTCATGGCGAGCTTTGAACCCATTTGGATTTTTGTTTTCAAGTCCCAAGGCGATGGGGAACAGTGGGCACTACAGGGTAGGTATCTCTGCTGGAGTGGAGGAGAGTCCCGCGAGCCTCGAGCCTCGACCCTCGAGTCTCGAGTCGCGAATGAAGATAGAAGCGTAGAAGCAAGAGGAGAAGGCTCATTATATCCTTTGGGAAGGGGAGCCGAGCAGCTTCGCGAACGTCAGAAATGGAACAGAGGTAGAAAGGGGGAGGGGGTCGAGAGTTCACCGAGGTATAAATGTGTCGACGTCGTATGCCCGGCGTCACTTCGTGTCATTTTATCATCGGCGCCCGACGTCGTCGACGGCGGCGTTTTCCTCTTTCCCGTCTGCGCCACCCTCTAAAAATACCGTTACTATATATTTCGCATGAATCGATATCGAATTACCGGGTACGTCAGTTTTATTGTGCATTTAACCGTGGACCGATAGCTCTTCGCGCCCACGTACTTCAACGCCAGGCTTTTCCACGAGGATAGACGTATATGTATATGTGTATGTATTTATATCGAGATATATATCCCCCATCTGAATATGTGTTAACTTCCTTTTTCATTTTATCGTAACCCTTCAGCGCTCTCTGGGAATAGGTTTTTTTCCCGGGAACCTCCCCACAGGATCTCCCTCGGTATCTCGATAATGACCTTTCGCTTATTCAGCCTCTGGACCGGAACAGTTGCGTCCCCCGACACGAACACGTTGACGCGATAACTTTGCGTCCTTTGCGTTGAAATTATAATGGATCAAACAAAAGCCACAGGTAAAAAATATATCGCCTGGTTTGTTCTGCGGTGCTCTGTGGATGTAGAGCAACTCAGAACGATCCAGGCGCTAAGTTTTTTTACCTGTAGCTGTTGCTTTCCGTTGAACTGCGAAAAAAAAAAAACGATACCTCGCAAACTTGCGATATTGGAAAATTGTATTTGCTATTTTTGTTTTATTTTTTTTCAATATTATTTTTCATCCTCGAGTACCGAGAGATACGTTTTTATCTCGGCGTCGACGATCTCGTCCAATGCACCGAATAAAAAGATCTCGGCTGAGGCTCGGGAGTCCGCCAGGCAGGTCGACGGTCGACTCTCGCGAAATGTTCCGGCGTTCGTAATCTCGTAACGTGACTAATAGCATTTCTATTTGAGCGTCGGGAAGGGTGAACCTGGGTCCCTCGTGGGGAGGGTCGGTGCCGCATTGCACATCATCGATTCCCGATATAATTATTGGAAGCCACCGGTTTGCCCGGCAACGTTGCCTATGTGCATCGCGCCGAGACGCACCTTCTCTCTTCCGATCGAACGCCGTTTCGCTAAAACCAATACAACCGCGAAAGAAGGCGCCCGCCGCGTTTAATCGCATCGTTTCGAAGCGACCCTGAACACTGCTGGTACCTCCTACGTCCGTGTCTAATCGACGCTATATAGAATCGCGTCCGCGGAACGGATAATTGCTCGGAACTGTAGAGACGACCATTACCAGTCGTAGTTGCGCGAAACTTCAGAAGCGGGATATGTAATCGTCGTGCAGGACTGATACGGCGTTGCGTCGAACGAGGAGCCTAGAAAATTGAAGACTGCAATGAAAAAAAAAATATCCTATAGCCGACTAAACGTGTGAAATAATATTTTTATTTTTTAAGAAACATCAGTCGTGCCGGTAAGACCTAAATTCGATTTACCGCGACACGGCTTCGCGTCCGATCCTTTCTGTATCGATTTAACTAACGGGTAGTGATTTTGGGTATTTTTAGACAACGATTTTTAAAAAATGCAATCAGTCACCTGGCGTCGATAACGATTGCCATTTCTTCGGCAAAATTAAATTGGAGACGGAAAATAAGAGGTTCTAATTTCAAATCGAAACTTTGCTCCGATCGACTGCTGTTATTTCTCGCCACTCGGAGAGAAAATAACTTACGACTGATGAGAAGCGACAGAATGGTTTCAACTATTTAAAATTTTTTTTACTACTTTGCGTGTAGATCGTCGACACCAGTTTGAGCATTCTCGCGAGGAATGTCACAGTGCGCCAAGCTAGAGCCGGAACAGTCGCTCAGTCAGTCGCATTCGCTTACCGGAAATGGACCACCGGTAACTGCACAGCGGTCGTGAAACTGTTCGCACACTGAGCAAGTTACACGGTTGCCCACAAGAGGGCGTTCGGTACATAGACAGACGCGGTCGTGGAGGCAGAATTGCGCATGTATTTTTCGGCTTGAAAGGGTTTTCGGTCAGCGTTGAGTCGGACGAGAGAATCGAAGCTAAGGACCACTTTACTCGAGAGCACTGTTGCGAAATAAGGTACTTACTGGAATATCCGTCCACCTGTACTGTACACAGTAGAAACAGACCGAGGAGCACGGCCCGCGAAATTCTCCCCATTATCTGCAACAAAAGAGATTGAGTTATACTCCAGGCACAGTATTACAGTGTAGTACACAAAGGTATAAAGCCGGTAGAAAAATCTTCGCGGAAAAGGAGACGGATCATGAGAAAAATTCTTGTGTACTTCTTTTCTTTCGCTCTTCGGGCGTCCGGAACTTTAAATACTCGGATCGGAACAGCATCCGGGCTGGCGGTTGCGCATCAACCATTGTCATCAACGACCGCCCGAGCTTCGCCATTTATTTCCGAACATAAGTTTCTTTCGTTCCACGCAATTTTTTGTGTTATTAATGAACGAACGGGGTACAAAAAGTTGGGTATTTTTTTTCCTCCATCCGGGTCAAGAGTGTTTATTTCCGAACGTCGAGGAGACGACGCGAGCGAAAAAATAATTGGACTGAGAAATGAACTGCCTTGAAATTTGTCTCGCGCGAATTCCGCTCGCGTCCCCGACCGTCGACTTTCGAGTATATAGCACTCTGACCTTCTTCCAGCCGGCACCGGTCGCTCCATCTCGACTTATTCGCGTTGCCCTAGTCATCAACACTGTACGTGAGAGGGAACGAGAGAGAAGATCATTACTCGATAAGGCCATCTCCGACAATGAGGAGAATTCGAAGGCGCATGCGCGCGATACGAATTAAGATCGAGAGCCCGATCAATGGAATCGAGAAACTCCGTTGTACTTCGCGGTCCCGTGATGAATTAACGCCTCGGCAAAACTTCGCAGCTTGCGGGAATTCTACACCAACGATCAACGGGCGTGCGAACTATAAGTGCTCTCGTACTGGCGCTGTACTTCGATAAATGCGCACTGGCGTTACGGACGAATGAAATTAAGTATTCTGGAGTTACAAAAGTGGTTTTTTTTAAAGAAATTTATGGCTTTTATGTTTTTATTTTCTTTTATTAAGAAAAAAAATGTCGATACGAGAGATCCGAGTGTGTCGGATAAGACGAGATGGTAAACAGTTCTCAATGGTTTACAGCAAGCTCTGCACGCGTCGAATCTCCGACGCTGCTTGCGGAACTGATAAGACGAAGATGCGTCATGATTTTTTTTTCTCCAAGTTTACGGAAGGTCATCGGGAATACTCAGAAAAAAGTTTATTCCAATCGAAGAAAATTTATTAGGGACGAAGAAAAATGTTTATTTGGTTCGTATCCTAATAGAGCATTTATTAAATTCTAATATATTTATTTGTTTGATAGTATTATCCTTTTCATTGACGCGTTCGCGACTCTATAATGCGCGTTGCCGGATAATAGCCGTATTTTATTTTGGTGCCAAATATATAATTTCTTTGGCGCGAATAAATATCTATTCAAAATCGTATTTTCAATTATTCGATTTCTTTGTGTCGAACAAACATTTATTTTAAAGTACAAATCAATAAATAGTCACTTTGAATAAATTTTTTTACTGAAAGTAAAGAAAAGCCGTTATTTGAATTTAATAAAGATTTTGTTAAGGCAACGAAACATTTCTTCTATCTTAATAAACGTCATTTGAAGATCGAAATTTATTTGACTTGGATATCGAAATTTTGATTTGAAGATCGAAATTTTGATTTGAACGAAATCTTTTTTCTGGGTGTATTAAGTTTGCGAATTTAGAGCGTAGGCTGAGTGGATCTGTTACAGGGTATCAGCCCCCCCCCCCCCCCCCCCCCCCCTTGACGCCGAACCTGAACATTGAACCGATACGCATATACGCGAACAACGAGGGGCAAGCATTTATTTGACCCTTTGCGTCACCTGGGCGGGATTTGGTGATTCACCTTCTTTCGCTGAGTTTTCATTTTTTAAATAATAGTGTTAAAATGAATCAGGGTTAATGTTCGAAGATATGTATATAGGTGCGAGGGTATTGCAGCATCCGCGCGCCCGATATATTCCAATGAACCGCCGCCTCATCGTTGCGGTGACGCAGTTGAACGTTTGCGCGCGAGTTATTAGCTGCCTTTTAATAGAAACTCAATAAAAATGTATTGCATTAAAGCAGCCCTATCGGTACCATCGACAGCATTTCGACTGTAAATACAACCGGCCCCATTGTGCCTAAAAAACGGCAAATTCGACCGAATGCAACGCCACCGCCTCGAGCTGAACTACTGCAAGGTCCTCGGCCAATCGAATTGGTAGTTGTTTCGCGGTCAGAACATTCTAATCCGACTTCTTTGTCACGAATACGAGGTGTAACCAGCAGTTTGTTTCGAGGCGATGGCGCCACAATCGGTCGGTCGTGCATCATCTTGTGGTTGATTTTAGGCACAATCAGACACCAGTGAATTTGCGGTAGAAGAACCGTCGAAAAAGCGGTCGCGGATATCGATAGGGGAAGGCTCTTACAATGGACGGATTCATTTTAATCTTATAAACCGTTTCCTGGGTGCGCACTAAGACTTCTCGCAAATACAACAAAAAAAGAAGAAGAAAAAAGTGTTTTTCAAAAATAAAGGTCGCGTGAGCGCTTATACTATAATACTATAATACTATAATATACCGCATCAGGGGCAATCCCTTGACGACGAATCTGAGCGCGGAGTTATTGTTCATATGCATATATGAACGTAGGACAACGAACGGGAAGCATTTATTTAATATTCGAAGATATGTGTGTAGTGCGCGGGTATGCAAGCCTCCGCGCGCCCGATATATCCCAATGGACCGACGTCACACCGTTGCGGTGACGTGGTTGAAAGTTTGCGCGCGAGGTATTGCCGCATGGCTTGACAAGTTGGAACATAATATTGGAAACTACGAGCGCCGCGGAGGGGGAGATAGTTCTATTTCTTGTTTATGGCTTCCTCGCGTGCGAGGTCTCGACCTTTGAAATCTATTAAGTCCAATACCGTTACGATGCAATCGGAGGGGGGGGGGGGGGGGGGAATCAGTGGAAAGAAACAAAACGAATGCATGAAATGTGATTAAGAACACTTGTGTGTCATCGCATTTCTCATCATCGTGCGAGCTACGTTACACCTTGTCCCTGTGTACAAAACACTTAGTCACTAAGTAATTCCCGTTAATAGATAAATATGAGACGAACGATGTATCATCGAAAATAAAAGAAAACAAAAACGAGATCGGCCTTGCAAATCAATTTTCTGCTGTAAGTTTCATCTTTTAGATCGATTAAGATCGAATTCGAAACTTAGACGGAATTCATTTCCCTTATCCAAAAATCACTCTTCCACCCAGAATCTTTTTTATACGTAATTGATAAGTACAAGACGAATGATTTATCATCAGGAGAAAAGATAAAAAAACGAGGTTTGCCTTTTCAAATGAATTTTCGTTTGTGAGTTCTGTCTCTTGAGATCGATTAAGGTCGAACTCCAAGTTTTTCATCCAGAATTTATTTCCCGTCCCTTAAAGCCCGATTTCCCACCCAGAAACTTTTTTCTACGTTATTGCGGGAAAAAAGAAAACGAAATACATTTTTTGCAAGTTTCCGTGAAAACAAATCCGACGGTCGGTTCGTCTCGGGCAATTGAATTAATGGGTACGAAATACTAACAGCGAGATTTTTTTCACGAGCTCGTCGAACGATTCTTGCAGGCACGATACGCGGGACCGTCGATACTCTGTACAGGTTAAGTGCTTCGAATTGGCCATCTCCACCGGAACCGATTGTATCGGATTATCGAAACGGAACGCGACGACGTTTGTGTACCGTACACGTGAGAAGCGCTTGGCCAAGCGGTTCGGGTGTCTAACGCGAGTACAGTGTATAAAGATACAGGCGGAGAGAGCACGAGTTCGATCGAGAAAGGCAACTCGACGAGGGTCTCCGGCTAACCGAGCGGCATCTTTGCCGTGGCAATAGAACGACAGCCTGCAAACTGCGAAGTCGCTAGTGCGTGTTCGCAGTTTCACTTCTCGGACTCTCCCAACGTGCTTCGACGCGCCAGCGTTAATGCTCTTACGAATTTTCGCGAAGCATCGATGCTACTACCGACACGGAATGGAAACAACAACTCGATAGCGAAGTCAAAATAAAAAATAAAAAAAATTGAATCGCGAACCAAGGATTACGGATGTAAGTGCGTACGTACCAGGCCGTTAAGTTGAATAACGCGAGAGCGGCGATCCATTCCACAGCGAAGTTACTGCGACACTGATGCCCGCGAGGCGAAGAATTGTGGTGGTAAAATTCAGTATGGCTACCCAAGCGGGAGCAACGTCACACACAGCGGCTGAGAGTTCGCCGAGCAGTAGCATTCGGCCGGGGCAGGGGAAGTGTATAGAGATGGGAGGGAGCGAGCGAGAGACAGCGTAGAAGGTCGCCGCGCGGCCGTGAGCGAGACCGACGAGGATGGACGTTCATGATGTTTCTTTGTAGTGGCGACGGAACGTCACGGTTGAGTTTGTGTGCGAGCGTACGCGGGGCGGATAATGCTCGTAGAAGTGGAAGATGCTAGTGACGCGGTCTCGCACGACGTGAAGGGGAACATGCCGAAGCCGGTCAAAAAATACGTCACGGAAGAATATTCTACCGGATGGTTAAAAAAAAAAAGGAAATTATGATTTCTGTTGTTTCCGCCTCCGGGGTGGTGGATTTTTTTTTCTTATTCTTATTCTCGAACGACGCAATTGCGGCTTCGATCGTGTTCGAGTTCAGATTATCTTCCTACGCATCGCTTCGACAGTCGGTCGGTGAACGCTTAAGTTTTTAGTTAGTACTTTATTCCCGAGTCTGCAGAAAAATATATTCTGTTATAAAAACATGACGAGGGGGGGGAAAGAAAAAAGGCTCGGAAGAATATTGTAGCGAACGGTGAAAAAAAAAAGAAATTTCGATTTCTGTTTGTTCCTTTACGCATCCGAGGTCGTGGACTTAAAAATGTTATTTTTATTTGTGAAACGACCCGATTGCCGATTGAATCTTGTTCAAGTTCAGATTATCTTTTTCTTCTCCTATCGCCTCGGCAGTTGGTCGGGGAACGGCTAAGTTTTCAGTACTTTATTGTCGAGTCTGCGGAAAAAATATTCTATCGTGAAAACGGTAGCTCTCTCCGTTCGTCGAGTGTGGCTGATTCAGCGATTTGCGCCAGTTTCAGAGCGGAATATATCGCGGTAAATGTCGGTGAAAATTGTGTGAGAAAGAATTAACGAGAATCGTACGCTCGTATTGCGACACACGAGGAAATATATTGTTATTATAGAAACTTTATATTTAATGAGAAATTCACCGCAAAAAGTCTTCGTTTCCTCCGTTTATTCATGGAGTTCTTATCAGTCTTGGCACTCCGCAGTATCCGCCGATTCTTTCTACATTCCAATTACGTCGCATTCAAAACGGAGGCTTTGTTCAAATGAAGCCGTCGAAATACTCGTCGTCGCTGCGTTTTAAATCTCTTTCTATGGTATATATATATAGTATATAACGAAATTAATTAAAACAGTGCATGCACCGGTGATTCTCAAAGCCCGAAAATCACCCTCGACCAGTCAGTACGAGGGGTCGGCGATGGTAAGGGGTAATGGGGCTCGAAAAGCTTTTCACCGCCATACCGTTTCGAGCCCGAGAGCAGGTTACACCTCTCTACACGCGTATCACAAAGGCAGTGAGGTAATTATATTGCATTCGTAATAGACTGTCGAAAACAGTAATTTGATTACATTGGTTAATTTTTTTAAACTCCCGAATTTTTTTCTTTTTTAACCGACAACCCTCCAAAGAAAAGCACCCGGAAAGGCCAAGGCCGATGGTTGAGGTACTGCATTTCTTTTTCACCAGACCAACGAAAAAAATTACGAAAATTTAACGACATCGTCAACCGTCAGGATTGTATCAAATTTTCTTTTGTTTCTCCAATTTTCTCTCCGATTTAACTCTAGCCGTTGCGCTTAAAAAAAGTGTCTTGCGTACAATATGCAACAGCCCGCGTCAAACTCTTAACGAGTAACTATAAATGTACAGCCCTCCCTCACCGCCTCGAAAACCCTTTGCCACTCGAGTGTCGAAACTTTTACAGCCGAGCGATCTCCGATCCCGAGTTTTCTTACACCACCTCCGCGGACTCTCCGAACTTTGTCTCTCGCGGACTTGACTGATTAAAAAAGTTTTTATTCGACACTAATATATATCGGAACCGTCCGAGATTCGAGCTGCGATAGCCCATTTTGCCCCGAGACTTCCGACCGGGTGTTACGCCTCTCGAATATAAACGTACACGTAGAGCGAGTTAAGCATATTGCCTCGAGCCAGTTCAGAGCCACCTCCGCGGTTAACGTTATTGCGTAAGCTGCGAATAAATCAGCTCTCCCACCCTTCGCCCCGCCGCGTGGCTAACTCTGCTCACCTCTCCAGCTCCCGCGTCGCTTCCTTCGGTTAAATTCTCCGCGGCACGTTACTTGAACGCAATGCGAAAGTACGCTCGGTAACTATCGTCGCAGGTCGTAATGTAACCTCTCGTAAGGGTACGGCGGTCTCGGTCGGCACTGCGCCCCGTTGTGCGAGCGGAGAGAGAGGCGAAGGGACAATAGGACTCACGCAGGTGGCGCCGCGATCCCCCTGGCGGAAAGGAGAAAGAGGCGCTCTCCAGTTCCGTTGGAAAGTGCGACGCGAGGATGCGGAGAGAGCGCGCGCGCGCGCGCGCGCGTTCGTCTCCAGCGCCGAGTGCGGCTAAGAGTAGCGAAAGGGGCGCCCGGTGGGTCGAGCGGGCGATGCGACGACCGGGCGTCGACCGGCAGTCGAATTCACTGCCTCGCACCGGCAGCTTCCGCGCGCCCGCTCGCGCGCCTTCCCAATAACAACAGTACACACAGTCGCACACTCTTTCGCCGCCTCCCTTCCTTCCGTCCGACACTCACCATTCGTTCACCGCGAACGAACCGCAAACTTCCGACGCACCGCGATTTCCTTCCTCGACGATTTCCAATCTATTCTCGTTTTTTCTTTATCTCGTCGATACGCATCGGTCGGACTGTTTCGACGATCGTCGCGAAACTTTCGTAATTCGTTGTACGGTTTTGTTGATAACTGTAATATTTTTTTTTTTTTCGACCGGACAATCGTGAGGACGAAGATTTTATGAGAGCCGTGAGAAAGATTACTCTCCGGCTGACGAACCCGACGCCTCCTCGTGTACGCGACGTCGAACTACGACGATCCACGGTCGATCGACGGAGCCTGTGCGATTCTAGGTTGTTTGTAGTTACGCGGACGGGTGGTCTGTCGAGAAGTGCCGGTGACGATTGGCTCGTGTTGTTCTTTTTTCTTATCTTTGTTGTTGCCTTAATTTCATTTTATCTTAGAATTTTAAAGATTGTTTTCGTTTTGTTTTGGTTTGTTTTTTCGTAACACGGAGGACGCATTCACCGTTCGTGGGACAGAAGACAATTCCGGTGAGAGATATGTTTAATGTTCGAAGGATTTAGAGTATCCTTTGATCGAGAACTAATTGTGATTCTTCGTAATGCGTACCTATGTTTGGTCGAATGGGATTTTTGCTGCTTCGTAAGGAATATCTTTAAGTCTAATTCCCAACTCCAGCCGCATGTTGAACCTCGAAGCAATGACTGCTTCAGGGTTAAGCGACGATAGAACCATTTAAAAAAATTTCATGCGTTCACCGTAAAGCCTTCAATAATTCGCGTGCAAAGGCAATGTTCTCGCCTCCCGATCGATGGTCGCAAAAAAAACTGTTGTTTCCACTTTCATACAATTCAAAAAATAAAATTCATCGAGTGTGACAATCCTTGCTTTTGCGAATTCTCCTTGGAAACCAAACACACGGATATCGTGGTCGGACGATCGCTACGATAAATAACGAAAAGAAAAAAAAAAGCAGTGCAGTTGGGGCGACGAAATATATTGGCCAGCTGCGTTCGAGCGTTCGGTTCGGTAGAAATTGCGTACGTGATAGCTTTGATCTTCGTTCACGGGGAAGCCTGTACAGTGGCCGTGATCGCCGAGAACTCGCGCACAGATGAATCGAGCGTGATAAATTTCTGGCGGAGAAAGAGATGAAAAGTCCCACCTCCGTGCGGCTGTGTACGATGCCCGAAGTATCGGGCGGTTCGATTCTCTCTCCGCAGTCGCGTCACGTGCACGATTCGATGAAAATTCTCCGTGATACATCGCGGCATCGTTATTTCCCAGCGTCGAACGCGGTAAAACCACGGACCCCCGTCAGCTATTCCGTATTATATTTTATGCCCGCATTTAATTATTGAAGTACGCGTTCGACACATTCGCGACTTAATACGAGAATACATGTGGGATTATCCGACTCCTAAATTGAACGGGAGGGTCATTGATTTTACATACACTCGAAAGCGACCTCATGACTTTGGGCAACGCTCGACCAATTTTCCCAATTACGAACATACGTTTGCGCAATTAGACGATATATTTTTTATTCGGTCGGTGGTTGGTTCTTTTCGTTTATTTTCTTGTACGAAAAAAAAGTAATTCGTGAACCGAGATTTATCGAAACAATCGAGAGTGTTTTTTGACGATTCGTTCGCTCGCTGATTGGCTGTCGCTCGGGAGCGAAGCTCGAAGCTATTATTTATGGGGGGCTTCGGTTCCGTCAAAAACGAAAATGAAAAAAAAAAAAAAAAATGTTTTTTCACATTTACCGAAAATCCCTTGGCCAACCCCCCCCCCCAAACACGAATTCACCACTCGTTTTACTCCCAACAATATTTGATACGAAAATCGGTGCCGGAAATGAAGAAAATTTTTTTTTGTGTTCGCCCGTTTGGAAAATTGGTCCTGGAGCCCGCGAGGGGCTGCCGCGCTGCTAGGCGGTGTAAAATTAATTTATTCCACTTGCCCGAGTCGGTCGCAGAATTTTACGAGGTTCAAACCCTTTTACTGCTTTCGTTCGATCCGTCGAAGCCCGTTTCACCTGTACTCGAAATTCCGCGAATCCTTTACTGCCGCTCGGGGGTTTACAGTATTTGCGGAGGAATTCCCCGAAGTATTACCCGCGACTGCGAGGGACTCCGAGTCGAGTCTCCCCGGCCATCCCAGCTCAATTATTTTTATCGCTTTTTTTCTTTCTTTTTTTTTTTTCGTAAATTCACTTTGTGGTCTATCGAAATCGTGGCTGCCGGTCAGGTCGATCTAACGATGGATACGACTCGGTACGGAATAAGGAACATCGACGTTCCAGCCATTTCAGCGATAACATTAAGTTACGGCGATCGTGCAAAAGATCGGCGAACGCGAAGAAATCGGAAAGTCGTCACACTGACGCTGCAATGCATCACTAAAGGTCGAGGACAATTCAAGAAGTGAAATCCCGTTCGAATTTTATTCAATACTTACAACTTTTCCAATAAAACCGGCCGCGTCAGAAATGTCGAAAATACGAAGTGAAATTCGGAAAAAAAATCGAAACCAGATATGGAAAAAATATCGAATTCTCGTTGAAATTTAAAAGCTTTTCCATTCGATGTTCGCCCCATCCTCGCACTACTCGCAACCCCGCAGAAGAGCGATTTCCACCGCGCTATCGAATATGCTACGGCTTTTATCCGCGGTCGAATTTGTTTTTAGATTATTTGTATCACTGCAGGAACGGTTACGTCTCCAAGCAAACCGCAACGAAAAAATGAAAAATAAAATGAAACAAATTTCTCATCGAACCGAAAGAGCCATAACAACGCCTCTGCATCGAACCAACGACGAATTTTTTATTTTACTGTCGAGTGCACGTTTTACATCTGTACACGCACCGTTCTTCAAACTTTAGGTTTTTAGGCGGGTCGAATTTTCAAAACAGTTTTATCGACGCGCACCGAAAAATCTCGGGGCCGGTGACCGGAAGCGGAAAGATAGAGGCGAGGAATTTCTTCTGTATCGTATATTTTTCACGTTCCCTCGAACTCGCCGGGATTCGACGGTATCGGCCACGCTCGGCGTTTCGTTTTCAGGATGCGGAGAGGGGTTTTCCGTCGACGGGGAATCTTTGAATATAAACGGTCGCGTTTTGCAATTCATGGAGCTTTGGAGGAAGTCGTAATCCCGCACGCTTCGCACGATCCGGACGCTACTCGGTCCCTTCTCGTCCTTAGCCCATTTCCTCCCGGCCGCGAGCCCGTCGCGCTATACATATATTTGTGCACACAGACGACGCGAATTCGGACGAACTTTAGCCTCGGCACTGCCGTTCCTCCTCCCTCGCCGCGTGTAGCCAGACAACGACGAGACGGGGAAACTCGCAATTTGACGGCAGCCGCGGTGCGGCTTATCGTTCCGTAGTCGGGCGTTACACAATGTTCGAACGCCATGCAGATGCACACGTTATTTTCACTGCAGTGAAAATACACGACCCACGTCGACTTTCCGTCCGGCTCGCGCGAGAACGCTCCTGCCTCTTTTTCGATCGTCCAGACTCGCTGAGCTATCACTGAATATAGATTGGGGTGTTTCAAAAAAATAATTTTTTATTTTTTATATTTAATTAATTACAATTAATTCGACTTTTGTTAGCTTCATTGTTACCCGATTTTGGCGTCGATATCACATTTAACGTCCAAATTTCGCCCCATGGCCCCGGTTTCCCTTATATATGTATATATATAATTTCGAATAAGCCAAACATTAATGATCCTTCTGGGTAAAAAAAAAAAAAATTGAATTTGCATTTGAAATGAGTTGAAACAATGAATTAATGAGATGTACCACCGGTACGCTTCGAGGGGGTTAAAATTTGGTTCAACTGACGTTTCGTCGATACGCACACCGCGGTAGATACGAATATTCATGCACGGTTGAAATATCGCAGACCTCCGGATTCCCATTAAAATAACAGCCCGGCAAAGATCGTGCGAACGACGCGCTCGTAACTTCTCCGAAAGCGCTGTAATGCGGACGGCCGAGAGAGGGCTGCGGTGCTTCTCGCGACTTTTATTAAAAGTTGGGAGCTCCGCTGTACTTCGTTACACGAAATATATAGACCGCGTACTGTATACTCCGAGTTGCATATATATACGTGTAAGTTCCACGGTGTACAAAGAAGGAGCGGATGAGTCGCGATAAAATGCAGGAGTACTTGAAAGCGCGTCATCAGACGCAGCCTCCGATAAATAACTCAGCGGCAGTGTCTCTCGCGACTCGCGCATACCGCGCACACTTGTGACTCGTGCGCTGAAGAAACAGTTGGCCGCACGACGAAATTCGATGAAGGAACGTAATTTTCGCATGCACGTAAAATCCCGCTTTTCGTTCATGTGAAATGTGCGCAAAAAGGCACTCTTTCGCATCGCGGGCGGGAAAAATACTGCGCATGCGCACAAACCCAATATCGTATTTTTTCCGGCACTAGTGCGGGAAAGTGTCTTTCTCCGCACACTTGCCAAAAATTAAAAGCGTGATTTTCGTGAATTTGTTAGGAAAAATTATGTGAATGGCATGGGCGTAGAATAAGGAGTTCTCTCTCGTGTGAATGCCGCGCTACACAGGAAAAAAATATCATTGAATCAAGTAAAATTTGCTTGCCAATTAAGTAAAATCGCTCCAATTCTACTCTGAATTCGTACAATTTCATGCCTGATTGAAACGATAAAATGTCACCTTGACAGTCTTGCTGTCGTTGTTCCAATATCATATGGAATTGCAAGAATTGAAAGTAGTATTGAAGCAAACATTTTTTTCTTCGGCAGCCCGCAAGCGAATTTTTTTTTCAGTGTAGCCTTCGGCTCTTGCGGTATTTTCACATTCGTCAAGAACTCCCTTTCAAGGCCCTTGCCATACAAATGACTATTTTTATCCGCGAATTTTAACCGGAAGTGCTTGTTTTTATCCATCAATGGAGTCGGTAAGTTACCGACCGAGCTACGTTCATTGCATACATGAATCTACACTCAGCCCGCGTAAGATCAGCGAAATTTTGTCATGAAAAAAAAACAAAAAATATGTACACGAACTTCGTGCACAGTAAGACGAACCCACTGGATCCAATATACATGTCATACACTAATGACTCGCCGGAGAGTGCAGCATTAGCAGCCACGTGTACAAAGGAGTAGTGTGAGCCTTTATTCCGTAATTTAATATCTTCAGGAGCCCTTAGTTCGGTCCCGGTGGGAGTTAACGAGCGCCTCCAGAATTGATTGCAATTAGACTCGGATAGTGGGAGCGGAGTTGCATGCGGAGTTACGCGACGGGTTTAGTTTCCGTGACTACTTCTCGTCGCCGATTCTCTCAGTCGAATCAGCACATGCCTCATCGCTTCCGACGCAATGCAGAGAAACCAGACACAGGATCTTTACTTTCAATTCACGATATTTACAATATGCACCGTATGTCCATATTGTACCGTTACGAAGCCGTTGCTATAGTCACACCCTGCCCGAGACAATTGATTGGTTAACCCAGACGGATGCTTCAATCCATGAAGTCCGTCGACTCTTTATTTATTTTCCCGAACAAGCCAACTATTTGTATTATTACCGGTGATGCTGAAAAATTATCGGATGTAAGCATTCTTGAAGAAAAGAAAGTTTTCGTCGGTGTGAATTAATAAAAATTGAATTACACTAGGACCGCGCTTATCCGAGCCTCCGCGTTATCCGAAACACCCAACTCATCCGAGCCCTTCGTGGTAACTGCTGCGTCTTTATATTGCGAGCTGTAAGTACATCAGTTCCGATTCTAGAATCAACAGTAGAAAAAAAGTGATGTCTCAAAAAAGGAAACAAGTCGTAAATTAACTAATAAAGTTAATGTTTATATGAAGTGGTGTGTTATTTTTAAAATATATAATTGTACAAGTTTTAATTGAGTATGTTATCCGTGTTATACAAGTTTTCGCTTGTCCGACGTACGCTCTCTCCATATTGCCTCGGATAAACGGGGTTCTACTGTACTGAACAAGAAAAATTAAATTAAAAAAAAAACACTTTTTATTATATATATATATATATACATTTGTATTCTATCAGTGAGTCATCAGAATTTTTCCATACGGGTGCCGGTGCAGCCAGAGCCCGGTCCGACCCGCCCCAGGAAAATCGCCCGGTCCGACGATCGTAAAAACTTTCTGCGCCCCGACAAATTTATTTACAATAAAAAGAAAGAAAAAAAAAACACCGACATCAACGAACAGTCGACAGGCGCATCGGCGAAACTTTGCCCTTTTTTTCAACCGTAGATACGCCGAGAGCTTTCGGTCCAACTTCTCGTCCGCTCCCGACCCGCGACACACGTACAAAGTCGTTCCGTTCGGAAAGTTTGCAAAATTTTTGTTCGACCGCGAATATCACCCAACAAATATTTGTCCGGCAATTTGTATCGCATCGAGCGTGCGCGCCGCGGCTGGTACGACCGTCGCGAATCTTTTATACATCGATTGTGTCGATTGTGTGCGCTGCGATAACATTGACTCGAGGCATATTGACGAGTCTCAGCCCTTTCGTCGGTTAACGATCGATCATGATCGTGCGAGGCGAATTGAGTTCGCGCATGTGGAAACGAATATAGAGGTTTGTGTACCGTTGATAGTTCGCGGACGAAACGGAGGGAGCGGAAGTGGCACCGAACGTCTAGATGTAACGTCGGCCGGGGAATGCTCGCCTCAATGCCGACTCGAGTGGCCCGGAGATATATATTTACCGATTGTACAAGGAGAGGCTCCCCTTCCATCCCGCCCGTCCGCCTCGTCGACGTCGTTCGACAGGAAGGAAGGAAGCATACACATGCTCGTACTGCTTGCATACCGGAGTTGTAGTACACAGCCTCCGGGCCTGTTTGCCGAACTCCTCGCACACAAAATCGATCACTATTATCAAACGCGAACACGAGATCTCCCGCTTGCGGCGAGATTGATACGTGGAGCAATGGACCTGACGCGCCCTACCGTCGAAAGGGATGTCGAACGTTCCGACGAAAGAATCGTAGGATCGTAGGTAGTGGGAAGAATTAAGGCGATGCGAAATCTCCGCCACCGGATAAGCCAAGCTAGGTCGGTAACAAAAATCGTAATTCACTCACTCGGGCTGGGTACTTTCTAGGAAAAGCTGGAAAAGCCGATGTGCGTCTGAGAAATTGGGGAATTTGATGGTTTCCAGGGAAAATGTTTGGATCGGAAAGCTTGATGTGAAAAGACCTTTTTTTCCCGAACACGCTGAATAGGCCCTTTTTTATGCCTGCGACGGGGGTGGAAAGTAGCCGATTCTTGACGACTCAGCGGCATTTAGCGAGAGGAAAAGTTTCACTATTCCTCCCTGGAAATGACTTTTCCGCCCACTCATCAAGAAATGTCAATTTCTACTTCAGCAGCGCAGTTTGAATATCGACTGGGGTGGTTTTCTACCCCGTACATCATCTCTAGGGTGTAGCAACTTGAACAGATAAAACAAAAATTATAAGTAAAAACAAAAAATGAAGATCAACAATTCGGCAGTAAAATGCATTGATCACTTCGATAACAGTAATTTACGAAGGTATCAATTTTTTTAACGTCAAATCGACCCCGAGACACTTCTTCGCCCAACTAATTACGCCTCTAATCCCAACCCACCTTATCCGCCGAGTCACCTTTTCGCAGATCCCGCGCGTCCGCAGTTGCAGCCTCAACTCCACCGGTCAAATTTTTTTTATTAGTATTTTCTTCCCGGTACGATCCTCGGCTGGGCGTGCGATCCGAAGATTCAGTGGGGGTCTTAACGGGGCAGAGTCTTCGACACACGATACCCGCGCCCTGTACACACGAGATACAAGAAAGTCAGGGGCGGAACACGCACACAGCCGCGGGTTTAAGGGGTGGAATCGATATCTTCGGTTCAGAGTTCAAGTCTCGATAATCCGGTGGAATAGGAGTCGACTCGGATATAAAAGGCGGACGGCGGCTGGTAGTGGTGTACAGCTGGAGCCGAGAGAGTGTGGAACGCGTCTGACTATGGTACTTCGTACCTCACACACACACACACATACACACACACACACGCGCGCGCGCGCGCGCATCCATCTCTCTCCGAAGCACGAATAGATTCGCGACCGGAGCCGCCGAGGTCTTTGCGAGGCAGCGTGGAGCGGCGGTTTCGCCATGGGCTTCTGTACTTTTAATGCCGGATGAAAGAGCCGGGATAGAAAAAGCAAGAAAAAAAAATGAAAAAAAAAAAAAAATTGAAGACAGAGATCGAGAGTGACGAAGAGCCTCTTTCAGCCATGATCCCTCGTTTCAGATAACTCTTCGTCTTCCGGTGGTCGGGAAGCCTCGAGGAAGGCAGAAAAATGATTAACGCTTTTTGTAAGCACTTCCTGGAATAGAGCCAGAGTCGCTGTCTTCATTCGGATCACCGTTAAGTTTTTTTTTATTTTCATTCTGCGAGAGAAATAGTTATCATTTCCGATGTCACGATTGGGACGGCATTGAATGTGATTTTATATGAGGCGGGACGGGGAGAGCGGGAAACGGGATGAATATTTAGGCGACGATTGGCCGGAGAACTGGCCAATGAATTTCTAACGAGGAGTGCTGACGAGCTTGGATGGGGTCGTCTTCGATCGTTTGAAGAGCCTTGCAGGGTACAAGTGGTGATGCTCGCCTCGATTAGCACGCAAATTTATTGTGTATCGCTGATTCGGATCCGGAAGGGCCGCCGGGCTGGGCTTGCGCACAGTCGATGTGCCCTTGTGGAATCGGGCCATCGATATGGACAGCATTTTTTTTACATGCAGTGATTTTCGTCGGGCACGGTCGAGCCACTTGCTGGGCGAGAGTCCCGGCCGCACCGTCCGGAATGAAAGTTCTTGCTGAGCGCGCTTACTCCGAGGGTCGAAGATCTCCCTCAGGTGGCCGGCATTCACCCGCCCTCCCCTACGTGTCTGCAAACAAACTGCCCGGACACGCTGCCGGTGTCCCGTCTGGCACGCCGACGTGTCCGACTATTCATGTCCGTTTCTACTTGAAATTTTTTATTCTCGGTATTTTTATGCAAAAACTGGTGCATTAAATGCAATGTACAATTATGATGAAAAATTGATTGAAATAAAAATACATCATTGAAACTAAAGTCCTTTCATAGTTAAATGGAAGTCAATTATTAAAAATAAAGGATTTCCAATGTTTTTCAGGTACCGAACATGAATTTTTTATGACAATCATACATTGAATTTAATATACCAGTTTTTGCATAAAAACTTCCAGTCCAGTGCATTACATTTCATAGGAAAGTATTAAGTAACATTCTTCGTATGGTTCGTGCCCTGCACGGTATTTATTTATTTATTTATTTATTTATTTATTTATTTATTTATTTATTGTTATTCGGAAGCTGTGTACAAATTTTCGTTACCCTGAACGAAGGGGAAAGAATGAAAGCCGTCTTCCGGAGCACGAGTGGGGAAAAAAACAATCCAGCTGCGGGTACACAGTAAATAGGGACACAGCAAATACCTGTACCGTACAGCCGTATCCTTGCTTGGTTGCCAAAGGAAGCAGCACAGGGTGAAGAGCTCGGTTTCGAGGAGTACGCGAAGCAAAGGCAGAGTGGGGAAAGGCAGAGACCGGGGGCATATCGAACGGGGTAGCTCTTGACCCGCATCCGAGTACACACGTAGAGCGGAGCCTTATCTTCTCAGTATCCGGAATTCGGCGTCTCTCGCTCGGATATACCTGCTTCGGATCGACGGAAGCAGTAGCGATGTCAAAAGGGAAGAGAGACGGCGGGGACCGATATATATTTTATTTTTATCTTTTGCACTACTCGTGCTAAACAACGTACACGACGGAAGAAACGTGTCGCGAAAAGGAATTTCGGAGCGGTGCATCGTAAAAGTGCGAGTGTCGCCTGGCCACATTCGAACTTAAGATTTCTTTAATTTTAGAAAAAAAAAAATATATATATATATTTTACTTATTTTTTGCAAACATTTCCTTCAGTAATAACAAAAAAGCGGCGCTATCCGGTCGGTAACAAAAACTGTAATACATCAACGTATGCCAAAACCATTTCTCGATTAAATAAAATTCTTCCACGAACCGGATATCGACTCATATTCGTGTAAGAATCGTCTTTCGATCGTAAATGATCGGCATCGTTGAAAAAAATTATTTACAGTTTTTATTATCGACCTCGGTGTTTCTTATACTCTAACGTTAAAAATAAACGTACAAAGTGATTTGCACAATTACTTCAGAAACTCGTGTCAGGCTTGAAAAACAAATTATTCCATTTGTAGGATGGAAGATAAGGCTCCGCTCCTTCTCTCACAAGGAACCTTATGAGAAAGCGATATAAAAATTTCAACTTCCAACTTTCATGTGAAAGCGATATAAAAATTTCACTTTTCAACTTTTATTATTTCATTCATAATGTTCCTCACTTTCCGCAGAGCCGCTTCTTACAATTGACCAGTGTTACTATTTTCCCCGGTCTCCCCTACGATGACATTAAAATCACGACAATTATTATTTTTTTTCACGAAAACACAACTTTCTCTATGAGGAAGCAAAAGTGATAATAAATAAAATAAATACCGTGTAGCTTCAGTCGGCATAATGTTACCTCTTTTACATCGATAAAAAAAATTGTTTGCGAATAATGTTTGTGTTGAAGGGATGCTCCGGCGACCGAGGGGGATCCGTCGCTCGTGATGTCTTGCTACTACTGTTGTTGCTGTTGCTACGAGGACGAAGAGGACCAAGTGATCGGCGGACCGATCGGCCCCAGCGGTTACGGAAGGGCCAGTGGCTCGGGGGGCACCGGGAGCCTGACAGACGTCGGCGGAGGCAACAACGGAAACGGTCTGGGCATAGCGTCCGGCGTATCGGCCCTGCTCTCCCTCGTCATCGTATCCGTCGCGATCGGCACGGGTCAGTGGCTACTTACCGAGGAGAAACTGCCCAAAGCTTATTCCGCTAATGCGTCTGCCGAGCCCGACAGCAAAGTGACGTACAGCGGACTCTGGAGAGTCTGTGTTGCGACGAGTGAGTGATCCCGACATCTTCCTCACCTCGTCGATAAGCCGTAATCGTATCGAGCCGATTATTTGTTAAATGGCCGTGCATAATTCGATCTATCGATAGTCCACTCGGTCCCTAACGTCGTCGACACTTGTCACGGCCGAGTTACGTCAAAAGACACATCGGGACACGCTGGCTGGAACATTTTTTTTTAGGGAATCTTCGAAATGGAATGTTTCAAAATCCAAATCATCACTTCCTGACGATTTCCTTTTTTTTTTTATTTAAATTTATTTTTAATCGCCCAGAAACGATCAGAGAACGTTTCTGAAACTCCGTGATTTGATCGGGAGTGAGGGACATGGCTGGTCGAAAAAAAAAAGTTTAAACTTACTTTTTTTCTGAAACAGGCCGGACCATAAATGATCGCGGTCAGTCATTGCTTCGAGGCCACTTCCGGTGAATCTTTTCCTTCTGCTCACGAATCTGCCACTTGTCGTACTCGCGTTTCAATATCGGACGCGAAAGCTCAGAATCGGGAGAACGAAGATTCTAACTTTTTAGGCGATTACCAATTTTCATTTCCTAAGCCGTGCGGACGCTGCTGGTACAGTGCATAGGGGAGACCGGGGCAAAATGGCATAGCGGGGCAAAATGGCACAGCGGGGCAAAACGGGACAGTGAGGGCAAAACCCCATTTTCCAATAATTTCCGGATGACCTAAATTGTCCCAACGATACATCCGAATTGTCAAACCCGTTTTGCCCCACGGACTACCATCGCTACCATCCAAAAGTTATATAAAAATTGCGTTTTGTCTCATTATCCCGTTTTGCCCCGCTGTGCCATTTTGCCCTGCTCTTCCCTAAGCGTAGTCAACGATCAAAAAACTTCAGCGACCAAGCTTCGCGAGTAAAGTTGAAGAAAAAAATGCAACCTCGCAATTTCCGGAAAAATTCCAACGGGAACTTTAGTTACACAACCAATGGATCAGCCCGAGGTACGAGCCTTCTCGGTGGTTTTGCCACCGTCCCTAATGCTGTGTACCTGTGCGCGATAAATCCCCGCGCACGGCAGACCGGAGCGCGCGGAGCCGCGGCCAAAGTTTCGCCCTCGCTTGACCGATAAATTTCACTCGTTCGGTCTTGGAGCTCCTCCCTAGCCGGAGCATACGTAACGCGGTACGGTGTTGCAGTGTTGTGTAACACGGCGCGAGTAGTTACGGCCACGTGCAGCCGTCCCGACCCGGACGACGGAGCTCCGGCCGGTCGGTGTGCGTTGCCCGAGCGCAATATTCGCCGGGCGAGCGTTAGGGGTGGGTTTCCGGTGGTGAGTCTCGCTCGTGACCGCGCACCCGCGCGACCGTGGGCCGTTGGAAAGGGCGAAGCGAGAGGAGGGAAGCTGCCGAGAGCGCGGAGCGAGAACCTCGTCTAGGAGGGTACGGTTCGAAGAGGGGGGCGGGGGCGGAGGGTTCACCGTGCCAGCTTCGAGCGACGAACCGTCGACTCGGGAGAACGAGGGATGAAGCTTCCCTGGTACCCCCCTGACGACGGGAGAATGAGGAAATGACTCGTTACTCGGCGCACCGGAAACCACTCTCCTTCTTCCGTTCGCGAGGTCGAGGGGGGAGGGGGGGCAGCGCCACTGGCGTCCACCGCTCACCTCCTTTGGGCATTCGAGATCGAAAAATCTCGGGCTTAAAATTTTTTCTTTTGTAATGCCGCTCGGGAGTCGGGTTATGTCCTATTTGATTTTTTCTTCGTTTTGCCCCCTGACTCTTCGCCTCTGGTTAAACTTTTCCTCTGGCCAATTTTCGGATCTAACGAGAGTCGGACGGGGGGGAGAAAAAGAGAATGCGATTGAGGAAACGCTCGGGGGAGATCGAATGTCTGTCTCGGAGCTCGGTGTGGAAGAAGTCTGTTTACATGCATGTAATATTTTTAATCTTTGAGACGTTTTAATAAGATAACAATATGGTGCAGATTCTGAGTTACTCGAAGTACTTTCTTTGTCTTCAGCTGTTATTATTATTTACGAATTAATTTTCCCTTTCGCTTAGATCATGAGACAGACTTTCTCTGGCTGCAGGAAAAACAAGAAAGATCGATTACTTCGGGAAATTGTATTCTTTGGCACGGGGCTGTATTTTTTTTTTTTTTTTTACTCTATAGGGTTATTGCATGTGGGCGTTATGATAGGATACATAGGTATTATTACTGTGCCGAAAACGCGTGAACTACGAGTACGTATAACTACACACCATCGTTCCTCGCTCCTCTCTGGAGTACTCTTCCGCATTCGATTCTCGATTATTGAAGAGAGGCAATACGGCGGACTTCCGGCCCGTGCCGGAAATGAGCGCTGCGCGCTTGCCAACCCGATTCCTCGGTTCAATCGGAGCACGAGGGGAGATGGCGAGATCCGATCGAAAGGCAGGGCCACTGGGGCTCGGCAATTCACAAATTGGACATTTGACAATTAGTCGAATAACGATGAATTTCGTTTTGATAATGATTGTCAATAAAACTGTGATAACTGAAATAAAATGTCAGGTTGTACGCCTCGCGGCCAGGCCGTTTCGATTGCCTCCTGAATCAATTACTGCCCGACAGTGATTTCTCGCTCCGTGTTGTAGTTAAAGATACCTATAGTTAGTTGTCGAATGCTGCGACAGATGAAAACAATTATTTGTTTGCTCTCCGCGGCTTCGGAACGATCCAATTTCGGAATTCTCTTCTTTTTTCTTATTTAATGAAGAAACTCAATTACCTAATTAAGTCTCTTCATTAAAAACCAAAAAGGAGAGGATTCAAATCACAAATCAAAGAAATGAAGTTGGATTGAAAGGTTTTATCGTTCGGTAGACGTGTTATGAGATTAAAAAAAAAAAATTCCGAACACGTTGAAAATATTAAAATGTCAAAATATAAAAATATAAAAATATAAAAATATAAAAATATTAAAATGCTTTTTAAAACGTTCGCTGCCCTAAAGTTGTATATTTACTGAATCTGTTTGCCGCAACCTGCGAATGTTCGTCCAATCGTGTGAAAACCCGGGTTCTTACAGTGGTACCGTACGAAGTGTAGTTCGGTAAGCAAAGTTTCATTTCAACCTTTTTTTAAAAGCTGTCTCGCCCCGCGCTTTTATTCCGCAGTACACGTGCTGCAATAACAGTATACACGCTTCCGGCATTCGCATGACGAGAATGCAACACACCCTCGAAAGTTCGCACGCGCGATGTCGAAACGTACATAGTCCGAGGACGCCCAGCGTTATTATTCCCAGACTTCGCGAGCTCGTGTAATAACAACGGGAGCTTCCGGCCTGATGTCGCCTTATAACGACACGTGAGGTACTCGTAAAGCCGTTATAGCAACGAGACAGACCCAGAAAGCTTTCCACACTCTTCCCAACAACTGTTCAGAATTTTTTTTTTTCTCAACACCGCGAACCAAAAAACATCCAACGACCTTTTTTTTTTTATAAATCTGAAATATAAGAAATGTTTAACCCGTTAATAAATGTTACACGCGTTAATAAAAATGAAACATGTAATTAAACGTAACCGTTTGTGCGTGGTGCGTAAAGTACCGAATAACTGGTGAAAAAATCTCGCTCGTCGAAATTCCATCGGTTTGTGCGGTGTCGATGTGTGTTCAGAGGAGAGATAGAGGAGAGAGCAGGAAGCCTCCGGGGAACTTTGCTGCCGATATCGGATGTCGTTCACGTACCCCGTTGAGCATAAATCTTGGGCGAAAAATGGGATACGCAGTACGCAGAGCTTACCTCGGATATATCGCTACTTGGTCATTCGGCCAGTGGCTGTTATAGTGTGTATAATGTATTCAGTGCACCTGAGAACGGGCACGTAGAGCGAACTCCCGAGCGGGAGCCTTCGAATAATATCTGGTACATACGGACGTCGTGACGGGAAAGTCTGATAAATTCCGACGCGGTCCAGAGAGAAAAAGTGGATGGAAGATCGGAGGTGGAAATCGCTACAGTGTTTCTATGACTATTTTTTTTTTTTAAGATAAACAAAACAATGTCGTAGATTAATGGTACAAAAATTCGAGCGTTACGTCGGATCCTGGATAGGCCCTGGTCAGGACCTGGCCAGGCATCGGTGTAACGCTATTAAATTTTTTGACGTTGAGGTTTTGATGACGATCGGATTGTAACAATCCATCGTGCTTTCTGCATATACGATATTATTTTTTTCAGGCTCTCGCATGCTGTACGAGTGTTCCAGCATCGACTATTTCCCAAACGAGGAATACAGCCCGGACCCCAGCGACTCCACGATGGCGATACCATGTGAGCAAGATTTCATTTCAGATTCACCCTTACAAATGTCCCGATAAACACCTTGTGACAAACATATGTATAGTATTATTTAATGTATTTATTATATGTTATATAAATTTTTTTTTTATTGAGTATAAAATTAGATTTTTTTTCGCAATGCCTCAGACGCCGTCACCAAGTCGGCGATATTCTTCTTCGTGGCAACGTTGCTCCTCGTCGTTGCCGAGGTTTGTTATTTCACGGCTCACGTCACCCGACCACGATACCAGCTTTGCGTCTTCGTGGCCGGTGTTGTTTTCACTATATGCGGTAAGTATTTTTTTTTTTTATGTTAATGTTCATAACGCGAAATGGAATATGAGAGTAAGATGAGAAAAGCATTATCGGCATTCAACACCTTACGTTACATCAACAGGTCTTCTGATGCTCGTGGGGATGGTCATGTATATATCAGTCTTCAAGGCGGAAGTGGGAAGCAAACTGCGGCCAAGATCTTCGTTTCAGGTCAGACCGGGTAACAGTTGCAGCCAATAGTTGCAAAAAGTGTCGAGGCTTTCAGTTTCCATCGTTTGGATTTTACAGTTACTCATAAAAAAAATACATATATATATATGTATATATATTCTTTTTATTCTTGCGTTCTTTACTACATATATAGAAAATAACGCAAGAAATAAAACAACGACGGAAGTTATAAACCACGCTGCTCATTGCAGTGCGAACTTTTGCTTTTGTTTTATTTTTTATTATTTTTCTTTCCGCCTCGCATTTATTACTCGGCTCCTACACAGAGGAGTAAAATATCGTACGCGATGAATGCAATGTAGTGCTTTTCCGCAACAACGGCTTGCCGCGTTTAAAGACCCCTTTTGATTTTTCGTTTCCAGGGTCCACCGTTCACCTACAGATATGGATTTTCTTTTTTACTCTACGTCAGCGGTTTCATCACGACCGAGGTCGCCGGAACTTCGGCGATTTTTCTGTACATATCCTGGCATCAGCGTGGCCACGGCGAGGGACAATTCAACAGACGCAAAAATTGTGGGGTCAGTTAAATTAATAATGATAATACTAGTTATAAGTAGTAGATCTACGTTATAAACAATACTAGTTATTAGTAAAAGATCTACGATATTAACGTACCTGCAGTTTCCAATATTTATTATTCGACGTAATTTTTTTTTCCTTTTTTTTGCCCTGTTGACGAAAATTAAATTATACTCGAACACACGACAAAGTGTCGCGGGGGCTGTAAAAGCCCATCGTGAAACTGATTGCGCTTCGGTGATACCGGACGCGGTGGTGCAAGTCGATAAGTGGTTACGGGCGACACTCACGCTCGAGTGATCGCGGCTGAACGGAGAGCGGCGAGGCGCGGCAGTGATTCTGGCCGGTAACTGGTCCGGCACACATCGAATCGTTCCGCACAGAGGAACAACCGTTGCGTAGCCGAAAATCGCGCACTCGTCCCCGTCGTCCGTGTCCTGTAATCCGTCATGCTTTTGAATATCGGAAAACTTTCGAATTCGCCGACCGTTAGAAAAAAAAAATGGAGTTTGGATTATTTGTGTTTATTTTTATTTAATTTTTTTTTTTTTTACAGAACGTTTACCATCTCGAGAACAGCGTGCGCCATCGGAATCTGAACGCAGCGAATCACGCGAGCCACGCCGGTAGTTTCATCTGCGAGAGGCATCAGAAGCGTTATTTCTTCGGCAGAGATTCCATCGACCAAGTGGACTTTGATGAATTTCTGCCGCCCCCGCCGAGTCTCGATTACCAAGAGTATCCGAGGCAATTTCCTCGCGACCTAACAGCTCAAACGGTGAGCAAGGAGAATTGAATAATTTACCACCGCTCGATGGAAAACTTGTTCGACCTCCCATGCCACCTCGATTCGACTTTTGAAGTCATGAATAAGATTTGCCCTATATAAATTGCATGAATATTTATGAGAGATTCGAACCCGAAGTGCCGAGCGGCTGAAACTTTTGCGAACAAACCTCGGCTTTCGATATTCAACGATGAAAAGTATTGTCTTTTTTTTTTTAATACTTCGTTGCCACAGGTCAGTACCACTGCCGATGTTCTACAGGACGAGAGCAGTCCGAGGAGTCGGCACGAGTTCGTTACTTTCGATCTTGAGGCGCCTTTCCCACCTCCCGCGCCCCCCGTCAGGGGCAGCGAGTGGCCCCTCGAAGCATTCAGACGCACCACTCCTGTCTGATACAGCGTCAGGTCAGTGGACCCAGTCGATAAGAATTAATGCTTATCGGATGTGCCATTTTTCCACCATCTATTGACACAGCTCGCATTACACTATGCAATTTCAATTTTTATTTTTGGTTCGTCGTAGAGACAGATTTGTTTTTATAAAAAAAAAACGTCGAGATTTTCCAAATGTCGTATTTTTCAAAATGTCCCAAAACATCGGTAAATGATATTTACAAAAATATTAGTAGACTTTTTTATGTCCAGAATGTCCGGTACAAATTTATGCATCAAATATCGCTCTAAAAATAAAATAATGTAAAGATTCGACATTAGAGGGAAAAAATACATTAGACATAGCTTGAAAACGCCGAAGACCGTAAATTTCAGTTAGCGATTTTCTACAATAAATTTTGTGGAAAATCGACATTTTTTTGTTACAAAAAAACTTGCAAAGTAATTTGCACATCGCGTCCTCATTTATTATAATTTTGAGCACAGCTTCCTCTATGAGGAAGTGAAAATCAATTAACGAACTTTCTCATGGAGAAAGCTGCACGCAAAATTGTGATAAATGAGGAAGCCCTGTGCAAATTACTTTGCAACTTTTTTATTTATTATGTTCAACTATTGCATTACGTTCTATTTTACTGCTCAGGTACGCCAAGCTGGTGGAGTATCCTGCGTGCGACACGAGTGACGATCAATCGGAAGACAGCGAGGAGGAAAAAGCGGACCCGAAGACAGGGAACGGCGAGATTAACGTGGAATGCGTTATCGAGCCAAGCTGGAATTGCGAGGACGTAAAATTTCGTCTCATCGATTCTCCGGAAATCGTCGACGAGCCTGACGAATCGACTGCCGAATAATGTCTGCCAGGGACTCAATCACGAGAACAATGACGAATTGCTTCGTTGTGAGAAACTAAAAAAAAAACGAAAATTCGTTTAAGCATAAAACAATTTTTTAATCACTGCCATGAATGATGTAAATGTCTCGAAGAGTTAAAAAAACAAAGAAAAAACCTCAAGCAATTCTCGCTGTAAGTGAAGAGTTGAAGACTTTTTTTGTGTATATACACTCTAGGATTACTGTTAGCCAAGCTCCGTGTCGGAAACTTCGCAACGGTCGGTTAAGCTTTAATCGAAAACGATTTAAAGAAAAAAATCCTAAAGGAAAACAAAAAATACGTAACATTGGAGCGATGAATCCGAGTCTGCAAGACGATCGGGATTCGCTGATCGCTATTCTGACTTTAATATTAATATCGATAACGCCGTGACGGATGAAGAGAGAAATTTAATTTCTCTGCGGAAAGTAACCTTTGATAATTCTGGTCAATAATTAGGAAATAATCTCTTGATTGCGCTCGTACTTAGGAACGAATAAATATATGTATATTGTATCCTATTAGTTGTTATATATATTATATATGCAATGTATGTTTGTTTTTATATCGTGATGATAAAAGACGCTGAAAAAGACGATCGATGAAACAGTTTTTTTGTTGTACAATACAGCTATCCCTTGCGAGTGGATTGTCACCGAAAAAAATAGAAAAATCGACCAATGGCGTCTCAACTTTGATTCTATTCGCATTTATTGTGGAAAATTTTGGAAAAAATAAGGAAAGCTATTGGTCGATAGTTCGAATGCGATTGGATTTGAGCGCGAGTAAAAATTTTCGCGTGCAGGAGGTAAAATAGTGGACGAAGATTTTTCATGTATATATAATTATGAATAAAAATATATATGCTATATAGTGTATATATATATTGTATAATAATGCTCTCGAAGAAACAAACTTTCCAGAACATCCGCGTGGCACAAGAAGAAAAAAAAATAGACCTACGCCGATTTTACAAATATACCATACATTCACTGTCAATGCGCTTGCGCAGATCCGTAATAACTTTGTACTTTGTATGAATATGAACGTGTCGCCCAAATACCCAATAATCATATTGAGTGTATCACATATTGTTTGTAATTCATTCATAGATAAACGATATAATAATTCGGCAAGCGCCCAGCAATCACACCAAATTACCTGTACAAGTTGTTTTATTTTAAATCTCCACGCACGGTGGAGCTTTTGCCGAGAGCGAATCTCGGTGCATTTCTCCGGCTAAAGCAACAGCGTGCATTTTTTTTTAACAATAATTTTCATCGATTCGTTATTGCTCTTGATCCTCGTTAGACGCGGACCTCCGTACGTGAAGAATTATTAACACGATTGTCACTTTTAGAAGTGAATATTCGTTGTCGTATTTTTTTTTATTACCGTACGCACTCATACCGGCATTCTTTCGAAGCAGCAAATATAGTTTTTACATTTATTTACAATTTGTCTTTTGTTTGATTCTTTTTTTTCGTGAAAGGCGATGCATGCGAGATCCAACGGAGGATCTGATAGATCCTCGAGATTCAGCGAGTGAGCGAATAAATAACACTTAATTGTACACAGAAAATGGAGTTAATTACTTTAAAAGAAAGACGTCGATGAAGTGTTCTCAGCGACCGATTATCGTTGGCTCGTCGGCCATAGCGATCTCTTCGGTCGGCGCTTTGTCCCGCTTGCGCTTCTTCGAGAATATTATGAACGAACAAGCGGCCAGCAGATTTCCGAGGCAAACAAACCACCCGAGAATCAAGGAATAAGCGTATTTCAGCACGGCGGTCTTTGGAAAAGTCTCGAATACGTTTTTGCTCTCGTACTCGACCGAGGAGAGAACCACTTGGATCACGACCATCGAACAGGCGGCTAAAACAGTTAAAGAGGAACAATCAAAAACCGTTAAAAATTAGAAATAGCAAACAAACAAAAAAAAAGTACAAAGTTGGAATTATCTTACCGCTGATGAAGTGAATTCCTCCGGCCAATCGCTTGAACATGTATCGCGGATTGCGAAACGTGTAAATCGAGAAACTAAAACCCATCAGCATGACGAACATGCTTATCAGGGCGAATGAAACTTCGGTTCTCGCATAGCCTGTTGCAAAATAATTGCGATTAAATTGAGACTAGAACAATTTTCATAAAAAAATGAAAAAATATCATTATTTTCATAATAGTACATTTCGATACGAGTGCGAAAAAACTTCTTCCGACGAGTGTGACTTTGCAGCACGAGCCGAAGGCGATTGTTGCAATCACAAGAGTTCAGAAAACGTTTTTCGCACGAGTATCCGACAAAATTTTATTCCACAAGGTGTGAAAGTGGGGGTTTTCGCACCTTTGTTTTTGCGAAGCGTGCGCAAAAACCGCCTTTTTCCCACCGAGTGAAATGAAATATATAGCGATGATTTATGGGGGAAAAATTTCGTGTTCCCTGCTCCTTTAATCTTTTCGATATTATTTCTCTCTTTCGTAACACTATCGTTAAATTATATCGTGAACTCACTCTGCACAGTTTCGTCGACGCCGCGTCCGAACATGTCCATGTGAGCGCACTCGTCTGGAAAAAAAATGAGCGGTTAGAAAAAAAATTAATATTGTTTGCTGGAGACTCGAATAGCAATTCTGTACGACGTGGATAACTTACAGTACTCGACCATCGTTCTGTTCTCCCCCGAACTGTCCTCCGAAGGGACGAGCCCTCTGGTGCAACCCTTCCACAGCCCCTGATGCCTGAAGACGAGCCTTCTTCCCGGTTTACCGGCGTCTCCAAGGGGCAAACCCAGTTCGGCGTCCGGCGCCTCCACGGTGAACCAATAATCGGTCCCTATCGCTATCGCCCATATGCACACCGAGAGGCCGACAAGAATCGTGCAGCCCAGCAACACCCGACGTTCGAACACGATCTGCAGACCACAAAGATATTTACCAAAAGAAACTTATCGTAGATTTTTTTTTCCTTCACATCGGCCTTCATTTTTTATCGATGAAATTTGCAATATGTCTATCATGGGCGAGCGAAGGCAAATCTTTTTTTCAACAGGACATATGGGGCATTCCATCTCAATTCGACCACCCTCGGGCCCGACCCCGATGTTCCCTTTTGTAAAATCGTTTTCCGTCTTTTCCTATTTGCCTGAAAGCAAAAAGTGCCATTTAACCAGTTCTATTTTCCTGGGCCGTTTTGCCCTAGTGCCCCATTTTCTTCCGTTTTGTAACGGAGATACGCTGAGTTTTGTTTTATACGATTGTTTTGTTCGCACCAGTATCGCAAAGTCCTATTATTACACTCGGTGTGAAAATGGCAGCTTTACGCACGTTGCGCGTAAAACCGCCCGTTTCATCCCTCGTATAGTAAAATTCGATACGATACTCGTTCGAAATACTAAATAATTGCTCATCCACAATTATTCATTTCTCTGTGACAGATCCTCAAAAAATGTGTGTTTCAGTTTACACGTATATGAAAAAAGGAAAAAAAAATTGCTCGAATTGGAAGGGTTCGGGCGCGTCGATGGCCGCGTTGGGATGGAATGCCCCATGCGTACACTCGAGCTTTTCTTTAAGTATTTATGTATATGTATACTTTAACAAAAGTTCAAGCTCCGAGCGATGCATTCTCCCTCGGGGGATCGTGTCGGAGTTACGGGGGATGAGAACTCCCGAGGGAAATCGAATACAACGGTGGGGTTCGCGGAAGAGGCACCATAAAAACATCTTACATTCCTCGTCCTCCCTCCGTTCCCACAATACCCACCTGGTTGTACAGAGCTTTCATGCGGCTCGCCATTTCGTCCCACGGATCCCTCTTCGTCGATTCACGCGAAATCCTCTTCTTCTCAACGATTAAATTCCAAATATCCAGCCGTGCCTTCGTCGCTTTATTTTTATTTTATTATATTTTTAATTCTTTTCGATTTAAATTCGTATATCACTTCACTTGTGAAAAAAAAAAAAAAATACAAAAAAATGTATTTCTCCCCAATTTTCACTATAACTTCACGTAAAAAAAAATGGGATGCTGCGCTTTCATCTCGCTCGCTCGCATCGATTGTTAATCGACCGATATATATTTAAAAAATAAAAATAACAAACAAAAAAAATCGTAATCGTGTACGGTATTTTACGTGGCCCGTTCGAATCCACCCCAACGAAAATCCACGGAGTAACGCACTGGAGCCGTCATTCGCGGTCTGCGCGGAAGCGATAGTCGCGACGTCGAAACTCCCCGCGGTCCGTTCGCAAGTGGCCGGTCATTCGCGCGCTATTCAATCACATTTTCGTGCCGGCTACCGGACGTGTCTGCGCCACCCACTGTTCAATCTCAGACAGATTAATCACGCGCCGAAGAGTCTCTTCGCGCTTTTATTTTTAAGAAAATCTTTTTCCGCTCCCAAAAATTTAACGACTGATGTACGAGTTGAATATCGTTTCTGACGGATGACCGAGCGACGGATAAAAGCGAACGCGAATCGGGAGCGCCGAAATCCGCGAGTCTCCGCGGCTAGCCGCGAAATGTCTCGTAGACGAGAAGATCGCGGGGTGGTCGGACACGACGGACCCTGTTCTATCTCCCCCTTTCTTCCCGGGGCGTTATATCTTCCTCGCCTCTTTGATCTCGCCTCCCGGTCTCGGGCAAATATAAATCTTGAGTTACGAGTCTCTATGGAGGATTCCGCCAGGCCGGAGGCTCGGGAGCGAAACGATGATGATGATGCTCCGTTCACGCTCGACTCGTACACGCTTTCCGACGTCGTCTCGCATAAAACGACGGAGAAGCACGCGAGAACGAGCACCTCCTCACTCCATTAGCTCGGACCTGGTTCGGATCTGTATCTGAAATTTTGAGAGATATTTACTTATGTGTATATACATATATATATATATATATATGTATATATATATATATTGATTTGTTAGTGTCTTTTCTCCCCCATTTCGTCCGATCGCTTCGAGATAAATCATTGTTTTTTAGTGTTGTCGAAGCCTCGAGCCGACAACTCGCAGTTGCGACGACCCAGCGTAAAAGCTTCTTTCATTATTTGACGACGAAAATAATAATAATGATAATCTTAAATGGTAAGACTTGTTTTTATCGCCAACCCTCGCTGCCGATTACAGCGACCGACGCGAGACTTATTCCTCGTCTGTGAGGAATAAATTAGAAGCTACGAGGTAGCGCGCGATGCCCAGAGCTATATATACACTCGGGCAATTAATCGAGCAGGAAGTCGATAAGTGGTCGACGATGTTATCCTCATTCGAAGCTCGTAAAACAGCTTGTGTACTTATTTTTTTTTTTTTTTTTTTGTGAAACATTTCAAAGATTCTATGCTTCGATGCCCCATACACGAACCATAGACAACTCGTTATATCAACGAATTTGTAACACCAGGAAGGACAGACGACGATTTAATTTAGTTGATGAGCGCGCGGGCAAAAGGTACTCAAAAAAAGATTTAATTTTGTTTACCGAAGTCTAATGCTTGCAAACAAAACATTGCGTTAATTTAAACATTCTAGTAATAAAATAAAATAAATTGACCCCCCCCCCCCCCCCCTTCCTGATATAGGAGTAACAATGTACCCCTTATGTGCAATAAATCATTTAAAAAAAAAAATTGTTATGATCTTTTGTATTTATCCCACCTCGTATTTCCTGTGAAAAATCTATGCGCAAATGTTCATAACTCGAATATGAAATGTTTTCACTGAAATTTGTTGATAAATTTGCTATGACGATTATATTCCTTTCCACTAAGCGCGAAATTCTTAAAAGTTGTACGGGAACTAATTTTGTTTAAAAAGTTCATGTATATATATATTTGAAAAATCCAATATACGTTCTTGGCAAAAGCTGGTGCGAAAAAGTGCGTTTCAATTTGTTCGGGTATTTATGATGTGCTTGGTCACTCGATAGAAGAATAAGACTGCGGCCGCCAGCAGGTAGTCCGAGTTTTAATAGTACAATTGCCACCACTACTCGGCCGCAAGCTCGCGAGTGGTGCATTCCATGCAAGATGCATCGGTCGAAACGATGCACGAGCGAACAATGTGAATCTTTGACTGCGAGAGTAACGACGCCGCGACTATACATCCAGCTGCCTATACATAGATAAGCGGTTGACGATGATGAGTCCCAGACCGAATTTCTCGTCGCCTCTCGCAAGGCAAGCCCGGCGGTTTGCAGTCGTGCCAGACCCGGGTCCTCAAATCCACGTACATCAATACCGAAACTACGTACGAGAAATACCGATTTGTTTATTTCATTCAATTTTCTTTGTATTTTTTGAAAATATTTCTCAATTTTCTTGTTGTATTTTATAAATAAAAAAAAGACTAAAGCCGAATTTAATTTTAGATGTTTTTTAAATTTACCCATTACACCTATCACAATACTTTTGGTGTAATTTAACCAAATTCCGCAATGTTCACCGTAACTTTTAATCAACGTTACTTCCAGATAATCCACGTGGAAGCAGTTAATTTTCCGACAATTCCTTCGTCTTTTTTAACCCCCGCTATGTCGACGGAATTTCGAGAAAAATGTCCGACGACGTTGGCGAACAAATGGGGTGCGGAAGGAGGAAGTTAATTATCTCCTAATAATGGGAAAGAGAGGGTCCGCCCAGGGGAGTCTCTCCCTCGCGTCCAATCATCGCGAAACGGGTGTCTTGTCGGACCTTTATGACCGAGAAAACCCGTCGTCGGTTATTGCGACGCGAAGGAATGAACGAACAAAAGAACAAAAGAAAACAGCGGAGGAAACGCGACACCGTGTGGCCGCAATATGGTCGCGCAAAGTTCGCTTAAGGAGTGTTATTGCGAAGCTCGCGGCGTCGAAGCTTGGCGAGGCGCGTGTGGGCCGTCGTCGCCTCGGCGCTTCGTCCGAGGGAAGCTTTCTCGCAACCGCGACTTCCAACGCCACCGGCCACGCTCCCGGGACGGAGAGAAAGAACAGGGTCTTGTCGCACGAGAGCATCGTGACCGTTAAACTATTTCTCCCGTTACCGACTCTAAGTATAGTCGGCCAATAGCAATTTTGTTTTCCTCTTCTTTCCAACCACCATCCGTTAGATTCACGCCATGGGCCGTCGGACACTTCGACGCACGCATGTGAAGACATTAACTTTTTTTTTCTTCCGCCTAAATAGACATTTTTACGGCGATTTTCGAAAGAAAGAAAAATCGTGTATTTATGAAGTATTCCGTACGGACAATTTTTTTTTTAAGGATGTTTGGGCGCGTCAGTTTGCGATCGCGAAACGCAGACAGAGCAAGCGGCTAGACTGAAATAGGGTATTTCGTATATTGAATTTATCTCTGAAACAAAACGGTCAATCTTCTTGAAATTTTGACACAATCTGTCTCATAGCATGCCCTTCGCTGTGGTAGGTTTTCTATTCGAATCTAACAGAAATAGGCGGAAAAAATCGCTTCCTTTTGTCATTACCGACCGATTTCTGAAGAAGGTTCTAATTTCCCCCATACTGGGCTCAAAATTTACTTACAAAAATGAAATCATTATTATGATCGTAACTTCTGATTTTTTTTCGAGCCAAAAAGATATTTCTTACGTCATTCGGCACGCACGTACACGAGCTCGGGAGAGCCGGATGCTCTCGTGGGCTTGTGGGACACGATTCCCGAGCTGGCTACTTCGAAGCTTCTAGCCCGCGGCTGAACGAGCTTAAATCCACCGTTGTTTGCTTTACAGCCTAGGTAGCACAAAAAAATTGGTTATCAGAAAGTGATCTAAATAGGTTACATATGTCCGTCCGGATGGTAACTATAAGCTATCCTACGTCCAAAAGTTAACTTTTTGGATGGGAGGTAACTTTCGGAAATGGTCCAGACGGACATATGTAACCCATTAAGATCACTTTCTGTTGACTAATTTTTTTGTGCTACCTGGGAGCGGCCCGAACCTCCACGCGATACGTCACAACGGGCCTGTGGCGCACGTAGGGGAACCCCCGTAAACCCGGCCGGGCCCAAGTAACAAAAAGACATCCGAATGGAATACATAAGTCCGCCCGAATGGTACACTGTAAAAAATTTCTGTTTGAAAATTCATAAATGTGTATGAATTTTTATGCATGTACAGTATATGAAATTTCATTCACACGTATGTAAGAATATTGCGTTACCGGTGTATTAAAAACAATATTATTTGTATAATTTTTGTAATGATAACATAATTTTCATATACAGATGTCTTAATTTTCAATGCTATCACCGGTAATTCTAATATACAGGTATTGCATTTGAAATTAAATTATAAAAATTCGAATACAATGTATATGAATTCTAATTTCATATACCGAGGTTGAATATTTAATATAACTTTGTATATCAAACGTCTTGTAAATTTCATAACATTTTTTACAGTGTAACTATAAGCTGTCCTATGCCTAAAAGTTAACTTTTGGACGTAGGATAGCTCATAGTTACCATTCGGGCGGACTCATGTGTCCCGTTCGGATGACTTTTTCGTACCAGATGTCTTTTCGCTACTTCGGGGGTTTCACCCACGAGCGTGCGACGGACCAGCGCGACCTGTGACGTCAATGGCGTCTCTCCTATAATAATTTTTCCGTCGAGGACGCCGTTGTGCATCGTCGGGTTTTGCGCAGCAACGACGAGTAAATTCGCAACGTCGTTCTTCTAATAAGATCTACCATTGTTTCATGCACCAAAGATCCATCGCCCCTCGGCTCTGTACTACAATCCAGCGTTAATTTTAATCTTCTCTTCTCCAGTTCTATTTCATCTCCGTTGCCGCTCTCTATCCGCGCTCTTTATACCAGTCGGCTGTCCGCTCGTGACACTTTGTTTATTTTATCGTAAACGCTTCCCAGCTCGACTGTTAAACGTCCGTGAGCTCCAAAACTGTTCGGCACCCCGTACGATCGTTCCGCCTTTCCACTTCGGATCGAAACTGTTAACGGACTCGCTTGCTCGAAATTAATTAAAAAATAATTCATCGAATTTCACACACTTCGGAATACTTTTCGGGCTCGCGACGTGACGCAAAAAAAACGCTGAGGTCAGTTATAATAAAAATAATTTCTAAAATAATGATAATAATTTTTTTTTCAAACGGATGGAATTTTGTGAAATGATTTGAGTGAAAATATTATGTCTACGGCGCACAGGGGGACGTGATTCAGAGAATAAAGGTAAAGAAAGCTAAAAAAAAAATGGTGGCATTCGACGGGAGATCGCGACACTCGCGGTCTCCACGCTCTATTTTCGTACGGCAACCCGCCGGCGCTTTTTTTCCCCACCTCCGATTTTCTCCTCCTCCGACTTAACGATATTTTCGTTCTACCCGTTTAGGCCCTGCTCGGTTTCAGCTTCCCACAATCTTTCGGGTCGTCACAATGTACACTCGATGCAGCTACTTTTTTCTGACCTACCGCAGTTGACCAGTAAACAATGAAGCTACATATTTACTCATGACGTAAAAAAAAAAAATATATATATATACAACTGTGACAGTTAATGTCACAACGTGGGAGTAGTTGGCGACATCACGCGATGACAACGCCCTTGACATCCTTATCGGCTTTATGCGGTGAAGTTAGAGAAGGAAAAAAATGATGACTAAAACATGAAGAAACGGTACTCCGCTCGAGGTTGTCACGTCGTTACGGGATCTGGGTGCGAATTTTGAAAATGACTTGTCATTTAACACTCATTACAGTAAGTGCATTATGGCAGCATTAGAGCTTCGCTCGCTAGAGAGTCGCAAGAAGATGGCTGACCTCGCTTTTTATCTAGAATACTGTTGATGAAAACTTCGTGAAAATAAATAATAAATAATAAATAATAAATAATAAATAATAAATAATAAATAATAAATAATAAATAATAAATAATAAATAATAAATAATAAATAATAAATAATAAATAATAAATAATAAATAATAAATAATAAATAATAAATAATAAATAATAAATAATAAATAATAAATAATAAATAATAAATAATAAATAATAAATAATAAATAATAAATAATAAATAATAAATAATAAATAATTTTGTCGTGTCTCGTTGGGCGGTATAAAAATACACTCGGCGAATGACTTTGATTTCCGACTGCACAAAGGCGTCACAAAAAAGGTTCCCTGGCCAAAGGTTTGTCGAGAATTTTTTTTCCGGATATCGCTTTTTCCGATGAGAAAATAAGCTCACCAAAGCGATACAGCGGAGCAAGCTGGGATTATGTTTCCCGCGCGTACCTCTCTCGTGGGATGGTCAAAGGACCTGAGATTGAGCGAGTGGGTTGACGGGGTTATTGGGTTGTCGTTGAAATAACATCCTCTCGGTCTTCATCAGTGATTAATCAATTTATTTTTCTTTCTTTTTTCCATCGACTCTGTTTATCATCACTGCCGCTCTTCGCAGCTCCCACGTGTAATCCCGCCGTACCGACATCCCCCGTGAGAAATCCATTAACCCGCCCAAGCCCCCGTTCCGTTCGCCGACGCACGCTCCCGACCGGGTTTCATTTTCCCGCCGCAAAATTCTTCCGCTTGTTACCCTGTTCGTATTTCTTCGTATATCAATTATCCATTCAAATCAGTTAAAAATACACATAGGGGTAACCGGGGCGAAACGGGAACATGGGGCAAAATGGGGACATCAAAATTCATATCGACGCGGGACAAAATTCGGTACCCAAAATTATCAGAACTGGAACTAGAATTTTCGAGAAATAAAAAAAATCTAAATCACCCGGGAAAACGATAGTGAGAACTAAAACAACGAGGGTTCTTCTCGGGAGGGTTCGCGGTGCGATAAGGAAGGAAGAAATGGCCGAAGGAAGCTAATCGTCCTTCGTCACGAGAATAACCATGATCGAAACGGGTATAGCAAATTCTAGAACATTATCCTTGTTGCGAGTATTCTTTTTCTTTTGGCGTGTATCCGCCGTATTTGCGCGCGATTCTGGTTCGTCGCCAAAATTCCTTCTCAAAATTATAAGCTTTTCGAGCCGCCTTATGCACGGCTTCGACGCTCTCCGAATCTTCTGTTTACGCGGTGCTGTCGTCGATGGCTCTTTAATTTTTGGCTGGTACCTACAGATACATATATCTATATATACCACATATATACAAGCAGTTTGCTGCTCTAGCTGCACAGTTATCGTGTCGATCCGTCATCAGTCATGTCGCCGTAGCGGAGCTCGTAAAACGCTTGAGAAGAGTTAGTAAATAACCGGAATTCTGTCCGGCCCGTTTATCTGTAATAACGTATGCCCATATCCCCCGGAAGGTCCATACAGTTTAAAGTGTATTACTTTTACGCATCGTGTATATGCACAAAATTTTATCCTTTAATTTGGGAAAAATTTATTCATTTATTTATTTATTTATTCGTTTATTTATTTATTTATTTTACGGGACACGCCCTTTTGTAATGAAAATAGTACAGATTTAAAGTGAAAAGTAACAATAGTGTCTCGTATCGAATAATGTATCCACGTTAGTGAAATTAAAATATCACAGTAGGATGAGACCAGTTTTTTTATTAATATTTTTTTTTTTCTACCGCTAGGGTCCGACCCAAGTGCGTCAGAAAACCCTACTGACGTACGGGGCATTTCGCTTACGAAGTACAGACACTGCGGAACTGCAGCCCTTTCTCTAATAGGAAAGCTCGGCCCTGCAGAGTAATTCAGCATTTGAATTTCAAACAAAACAGCAACAATGAAATTGAAACTTCACTTGATAGAATCAATGTCGCGTCCACGAACATGAAAAGAGTTAAAATTATGAAGTGAGCCATCAGCCGTGGAATACGTGGAAGAGATGTCACGAAGATATCTTCTCTCTAGAACTATTCGCTGCGATATTTCGCCTTGGAGTGTACGAGAATCCGTCCGTCGCCTAAAATCTCTCTCACCGTCCGCCCTGTTTTGTGACCTCTGCCATAAATTACGAAAGTGTCGTCTCCTGGCAGGAAGCTCGAAAACAAAACCATGTCAATTCGGAAGCTAACGAATCGTTCGTCGGCACGTCCGATCGCTATCGGCGAAGATAATTCAACTCTGGGAATCCTCGTTCTTCCCAATCTCGGACGTTCCGTCCAATTCGTGTACAGATAATCATGAGTAATAGCTCATCGGATTTGAGAGATATTAATCTCTCAATCCCGATTAATCTCGATGAGTCTGGACGACGAGAAGCCTGCCAAAATGCATAGGGCGGCGAGGCCTGCCAATGCAAACAAGAAGAAAATCATATATTCTTCGTTATTCATTTATGTGTACACTGTTGTATCCGCACGACGAATAAATGGAGACGCTCGGTCGTAAGAACAATTGGGGCGTGAAGTTTATTTCCAACAAGCGTCTATCGGTCAGAGGTCTCTCTCTTTCCCCTTTATAACGATCGCACGTCCGTTTCGTTCTCGATTCCGGTCCAAACTGTCCTTTTCCCTGACGATCATCGTTCCGTTTCGCAATTGTCCGTTCGACCCTTGTCTCTCGGTCAGAAACCGTGCTTCGAAACAGTTGAAACTCCGATTTAACTCGTCATATTCGTTACAATATGAAGAAAAGAGGCTATATTTGTATATCTGTCCTTCCATCAATTTGGGGGGGGGGGGGGGAATGATGCAGTCTAGCCTGGTGCATCATATGAATTTTAAGCCACTTGTATCCTGTAAGAATTTTAAGCCCCTTACGAATTTCAAGACCCTTTTACCCTATACGAATTTGAAGGCCCCTTTACCCTATACGAATTTCAAGGCTGTTTTTCCCTATAAAATTTTCAAAGCCCTTTTATCCTATACTAATTTCAAGGTTTTTTTACCCTATACGAATTTCAAGCCCCTTTACCCTATACGAATTTCGAGCCCCTTTTACCCTATACGAATTTCAAGGTTTTTTTACCCTATACGAATTTCAAGGACCTTTTACCCTATAAGAATGTCAGGGCTGTTTTTCCCTGTAAAAATTTCAAGGCCCTTTTATCCTATACTAATTTCAAGGTTTTTTTACCCTATAAACATTTCAAGGCCCTTTTATCCTATGCCAATTGCAAGGATTTTTTTCACTATACGAATTTCAAGGCCATCGTGAGTAACCCTCGAGTCTCCGGATCGCAGGCGGATTCTATGTCTCCCACGTAGGAGCTCCACGTACTGGCTTTCCTTATACATTCTGACCATTGTAAGCGCGTATTTATAACTTTCAAGATTGCGTATACGGCCAGCTCGGTGAACGGGTAAATAATGTATCCACGATTTCCGTGTGTTCCAGTTTAGAGCTCGGTGTATTAGACTAGACGCTATGAATTCGTGAGGACGGCAAATATTTGGACGAGTCTCGGGCACGTCTTTGAGCTCTCGGCGCCCATTTTATCCGGCTTTGTCCGGACGCGTGGCGCACAGACACGGCAAGCGGGCCGCGAGGACCACCTGTGACGCGTAGGTGGGCACGCACGGCGAACGCCGAGAAGGGGAGTCCGGGGCAAGACGATACAGCTAAGAAATAAACGTCCGAATCTGAGTATTTACCGACTACTGAAAAAAAGCGAAATAAAAAAATTCTCAAATTCAATTCTTGATAATTATAAAGGTGATATATTATTTCAGTAAAATAGTATTCCCAGTGAACAGCTGGTGGAAGCGACGAGCTAACATTTTTTTTTTTTTTTTTTTGCAGTCCCCGTCGTGCTATTAAGGTAGCTACGTCGGTACGCCGGAGTCATAGACATCAGCGTCTATATGACGTAAAAAATTAATTATATGTCGTACTTTGTCAGCATGAATAATATTGTAAAAAATTATAGAGAATCTATGAAAATTTTCGCAATTAGACTGAACCGATTATTTACAAGCAGATTATTTGTTTAGTGTGGATTTTACGTTTTTGTTTAGTGTGGAAACGTCATTTGTTCGCAGTTCGATTGAACATCAGTCCGGTGACTTAACTTTTTTTTCTTACGCATCAATTCCCGTTTGATTCGCGAGTCCGCAGTACTTAATATTTTTTCTCTATCTTTGAACTAAGTTCGTCAATTCTCGATTTGAAGATCAATTTCGCCAGTTCTCCCTTTCGCGATTCTGTGCAAGTAAAATTTGATAGTTAAATTACAACATGCCAAAAGTTTTACCACATGACTTTGGATTTCCTTCACGACATAACTACTTTAAACGTAGCTGCTGGATAAACCCAGCCCGGACCCGCGTTTGATGCGGTCCCGCTATGGCTCTTCGCCTTTATTCCCTCGAACACTTTGCGGTACGCGAGTCTCTCGTTGAGAAAACTCCTCGAATTATTGGAATTGCCCTTGGCGACTCGCTCGCGCCTCTCGCTAAGCAAGAGCACCTCGGGGCTAGTTCTCCACCGGCATTATTCCATTTCATTTCATTCCCGGGCGCGCTCCTTTCACCCCCGCGGTACTTTATGCCACCGGCTTGGCTTTCCCCTCACCGAACCGGCCGCGTTATATCTTAGCCCGAGAGGCACTTTGCCGGCTCTTGGAAATCTCTCGACAGTCCCCCCCGTATTGATCCCCAACATAATGCGGCGATAGTCCGATTTCGCGGCAGACCGTAAGTTTCCGAATATCTATCGCTGCATATATTTATTTAGCACTAGCGGACAGCCTGAGAGCACGTGAGTTCAGAAACAATTGAGAGACAATTGCGAACGATTCTCGACGGGATAAAAATCTTTAAAAAATTATACATATGGAAGGTCCTGAAAAGATTGATTATGCATAATAATAATAATTCCAAATTTTATCAGCAAATGAATGAAAAAAAATTGTTCAGCAAATCCCCCGGCAACTTAACTTTGTGTTCATGTAAGAACAATTTTTTGATCTTTCTGATCGCGTATGCATTTTTTCAGATTTTTGTGTAATTCTTGAAAATGACGTTTTTTTATTAACTAAAAAGGCGATTGTCAAAAAATTAGTCAAATAATTATTGGCAACTTTACTCTGCCAACTATAATTTTTTTGTTCCAGCCGATTTTCACCGCGAAGCAAACATTTTGGCTCAGTTACGCTGCGTCGTTGCATGCGCGCATACAACGCTACGAGTTTCACGCTCTACAATGTCTTTTAATAGATCGATCCATCTTTTTGTTCGAACCGCGGGCAATTATTCGACGACGGAAAATTCCTCGTGTCACCGAGTCGCTGTGTGGACATCATTGTTCTCACGGATTCGCCGTGAGCGAGATTGAAGATCGGCTCTACTAGCCAAAAAACGATCGAGCGAGACCGTACGATGTCCTCGCGAAGCGTCGCCGACGGGAACGCCGGTGATCATCGTTATTGCACAAAGGTTTCAAAAGCTCGAAGAGAGGTGCACGCGGGCTATATCGTTTGTCGTCTGCATCGTGCCAATCTATCGAACCTCCTGGTATTTATTATTATTATTATTATTGTTGTTGTTGTTGTTATTATTATTATTATTATTATTATTATTATTATTATTATTATTATTATTATTATTGAAGAAGAAGAAAAAGAAAAAATAATTCTAGTGAGTAGATGTAGATGAATAAATTGACTGTGCAGTGGCCCAAGTCCGCAGTGTCCGCGAGGGAATCAACAAGTCTCCGCTTGGAAAACAGCCGAAACTGCGACGCGCCGGTACTATATATATATATCTAGAGTCTGGTAAAAGATTTTCCTGTTTTTTTTATTGTCGTTTCGTTTTGTTTTCATTGTTATATCGAATTTCCGATCAGCACACACAACGCATCGGTCGAGTGCGGTTTTATATCAAAAATAGTAGCGGGTTGTACGAGCGAATCGCGTAAGTGCAAATACGCATGCGCGGAATCGCAAATAGAAGCCGAGAGTAATCCCAGCGCGCGAGAGAGTGCTCTACCTCTCTATTTTTCGCCTTTGGCGTTTACCTGCTCGGGTGTCGTTCTCGTTCCCTGACACAGAATTTCTCGCCTACCGCGTCAATTCCGAGCACCCCGACAAAACACACGATTCACCGTCCGGCGCAAAATGCGCGGATCAACTTCGACGTGTAGCGAGCGATTTGGGACCGTTCGACAACAGACTCGAACGAAACTGTGGTCGCGTCTTCGTTTCTTTGACGTTCATCGCTTAATCCTGACAAGCCACACTCTCGGAAAAATTGAATGATTGGATTATTTGGTTGGTATAGCGAAAATGTTCGTTTGTGTTGACATATTTTTAATCTACCGAAGCGAATAGTTAAACGGAACGATTATCCAGTTGTACCAACTAAATAACTATATTGAATACGTGTCAGCGCGAACTTTTGGTTTATCCAAACATTTTTTTTTCTCAGTGCAGAGGAACTTATAAAAAATTCACAATCGACGTACCGGTGCGATTTAATAATGCAAGGAATACTATTGACCGTTGCGAAACTTCTCGCGTTCATATTTTTTTCACGTCGCTGAGGGTGAACTTCTCGCTGGTATTGTCCGTTCTATGCACCACTCGGATATCAAAAAATGTATTATTCCCAAGGCCCCTATGTATGTCTATACATCAAGGCTATATCTTTTTTTTCCAACCACTCGCCCCTTTCTCGAAACATTCGCCTAGTTTCCTCTTTTGTCTTTTGTTTTATTATTATTTGTTTTCCGTTCTCAAATGTAATTTTAGGGGTAGAATTGAAGACGTGCTGTGGCTGCGTGCTTAGTAATTTGCTTGCATGCCAATGGGGCAGAATTCAAGGGTAAATATCTCCCGAGACGGCGAGCCGGATTAAAATTTCACGAATTTTTTAAATAACGTATGGAACAATGTGTATGCAAATTTTGTTTAACTCTTTAAAGATATTAATAAATAAGGTAAATAGAAAACATTCTGTTGACCTCTCGAATACGGGAGGCAAACGTGGAGAAATCTTTTATCTACCTACACCTCTCACATATATATATATATAGCAAAACCCCGATTAACCGGGATGCTCGGGACCGAAGAGTCCCCGAATAATCGAAATCCCCTTTAATCCGAACTAGACAGCGAAAGTATATAAGCAATTAATGGCTAATGATGCAACTTTAATTTGACTTGTTGCAATGACATTCGGTACAACTTGCACTTAATTGGTAAATAGTGTGAACTAGAATGCAAATCTTTGGATATTTCTTCATTAATAATAGTACGTAACCTAGTCTTTTTTTAGAAGTGCTCAATGACTTTGGTTTGCTCCGAACATAAGATTAAAAAAAACCTCGGAAGACGCGGTTAATCAGCTTCCCGGTTAATCCGACCCCGGTTAATCGGGGTTCCACTGTATGTATATATATATATACATATGAATATAGTGGAATACCTCTATATTATATATATAATATAGAGGTATATCAGCAAAATATGGACTCTCGTCTCCATCACTCAGAGTCCTACGGCGATTGTCGACCCACACGTATAGCCACGTATCGCTGCGCGCCGGGAAACTCGCCAAGTAGAAAATTCCTTGCTGGTCAGACGAGTCTGCAACTTTCGCTCCTCGCTGTCTCCCCGCGTCCTGCACTTTGATTCTCCGATCCTAACTTTTCTCCATCAACACCGTACGACGCTCAACCAACAATTCTATCCCATTGACCCCCGTTAAACAATCAATTAAATCTATGGACGAGAACAAAAACAAAAAAAAGTTAAAGTAACGTTAAATTGAACATACATTTCGAACTGATTCTCGTACGAGGGGGTTTTCTCGTGGAAAGGAGGCAGCTAAGTCAACTGTGAGAGCTCGACGAACACGAGTCTGATCACGAAAGCCGCGGCACAGACGTATCAGTTAGGGTCAACGCTCGGTCGCTCACTGGCGGAGACGCGTTAGAGACTGCTGGCCGCGAACGTGCGAGGGTGGTGCTGCCGCTGCTGGCCTCGGCCGTGTTAGACAGTCGGCCAAGCTCTCGGAGGCTCGTGGAGGTGGGTGGGTGGAGAGTCCCGATGTACCGCTATACGCAAGCTCGAAATTCACAACGTACATACGCGTTCCGTTACGGTAAGCGCGTTGAGGTCGCAACGACGCTGGGGTTTTACATTCGCGGTGGGGGCGAAGAATAGAGGGTTGCTCGCGTTATTAACGTAGAGCTTTTCATGAGAATTTTGTTTTTTTCTTCGACGGCGATTTTTTTTTTTTTTTTTTCAAATTCACAACGCACATACGCGATCCGTTACGGTAAGCGCGTCAAGGTCGCAACGACGCTGCGGTTTTATATTCGCGGTGGGGGCGAAGAATAGAGGGTTGCTAGCGTTATCAACGTAGAGCTTTTCACTAGGATTTTTTTCCTTTTTTTCGACGGCGATTTTTCTTTAAATTATTTTTCCTTTCTCATTCGCGGGACACAATGAATTTGCGGATTTAATAAAGATTTCTCGTCCGAAACTTAAGTAAAACAAAATTTCTTGTTAATTTTAGTTTTCTTTTTTTAAATAAAGAAACGCTTCGGTGGAAACAATTCGTAAATGAGAGCTGACAGTTCTCGCCGTAGCGCTTTACATCCCTATAATTTTAGACCCCTATGAACGTGCGGGTGTATATCAATGGTTTGGAACTGCTGGTCTTGTGAGTTAGGTGGCAAAAAGGAAAAATATATTTTTAACGACAAAACCGATAATAATAATTCGTATATACGTGTCAATGAAATTTCGCATCCCGTACATGCATAAAACTTCATATACATTTATGAATTTTCAAACATACATTTTTTACAGTGTATTTCTATGTTATTTTATATTCCATTCTTTTCGTTATTAAGTTGTATTCTATTTTTTTTTGAAAAAATTGTGCACTGTTTTGGCTTTTGGGTCGCGCTTCTGCATCTTGATGCACGGTGTATTTAGGCTGCATACGCCTCAGAGCAAGGAATAAAGAAATCCATCTATCCATTTCTGTGTACATTTCGGCCCCTGCAGGCCGCTGACAGTGAAGGGGTTAATTGTCTCGCAGGGTTCTTTGAACCCTGAGAGAAAACACAGACCGGTGAGTTGCTTTCCCACTTCCGGTGTGTTTGATTCTCGCGATGGCCGGCACGCCACGACCATCCGAGAGCCTGTGACCGTGACAGACGTGTCCGAGGATCGCCGCGGAGGTCACCATCTCGGGGATCGCCGTTGCCGGTACATGAACCGGTGCCGGTTCGCCCGCCGGTTCGATAATATCGACCGTGAAAGCGCACGCGACGTAGGGGAGAAACGACGACGGAAGAGAAAGAGCGGCGTGCCGCTACTGTGCAAGCCCCGAGGTTGATTCACGATTGTTCCTATGGAAACAAGGTGGATCGAAGCCTCGTCGGCCAAGGGTCCCATTCGGACTCCGCTAGGGACGAGTCCGAAGGGAGTCGTAGATCGAAGCCGCGCGCGCTCCCGAACACCCCGAGCGATCGTCGGCCCGCTCGAGCCGGGTTCATCGCCGGGCCTTCGTCGCAGTGTCAAATATTTATACGAACCCTCACCAAACCCGAAACTTGTGTTTCACCTACCAAACTACCCCCCCAAACCGACCCGAACCCGAACGTTACACTTTGGTGGTCTCCGGCAACCACAGCGATCGCGCTCTTCCGCATAGTCGTCACGTAGCGCCGGTGCGGGTTTTATCGGACGTCGAAGTCGTCGCTCCGGTAATCGAACGCGGTAACGAAATTTTTACATTTTTTTTTTTTGTTTTTCCTCCATATGGGGAACGATTTCTTTTTCAGTTTCGTTATTACTGAAACGAAATCGATGAGACCTGAAGTACAGTTTTTAATTATTGAAGACTTGAAAAAAATGTAGTTAACATTTTTTTTTTATTTGTGACACCAATTGTAAAATTTGTACATTTTTTAATTGTGAAATTTTAATTTGTGACACGAAACGATTTTAGGGAAGGGCGGCCTACTTTTAATGCCGAGTGCAAATTTTGGACCGGTGAGCAGTTGAGAAAATGCGATAGGAAAATTATTGAAAAAATAAATAAATAAAAAAATTGATATCGATATTCTGCTAATCCGGGTGAAATCGACCTGGCAGTTCGCGAAACGCGGGAAGTAAAAAAATTAAACGTGGGGAGTGAAAAAAGGAAAATTTACATTCCCGCCTTTCCTTTATATTCGTTCATCTAATTAGACCGAGGGAGTGTCGTTGCCCAATGCTTTCGGTACCCGCGGCTGATGGTTCGTTTCGAAATGCAGAATCACCACTTCTCGTTTATAGTTCGTTTATCGAGTTAAACCGGAGGCGTGGCGTAATCGAATTTGCTAACCCGGTACGACTTCAACGAGTAAACTCGTTTTACCCGCAGCATACCCTCCCTTTTTGCTGCCGTTCACATCGGATTCCCAATTAAGCTCGTCTAATTAAGACCCCTCGCCTTAATGGCTTCTGACACTGGTCGCAAACGCCCCGCGGTTGGCCCGCACTTTCCTCCGAATGTTGTAGAATTTTTTTTTTTCTTCGCATTCGTCCGACACAATTTCGCATTCCATTTTCACGACATTTTCTCCTCTCGTTTGAACGCCCCGGTAAATTAAATTTTTCAAAACTATGTTATACGATAACAAAAAAAAAAAAACTTCGTTAGTAAAGTAAAATTGTAATTAATTAATTACTATCCTTTGTTATGAGATAAAAAAAAAAATTATTCGTTAAAATTTTACTGATTACCGTTAAAGTAAGAACTTGATATTTTTCAGTTAATTCGCCCGACTCTCGATGTCAAACGAATCGTCCCAGAATTTTTGTAATACCTCTCGAGTGCTAAGAAATCTCAACTATAAAAAAAAGCTAAAGTGAAAAATAAATTAACTAAACAAATAAAGCCCACTTCTTCGCGACGCTCGGCGGCCCGTTTGTAAATTTGATGTTTTCGTTGTGAGAAATCGATATGTCCGAACTAAGAGAAAGATTGCCGATGCTCGAGAAGTCTTACGTCGCAAACATCATTCCATTTTCACGACGTTTTCTCCTCTCGTTTGAACCCCCTTGCGAATAGTAAAATTGGAATTAATTAATTACTATTCTTTATTATAAGATAAAAAAAAATATTATTCGTTAAAATTTTACTGATTACCGTTAAAGTAAAAAGGTGATGTTTTTCAGTTAATTCGCCCGACTCTCGATGTCAAACGAATCGTCCCAGAATTTTTGTAATACCTCTCGAGTGCCAAGTTATCTCAACTACAAAAAAAAGCTAAAGTGAAAAATAAATTAACTAAAAAAATAAAGCCCACTTCTTCGCGACGCTCGGCGGCCTGTTCGTAAATTTGATGTTTTCGTTGTGAGAAATCGATATATCGGAACGAAGAGAAGGGTTGCCGATGCTCGAGAAGCATGACGTCGAAGATATCGCTGGTCGAGCAGAAGAAGCTTCAGTGGGCCAAGGAAAGAGGTATACCGTTTTGCAACGGGGTCTGTAAATTTATAAACCATTTCTACCTTAGCCTCTCCCTTTCTTTCTCACGACATACTTCGGTACATCGAACACAATATACGTCCACGCGTTATGAGCTCGCACACGCCGGACGGAAAATTTAATCAACATTCTTCGCGTACCAGCGCGCCCATCCGTTCGAAACTCTATTCCACCGCTCGCTTTTCTTTCACTCGAACGATTCTTTCTCGATCCTCCCCCACGCGCCTGTACTTCTACCAATGGAATTTCTAATTTGAGAGTTCGATCGGACCTTTTTTTTAAAATCGATTATTCTACCCTGCAACAATTAAAAATTACATTTCTGCTCGGCTGATTTATCGCAGAGGAAATGGCACGTCTGTCTGGATATTCGGATCCTTCCAAGCATTCGCAAAGCGCCATCCACACCAATATTCGGTGAGTGGATGAGAACGTGCAAATAATTTTTTTTTTTTTGTATCAAAAACAAAATTTTTGTTGAAAAATGAATAGAAATTTGGCGAATTTGTGAGACAAAAGTTAAAATTGCATGCGACTTTCGAATTAATGAGGAAAAAAACGTACAATGGCACGCGTGGAAAAGCTAACAATGCATAAAAACGAAAATAGCACATATCCTTCGAGCACGAGGTTGTCGTCGCGGGAGACGAATGGCACGAGCAAGAACAAGCCTTTTCGTGCCGTCGGACATTACGGCAGCACGACGAGTCTACGAAGTCTCGTCGATCATAATAATTCAGCCAACACGATGACGAGTCTCCGAGCTCTGGACTTTTCCACCGGCAGCCTCGTCGATCTGCTCGAGGAAAAAGATTTTCCGGGCACGACGAGACGGCGAAGCCCGAGCCTGCCACCCATATACACCAAGGATAATCGACTGACGAACTGCCAGGTAAATTTACATCGATCCGCGATATGCCCCAATAATTTCTCCCAATACAAGTCGCCCAATTTCGGATACACAAGTGTAAGGTGGCATTTAATATTTTTTTTTAAGTTTTGGAAATAAAATCTATATATATTTTATATATTGATATAAAAAAAATATAATAATTTAAACAATCTGTTGCCAAAAGTTTAACAATATCATTTCAATTTAAAAAAAATGCATCCAAATTTCATTGAAGGGACCCATAAATGTTTTCAATTATCGTTCACCTCACCCAAATAATATTTTATTTTTGGGACTGTTAAATTGACCATAAGTAAATTGGCTTTTCGCTATTGATTAAATTTATATTATATACATATAAATATATATATTAATTAAATTTATTATAATATAATATAATAATATATTTAATTAAATTTATTATAAGCAATTCGATTGCAAAACCCCTAATTTAAAAATTGTACAAGCTTTAAAAAGCGGTATCGACGAGTCGTGGATGACTCTTGGGGCTAGCCAAGAAACGACATGGGTCTCTCGATCGATTCGTATAATACGTTAGTGGTTCGTCGACCCCTGGCACCCTATCCGTGAAACTTCTTACGATGGTGCTTTATACCATATCTGTTATACTATCGCGCGTGGTATAGAGCATTAAACCGTTCAACCTTCCGCCAGGCCGTACGGATATACCGAACGGCTAACGGCTTCCGAAAAGTCTGAAATTTACTTAGATCGTTCGGCACGCAGGCCGGTACCGGGCCGGACGTGGTTCCTCCAGGAAATAGAGGACTAGAAAAAAATGTTTCAGTCGCGGGATAAAATACGATAACGATCTATTTTACCGTTCAGTCGAGGGGAACAAAGTGTAATAAAAATGTGAAAATATAGTCTTTTTTATTGGAGAAAACTTTTGTCCCCTGTTAAAGTCCTCCATTGTCGTAGTTCCAGGAAACTGTTACACTGGATGCAGGATCGAACGAAGCCGTCCTGTTTTATGCAACAAAACAAGAAATTAAAAGTTTCTCGGCCGCCCCCGTCTTTCGAACTGCCGCCTTCCGGGAATAAGTGGGAAAATGCTTTGCCTCGAATAATAATAAGACTTCGGATAATAGTATGCAAAAGTATTGACGGTGCTCTCATACGGTCGATTCGATATTGAGACCATTTTTTTCCAACGCTACCCAGAATCTTTGGTCGTTAATTGGACCGATCATTGATAAATATTGTTATATTATGATTATTGGGGTGAATCAGGGTGAGATGGCGACCCGTAATATCTTTCAACGTAACAAACGAATGGCGCCGCAGCTTACACAGTTTTTACATGGTGGCCGTTTTTTCCCCCGAAAAAAAATCCCTGACACGGAATCAAATACAGTGACGTTGCATTTTACCCTTCCATTTCACCATTCAGTCGAGCAGATTAATGTTTAATAATGTTACGTTATTATAATTGTATAATTTGTGGAAAAAATATTTTTAAAAAGCGCTAGTCGCAGGTTTCTTTTTAATATTTGAGCCCACGCTCTAATCTGTCCTCCTAATCTCTAGCTGTTTCGATTCCATACCTCGTGGTTCGCCCGTAATATCTTTCAATGTAACAAATGAATGGCGCCGCAGCTTACACAGTTTTTACACGGTGGCCGTTTTTTCCCCCGAAAAAAATTCCCTGACACGTAATCAAATACAGTGACGTTGCATTTTACTCTTCCATTTTACCATTCAGTCGAGCGGATTATTGTTTAATAATGTTATATTATTATTATTGTATAATTTGTAAAAAAAAATATTTTAAAAAAGCGCCAGTCGCAGGTTTCTTTTTAATATTTGAGCCAACGCTCTAATCTGTCCTACTAATCTCTAGCTGTTTCGATTCCATATCTCGTGGTTCGCCCGCCGGGCGCATAATAACGCTAATCAGCAGACGAATTGTGAAATCACCCCGAGGAAAATTGGTGTCGGTTGTGTGGCAGTAGGCTCACGGAAAGTTTCTTGCGGTCACGCCAGTCCGGCGCTTGACTCGAACTACTTGTAATTTTTTTTTTCTTCTTCCTCTCTTTTCTGCCTCGGTTCGTCGCACGAAGGAGAATACGAGCGAGCTCGGTTTGGAGGGCTCGCGGTACTGCAACCAAGCCCGCTCGCAGAAGCATCGCTACCGTCAGGCGGAAAGGAACCTCGGAGGTGGACACAGCGTCCAGCACTCGTACGAGGAACGCGAGGGTGAAACTTCCGGTTACGCCAGCGACGCCGTCGAGCCGCCCGTGCCGTCAGGTAACGACCTCACGTGCTCGGTTCATTATTCAGTCGGACTGTACGATTCTCATCGATAGCAGAATATCCGAGAAATTGAGCTGATACATTTTTCGTGAATTGGTTTTTTCTTTTATTGTTTTTGAAATAAAAATAATTTTTGAAATAAAAATTATTTTTGGAATAAAAATTATTTTTGGAATAAAAATAATTTTTGAAATAAAAATTATTTTTCAAATAAAAAGTATTCTTGGAATAAAAATTATTTTCTAATTAATAATTAATTAAAAATAATTTGTCATAATTTTAAATTAATTCGTCTATTGCATAAAGCAATAGATGAATGGAGGTTTGAGGAGGCATGTGGTACAACATACTTCGGCTGGTAACAAATTGGTTCCCCTATTTTCTCCGCGACCGTTGCCATTTCGGACAAAAGGAAATTAGGTTTTCATGCATTTATGTGTAGCATACAAAATCCTAATTTGCTTTTGTCCGAAATATTAACAGCCGCGGAGAAAATAGGAAAACTAATTTGTCACCGACTAGGTCTGTGTCACATGTCCTTTAAAATGCCCTAACTATGTAAACGAACATAAAAATACGAAGATTGACTACCACATTGAAATCGAATTTTTTTAAATTGAGCCGACTGGGAGGTCGTCTCAGAGGGTTAAAATCGTATTCGTCGAACTAAGTCAACGTAATTTTTCATAAAAAAAAAAAAAATTACGAGCACGTAAACACGATGCATAATGAGTGTTTTTTAGGACCACTGGACGACAGCAAACGTCTCGACAGTGAAATGTCCGAGAGAACGTGGCAAAATCCGTACTGCGAGACTCCAGAGACTTCGCTGCCACCGTCGAGGAGACTCTCGCTGACGAGACTCGGTGAGCTGAACAGGCCCCGTTGGGGTAGCGTTTGGGGTCAAGAGAGCGGAAGAGCCGACCCGCCCCCGCCCTCCTGGCTCGAGAGGGGCCTCTCGCGGTTGGGTAATTCGAGTCAGGTTCGTCGAACTCGGACGAAAATACAGCCGAGTCCAGCACGCGCAGCTAATTGCTATTTCCCCCCCGTTAAGGTTCTCGTGATAAATCACGACAGCGCGAGCAGCCCGGACAGTTCGACGAGCGGTTCGACCGGCTCGGATTCGAAGACCTACATACGCGGTCAGAACATACCGGTCGACGCTCAGGTGCTGCAGGAGCGCGAATCCAAACGCCAGAGAGCCCTCGAACTCCAGAGCGCCATAAAGCAGCAGCTCGAGGAGAAGGACCGACAGAGAAAAGCCGAGAGGGAACGGAGGATCAGAGAGGAACTCGAGGAAGAGGACCGAATAAAGCGGGAACGCGACGAGGAACAAGAAAGGTGACCTACCGAAAAAAAAACTCATCTAAACTTCGAACGATCAACGTCTTGAAAGTTAATTTTCAAAAACTTCCAATCTTAAAAAAATGCATCTAAAAGGTGATGTGAAACATCCCGCTGGCCTGCGCCGCACCTAGTCAGTAACATAAAATGTAACGCAATTTTTTTCTAGGGTGCTGAAACTTTATTGTCTCACGGAAATAAAATGCCACTGCGCGTACATCGATTCTAGAGTGGGTTCTTATTTTCTTTCAATGCTGAAGTTTCAGCACCCTTGAAAAACATAGCATTACAGATTTTATTTGTGACCGCGACATTTCGCGTGCCCTTAAGGTGAAATGGTATAATCTTCCGCCCACTCGCCCCATGTTCAGTAGGTGGAAACTGTTAGGTAAAAGCACTAGTGGCCGCACACCCAGTCACCGGAGACGCATGACAAATCGTATTTCCGTCTCTCTTGCTGGGAAGTTTATTGTCGACAGCCAGAAAAAACATTTATTTGACGGCCACCGTTTATTTGGTTTAAGCAAACTATGTATTTGATTTAAATAAATATTCATTTTATTCAAACAAATATTTATTTAAAACAAATAAATATTTTACTTAAACCAAAACATTCAAAAAATTTCAACTTAAGGGCAACCCTATTGTTTAACCTCCCAAGGTCGTAGAAGTCAACTCTCGAAAACCTCCGTACCTCGAAAAGTAAAGGAAATAATAAAATAAAATTTGTCTCGTCCTTCAGGTACGAGGAGGAACGTCGGAGGGCCCGAGAGCGAGAGCTCGCGAAGTTGCGGAAGGAGGAAGCGATGAGAGAGATTCTCGAAGCCGCCGAGCGGGAAGCGAAGGAGGAGAAGAGAAAACGCCGACAGAGGGAGCAGCCGAAGGATTCTCCGAGAGAACCGTGCGCGGACTCGACCAGCTGGGATTCCCCCGCGGCCGATCGTGGTCGCGACGGCGCATCCAGATCCGTCAACGTCGATTCGATTATCCCCCAATTCACCGAGGATCCTCCCAGCGCCGGTCTCGCCGAAAAAACCGCCGCGAGTCCGATCGAAAAAAAAGATTCGACGCCGACCGAGGACGAGCGAAAGACCGTGAAGGAGGAACACTGCTGCCGCGCCGGACCGAGAGAGGGAAACACCGTTGATATCCCGATCGGTAAAGAAGTCTCGATAGTTCTCAGCGGAAGGCTCGAGAATCCGGACTTCTTCAATCGGTCCAACATCCAACTGGTGAATCTCGTGATGGCGCCGGGTCCGGGAAAGAACGCGAGCTCCTCGACGAACCCGTTCGACGGCGGTCTCGATGCGTTGTCGAGGAGCCTGGCCAATCCCGTTCCCCTTCGAGGATCGCCGATCTCGCCGAGGCTCGCGGAGAACAGGCTCCTGACGCCGAGCAAGTACAGAAACTTCGCTGGTGTCGCACAGGCCAGAGACTTCGGCACTCAGACCGACGGCGAGAGCGAGATTCAGGATCACGGCGGCAAAGACTTCGTCAAGGAGTTCAAGGACGTCGTCAATAACAATAGGAGAGACGTTGAAAAGTAAATTTATTTCAGAAAACGAATGTTGAAAATTTTCACTTTTATGAGGAAGCCACATGTGTGTTATTCCATACGGGAGAAAAGTGCGTCTTTTCATCGAGTGTGAAGTTTGATTCACCTCGTCTGAAGAAATTCGCACGAGGTGAAAATGCAGTTTCTCCCTTGTGACATGCGATATTTTTTTCCCCGACTGGGCTCAAATTGAGCATACTTTTATGCCTGCAACGACCCACCGACTTGTCAGCTAATTTTATTCCCTAGGGAGGAAATAGTTTATTGTGCAGTAAGGGTTGATACTCGGCGATTGCGACGAGTGCGAGATTTGCCGCCCTCACACGAATCGCAATTTCCAATTCAGCCCTCGTTGCACATCATGCTTTTTGCAACGAGTGCATGAATAGTGGTGATTTTAACGGTAGTTTTGCGGAACGAACAGTAAAAAGTGAGGTTTTCTCATAATGTTCTTTTATTCGCAAAACTTATTCTATGAGACGGCACTTTACATATTTTTGGCTTACAGAGGCTTTAGCTCACAGAGGAAGCTTCGCGGATAAAAGAACATTATGAGACAGCAATATGACAATTTCACTTCGCAACTTCTATAAGGAAGTGATATGAAAATTTCAATTTTCAACTTTTTAATTTTAATTTTCTGTTTAATTTTATTTATCCCCACCCCATTTGCAGCCATCCGAGTATTACAGGGTCGGCCCGGATCAGTAGCTAGCTAGCCACCCCCTCCCGCCATTCCGGCCGCATCGAACTTCCCCCCCTCTGTATCGCATTCGCCATAGCATAGGGAAACTATGGAAAACCTATACTCAATACAGCCGGTCTCAAGCTCGCACCCTGGCGCCGGAGTTACGTCACGTTTCACCAAGAATGTAAACATCGCCTGCAGCTATATATATGTGACGCATACACGTACACATACGCATATGTGACTCATATGTATATATCTGGAGCTTGTCACGTCCAAATTTTTATTTTCGACGAACCGTCGGATCGGGCCTCGAACCGGAGACCTGCCCAGACTTTATTAATTATTTATTAATTATTTATTAATTATTTATTAATTATTTATTAATTATTTATTAATTATTTATTAATTATTTATTAATTATTTATTAATTATTTATTAATTATTTATTAATTATTTATTAATTATTTATTAATTATTTATTAATTATTTATTAATTATTTATTAATTATTTATTAATTATTTATTAATTATTTATTAATTATTTATTAATTATTTATTAATTATTTATTTATTATAAATCTTTTTTATTTATGCAGATCGACGAATACAGGACCGATCGAAGAATCGCCGATGAAGGTCCTCGTGAGATCAAAGTCGCAACCCCGCAAGAGCCTGGAGTCGAGACCCCGATGGAACGCGAACCGGTAAAGAATTCACGAATGTTTGATTATCGATCGTAGAAAGAATTACAATGGGTCGGTATTTTCGCCTGAACGGATAACCGGAGTTTCAAAGTGATGGAAAGATCTTCGTAGGCCGGGCACGCGTTACCGGACCCAGAGCGAGAAGGATCCGCACTATCAGCGAAGAATGAGACTGAGAAGAAGACGCGTCGAGTCCAGTGACGAGAGATCGAGGTAATTTAACTGTTCGATCAAATTAATTCCGATCATTTCGACAGCTAATAAATCAAAAATTAATTAATTTTTTTATTTAATTTTTTACCTTTTTTTATCGATAGATCTCCGTCGCCCGATCGACGAAAATCGAGCAATCAAAAGTCAAAGAGTCGAAACTCCGGTAGGCGAAAAGTGAAGATCGACAGTTACGACGCCGATCTGTCAATGGACAGTCTCAACTCCGTCGTGCCACTGAGGGTCGACGAGCACGGACGAATAAGTATACTGCACGGCGAAAATAAACATAGAAACAAGACTGAACGCGGCGAAGATACGAAAGCGAGGAGCGACGAGAAATTGGATGTATGGTGCGGACAAGAAATTCTCTCGCAGCTCGCTTCGCTCAGAAATGTGAGTTAATTTTCGTTCGCCTAGAGGGCAATTATTTATTTTTACTCGGTGATCGTTGACCCAATTCTGATGATCTTCTTAACTTCAGCCGAGATAATATTTCTTAAACAGATAAATTTAAGAAAGATTCGACCGTTAAAAAAAAGCTTTCGAATCTTTTGACCCTTTGTAGTCACACCGGGTCGATTCTACCCGGTCCATTTTTGAACCAGTATTGTGACCAAACTATCGGTCGAAAAAATCTCAAAAAATTACAGAACATCCTTCAAACATTCTAGTTGATGTACGAAAAGTTTATTTCAAGTGGCACAATTAAAAAAAAAAAATCATAAAGGAGAAAAAACGGAAGAAAAAGTGTTTTCACTAAAAAAATCATTACTCCGTGAATTTTTAATATTTTTGCCTAAAATTAGGTACCATTAGGTATTCACGACGAAGGATGGTCGTCGGGTGGATTCTACCCAGGGTGACCACGAAGGGTTAAAAATAATTTGTCTTTATTTATATTTTTTATATCTTTGTGCACTTTTTGATAATTTAATATTTGGACGATTTTTCAGGGTCTCCTGTCGAAGCAGAGGGAGTGGGATCCCGAGCGATGCCTGGTCTCGCCGAGGGCTGATTTCTTTTAAAAACTGAAAGGAATGCCCGCGAATTCGCGGGACTCAAATATACAATTTTTTGTTAATTTTCTACTCATGTAGACTAGTCGAATTTTACAACAACAACAAATACAAAACCGAAAGCTATAGAAGAAGTGGGCAAAAAAGTTGTGATAGTGACGCTCGAGAGGATAATACCGATTGTCCACCGTTACACTCTGTGTCTCGCGGGAGATACGAGCCCGAGAGGCCTGAATGAGACACGACAATTTCTCGAATTACAGAACTGTCTAGTCGAAATAAATGGCCTTCCAGCTGGACGATCTACTGAGGGACGACAAGAAGGACGGCAATCTCATACCGGATCTCAGCAAGGCGACGTGCAACTCGCAGGAAGAATATCGTCGGCTCCACGAGAGATGTCCCGAGTATAAAATCAAACCGGAAAAGGTTGCGATTCTTTATTATTTGTTTATTTTTTAATTCTCAATTTTTTTTGTTTTTTTTTTTCAATCGAAGATTATCGATAACTTTGACTGAGTCTGCGGAAAAAAAGTGAATGTGAATCTGTGTTTTGCGCATACCCAGGTAAAGAGGGAAGACGTGAAGGTCAGAGACAAAGACTTTTCGTGGAGAACGACGAAGAAAGAACTGAAATGCACCGATCGCGAGTGGCTGTACGGCGATCCTGTTCCACCGGATATGAGGAGCCTGAATCTTCAGGAGTTGCAGCATGTCCCGATCGACTGGAGAATGCTGACGCCCCTCAGACCGAAACTTCGTAACGATGAAGATATGTTCTCCAGACTGGTAAATCATGGATCGATATGCAATTTTTTTCGCTAATCGAGGAGGATCCACTGTCAGAAGAAATCCAACTTAAGGTCTCCATTTTTTAAATATGTTCTACATGAACACTCTACGCACCTATTTCCGAAGTCCGAGAAATTTTGTATGTAATACAATTTAGAAGTTGACTACTTTGACCGTACAATCCTATGTTCTAACATTGGAGTCGCTCGGTTCTGGGATAAAATATCACTAATTTACTACTATTGAGCCAATTTAGAGCTCTGAAGAACTAGCTTTGAGTGGACGAAGCATCAAAGATTATGTAAAAAAAAAAACGCGCAATCCGCGCTTTACCGTGTAAACTCAATGATTTTACAAGCAGTTTATCAATTCAACGAAATTATCTGTGCCAGGTCGAAAGCGTTCAGAGAACCAAACGTAGCCTCACTTCATTTTCATTTCAACGATTTAATAAAAAATTAGGACCATTGAATACAGTTAATTTGCAAATTGGAACTCTCTCGCACGCACAGCTGTTTCACTTTCCCTTAAATTCTCACTCGGTTCCATGGACCGGATTTTTTTTTTCAATTAAAAATAATCGTTGCAGGTTGAAATGGGAAAGCTCGAGGTGAGGACGCTGGCGAGGGAGCGTCGGGTGTCGGTGAGTCCGATAAGGCGCAGCAAGAATCGTTCCGGTATTATCGAGAGCAGCGTAAAGATATGCGGCGAGTGCGGGGAAGAATACTGTTTCGGAGAATCGTGCGGCGATATAATGTACGAATCTTTTACGAGAGTCGCGCTGGTCCTTCAGCAGCCCAAGGTCAAAGTCTCGGCGGACACGGCCGCCATAATCGCTGGCATGAACGGCGGCAAGCGCAAACGCAAGAAGAAGGGAAAACGCGGCAAGATCGGCGTGCCGGTAAGGAAGAGCGCGAGAAGGGTAACTCGCGGCAGGAAAACTAGCAAAGGGACGAACAGCGAAGTTTCAAAGACCGGCGGAGCCGGCAACGACGATGCCGATAACGGCCAGGACGGTGGCGCGAAGGTCAAAAAGTTCAAGCGGAAGTGCAGCAAGTACTCGAAGAAGGCCAGTCACTCCACAAAGTGAACCAACCGTCAGGGAAAATTTTATCGTCACATAAATAAATTTTCAAAAATTAGTAAAATTTACGACAAATATTTCAAAAATGTTACGAGTCGTAGACAAAATTGATGACTCTTTAAACACCTGTCTGCCGAATAGCTCAAAAATTCTGTTTAAACTCTTTTTCTTTTTTTACTCGAGACAAAAAAATGAAACTTGGAAATTAAAAAGGATCTTTCTGGGGTTGACGATGCAAGGAAATTTTATCTAAAAAGAAATGGCACTCCTTTGCTTTCGGTAACTATGATCCTTTACCTTTTATTCCGTCAATTCGAAGTTTCGTGGTCCCAAAAAAAAAAGGAAAAAATATTATACACCCTTATCAATGAAATTGGACAAAACAAATTGCGCTGATTTATGACCAACAAACAATCGTTGATTCTTCATTATTCTTTTTTTTTTGTTAACCTCGGTTGTAATACATCGTAAACGCTAATTAATTTTATGTAGCAATAATATTAATAATAACAATAATTCGACGCTTATGTACAAATTGCCTAGATGCACAATGCGCTGATAGAAGAGGCGGGCAGAGTGAATAATGCCGCACATAAATGCTGGAAAAATATATAGTCTTTGTTAATTTATCTCACTCTTATTGTTCTCCCCTCTGACCCTTTCATCCTCCACAACTCGATACCCCACTGCAGAGAATTCGCGCTACAAACTCTACAGACCTTCGCCCGGAACCGAAATGCACAAATTTTATTGATTTTTTTCCCTCTCTATCTCGTTGATTCTCGACAGCAAGTGATTCTTCTGTAAACTTTATATTATTTTTTTTTGTCGGTTTTTAATTATTTTCTTTTATTATTAATGTTTCCTCATAATAATAGTATACTTTGATATCTCAAGTCTACCCGACGATCCTATATTTACGACTAAGAAACACGCAATCGTACACAAATATAATATTTATATATAATCGTTATATACAAATATAATATTTATATTTTGTTACTTCTTTACTTTTTTTATGGTATTTGCTACACCGAGTTGATGGCTGGCAAGTTGTCGTGAATTAATCAATAAAGATAGTCGAAACAGAAGCGATTATGAGTGACACCAGTGGAGCGGACTGAGATTGCTGTTTCAAGCATTCGGTAGTGAAAGACAGACGCCCAAGAAATGGAAGGGTCGATCGAACGCGTTCTCTACTCTTTTTTTCTTCAAATTTTGATGCTTTGAAAGACGAGATATTTAAACAATGAACGTTCGTACAGATTTCTCTGAATAGCCATGACTTGAGCCCTCAAACTCGCGAAACCCTTATTTATTTCTTTCATTTTTTTTTATTTTTTTTAAATTTCTCGGATGGAATCCAATCGTACGAATATAGTTGCATCAGTATAATTAACACCATTACAAGTTATGTACAAAATGTAAGTTATTCAAAATATGCAATTTCCGTTTTGTTTTTCTTTCTAATAATGTACAATGCTAATTGTCAATAGCTTGGAGAATTTTTCGAAACGTGAACCCAATCGATTGAATATATAGTGTGAGGTCGATTACAAAAATATTCTAAATTCAAAAATGAAAACGGAGATTCAACGAAGCGTTCGCGCGATTCGCTGGCACACAGATACACCGTCGACCAGTTTCTTTTTCTCCCTCGTTTGTTTATACTCTTTTTAAGTACAAAAAAGTCTGAATCATGCGTCACTGAGAAGAGTAAAAGAAAAGAAATATGCGACGACGATGCACAGGACAAATTGTCTATAAATCCGATGCGAGACAGTTGACACGCGGTCAAGGTACTATTTGGCACGAGAATGATAAAGCATCGATCCAAGCTCAGGAACTTACTCTCGCCACTTTTTTTATCCCTTTTCATCAAAATTATGAATTTAATATATATTTTTCTTTCGAGATTAATATATCGTCGCGAGATTACCCGGCTTTGTCGCATTTACTCAACCCGACAATCAGCGCGTTCGTTTATCACGTCAATCATCCCCGTTTCCTTGGTTCACCGTTTGCATCGAAAGGCCAAAAAAAAAAAAAAATCGCCAACGGATAATTACTTCTCGATCTTTGTTCGTTTCATGGCCAGGTAATTTTTACCTAGCGTATTTATTCGTAAGAAAATATAATGCACTTATCGACGACGACACGTAATAACTATCCGTAACATTAGGTACAATGACCCTCGAGTGTTTTTTTTTTCCGTTGCCTGGAGCCGGAGTGGATTCGCCAAAATATTATAATACATTTCGATACGAGAGCGAAAAATTTTTCTGACGAGTGTGAGTTTTTCTCACGATTCACACGAGTTCAGAAAACATTTTTTGCACGAGTATCGAACAAAATTTTATTCCACGAGGTGTGAAAATGTAGGATTTCGCACGCTAAGCGTGCGCAAAAACCGCTATTTTCCCACCGCGTGAAATAAAGAAATTTTGAAGATGTAAATCAATTTTTTCACTTTTAAGTCACCCCGACGAATTAACAAACCGTGGACTTCTCTACTTTCTTCGAGAAAATTAAATTCCGACGAAGCTCATAGCTCACAGACGCGTGGCTCGTAATTATTCGTAGACTTCAGGCTCAAAGACAATTAAAGCAAGCTTTGCCCGCCAATTTTAACTCTCTAACTTTCCCTGGCACCACTGTACAATTTTTTCTGTGACTCTCCAATGATTCGATGAAAATTGTAACAAGCCTAGTTCCCCGCGGTCTGTCGGACCCTATGAAAAATGTATGTTTTATTTTTTTAAGAATATAAGTTATCGATGAAAAATGTATTGTATACATTTTTCAAAAGTTCCCAAACGGCGAAGCTGATCAAGCTCACGAAGTATTAATGTTTTATCTGGGAATCAGTAGGACACCGCACACTAGCGGAAAGTCAATGTAGAGCAATATTTTGTATGCTAATTACGCGATAAAAATGTTGAGCGACGAGCAGGCACTACCGTGCAATTTTGCGCAATTTTCCCGATATTCGACACCATTTCGAGTGATTTTCAAAAACCATCGAATCATCAGATTTTTCCATTACGCGATTGCAAGACAAAATTAAATTGAATGATCGGATATTGTCCCTCGTCTCAATAGTAAGGGCGCGTTCAATTCCGAACGTATGCCGCTCGATCGCACGAGAAATGGAATTAATCCACGACCGAGATTCTCACAGCTTAAAGGTATCCGACCACGAGAATGTTACTCAGAAAATCGACGGTGATGATCGAGGAAGAATAAAAAAAACGAAATTATATTAAATTGTTATAACGTTCATGAATTAACCAGAGGCGTGAACTCGACTCGGTACGAGTTCGTGTGAATGAATGTGATGTATCCTACGAGTTCTACGAGGCCATAGATTTGGCCCAATTGTTATTTTGTTGTTGATGTTTTTTTCTTGATTTATATATATTTACAGGGGAAACGGACTACGAGTAGTCGGTCAGCGTTCGCGTCACCTGAGACACACACCGCGCACACATCCTTCCTTGTTTTGACTAAAACGGCTGACGAATAGTGTCCCTTTGTCGTCCAATCGGAGTTCGTTGGCTTCGATTTCCCGTCGCGAGGAACAATTCCTTCTTCGTCTTATCCTTCAGTTTTTCATTCTCGGAGATTGGTGTACTCTCAATTGTCTTTTCGCGCCTTCTTTTTACTCTTCTTCTGTGGTTTCGCTTCCGTCCAGACGTCTGAAAAGCAGAAGGACTCGTTAAGGTAAAGATATTAATATTAATTTTGATACGTCAATAATTTTGTACCGGAAATTGTTTTCTTGTATCAAACAAAAATGTAATACATTTCAGTTATTTGGGCGAAAGTCTATCGCTCCGTAATTGGTGCATGTCCGTTTGCAAATAAACAGATGAATCAAGTGGTAACAGTTGAGAAGGTTTTGACGGTGCAAGAAGGCACACTTACCACCCAATTCGTCGAATGCCGGAGCACTCTTGACCTCGGTTTCCTCGATCTTTGTTTTTTCTGCAGGTTCCGCCTTCTTCTTAGGTTCCTCGGTTTTTTTCGAAGCCGGCTTTTCGGCCGGTTTCTTCTCAGGCGCGGCTGCCGGCAAGGACGGACGCGGTGCGTTCTCACCCTCGCTCACTTTCTTCGCTTTCTTCGACCTGGATTTCTTCGTTTCCTTCTCCGGTGTTTCGACTTTCTCGGGCTAAAAACATCAGGAAAACGTAGATTAGTCAATTAATTCCGCTCGATCGATGGGCTGCTTAAATAAATCTTAAAAACTGATGATTTTGTTTTCTTGTTCTACCTCGATCACTTCGTGCTTCTTCTCAACTTTGTTCTCTTCGGGCGCGACGCTGTTAACGACCGGCTCCAAGATCACGTCCTTCTGGTTCTTCTCCTTCAACTCCTTGTTCTCAGTTTCCTTGGCAACTTTGTCCTTGATCTCGACTCTCTCGAGATCCTTTGCTTTCGCGATTGCCTCGCTGATCAGTTCGGTCTTCTTGTTCTTCTTGCTTTTCTTCGAGGGAGTTTCGTCTTCCTTCTTCTTGTTCTTCTTGTCCTTTCTGGAGTACGCTTGCTCCCAGTCGCCTGAAAATTTCCGTACGATTAGTAAATCACGGGACAGTTAGTAATTTTTTTAAATCATAAATTGCCTTCGAGCTTCGATGCTGAGAAAAACATCAACGAAAATCGAATAGGCGAGCTTACCATCGTCGAAGTCGGACGGCTTCTCGAGGACGAGGTTTTTTAGATTCTTCTTATTCTTCGTCTGCTCGACTTTGTTCTCTTTGCCGGATTTAGCGACTATCTGAGTCTTGTCCTTTTTAGCTGCTACCGGATTGTTCTCCTCCTGCCTCCTCTCCTTCAGCTTGCCCTCAGCATCCTCCGTGGATTTCGCAGCGGCTTTCGTGGAAGGCTCCGCCTTGGACGGAGACACCTTCTTCACCGGGCTGGCCTTCTCGTTCGTCACCTGAGCATCGGTAGATCGCTACAAATTATGAGCCTATTTTACAATCCACCTCGAGCCATTTTCATTGATAAATCGTCGTTAATTCTTCCTTACTCTCGACATAAAATCGTGTGCAAAAGAAAAGGAAAAAAAATAGCTACCGAACAACGTCGACAATGTTATTGGAATCCAGTAATTTTTTCCCGCGCACTTCCGGCCGTCCAATATTATTCTTCGCGTTAGGTCAGAGTCGGACCCAACTTTGTGTACTTCCATAATTTTCAAACGATATTGTGTAAGATAAGTCTTTTTTTTATTTATCTTTCGTCAATTTTACACGCAGAACATAAATCGTAATGGTACAATTGTTTTACAGAAAAATAAAAAATAAAGAATTGCAATAAAAAGAAAACAAACAGCGTATCTCAAGGTATCGATAAAATTATTGGTATTCTCTAATTTCTTCGATATCTGTAGATAATCACTTCCGGTCGTTCGTGTGTTTGTTCACGAGGTCACATTTACACAGAACTTGATCGATTTCAGATTTCTCATGGAGAAATCTGTTTTCGTAAAAAAAAAAAAAATTGTTTAAAAATTTGGTGTCGGAGTGCTTAAAATTGTCTGAAACGTCGAAAAATTTAATTTTTAGGTGGTATCCGGAAATGTGTGTGTGTGTATGACTGCATACGAAAATGCTGATGATTCCGAGAATGTGATGTTTTGTACAGATTTAGCGAAAGCGCGATTGTCGGAACTCGTATCTGATCCATCAGATAGCGCGAAATCGATGGACTTCCGTCAGGAAAAAAAAAACAATTACACGTGTTCGGTCAAAACAAAAATATCCTGTATGAAGAAAACTGTTCAAATCCGCAAATAACTGCCGCAATTCCGGTCGTCCAAACGTCTTATTTCCTCTCAAATTACATCGGATCGATTTTCGCGCGATAATAGGTAAAAAAATAAAATCGTTTTTTTTTAGTTCAGCGAACGCGCGCTCAACGAAAATGGAATCTAATTAATCGGTTCGCGCAAGATCGTTCGAATTACGTTTGGCAAAAAAATTTATACGAGTCCGTACAAAATAAAAATATTCAACACGATAAATAAAACCGATAAAGTCCGCCAATTCTTTCCACCTGGCCGACCGTCCGATCATCTCTTTTTACGCGTAATTCCCACAATTAAGTTTTTAAAATTAATTCCGTTAACGCGCAATCGTCGAATAGTCGTATGGGGTTCATGGTTGGCGCAAAATGATCCGACTTCCGTTTGGGGGAAAAAAAAACTTACATATGGCGGCTGTGTGTATGTGTGTTACGTCACGATCGGGAGCAGAGGGGGTTGGAGGACGCGTTTGTCGCACCCTCCGGAGAGCTCAGCTGATTATCGACTCTGTGTTGGTGAATCGAGGCATTGGGGCACGCGAGAGCCTCCCAACCATATGGCGTTGATGCGAAGCGGTTGGAACGTTTTTTTTTTTTTTTTGTTCGCGGCCCGTGTTGTCGTAGACCCGCGCGCGTGTCTAATGCCAACTCGACGTTCGACCACCGAACGAGCGAGGCACTCTCCTCGCACACGCGCACGCACACATCGGATCAGCGAGAAATATTTCATTTTCACTCAACGGTAGATTAAAACATTCTCACTTACCTTTTCCTTGATCTTGCCGCTGCGCTTCTTGCCAGGCTGCTTCCGGTCCACGTCGGAAACTGTCGATAGCTGGGCGAACGGTGGTTGCTCGGCATTTTTGAAACCAAATGCGAATACAAGCAGAGCGCAAACAAGCACGATACCCACGGGAATCGTGTATTGAAATTGTTGCAGCAACAGGCTCACGTCCATGCTTGACCTCGATGCAATGGCGTCTTGTTTGTTTGTTTTTCTTATTTATTTTGTATTTACGAAATATTCTCAGAGAGGATCGTCACTGCGGAGGTAAACTCGAGGAGGTCGCGAGAAGCGATGATGACGTACGGGGGGAAAAAGCTACGACTGCTGTGTGAACGCGTATACACACCACTGACGCGGGGGGGCTACGCGAACGGCACCGGAGAGCTCGAAAGTCAGCAGCAGTCTGGCAGCAGCAGCAAACGCACACAGCACAACGGTGACGCGGGGCTCGACACACCGACGTTGAAGCGCAAAACACGACAAACCTGGCGGAGGGCCGGTGTACTACTGAATGCCAGGCGGGCGCCGACCTCGGCTGACGCGGCTGTGACAAGCCACTGCGCCAATCAAAACTCGGCGTTTCCGCTTTCGAATTCACGATCGAAGCATCGAACGGCTTGTCGCTTGAAGTTTACGAGCGCGAGCGATCTCGCGACGTTGAGACACTTTTTTAGAAAGTTATATTTTAAGAATTTTCACGGTAGTTAAAATCGCCGAACGATATTACGAAAATATCAGGGGGACGGAAATAGAGACGCATTTGACTCCGTTGCCGCATGGGGACCGTTAAAATATCGTCGAGGCGATTATTTGAAATCGCAAAATACACTATCAGAAAAAACGATTAAATAATGTTTGGGTTGCATAATTTCGTACGTGAGATGTTCAATACGCTGTAGAAATGCTTGTTTTGCGGCGATTTTTTTATGCCTTGCAACGATTCGACTCTGTCGGTGTAGAAATGTTGCACATGTTGAAAATCAAATTGCCTCGCGGCGGATGAAATCGGAATTTCCTTTGCGCGAGGCCTCAATTGATGGAGAGTCTGTTTGGGCAAACTTTTTATATCAATAATAATAATAAATTCCTCCAGTTTCATCAGAACACAAACTGAACGTACTAATATTAATTTATTTGAAATTCGCAAAATTGAACGGAAATACAAAAAAAAATTATACTTGCAGGAATAACGTAAAGAGAAAAAGGGTAGAATTTTATTAGAAATATATTTACATATGTACATTACGCGTTTAATGGTAAGAGTGTTTTAGCTCTTGACGACTTTCGCGTATTGAACGACCATAGGCTTATCCTTGAGAATGTATCCATTTGTGTCCAACAGCGCTTTTATGGCTTGACCTTCGTTCTGAAAAGTTACGAAGGCTTGACCCTTCATCCGTCCTTCCTGCATTAGGCGCACCTCCAATCTGGAAGTATCGCATTGTACCACGAGCCTTGTAAACGTTTCGACTGGCATAACTTAAACTTAAAGCACACTTACTGACTGTCCGAGTTCTTCGAGTCCGGTTTTACGTAGCGACGATATATGAAGTACAGATCATTCTCTTCCACTTGCCTGGCAAGATTTTTAATGTACAAGCGGGATGACGGTTTGCCCGCGTGATAATTCCTGTATACCGGTAGTAATCGTTGGTCTGCAAAAAATTACAAATAGCAAAAGAATTATAAAAAAATTGCAAAGAAATTGAAAAAAAAAATCCGGCTGTTTACTCCGGCAGATTCCTTAACGCAGTTCTACGGCTAAAGTTGCACGCACAGAAATATGGCCACTTTCTAGCATGGTCGGGAGCAAAATTGCGTATGCCACAAGGGAGGAAGTTCATTTTCACCTTGTGTGCATTTCTGCCCTTGTTTCGCTCGGGTATCAAACTTCACACTCGGTGAAAAAAAGCACTTTCCTCCCGTGTAGCATAATATACTATTTCGCACTAGTATCGTAATGTATTATTTTCTAAGAGTCAACAAAAATGTAATCATGACTCAAACTTTGGAAGTTTGCAGTTTGCAACCTGTTAATTTTCGCGCAAGTTGATGGTCGACCGGGAGCTTTGCGATAAGTGCAATAGATTATGAAGCTGAACAACTTATTACCGTGTTCGGATATCCTATTCTCCTCCAATTCTTCAGCGGTGATGCAATCTCTCGTCTCTTCGTGCTCCGCATCGTCGTTCTCCGCACCGTCCCTTTTCGTTGGAAACATGAGCCCGAAGCCACCCTCCACTTCCGGGGCGGAGCTCGAGGTCGTCTCCGGCACTCTCGTCTCCGTATCCAATTTTTCAACGGGTCGGAGCTCGATTTTCCGAGTCCTCGCTTCGCCGCGTTCCACGGTCTCGAACATATCTTCGGGCCTTAAAGCCTTGTGTCCCGAACTCGTCGCCGCGGCGTTCTGCTTCGCCGGATTAACGAATTTCGGTATTTTCAAACGCCTCGTCGGCTGCGGCTTGGTGCGTTTCGGAGGGACGTTCGCCAGAGGATTCGCGATATCCTCGCCGTCGGATTCGTATTCCGATTCTTCGTCCTCATCTTCTCCCTCCGGGAAAATTGTTTCGTCCCTTCCGCCGTCCACTCTCCCCAGTATGTCCTTGTACTTCTCTATGTCGTACGCTTCCCTCAACAACGGAAATTCTTCCTCGAGTTCTTCGAACGGCGGCGGTAAATTCATTTTGTTCATCAGATGCAGCACCTGTGAATTGATTTAAATATTTGATGATAAAAATAATTATTATGATTTTTAATTATCAATATATAATAGTGAAGTTATAATAGAGCTAGGAATAATTCCTTATTCCTAGCTCTAAATGAAGATGTAATGAAAACGTGTTGGAAAGGAAAAAATTAGTAGAAAAAAAGTACAAGAACGTATGAGAAAAGTAGTTGAAGATACGTGTGTATCTTAAAAAGATCATGCGGCGAATTTAGCTTGAACGTTCATTCGAATAGCGACCTGGGTGTAAAAAGCTGGCTCCTTTATGAGTTGTATAGCTATTCTCAGCAATGTATTTCTGGTGGGTGCAGCGTATTTGTAGGATATATTAGGAGGAGGCGGTTGAGACAGGAGATCGTTGTTTGCCCAGCCATTGAGCTTTTTGAGAAAAGCTTGAAAGTGCCTTGTGTCCGCGGTTTCCTTCTTGACTGCGTCAGCGGCCGATTCTGCCTGAGCACGTCGAGTATCCTCCGTTACGTCGTTCGTTACAGATTTCCTCGCAAATTCCACCGACAAATACTGTCCCTTTATTTCCAATTGATGCAGCTGCACGAAAGCTTCTTTGGCCTCTTGCTTGGACGAAAATTTGACGAAAGTCGCGCTATAGCTGTCCGAACGTCTCACAGTTTTCGTTCTCTCGGCTCCATACTTTTTGAACAATTCCTCGCGTCGTTCGTCCGACAGATGCGGCGGAAGGTGCAGCACTCGCAGAGTATCGGACGCCTGCAAAATCATTATTTTTTTTTTAGTCCTTTACTCGCAGAAACGAACGGATAACAAATCGCATTACAGATACTCAGAGGTTAGGTACAAAAATAAATTACTCACCATCGAAAAACAATATCTCACCGAATTATCGATATTAAAAAGAAACAAAGAAAAAGCAATCGATCGTTGCTCGATCGAAACAATCGAGAAAATTTATGAAATCACGAAAAAGAGCCTGTCATTCTGGGCGTCCCAACAACAAAAACAATCGAACCGAGAATTCATCCCGTGCCGCCATCTACTCTCCCACTGTATTCAATATATATGTATATATGTATTTCTTTTTTTTCACTAGACAACTGCCAAATATGGATCTCGTAAAATGACACGATATCACTGCGCCGTTGGCATGGTAACAGTTTACAAGGTACTACTTTCGGAAGTTCACGTCCCAGTGGGCAGAGCTGCCGGCAAATCCGAATAGGTGTTGTATCCGCGAAACTGAAGATATATTATTTCGGACAAGGGTTCAAGGATTGTTTACATCCCGGTACGATCGAGTCTTCGGGTGGGGTTCATTGACGACAGAATCGAGACAGCGGTCTATATTTTTCCCATCGTCTAGAGAAGCTCCGTCGAGAAGCCTGTCGATACAACGTCGTTTATTGATTAGTTTTCGATAAACGGGTAGTGCGACCGTAGCGAGCACGGTCATCAGCGACGGTGCCCGAGTCCGTAGAGACAAACTCGTCGTCCGATTGTTTTCAGCATGTAAGTAAGCGATGACTACGCGATCGAGGATTCGTAAGATCCTCGAAAATATTCGATCCGTCCGATTTTAATCGTAAGATTTTACTATCGTACGTTTTATTATCGCAAACGTAACGGCCATTTTCGGCACAAGCCTTCTCCGACACCCTGCAACATCGCGTACAATCCGACAATCGATACCAACTTTTTCTTTCCCGTACGAAACCCTCGAAACGATTTCTTCTTCGGCAGGGATTGTCGATTCAGTCATTCGTCGCAACGTTTCATTTACACCGGCGTCCGAAACTCAACCTGTCGCGACCCGCATAAGCGTCTCATCCATATAACGATTTCAGGAGAAGAAAAAAAATGTAATTTTTTTTTCTTCGTTCTTTCGCAACTGTTGACCTTTTGCCTTTGAAGTAAAATTTTTTTTTTTTGTAATTTCTCATAGCTGTCTAATTTCAATGAGAATAATAATCGGTCCAGGGACCATTTATAAATTTTTGTCATACATTTTTAATTAATTGATCAATTAATCTATTAATCTATTATACGTCTTAGGTATAGCAGGGACAGAGATCAGAGCAGAAGCAGACGGGGAGGCAATGGTAGGAACGGTCACAGCGGTGGAGGCGACGGCAGCCACGGCAGATTCGGCGGTCGAGATTCGGCCGGTGGAAATCGAAACGGAGGAGCCAAGGGCAAGATGCCGGGTGGTTCGCTGAAGAAAATGAATTGGGACACGAGAACCCTGGAGCCTATAAGAAAAGATTTCTATGTGGAGCATCCGGCTGTGAGGAGCAGGTAAGAATGTTTGAGATACCAGAATTTTAAAAAACATATATATATACATCTTCACATCTCGTGGTGAAATTCGCTTTCGATAGAAAAAAAAAAAAATGGAAAGAATTGTACGATCATTTTTTGTGCAGGACGGCGGAGGAAGTAGCCCAGTTCCGTCAAGCTGCAGAAATAACGGTGAAGGGAGAAAATGTGCCGAATCCTATTCAGTACTTTGAGGAAGGAAACTTTCCTCCCTATGTGATGGACGGCATTCGCAATCAGGGATACTCTCAGCCGACTGCTATTCAAGCTCAGGGATGGCCTATAGCACTCAGCGGCAAAGACTTGGTCGCCATTGCTCAGACTGGATCAGGAAAAACGCTGGGTGTAAGCTAATTTTATTTAGCTTGTACCGCAGATTTCATAGCAAAAAGATGTGCAAAAAATCTCTCATGTTTGGAATTTTGGTGAAAAAACTTCCTCATAAACTGTTTTAGTTAGTCGTTGATCCGTGACTATATTTCATGTGTTTCTCCACACGGATCAGAATGTACCACTTATTTTATTCATAGATGAGTATTTAATACGGAAAATTGCATCTTAAGTTAGTACTGACGGACAGCCTGAGCTCACGTGAGTTCAGAGAGAATTGAGAGAGAATTGCGAACACTTCTCGACGGGATAAAAATCTGAAGAAAATCAAGCATATGGAAGATGTTGAAAAGATCGATTATGCATAATAATAATTCCAAAATGTTATTAACAAATTAATGAAGAAAAAAATTTTTCAACAAATCGCCCAGCAACTTAACCTTTTGTTCATATAAAAACAATTTGTTAATCTTTTTGAATACGTACGAATTTTTTCAGAATTTTGAGTAATTTTTGGAACCGACTTTTTTTTATTCACTAAAAACACGATTTTCAAAAATTATGATTTTCAACAATTTCGTAATTTGATTTCTTGCAGTACATTTTGCCGGCGATAATGCACATAATTCATCAACCTCGCCTGAACATCGGTGACGGACCGATAGCTCTGATCCTGGCCCCGACGCGCGAATTGGCCCAGCAGATCCAAGAAGTCGCGAACTGCTTCGGCGTCGCGAGCGTGCGAAACACTTGCATATTCGGTGGTGCGCCGAAGGGACCGCAAGTTCAGGACCTCGAGCGCGGCGTCGAGATATGCATCGCGACACCCGGAAGGCTCATAGATTTTCTGGAACGCGGCACGACGAATTTGCGGAGGTGCACGTACCTCGTGCTGGACGAGGCGGATCGAATGCTCGACATGGGATTCGAGCCCCAAATACGAAAGATAATCGAACAGATACGACCGGATCGTCAGGTCGTCATGTGGTCGGCTACGTGGCCGAAGGAAGTTCGGGCTCTCGCCGAAGATTTTCTCTCGAACTACACCCATCTGAACATCGGTTCGCTGACGCTGTCGGCTAATCACAACATACTGCAGATCGTCGACGTTTGCCAGGAGTCCGAAAAGGACACGAAGCTACACAGACTCCTGCAGGAGATCGGCACGGAGAAGGAGAACAAAACTATAATATTCGTGGAGACGAAGCGAAAGGTCGACGACATAACGAGAAACATCAGACGCGACGGTTGGCAAGCTTTGAGCATTCACGGCGACAAGAATCAGCAAGAGCGCGACCACGTACTTCAGGAATTTCGTAGCGGAAGAGCACCGATACTTGTAGCTACGGATGTCGCTGCACGAGGATTGGGTTGGTATTTTTATGATGCATTCATTTTACGAGATACGCACTCGAGGACGAGGTGAATGAAGGGTTTTACTAACACGGCGAATAGCCTCCTCGCAATCGTTGAGTCTTTTGCGGAAAGACTTACAGATGTTCTGAGAAGGGTGCACCGACCTTGAAGATACAAAAAAAAAACCGATAATATTTTATACGCTCAAAAGATCGTTTTAAAAGGTTGTCCTTGTTGTCCACAATCCTCGAGGCTTTATTACTCTACGAATTTGCCTGTTTGATTGGCGGGGATAAAAACAAAAATCGCGTAAATTCGTCATCGACGACTGGGAATCGGCAACACTTATTGGATTAGCCAGTGATGCGTTACATCATACAATGAGATAAGCCGCCAGGCTGTGTACGTAGCGTTGTGCGTGCTGAATCGTCAGGATACACACGAAGCTACCACTAAGTCTGTCTGTTTTTTTCTTTGTTTTCAGAGGCACAGAGGTTCTCCCTAAAACAGCGCGGTGTACTGCCAGTATTGGGCAGACACAGTGACTATTTTATTTCGTTAAAATATTATTTTTATATATTTTTTATCTATACAATTTATCGAATCACGCGAATAGAAAAAAATGTTCAAGGTATTCAAAAAAAAAGCCGCCTCATCGGACAGGCTAATAATCCGTGACACTATCGACCTCTGTGATTGTTTTATCTGATGCCTCTATATTAGAACCAATGCACTCGGGCCTAAACCCTAAAAATGCTGCCTTTGTCCCGTCCCAGACACGCCACCGCTGTGTCTGTCTAATCCTTAGGCCGGTCACGATTATTCCATATGAAAAATCGATGCGAACCGACAATAATCTCATCTCGAGGCGAAAGGTGGGTGATACATGAAAATTCAGCAAATAAAATCTCTATTACCCGTTTACGCAATTCGCTTCGGAGGATGGGAAGTCGTATTTTTTTCCTTTTTCTTTCGCCAAAATTTTTTTAGCGAATTTGACATAAACCTTTATTCGTTCAATTTTTTTTTTTTTTTTTCGTTCTTCGTCAGTTATAGTTTGTTGGGTCTCGTATCTGTGTGACTCATTCGTGTAACGTTATAATTGTTCCTCAGATGTCGACGACGTTAAGTACGTGATTAATTTTGATTATCCATCGTCGTCCGAGGACTACATACATCGCATCGGTCGCACCGGTCGCAGACGACAGACGGGAACGGCTTACGCCTTCTTCACGACTCACAATATGAAACACGCTGGAGATCTCATCGCGGTACTACGCGAAGCCGGACAATCGATCAATCCACGACTCAGCGAGATGGCCGAATTGGCCAAGTCCGGAAGCTTCGCCGGCCGAAGTATGAACCATTTCCGTCAATAACAATCGACCCTTAGTGCTTGCTTTTTGTTCGTAACTTTTTTTTTCTTTTTAAAAGTACTCTGATGAAATGTCGCCTAAAAAAAATATCAGCAAGTAGCTCGCGAATACTGATGCTCGAATGAATTTGCAGGTGGACGACGTTACGGTTCGTCGAGTGGAGTTTCGGACCGTGGTCCCGGTTCCCGAGGCTCGAGCAGCGGGCGAGGAGGGAATCCCGGCCGTGGACGAGGCGGCAACGGCCGGGGTGGAAATTCTTATCATTCCGGTTCGGGCGGCTTCTCGGGTTCCGAGTACAACGGTTACTCGAGCGGAAAGCCTTCCGGAAGTTCGAGCTACGGTTACAACGCTCAGCGAAACAGCAGCGCAAACCAGAGCTACGGAGGTGGCGGTGATTCTTACGGAAGTGGCTACCAGTACCGAGGTTCAACCTACTAAAAACTGATACAAAAACAGACAAGAAACCTATCGCGTGATACCATGTAGACTGACCGTATAAGACCGTGCTGTTTTAGACCGTGTATACGATGTATAATTTTTATTTCCGAGGCACGATCATATGTTTCCGATCGAATCGAGATGTGGTCGTTATTACGTAACGGAAAAAAAAAAAGAAAAGAAGAAACGAGTCGACACGAAAGGAGCTTTGAATTCAGGGATTTTAAAGATTGTTAAGCGCTAATCAATAACGGAGATGCAGGACCAACGTTGTTGATGTTTTTTTTTTTTTTTTTTACTTTTTTTTATCAAATTAAAAAGTTGATGTGTTTGCACGAAGTAAAATGAAAAAACAAAAGATGTTAAGATAACGAGCTCCGTTTTCTATCGAAAGACGTGTTTACGTGAAAGTCTAGGAACGATCTCATGCACAATTCATGTGTTCTTATTTTCCTAGATGTAATAACCAAAGACCTTTATGTTTATTTAAATTTTTCTTTTTTTGTATGTATGAGTGTGTCAGCGTTATCAGCGGTGTTTCTTATTTTTTACTTTCTCACAACTTTGCGGCTACGATAAATCTCAAGATAGAAATATCGTTTGACTACTAAAACGAATTACTACTATTATCTGTGATCTCATGACTAATGGAGAATTAACTAAGTATTAGTAGTTAAGTTATATTGTAATAATTAAAATTCATTAATAAACATTGTGTTCTCGTTCACTTGCAATATTAAATGAAAGTTCATTATTGCTCCGGTTCGGTATCGGAGAAAGGAAACATGCTGGAGATTTTCGGAGGATTAGGTTGGTAATCGTACTGGCTCTCGCTACATGTCACTTGCGCGGCGGACGATTGCGCACTCCCCACCCTTCGGCCGCTCAGCTTCTCGTGAAAGCGGGCGCCGGCTGTCTGACAAATTTAATATTTTCAACGAGTAAGCTTCACCTGCGAACTTAATCATGGAAACAATTAATCGATTAAAGATCCAATAACTTCGCTAAAATTAATGAATCTCGACGAACATTCGTAGAGTTTCAGGACGACGGTTGGCACTCGGAGGGAGGGACTACTTTCTCGTCGTGGCGATCCGCCATTGACGCACCATTTGCCGAGGTTCTTACAGCGACTCACACCGAGACGCATCTCGTACATCTCTCGTCACTCTGACAACATATCACATCCCGTAGCATCAGAAGAAACGTTAAATTTTTTCGCTAATTCAGCGTCAACGACAATGTAAGTAACACGATTGTTTTCGTAACAATAATCGATCTCATGGAACAGATATACGGGAGTTTTTCCGCCAGTGGGACGGGCGTATGTGCGACGCAATCGAGAGCTTTCTCGTATGCACTTGTTGTGACTGAAGGATATTGTGATGCTGTGATGAGCGATCGATTCTTTCAATTCACTTTTTTTCCTCGATTTCAAGCTTCCCCGAAGCTTTTCAAGAATCCGATACACCGTGATCGGATACCTACAAATAAATACACAGATTTACCGTTTCTAAGAATCCGCACTTGTAATACGAAAAGCCGTATTGAACACTGGATTATACGCATAATAGAGGAATCTTCAAAACAAACCGGATTCAATCGAATTCTTCAACAGTTTCGAAACTTTATTTTTATTACCCGGAAAATGCAACGTACTTAGTACTTTGTGCATACACTACAAAGATTACTTATCCATCCAATAACTCTGCTTTTCATTTTGTAATAATAATAATAATAATGATAATACAGTAGAACCTCACTTATCTGACCTTTGATTAACCGAGCTTCCGCTTTATCCAAGGAACCCAACTCATCTGAACCCTCCGCGGTAACCGAGGTGCAGGCTCGGAAAATAAGGAAAACTCGGATAAAACGGATAAAGCAGCAATGCATACGTGGAGTAATCTATAACGGGAACTTTGTTGCATACACACTTAACACATACAAGATTGCTGACTCTTTGTATTGCGAACTGCAAATGCAACAAGTGAATTGTCGCCGAACCTTCTATAAATAAATAAGAACTAAATTAAAGGGAGCCTTAAAAAAAAAATATATATATATATATATAATTAAAGGTTAATATAATAATTAGGCATTTTTATTTGCATCATAAATTTTTTTGATCATGAGTCGTTAAAAGTTTGGTCAGGGAAAATTTTTAATTGGTCAGTGAAAAGTCAGGAAAAAGTCAGGGAATTTTTTTCCGGGGTAAAAACGGCCACCATGCAGGAAGAAAAAAAAATTGTTCACTTGTAGAATTTTATTGTCTGAGTGGCTTCCCCGAGGAAAGTTTGTGCCATACAAAACACAGCCGTTATAACTCGGTGAAACTTACTCTAGTACAGATATCGTCAGGGTTAGAGGGCCTTTGCAAAAAGCGACCAGCCTTCCAGTTTCGTAGAATCTACACCAAATTATTTTACGCTCCATTAAATTTCATAAATACCTTTACAATTTATCCAGTCTAAGAAAGATAAGAAAGAAAAATGAGCTGACAATTGCTGTGATATTTCAACAGGGCATTCCGTGATCGTGACCGTAACGAGCGTCGCGGTGGCGGCGGAAGTGGAGGCCGAGGCGGCGGGGGCAGTCGCTTCGGTAGCCGAGACAGCGGTCCCCGTTTCGGGAGCGGAGGTCGGGACAGCGGAGGCTTCGGAAACTCCTCGTTCAAGAATCGTCAGCCGGGCGAGCGTCTTCGCAAGCCCCGATGGGACATGAGTACCCTGCAAACGTTCAGAAAAGATTTTTACCAGCCGCATCCGAACGTCGCGGCCCGAGGTCCTCACACCATCGAGGCTTACCGTTCGGACAAGGAGATCACCGTCAAGGGAACGGTGTGCCCGAGCCCGGCGATATACTTCGACGAGGGTGGCTTTCCGGAATACGTGCTGAACGAGATCCGCCGCCAGGGCTTCGGCGAACCGACGGCGATTCAGGCACAGGGCTGGCCGATAGCGCTCTCCGGCCGCGACTTGGTCGGCATAGCTCAAACCGGCTCCGGCAAAACCCTCGCGTACATTTTGCCCGCCATCGTTCACATAAACAACCAGCCGCGCCTCAATCGCGGCGACGGACCGATAGCTCTCGTTCTCGCACCGACGAGAGAACTCGCCCAGCAGATTCAGCAAGTGGCCGCAGATTTCGGAGTTTCGTCGCAGGTACGAAACACATGCATATTCGGCGGCGCGCCGAAGGGTCCGCAGGCTCGGGATCTCGAGCGCGGCGTCGAGATCTGCATCGCGACACCGGGACGTCTGATAGACTTTCTCGAACGCGGCACGACGAATCTACGCAGATGCACCTATCTCGTGCTCGACGAGGCCGACAGAATGCTGGACATGGGATTCGAGCCGCAGATACGAAAGATCGTCGAACAGATAAGACCCGACAGACAGACCCTCATGTGGTCCGCCACGTGGCCGAAGGAGGTCAGAAATTTGGCGGAAGAGTTTCTCACCGATTACATACAGATCAATGTTGGCTCGCTGCAACTCGCCGCCAATCACAATATCCTACAGATCGTCGATGTATGCGAGGAGTACGAGAAGGAGGGCAAACTCATGAAGCTTCTGGAGGAGATATCTAACGAGCCGGAAAACAAGACCATCATATTCGTCGAGACGAAGAGAAAAGTCGACGATATTACGAGAGCGATCAACAGGTACGGATGGCAGGCGATTGGTATTCACGGTGACAAGAGTCAGCAGGAACGTGATTACGTTCTCAATCGTGAGTACACGAATTTTATACTCGTAATTACGATGGTTTTAAATATAACAGTTTTGCAACGAACCGGACGAGCCTTCGTATTCGTAATTCAACAATTTTTTTTTTCTCGTCCAGAATTCCGAAGCAGCAGATCCGCAATTCTTGTGGCAACGGACGTGGCCGCACGAGGTTTAGGTAAGATTCCGTTCTAGCGCGAAACTTTAACGATGTAAGGGTCAGGCTGCGATGGTTATTTCACGCTCGTAACAGTCTATGGTATTAAAAATGTGGCAACGGACGAGACGGCATGTGCCAGACTGATTGACGCTGGTGCTCTCCTACATTAGTTCAATCACAGTCGTATCTAAAGTCTTCCCGATTATCGAAAATTACAATTAAAACACGTATAAAAAAATAAAAAAATAGAACTTAACGAAGTTAAAAATATGGTTAATTCTCGTTAAATGCCTTCGCTCCTTCGTAATTTTTTTTGCGAACTATCTTGCACTCGATTCTCAGAAGCGCTGGCAATTATCGACGATTGATTGTGCATGCATCGCGATACGATCGATTTGTACGTAACGGTGATACCCTGCTGCGGCGTGATCTTTCGAATATTTTAGACTCTTTCCTTGTTAATCGGAAATAACGAATTGTTGAGAACGATCGTTGAGATATATCGTAGGCGAGTGTGCTACTTTCGAGTTTTCGCACTGACGGTTAATTTCTTTCACGCGAAACAAAAAATAAAAATAATCTCGATAAAAACAAAAAAAGTATCGAAAAAAACTAGAGAAAGAGAAGCTCGAAAGTGAAGCATCACGTTTCAGGTTTAGATGATGACCGAAGGTAAGACAGGTCTTTAGCAAAGGGTATTCTGAAAGTTTGTCCTTTGTTTTTGTTAATTTTGTTTTTTCTCTCATTCTTCTCACTTCCTCGATCTCGTTCTTTTTTGTAATCCTCAGATCGAGACAAGTCTTGTCAGTCTGGTAGTAACGTGCTGTTCTATGTGTTTTCAGAGGCACATGCGACGGAGTTTTATCAATGATAAGAACTCTGGAGAGAGCTTGCTTTGGAATAAATAATTCAAATGGGGCGTGACTGCTGGTCGCCGCCCCCTTCGCAACAAGCTAACGTTACGCTGTGCCTCGGCCCACCCGTGCCACTCGAAAAAAAAAAAAAAAAACCAAAAAAAAAAAAACACACTCTCACTCTGTACCTGCGACGGTCCAAAGTATGGAAGCTGTAGAGAAACGTTTTTTAGGGCCACGTAGCATGAGACGTCCACCACGCACGGAAAAAAAATGTGGATTTTGGGTATGAAGCTCATTCTGCTCTCTCAGGATCAGGTGTGTTTCGAGAGAGCTGTGTCGAGCTATCCGCGGCTGCAATACTCATGAATAACTAGGAAAAAAAAACAAAAGAAAACATGGAACGATTTAATTTCTTCGGAAACGTTAAATTTTTTTTCTCTTTGTAGTAAAAAAGAAAAGCACGTTTTTTTCCACAGTCATTGGAAAATGATTCATGAGATTGCAATGTCGCGGTCTGTTTGTTTGTGCCGAGGTCGCGACAGTGATCCTGGGGCTTGGACGGAGAGCGCGCTCGTTTAATTGGTGCATCTCCGAAGCTCCGGCAGCATCTCGGCGAAGCAATGGACACAATGTAGAACAAAACAAAGAACAGCAGATTGTTTTCGTAAGTCCAGCAATGAATCCATACTTTGGTGCGGGAGAGAAGGGTGTGGAAACGCTATGAAATAAAAAAAAACAGTAAAGAAACACTCCTAGCGTACGCTAGAGAGAGAGTAGCAAGACTTCTATGAGAACCATCTGAGCTCTGATACCTCTACATTTTCGAACCAAAAACAAACAAAAAATATATTTGCATTTCCAGCCTTTGAAAATAACAGGTAATTAAAATGTATACTTGCTCTTTGTGGTCGACTCACTTGCGTTTCGAGCTCCATGTGCAAATTCAATTATCGTTGAATTCAAATTAACTTGATTCTTTTTTTTCTTGACACAAAAAAAAATTGTTCTTGCCATTTTTTCCTGGTTTACAATGATCGCTTGATTCGTACGAGTGTACGATAATTTCGTTTGCACAAATATTTCATTCATAAAAATTAATATATCATATCTTCTTTAATGCTTCTGACAAAGTTCGCTTTATAAGTTAGTGGAGCCACAAAGAATCAAGTGATCATCCCTCCTTGCACGGATCTGATGTACGTTTTCCCCCAGATGTCGAGGACGTCAAATTTGTGATTAATCTGGACTACCCGTCCAATTCTGAGGACTACGTGCATCGTATTGGACGCACGGGACGATCGCAACGCACCGGCACCGCTTATGCATTCTTCACGCCTGGTAACGCACACAAGGCCAACGACTTGATTCAAGTACTCGAGGAAGCTAAACAGGTCGTTAATCCGAAGCTCTACGAACTTTCGAGGAATCCGGGCGTTTTCAAAAGTACGTATCTGTCGCTCTCGTTGCCTCTGTCGTGTGAATTAAATTTTCTGACGACTGGCTTTTGTGTTTAAGGAGGCCGATACGGAGGACGTAGCGCGGGTGGCGGGGGTTCCCGAGGATTTGGTAATCGCGGTGGTTCGCGCGGCGGATCCCGCGGTGGCCGAGACATGGGCGACCGTGGTCGATCCGATCGCGGCGGAGATCGCGGAAGCAAATGGGGTGGCAGTAACAGCGGTCCGTTTCTATAAAAATGTACCACTCCGCTGACCCTCGAAACGATTTGTTGACAGTACAGTAGAACCCCGATTAACGGGGATGCTCGGGACCGAAGAGTCTCCGGATAATCGAAAACCCGGTTAATTCGAACTGGACAGCGAAAGTATATAAGTCAATAATGGCTAATGATACCAATTTATTTCGACTAGTTACGATGGCATTTTGTTCAACTTGCACTTAATTGTTAAATAGTGTGAACTAGAATGTAAAGCTTTGGATTTTTTTTCCCATTACGTAAGCCACTCTTTTTTTTTAAGTACTCAGTGACTTTGGCTTGCTCCGCGCATAAAAAAAACCTCGGGAAACGCACGGTTAAGCCGCTTCCCGGTTAATCGAGGTTCTACTGTACAAAGTTCGTTGCAATTTTATTGACAATCAAACGATCGTTTCGTGATCGATCGCACAAACTTGGCGCTGATGAAATTTTATTTTTTTGGCAGGCGGTATGAGCAGCAGCGGTGGTTACGGCAATAGCAGTAAACCATTCCAACAGAGTAGCTACGGCACCGGCAGCGGCTACGGCCAAAACGGCAACTCTTACGGAAGCGGCGGAAGCTACGGACAGCGAAACGGCTATTGACACAGTGGATTCTAAGCGATCTTTATACACACACACTCACACAAATACACTATGTAAATTAACATCAAAAACCTCCGTAAGAGGTGTAACAGAACAAGAGAATATTGCGAAGAGAAACTTTTTGCATTTGACGAGAGAAAAGTGATGAATGATGGAGAAAAAAAAAGAAAAGATCAACAAACTCAGCGAACGAATCATAAACGTTCGAGTGTTGAGATTGTAGATTATCGATGACATTCTCGCACGCATTGGTTGGCTTCGTACGGATATCTTGCTTCATAGATAGCCGTCACCTTCTTCCAGAGATCCCCTTTAAGTTTAAGACAAAGTAACAGCCTAGAAGAAACAAAATATATTCTAGGGACACAACTGATTGCGTGCGAAGATTAATTAGACACTTAGGTTTAAAACAGCAATGTAGTGATAAAAAAGAATAAGTAAAAAAAAACGTAATAAATACGTGAAACATTAAAAACTCCCGTACTGTTGTCACTGTTTTGAGTAACTTTGTGACAATCGAAAGCTGCGCGTCAAAACGCACTTTGGTGCGCAGAAAGTTTTTTTTATCCACCCTTTCATTTATTCTCGTTTCGTTCGAATTTTTCGATCATTTTTTTTATCAATTTTTTTTTTTCAGTCTCATCGGGCGTTTCGAAGAAATTCGGAAAAAAGTTAAATTCGCGCGGCGACTATCGCTGCTTCGCGTCACCTTGAATATTGGATATTTGGGCAGTCAATAGAGTTTGTAGTTCGATAGACAGTAATCGGGAAATTGGATTTCGATAAGATCGTCTGTAACTGTTGTTTCTTCGGTAGGTGGAAGCCCCTCGAGTGAGTCTCTGACTTACAAGTGAATACCTTCTGTTACACCAGAGAGTTCGGACATCAGTGAAACACAATACAACAATTATTTAATCGCATCCCCGGCTGATAAGAATGTGAGACGCGACCACGGAGAATCGACGGGGGGATGCGAGCCGATTGGTCGAATCGTTATCGAGAATCATCCGATGTGGTCAAAGTCACCGAGTTTCCAGAACGGCACCTATATATATATATATCTTGCACGAGAGATACGGCATACCGGAACTTTCATATCCCGAGACGAGCGTTGTGTAAATCACGCGACGAAAAAGTATCATTGATCGGTTTTATGTCTGAAACAATAATTCATACACACGCACACGCTCGTGTAACTTCGAAGCCTTGAACGAGTTTTCGGCTAATCTTCGTTAGACATCATTCGTCGTCCCGCATGGATGATTCAACGTTTTCATTTGAGACGTCGATGAGTCGCCGATTAATCGAAAATTACGCATGTGTCGAAACAAGACAATTTTCATTCAACATTATTGGCCGGTAGCAATAAACGAAGCAATTAAAAACAGATAAATGAGGACTACGATAAAGGATCGAAATTTTCACGAACGCAAAGATCTTAGACTTTCGAAACGATTTTTAGAACGTATATAGAGAAACGTAGGGCCGCCGGTCCAGCGGTATTTACCGTGACCTTGACGCTTACGAAAATACGTGACCCAGACTTATCTGAAGTTCGATCCATCCTCGTCAAACGACACCATTACATTGTCTCCGTTTCTACATTATTCTCCGAGATATATTTTTCACGTTACAATAATCTCTAAACATTCTCGTGTCATTCTTCATCCCTAAAAAAAATTCCGTGCTACGTGTCGCCGCTCGTTCGGGCGCGCAGAGTGAGATAGTGGGGGTATAGTGGTAGTGATTAAAACGTACATGACGCGGCTGGTCGTGCGCAGTGTGCGCCAGTGCGCCGTGGATGACACAAGGTTCCCCTCCGTTCGGTCTCTTTCCGATCAAGAAACAACAAAAAAAAACAAAAAAAGACATCGAACGGGTGCCTTCTAGAAAAGAACGCAAGTGTCCTGAGAATTAAACGGATTAATCGCCGCCGAACGATGACGGAGGAACGGAAAGAAGTGAGGGTGTGGTGCGACGGATGGTGAGTTTTCTACGAGATACAATTCGAAATCGTATTCATTAACTACGAATACGGCGTTGAATCTGTAGCTCGTTCGTTTTACCTAGCCCACTTGACACTGACATTTTCACGTGCACGGAAAATTGATCGTCGGCGTAGGATGAAATGAGGTCTTGTTTTTTTTGTTCTGCAATCGCGTCACTCACACTTCCGACGCCGGTATCGAAGTGCGCGAAGTGATAAGCAGCCTCTGCGGATGTTACACGAACGATTTTAATTCCGACCTTGTGCCTCGTTAATTACGTTGAGAATTATTCGAATAAGAGACACTCGTTTCCGCACGTAATTCGAAACCCATCGATTTATTATTCAACCTCTCCGTATGCAGAATCGCGCGATCGTGAATTTTTTTAATTGAACAACCAACGATGAGTGACAGAAACAACGAATAACCTGTTTTCGATACATCCTTCGGACGACGCAGTCACAATTTTTTACGCAAAATGCTTTTATCCTCAATTAAAGTCTGAAAAAAAATATGTCAATGTTCCGCTCGTTGGATAATTTTCCACGAGGAGGTAAAAAGTTTGGAAAACGATCGGAAAGCGACGACGGTGAAACGAGTAAATAATTTGCCTTGCTAACGGTGACTCGGTTTTTAACAAAAAAACATTTTATTCGCAGCTATGACATGGTACATTTCGGCCACGCCAACTCGCTCAGACAAGCCAAGGCCTTGGGCGACTACTTGGTCGTCGGCGTCCACACCGACGAGGAAATTTCAAAGCACAAGGGACCGCCTGTGTTCACACAGGAAGAGAGGTATGAGGATATTTTTTTTTTTTCCTCGAATAACATTCCATCGCCGGATCAAAATAGCTTATGCAAAATTAATGCGAGTTAAAAATAATGTGTGCTATAAGCAATTTATACTTTTCGCATCGAATATAAAGAACGGTGTTGTTCAAAAGGATTTCCTCTACGCAAGGCGAGGTAGTTAAAAAAATGTATCGCGTATCGGTCTTGGCTGCCGTTTTTGTGGGGTTTTTTTTATTGATTATTTCATTCTGTGTTTTTTAATTCTTATGATATAAAAAAATTGCTGTTTCATCGCAATAAAAAAAAATGTGTTACGCAAGGAGCTCTACTGGATGTTTTTCCTGCTCCTTGACCTCAGATTGTTTCGGTATCTCGTTAACATTAACTATGAACGTGAGAGCCAGAATTGTCCGTTGCGCACATTTTTAGCATGTCCTGCTCCTTGTCAGTCCAGTTTTCTTGTTTTTGTTTATTGATTTTTTTGATCAGAGACTTTTAACAATAATGGGAAAGAAATACGATGTTTCATGGTAATAAAAAAATATGTGGTATGCAAGGAGCTCCGCTGGATGTCTCTCCTGCTCCTGAACTCCGATTGTTCGGCAGTCTCATTAATTATAAATGTGAGAACCAGGACTGCCCATTGCACTGGCTGAGCTGTGTTGATCAATACAGCTACAGACATAGGTCTTTCCATTGTGCCGAACATTCCTTCTACTGCAAAAAAAAACACCTTGTTCCTCTAGAAAATTCTAACACGGAATTTTCCATTCCCTGCGGAGTAATGTGAAAAAATAAAATAAATCGTAAAGGTGCTGACGTTGCTCCGAACACGGAACGATGTCTGCGAATTAATAATGGAGGGCATTGCTTCACTGTGGTTTCTATGAGGTCATAAATATTCGATTTTATGCTGAGCAATCAAGCTGATTAATCTTCTTTTCTCGACATTTATTGGCTTTCGTGGAATTTCTTTATCTCTATGCACATACGATTTTCTTTCGAGTGAAAGTCAGTCGGCGTTTCCGCTGTTTGTGAGCTCTGGTTTAACTTTTATACGGTAAACATAGAACTTTTCGTTGACATTGTCTTTAAAATACAACGCGTCGTTCTTTCCGGATCGAGTTTTGTGCGACTCATTTTTCCATTCACAAATATCGTTTATCGATATTAAATCTCGATAGTTTTTTTTTTTTTTTTCTAATCGCCCGCCAAAAAATAACCATAACAATGAATATGCGATTTTCTACCCACAACTACTAGCGACAATACAGGTTACTCGATTTGCATCTCAGAAACACGAATACACAATATTTACATAAATAGCGTCATTAAAACACTACAGATTTTTTTTCAACGAGCAAGCAAGTTTTCAAAGAGCACTTTTTTTACTTTATTTTTAATCCCGTCATAATCGCACCACTATTCGTCGATAGCTCACTTTTTTGTCGGTCCATTATTATGAAATTGCCGCTCGCAGTCACGAGTATCCACGTTTTTTTGTCGCGTAACAGCTTTTGATAGCCGTCATTTCCACGTGGCAAGCTCTTCTTATTGCTCTTCTGCAACGCTCACGGAAACTCGTGTCGCGCATACTCGAAACAATAATACGAGAGAAATTTTCCGTTGGTTCTAAACGAACGAGTGAATAGTCTGGGGGGGGGGGGGGGGGGGGGCAAATTTGTTCTTCAACTCGGAAATAATTTAACTCGAAATATGTACTGTTGGTTCAATTATTCTTTTTGTTAAAGCGCGTCCATACATTCAACCGATTGCATTTCTACACCACGGACGATAAGCCGAGTGGAATACAATAAGTCTCGAACAATAGGCTGACGGAAGAACATAACGCTCGAATCAATAATAAGCGTCTCGTAACGATAGCCGGCACGGTATCAACTGGCGCGAGAAGTATGAAGTGCCGCGTAACGCGACCGCGAGAAAAATGTCCCACGATAACCGACCTGCCTCGTCAACCAATACGCCTCGGTCGATTTTCCTCACACCTTATATCTGTTTACATACTTGTTTTCTCTTCCTTTCAGATACAAAATGGTGCGAGGTATCAAGTGGGTGGACGAGGTTGTCGAGGGTGCACCTTACGTCACGACTCTCGACACGCTCGACAAGTACAAGTGCGATTTTTGCGTACACGGCGACGATATCACGATGACCGCCGACGGCGTCGATACCTATCATCTGGTCAAAGCCGCTGGCCGGTACAGGTGAGACCGTAAGACAAATTATTTAAAACAACATATATGCATAGATATTCTCTTTTTACTCGAAATTTCGATTGCTGTTACCATTCTCAATGCGTCGATACACGTCGCATGAAAATTCGCAACAGATTCTGGGGGCCGCGGTCAGGGAAAACCGGGAAAAGTTGGGGAAAAAAACTTGGTCAGGGAATCTCAAAATTGGTCAGAGAAAAGGTAAATTGACGCCGAACCTTCTGTAATAAATAAATGAAAAGTACATAAAAGGAAGCCTTGAAAAAAAGATTGAGAACATTTTGGGGGAAGAAAACAAAATTAAACATTAAACTATAATTAGCCATTTGCATTTGAATCATTTCTTTTTTTTAAATCGACGTCGTCAGAAGTTTGGTCAGGGAACATTTTTAATTGGTCAGTGAAAAGTCTGGGAATTTTTTTCAGGGGGAAAAAAACGGCCATTGCAGAAGCAAATGGAAAATTATCTTTGATGATTACCATTTACAAAAGTTTTTGTGGTTCTCCGTAAAATTATGATCAAAGATCATTTTACGGGGAAGCACAGAACGTTTTGTAAATGGTAAGCATCAAAGATAATTTTCCATTTGTTTGTACTGCGAATTTTCATGCAATATGTATTCGTGCGATATGCAAGCGCCAACGCTTATCATTTACAAAAAGTCCGTGCTTTCCGATGAATTTTTTGCTTCCTCATTGAGGAATCTTTTTTTTTATCGAAAGATATTTCCATTGAGCGAATTTTAGCTTATCGGCGATTGGTGTCTTACGTAGTTGTGAAATCTGCTGATTGCTTTCCCGCGAATTGCGGGAAGATAATCACGATCGTATGTTTCATGTAATCGCATACAGCCTGATTAGAGAATGTGCCGTTCGCGTAGTACATGCAGGAAATTGATAAGAAGTCTTAAAACGGTCATCAACCGCATACAGTTGACGGTCTAATAAACTGCCTGGGCATTGTTCGCGATACAGTAGCACAATACTGTCGGTGTAGCTATTTTTAGCAGAGCCAAATATTGATACAAAATAAATCAGCTTCAAGAAAAGCACTTTTATGTTTATTCATCGGGAGCATTTTCTATATTCGTCGATTAATTTATAAGTCGGCAACGATTCAGCAAATTGGTTTAAACTTTTCCCTGAGATACGAGGTCAGGCGAAGATTCGTAGGGTTCAGGGTAAAATTTTCGTAAGGACGATGATGACATTTTGTTTAATTAACATTTTTCAGGGAAGTTCAACGAACGGCCGGTGTATCGACGACCGATCTCGTAGGGCGCATGCTGCTGATGACGCGGCAACACTTCAGGCAAGGCGACAGCGAGTACAGCGTCGACCGGGAACCGAGCAGAAGCATGGGACAGGACAGATCGGCGAGAAGTCCGTGGACCGGTTGCTCGCAGTTTTTGCCTACAACGCAGAAGATAATACAGTTCAGCGACGGGAAGAGTCCGCGACCCGGTGACAAAATTGTTTACGTCGCCGGTGCGTTCGACCTATTTCACGTTGGTCACTTAGATTTCTTGGAGGTTGCCAAGAGGGAAGGGGACTACCTCATAGTCGGTTTGCACACTGACCCCGCTGTCAACCGTTATAAATGCGGCAATCATCCTATCATGAATCTACACGAGAGAGTCCTGAGCGTACTCGCGTGCAAAGTGAGTATTTTTTTTTTCCTCCATGTTTTCCTTTACTGCAAACGACAATTCGTAGAGGAGCAACGATCCTTTTTTCTGTACCGCGGCCGGAAAATAAATATTTACGACGAAAGTTCGAAGTCTGTGACGATTGAGCGGAATCGACGCCGCCGTATAAAATCGGGAACTCGACTGGAGAATTAGTTTTCCATAGGCTGACTTTTGCTCTACAGTTTGATTGAACTGCGTCGCTGCCTTCGCACTGCAGAGTTAATATTTTCAAATTTATTTTCAGTACGTAAACGAGGTCGTGATCGGGGCACCGTACGAAGTAACCAGGGACCTCATGGAGCATTTCAATGTATCCGTCGTGTGTCACGGCCAAACGCCAATAATGCCGTGCGACGGCGGTACCGACCCTTACGCGGAGCCCAAGAGGCAAAATAAATTCAAGCTTTTGGACAGCGGCAACGACATGACGACGGAAAAAATCGTCGAAAGGATAATTCTCCACAGGTAAGAATCAGTCACACCAATACAATGTAGGCATGCTTGTTACATCCAATTTTTTATTTCGTTTCAAGCTTTTCTAGAGGTGGAGCTAAAAAACAAATATGAAAAAGATTTGTTTGTTTCGTTTATTTTACGACTATCAGACTGAAATGCATCATTTTACCCTTGTCCACGTAGGTCCCAGGAGCTTTATTCGATCATTAAGAGCTTGAACAACAGATAACACACATTGCATCTTGCTGTCTCTTTTTTTTGTATTTATTTAATTGAACTTTTTTTCAATAAATGTATTTTGTTTTCTTATTTCATTACTTTGTACTTAATTTTATCGTCCATAACTTTCGATACTTTTGTTTTTGTTACCATATTTCTATCGAGACGCGCGATTTCGATACGTCGTTGCGAGATTTTATCTGAACGAAATTTAATCGACAGATGCATGCAATCATGAGATCTGTAAACAAAAAAAAAATCTTACGTGATCAATTCTTTAGACAAGATAAAATTGAAAAAAAAATCGTAAAACGCATATTTTATCATATCGCGCGTCTCGACCGACGCAAGGAACATTACCTTACCACCTGCTGACTCAGCGTTTAATTGCAGGTTGGAATTCGAGGATAGGAATTTAAAGAAGGAGAAAAAAGAGCTTGCCGCTATCGAGGCCTTGACGAAGTCACAAAAAAATGAGAACGCCGAATGAAAGAATCTGTCTATCTGTCCTGCCTCTCTCTACCTCTCTCTATCTCTCTATCCCTCACCTAGAGGAATTTCATTCCGCGTAATCTTATATTCGCCTGCGAGCTGTGTAAATACAGTGTCACATCAATTTATTATTTATTATTGACTCAAATAGGATGAAGAAGAAAACAAAACAAAAACAAAGATAGAGAAACGAAAAAGAAAAAAAGAGGTGAACAGTGGCACTCGTCGGATTGGCGCACGTCGGTCGTTACAGATCCCCCCGAAAGTGCTGATTTCGGGAGGAAAGACTTTTTGCCTCGGCAATTTGTGCAAGACGTATGAAAAAATATTTCAACAAACAATAAAGTATAAGCTGGACGTTAGATGAAAAATATTTTAGTCGCTAGAATGTGAGAACCTCTATTTATTGACGAATGACGAATCCAAAGGGCTTTGACGACAGCTCCACAGTCATCCGAATACCGATGGTATAAGTGTTAGAGCGCAAAAATTGTATGACGTCGCGAGATGAATTTTCTGGTGTCGGAAAACTGGTGTCGGTTGCATGGTAAAAAATCACGGAAAAATATTCCCTTAAGAAATATCCCAGTTGAAATACTAGCGAAAAGAAAAGTCACGATGGATCTTAAGGGTTCATAAATTATACAAAGATATTTGAAAACTCAAAATTTTCGCGTCGGGATATTTTTCGGGATATTTTTGCACATTCATGCATGATATTGTATATATTTACCGCATTTTCCAAGTCAAAAGAGATTAAATTTTGAGGACGGCTTGAAAGACAAAAATTGAAGAAAAAGATATGCTCGTGTATGCTTGTCGAGCCTCTGAGGATGTTACACAAATTTGGCAATGTTTCATCGAGCTGTTTAGAAGATACAGTACTTTAATTGAGGAAGGGAGGATTATACAGTGGCTCTGCTTCGAGGATTGAACACGAAATATTTTGTCGTGCTACCGTTTGTATCGTATTTGATACATTGCACATTATAATGATTATATTAGTGAAATTGTACAGTTAAGAGAAAATCACAATAACGATTGTATAATCGATGATGCGCGATAGAATTCGTATTGCCACGTCTGCATATCGATTACCGTGGAACGATCGAGCTTTCGGTCACCGTTCGCTTCGCTTCCCGATCCCAAAGGTGTTCCGTGTACGAAAAGAAACCCCTTTTGCATATCAATGAAACGGATCGAGAATCGATATTTTGTAATGACATAGTCCGAAAGTTCCGCGCGCTTGAAAACCAAAGACGAACGAAAATCTCTGCACACTGTTCTTGTGGGAATTTCGATTAGAGGCAGTTGTCGCGTTCTTTTATCAAAGCCAACGACGAAAAGGATATGACGAAGGAAAGAATGAAAAAAAACCGTGTATAACTGTTACCAAAGTAATAATTACAATTCACACAGAGTCCTGTGCGGCTACCTTGTAATTATTCACAGAGACCTTTATTTCCAATCTTATCGTTTAATAATAATAATAAATACGAAATGGTAAGGGTTAACGCATACACGAATGAGGATTAAACCGATAATATTGTTCCGTTTTCATACTGACTAAACGATCAGGCACTTCAACGATTATCGCGGGTTTCAACATTCTTTTTTTTTATCCAATCCGTACGAAATGTAGTTCAGACTCTCGAACGGACATTCGAGTCCGATTCGATTTTTTGTTTATCGCGAGAATCGTTGAATCTCCAATTAAGGTGATGCGAAGTGTGTCAACGTATCTTCGACAATTTTTCTCGGTCATCGGAGCTGTCGACGTAATGTCGATGAGTCTCGAGAAAAATTGTAAAAAAATAAATAAAATAAATAAATAAAAAATTATAACTATTACTATTGCACTCGTGGCGTTTTCGTCGGTATATCGCATCACCTTAACTCCCGAACACCGTCGACGCTATATCCTGGACAGCGTTTATTATATATATGTACAAAGTGATTTAAACGAATCGCCTTAACCCACCCAATCCAAGTGCCTCGGTTCAGCCCATTCCGATTACAATAAATATTAATACTAAAGTTTAATAAATTATATATTGCACGAACGCGCGCGCAAATAAAAGAAGTGTTCGTACGCTCGTTCAGGTCCCGTCATAGCACTGCCCATTCGTTAACGAAGACACATTAATGGGTTTTTTTCCTTAAAAAAAAAAGAAAATCAAGTTTTGCATTTTACGGTTTACGACGGGGATTTGATTAATCGAATCGCGATATTAGGTTGTGCGTTGGTGTGCGAAACATGCAAACAGTTGTTACGATAGGCACATCAAACCACTTCAATCAATCCTGAAGAAAAAAAAAAAAAAAAAAAACTAGAATCCTAAAAAGTTTTTTAATCCTATTGAACAGTCGATCGTCCGGTGTAACCCGGTGTCGCTTCGCAATACTTTCTCGCCCGTTCTCTGACCAATTCGTCGACGGATTTGTTTCTCGGTACGCTTATCGCCAAGCTGTGGAGCCGCGACGCCAGATAACACATCACGAAAGCCGATAGTGCGAGAAGCGCCCCAAGGCCGGTTGCAACGTAGAGAAAATTTCCGCAGCTTCCTTCGAAACCTGCGGCTACTTTGTCGTACAAGTCTGCGGAACAAGAAAAAATGCAGACGTTAAAATAATATATTATGAATTAAAAAAAAAAATTATGTGCCCAATATGAGAGAGATGAGAGAGTTCGATGATTTACCGCCTGGCATCATAACGGTGTACTCGATGTTTTCCTTGAACTTTGTAAATTGCGTCGAGTCATTGTACTTCTTGACTAGACTCTCAGTTCGCGGAAGAAAGTTTTCCGGCGTCTTGCCGTCGCTTCCGGATGTCCGACGCTTCCGCTTACCGTGACCCGACGGCTCGAACAGGTCGAGACAAAAGTCCTTCGAAAATTCAAATGGTTTTTTTTTTCTTTTTTACTTTAAACAATCAACGGAACGAGCTTCTAAATGGCAGGACAAATACCACGGTCGGTAAAGAAAACTGTGAATAATTTTAACCAAGGGTATGGACCATCACCGACCGAGAAGACGTTAAAAGGTGCAGAATTTATGAGAGCTCATTCAGCACGAAATATTTTGAAAACATATCAGAAATATTTTCGATCTTGGTAAAACTAAGAATAGGTTCGAGATAAATTGTAAATAAGTCCTTGAAGCTCAACAATCGATGTGCGAAACCTCGTGTAAAGTGAATATTGAGCAACGAACAAGTGTCGATAGAGCAAATCGGAGAATCGAACTTACCGGTTGACAATCGTGAGGTTCCATGCAAGCCTTTATCTGCGAGTGGATCCACAGTGTTGACCTTTCTCTCATCGAGCTCAACAGAAAGGCCTCGAAGTCGAGAAAAACTTCGTTCTTCTTTTCGCGATAGCGGGCTGGTTGGTGAGGAATTATCGAGGCGAAGTCGCGGTTTCTGCAGCCGTCCTTGACGAGAACGACGCTTCCGAGTGCGTGGGGCTGATCGGGGTCCGGACTCACCGTAACTTCTAGCAGTTTTATGTAGCCCCAGGCGCTCTCGGAACTTATTCGAGCGCGCAGTTGCAACTTGGTACCGATCGGTACCGCCTGATCGACCGCCTGAGACCCCAGCGACGGATCCGAAGCGTTTCCGGCCGCTTCGCGGTAAAGCGCCACTTCGTACTCCAGGCGACCCGGGGTTTCTTCCACGACTCCCGATACTCTCGCTCCGTGAGGACTGAAATGAAAATTGTTCGTTGAATTTCACTGAATTTCTGCATCGATTAATTTTCATCAGCTGGCGAGCGGATTTTCACATCACTTCTTCATCAAATAAATACATTTTCAAATAGACATTATTTCAAAGACTGTTTTCTTTCTTAAATAAATCGACTTTCTTAAAGAAGATCGAAAGTTCCAAAAAAATTCCGGAGCACATAATTCCGACCATATTCGACATCCGTTTTGACCAAAGGTCAAGCGCGACGTTGGGGCATTTTTTCGGGATGAACCTGAATCGGTCAGCTGTTTTTTTGTTCTTTACTTTTCTTGAAGCAAATTTCCTTCTACTAGTTACTTACAAAGTTCCCGCAAAGCCCGCAGCTTTGTGTCTGAGTAGAGTAGGCTCCGGTGGTCTGCACATCAATATGAGTTCTTGATCGGCTAGCATAACCACACCCGGAAACGCTGGGAACCAGACTCGAAGATGAATGAAACCCTGATGGAAAGTCATCGAGATACGTAAATTATTATTATAATCAAATTATTATTATAATCAAATTATTTTTATTATTAAATTATTATTATAATTATTAGATTATTACTATTATTATTAAAGGATTCTTTTTTTTACGTTTCTCTTGAGAATTCCGCAACTCGTGAAATCCGTGACCTTGAGAAAATAATTGTCTTCCTGGGGATCACTGGGATCCGGTCTAATCTGACAGTGAATATCCGTGAGGGGATCGGCCGCCCGGTCGTCGGCGAACAGTGGCGAACCTCGAAAACCGACAGGTCGCTTGATCTTCGCCGTCAAGTAATCCGTCGCAGCGCCCGCACCGCTGCATTGGATGTCCGAGACTTCGTAATCCTGAGCTACGGTCGTCTCGAGCTGGGTAAAATGAAGAACAATTCGAAGACTGAGGACGATGAAGTTTTTATTTTGAAAAATATGTACATTATAATATTCTTTTTTTTTAGACCCATTTGAAGTGAACGCGGGTGAAGCGATAAATCGCCGAGCCCACCCGGGGCGACCGACAATAAAAAATTGGCCGAAGAAAAATATCGCCGTGAAGCAATCGCGGTACACTGTTGCAACGGAAATACATCCGAGTTGGTTCAATAATACTGAAACTTTATAACGGTGTGCGGACACGGGCTGATGAGCGCGTAAGATATTCCCCGAAGCTGAGTAGCGTTCACGCAGCGTACGCGATTTTTACGAGCGTGCGAATTAATTGCTCGAGGGATGGCTAGCGACGAATTTCGGCCGGTAGACTGACAACAATAACGGTCTCGACAGTTACTCGGCATCAAAATAAAATCATTCTTGAAACCTTATTCCGCGTTACTCTATAAAAAAAAAAAAAAAATGAAGACTACCACCGAAGATAATCTTCACTCGTAGCCTTAAGTCTCTGAGGACTTGCACGTTTTTGCCCACCCGTCTTTGTCAGCCAATCGTGCTCACGTTAATTTTTTTACAATTCTTTCTATAGAAATAACATTTTTGAAATTCATAAAAATATTTCATCACAGCATCGGACCGATAATGAATTACGAGGTAATTCCAATATCTGTCTCGCTTCCCTCTTCGTTCAATCGTCGACGAAACGAAACCTCGGAATTTGGATTTTCATCATCAAAGACAGCACAGTTAATTTGTCGAGATAAAAACAAAAATGTACAATTACGACGCCAAGCTTCCCAACTCGTGGAGGCGTCACGCAAAATCTCACCGTGAAAAGTGCAGCGATAAGAACTCTCCACATGATCCTCCTCACTGGCATGGTAATTAAAAAAAAAAAAAAAAAATTATTATTATTTTTTATCACCTCCGTGCCTCAACTTTGGGTTACTGTTTTATAGTAATAAACCGAACAAAACTCCGGAGTGAATGAATCTTCGAGGGAACGGATACGTCGCAAACCCCCGATGTAACGAGATCTCTTAGTTTCGGAGGGAATTTAGCTCGAAGGTTTCCGACGGACTGAGCGGCCGTTCGGAAGCGAGGAACGTCCGCGGGTGCGTTCGCCAGGTAGGAAGTGGCGAACGAGGCGGGAGGGAATTGAACCCCGGCGGCGGGTACCAGAAGAACAAGCGGAGGAGAGCATACCGCAGCGGCAGGAGAAACACACCGGCCGATCCGGAGTACTGTTAATGCATGCCCGCTGCCTCGTCTAACAACCATCCTCTCTGGCCATCCTCTTCGCCGAGGCGAACGGAGGAGTGACGGCCTCGAATGAGCGACGGCGTGACGAGGAGTCTTGTATACCCCGAACCTTAAAACTGTGCCCCGTCGTCCGCCGATGGCCCCCGGCCGAATTTTATCGCGACCGAGTCGCCTCGGTGAACGGGCTGTCTTTATTTATTTATTTATTTGTTTCTATGTATACGTTTATTTATTTATTTTAATATGTAACTTTTCAAAATATATTTTCGCCCACTTGTCATATTTTAGCCCTTCGATGCGTGGTGAGAAAATAAAAATATATTTTCATTTATATCATCTCTGGCCATCTTCTTCGCCGAGGCGAACGGAGGAGTGACGGCCTCGAATGAGCGACGGCGTGACGAGGAGTCTTGTATACCCCGAACCTTAAAACTGTGCCCGTCGTCCGCCGATGGCCCCCGGCCGAATTTAATCGCGACCGAGTCGCCTTAGTGAACGGGCTGTCTTTATTTATTTATTTATTCATTTGTTTCTATATATACGGTTCTTTATTTATTTTAATATGTAACTTTTCAAAATATATTTTCGCCCATTCGTCATATTTTAGCCCCTCGAGGCGTAGCGAGAAAATAAAAACATATATTAGTTTATTTTATCTCTGGCCATCTTCTTCGCCGCGGCGAACGGAGGAGTGAAGACCTCGAATGAGCGACGGCGTGACGAGTTGTATGTACCACGCACCTTAAAATTGTGTCCCGTCGTCCGCGGATGGCCCCCGGATGGCCCCCGGCCGAATTTAACCCTTTCTAAGTCACACCTCGATCCCCGAGTCCGTTAGTTCCGTTTCGGTACGGTTTCGGGCGTTGGGACTTACAAAGGGTTATTAGCGACCGCTTCAGTGAACGCACTGTGGCCTCCGAAGCTCATTCAATCGCTTTTCGGAAAATCTCATCGACGTTTATTTATTTATTTATGCATATAACTTTAAAAAGTATATTTTCTCCCATTTTCATATTTTGGCATCTCGACGCGGAGTGAGGAAATAAAAGCAAAATTAAAAAATCTGTACATAAATTTATTTCACAGAAATAAAAGAATTTCTGCGCCGTCACGAGTAATCGCGCAGGAAAGTACATTAATTTGCTGCGATCGTAAAACGATGAGCTTTATAAGTGGCTTGATGGGCGTTTGATAAAGACCGCTTTTATTTTTTTTTCCCCCGTTTCTTCGCCTCAAACTTCTTCTTCTTTTTTTTCTTACCGCCCCCCGGGTAATTGCGTAATGTCATACGCAGGCAAACTCGGATAGTTGATCACTGGTGTAACGGATCCTCGGGCGAGATTCATGGAATTTTCGAGTTCACCTTTACGCTTTGGACGTTCCGTGGAAAAAAAAAACGACATCAATTTGCTTCTCATAAATAAAAGAATCTCTTCGCGTCACGAGTCATCGCGTAGCGAAGTATATTAATTTTCCACGATCGCAAAAACGATGAGCTTCGTGAGAGGTTTGACGGGCGTTTCGATAAAGACGGCTTTTATTTTTTCCCCGTTTCTTCGTCTCAAACCTTTTTTTTTTTTACTCCCCACCCGGTAATTGCCCAATGTCATACGTAGGCAAACTCGGATAGTTGGTCAGTGGTATAACGGATCCTCGGGCGAGAGGCATGGAATTTTCGAGTTCTCCTTTACGCTTTGGACGTTCTATGGAAAAAAAAGAGAGGAGCGATATTTTTCCCACAGAGCCTAACACGCGGCATTACGGTCCAGGGGGCGGCGAGCCGTTCACCCGGAGGCCACGGAGCCGCTGAGCGGAGTCAGCGAATCGCGAAACGGCTATGCGATTTGTGATATGGTATGTATAACAAATGAATGAGTTAAGCGGTTACTGACTCCTCGTAACGTACGTATGTATATCTGTACGGGGCTTCCCCGCAATTGTGGGTCAATGCCGCGCGGCTATTTATTTTATTTTTTACCACTCGCTCGATGTCTTCCGAAATCCTTGGCTACTCCCTATGCACAATGTGCCATCCAAAGCCTCATCTCAACAAAGCCCAGAGCCTTGACGGAAAGTTGTTGCGAAAAAGTTAAAAAATGATTTTTTCAAAAGAGTGACTGTAAGTATTCTTACGTAAAAATAAATTAAAATTCATAACATTAATATACATTTTTTTTAAACGCCATTTGACCCTTGAACGATCGTTGAAATTTATATTTCTTCGCTAGTAATTATCATGTGTCAGACGAAAAAACAATTCTTGCTATTGTCGAATGTTTGAAACTATTTTTTTAAATTTTATTTCCCCCTTTATTTGTAAGTGAATTTATAAGTGAAACCAGCTGTTCGGTGATTTCTTCGTACATAAAATACCAATCCCGCGGTAGTCTTCCGAGCGATTCGTTTCCTCTCACCCGTGCGTTACTGTACCTGTCACTGACTGAGCGTTCTCGTGCCCGATGTTCCCGTCGAATGTCACGCGTCTACCACGACACAACGTAAATTGTTCGAGCATCGGCGTGCGGCGTCGAAGCCGGCACGCGTTCGCCAGGGTACACGCCGGAGTCCAAGGGAAAGAGATTGCTCGGCCGTTATTTCATATCGGTCGGAGCCCCCTCGCACGCTCGAATGCTTTACTCGAACAGCAGCAGAGGTAATATCTTCCTTAATATATTACTACGTGCAATTTGTTACCTGCATCTTGGCTAAATAGTAACAAAATAATATAAAAAATATGTATTTGTTTATTTCTCAGTTTACATAAAGTACAAGTTTTTTTTGTTCTAAATCATAGCTTCCTCTACGAGGAAGAAAAATAACTGAAGATTGATTAAAATTGATGAAAATTCAAGTGAAAAATTTTCCCCCAGGTAATATTTTGACTATACTTTTTTGTCGATATTACGATATATTACGATATGTTCGATTCACTTTTTGTCCATGTGGTTCACAAAAAAGTTTAAAATTATACAATTTTCAAATCGCTTTCATATAAAACTGCAAATATCTGGTGAATTTTTTTTTAACATAGGTTATTCTATGAGACAGAAAAATAACTGAAATTTCATTAAAACGGATAAACATTTAAGTTTAAATTTTATCTCGGGACAATATTTTGACTTAATTTTTTTTTTTCAATGATAATTTTGTGACTCAAAAGATGTCACGTTTTTCCGTGATATGTATAGACCACCATGTTGTACCGTTTTCCGTTCTACCGCTGTTTGTTAAATGACTACTAAATAGAGTGTAGTTATAGTGACGTGTCTCTTTCGTGTAGCAGTGAAAAATTGTATCCGACTCGTTATTAACGGAGCCATAGGGAGTAGGTTAAGATATGCGACAGTGCTTCCGCTTGGTGCGAAAAAGAGGGAAAAAAACGTAGACGTGACTAAGGAGGCATTAGGATAAGTGACGATGAGCGTCGCTATTATCCGCCACTCGTTACGTCATCTGACGTCACCGACGCTCATTACCTCTTCGCATAAAACAACATCAACGAAACGAACAAATAATATTATATTATCTCACATAAAAATAAATAGACTTTATTATATCTTCTGTAAAAGGGTTATTTCCATTAAATAAATAAACAAATAAATAAATAAAATAAAATGTATTAAATTTCAACAAATTATATCAAGATCTTAAAATTAGTAGCACCGTCGCTAATTTTTGTATCGGCCAATCTCGAGATATTTGACTGTGAATGATTTTCAACAAAATTGCACATCTCCGAACGAACAATTGCCCCCGAGGGACGGGAAGGGAACGAGAAAGGGCGACGTGTGCAGAGTTCAATTCCCGGAGCGTGTCCGGGAGTCGAGGAAGCGGCTAGCTGGTTCGAGCTGCTTTTTATCGCGCGCACTCGGGCAATCAGCATCACCGGACTGATTTCCACGAGAGTCCCCCGGGGCCCCTCGCTCGGACTCTCAGTTCCTCTCCCTTCTCTCCTTTCTTCCCTTTATCTTCGTATTTTCTCCGGCCGGTCCGCGTCTGGTGGTCCCGTCGGCGGAATTCTTCTTAACCGTTGTTGGACGGCTCGGGGCAGCGCACTGTGCAGGGCTCGGACTCCGCGCATCGACTTCCGAACGCAGCCCGGAGCGTGCAACGCGCGACGCGCCTCTGCGCGCCTTGCAGTCTGCGCACCGGCGCGGAAGAACTCCGAGCATGTATGAGCACGGTGTACGGCGAACGGAGGAGCAAGGCGCGAGCCGAGCCGAGAGATTAGCGATATAATTATCCGTTAGCGCAGACGCGTGCTGCCCGCGAACATTTCTGTACGGGCACCGTTTGTCACGGGCCATGGACGCGGTTAACAACTTTCCTATAATGCCGCGATGTCTTCCGAGGTGTACCTGCGCGATGCGCCAGGGTTCTTTCTTCCTTCCTTTCTTTCATCATCCTCCGGCACGCTGAAACCCTTCGGCTTCTTTTTTTTTTAATCTTACTTTGTTCTTCTTTCCCTCGGATTCTCTTATGGACTTCCGACTTCCTTCGGTAAAGGAGGAAGAGAGGATTCTTTCCGAACGCCTCTCCGCGCCTTCTTCTCTCGCTCGTCTTCGGTTCCGACGGTGCGCATGCGCGCGCATCGCTACCGTACGGACACGCGGCACTTGCCGCGTAATTGTTATCGCTTCGTTGCCGATGCGCATTCCATTATCGCGGGGGTCGCGAGCGATTTACCACCCTAAGGCCATCTTTGACGGTCTATACACATAGGACCGTATTCGAAGAATGAAAAATTAGCTGCAAAAAACATCCGAACGATGCGGCTCGTGAAACTAGCGGTTTCGGAATTAATTCAATCTCAACGCTTCGAAGCGCCGAGGGCATAATCTCCGCTATCATCGTTGTAGTACTGTATGTTTTTTTTTTTTTTTTAAGTGATTCATCGAAACGTTATCGCATTTTTACATCCTCAACGGATTCGTACGTACGCTCGAGGAATTTCTTCCACATTCTTTGCGACCCTTCTCTCGAGAATATTTTCATTCAATTTTTTCTTTTTATCGTACTCATTAGATTATGTGTGATGTTCTTGGGGCAAAAATGAATAAAAACATACGTTTCTATAAAGTGTACATTCGTTCGTAAGATTGTGTTGACACGTTCATTAAAATAAATTGTCGATTCTTGAGAGCAGGAACGGTTTCTATACTAAATGATAAAAAATAATATAGAATTCTCCACCTAGAAGCCCCTTTCCCAGAAGGAACATGAATTATGCCATTACCCGACCCACAGCTCCGACGTGAGTGTTCAGAAGAAATCGTCGAATAGCTTCCGTATGTTTTGCCTCAATCCCTTAATACCACAATCAGAGTGGAGAAACATCCGGCTCAGCATCGGGGTTTCGAGAAGAATCTCCAGAGAATACAAGGGCTCGGAAGTTATTTCGCGATGGTCCAGTGAATGGGGCGAATCGACCGCCCGAAGCGGAACTCGGTCTGTAAATAAAGAAGACGATCACGAGGCCGTGTGATAGCCGAAAAAAAGGTCGGAATTGTACGTTCGTACACATAGCGTGCACAGAAGCTTCCTTCGCGTTTCGACGTTAACTTGCCGTTATTCGTATGATCTAATCGTCTGTACTATAATATCGGGTACATTAAAGTATAACAAATACTATATAGAGTGCAAAAAATAACTTGATGCATCGAGACATGCAATTACAGCCCTTCGGGACACAGCTAGCTTGTTAATCATATTGAATTATTTGCATTTATACCGACTCCGAAGAAGCTCGTTCCCAATAAATCTTCTTGCATGTATCAATTATCCGTTCCCGGGTAATTAGCCATTCTAATTAACCTTCTCCTCGAGTCATTACGTCGATCACTCGAGCGCGTGCCGACCACCACCGCGCATCGACGGGCTCGCTGAACTTTGCGAAGAAATAAATAACATGTAGCTGAAGCGCGAAGAAGATGTTTTCTTTTCATGCAGGTTGTTGTGGCTCGGGCGCTTCGCGTCCTCGCTATTAACTGCGGAATTTAGAAACCAGAAACGAAGATTTCCGGAAATTTACCGGAAATACATCCGGTGGATCTTCGTTTAAAATATATAAGTATGTAAAATAAATACTACCGTTCGGAAATCTCATTTTTCGACCGGATGTGACATCATACCGGAAACACGTCACATCAGGTTTAAAAAATCTCATTCTTCAACCGGAAGTGCCGTCATGCTGGAAATACGACACTTCCGGTTTGTAAATCTCATTTTTTCGACCGAACGAAACGCCATGCCGAAAATACGACACTTCCGGTTTAAAGTTCTCTTTTTTCTACCGGAAGTGTCGTCATACTGGAAATACATCACCTCCAGTCGAAAGAAAAGATTTTCAAACCGGAAGTGCCGTATGCAGGTGTGACGTCGCTTCCGCTCGCAAAATGAGATTTTCAAACCAGAAGTAATTTTTTTCCGTACGTCGTAACTTCCGGAAGGACGATGAAATGTTCAAATAGGAAGTGACGTATTTAAAAAATTCTACAAGTATCGTCGAAAAATATATATAGGTATTCATATTCGTTGGTATGATCGTGAGACGGCGACAGCCAGAACGACATTTGTAGATACCGATTTGACTCACTTCTGTGACGTAACGCGCTCGCATAACCCCCAAAAAATTCCGACTTCTGTTATTCCCGTCCGACCAAGTGTTCCCTATTTACGCGTTTCAACGATACACTATCGAAGTTGGATGTTCGCGATGTTTTCCAGCATCATTCGCGGTGTCAGATGCGAAAACGGTTGATCGTTAGTATTATTCGTGACGAGAAACTCGACTACTCTATAATGGTAAATAAATTACGATATTCGGTGGTTCTAACGAGGAAACGGACGAAACGTCGATGATTCTCGATTCGTGCTATAAATAAAGTTGAAATTTATTTATAGGTCGAGGCTAGCCGATATAAGGCAAGGGACTGCGTTCCGACACTGGGTTAATAGGGAGGTTCGTTTCAAAATAAATAATGAAAATCGTAAATATTGCGCAATCGTAAATGCAATTCATCTCTTATTATTTTTTTTCCTTTCGCTTCTTATTTCATACGTCAACCGTGTAGATAACAGTCATGCTTGTGCGGTATTTCGTTTGTATACGTTGATTTTTTACTGCGCCACTGACGTCTGACATTTCATCAATAAATCTTGTATTTCAAAAATATTCTAACGATTTTTCAGGCTCGTGTAAAATGGCGCTTGACGCTATAGGCCTGATAGGCGGAAAGGACAGACTTCAGGAAATCAGTATGCGCCTAGACGACAGTCATTTGGCCTACCTTCAATTGGACGACAGTCCGCTGAAGCTCCAGGCTCGTCACAAACTCGAGGGTTTCATTAAGGAATACCTCTGGCATGTGCCTAACGAGAGGAAGTATATTTTTCAAGAGACCGCCGACATTCTTCACAGATCGGCGGCGACGGTAAAAAATTTCAGCGGTTACAGAGCTTGCACGGCTTGGAGCGCGGTCTCGCTGTACGCCGCTAATTTGCTGGCTCAGCCGTGGCGAAAGGAGTACCGAACACTCAGGGTAGGTATTATTCGTTACAGATTTTTTACATCTATAAATCATGGTGGCCGTGGTCAGGGAAAACTGGGAAAAGTGAGGGGAAAAAATCTTGGTCAGAGAATCAGGGAAAAGTCAGGGAATTTCAAAATTGGTCAGGGAAAAAGAATATTGCCACCGAACTTTCTATAAATAAATAAAAGGTACATGAAAGGGAGCCTTGAAAAAAAAAAAAAATTGGGAATATTTTGAAGAAAAAAAAAATAGAATTAAATGTTAATACAATAATTAGGCATTTCCATTTGCATCATTAATTTTTTTGAATATGAGTCAGAAGGTTAATCAGGGAAAATTTTTAATTGGTCAGGGAAAAGTTAGGGAATTTTCTTCCGGCAAAAAAACGTCCAGCATGTACATTAATGTATTTCTAATTGCATCCACATATTGTCAATGGCCCATCGACCGAAGTCCCTCAGCCCAAATATTAATATTAATATTAATATGAGCAAACTTCATGGTTCTTCATATTCATATGAATAACGAATATTAATATGAACAAACGCATTAAAATTGCAACATCGATTTTATTGACCGATAATTTAATGTTGCTCGCAGACTTACAGCGGATATTACAAGCAGGAGGTCGAGGCTTATCTCATAGGGGCGGAACTGATGTTCGAACTCATGGGCTATAAACACACCGGACACGGCGTTCTCACTCTGGAAGGGCCTATAGATCCTGACAAAGTTTCCAGCGTAAGCAGAGACGCGATTGTTGCTTTTGTCGAGTGTCAGGTAATCGATGCGTCTGTTTAAAACTAATAATTTCTTCCTAAATCCGACGAACGGACTATGAATCAATCGTTTTCTTATCTTTGCAGATACTGAAGGAGATATGGGAAGGCGTGTCGAAGAATTTCACGATATCGTGGCTCGAGGTTCTCGAGTTTCGTTGGAACTCCGTCGGTACCGCGGAGCAGGCCATACGCGCCCTTAATTTTCGTTTTCTCGAACGTATGCATCAGATTCGTGAGAAAAATTCTACGAGCTCGTACCGCAACTATCGTCACGTTCAGCCTATGGGTATAGATCCGTCGTTGACGGCATTGGCGCCATCGACGATGACCTATCATCATCCAATGACGAATAACTACAACTCTTCTATCGTACCGGCGATGTGCAAGCCCGACAGCGTTTATCCGACCGACGGAAATTTCTTTTTCACCCCGGTGGACACCGGTACTCTTTCGAATCGTTTCGTAAGTCCTTACGTCTGCGTGCCGCCGGTCAATCGTTACTATCCGATGAGTCAGACGGCCCAAGGAAACTCGACGATTTCGGCGTCGGCGCCCGGTCACGCTGCGAGGGTGCCAACGGGTCGCCTCATCGAGCTCGACACACCGTTGCCCGTTGCCAATTACGAACGAAACTTGAGCATCCCCAACGAGCCAGCGGTCAAGTCGTCGAAATCACGAATTCACGAGGGTGAGATGGACGAAGTGGACTTTCGTCGTTGTCTCGGCGACGACAGCGATCGGGCCGATTACGCGAGAGTCGAAAAGAAGCCAACCGGTAAACTGTCCCACGGCAACGACGATGGGAAAATTAACGAATGGGAATTCGTCTACAAGAGTCTGGAGAGCCTGGGATACTCGAAGGATCTCGGTGAGAGGGAGGACGTCCTCAGAAAGAAAGAATTGATGCTCGAAGCGAGAAATTCATCGAGAACGCAACAGAAGAGCTCCAGGTCGCTCGCTAACGTCGAACAGGACGAGTACGCGACTAGGTTTACCAAGAACGAGAAGAGAAAGGTTAAGAGTGGAAACGGCGGTAAAGGAACGAATTTCAACGAGGACGATTCGTCACCGGTCAATGGGCAGGATAGTCGCGGCCCGGCAATCAGGAAAACGGTTACTTCGGCGTGGCAGGATCCAGCGGCGTCGGCCGGCGACTCGACTGGCGAACGGGCGCACAAAAAATACAGCAACACTCTGCCGAGCTCGAGGTCTCTCTACAAAAGTGGAAGCGATCAGGCGGTAATAAAAAATGTCGATTCAACGAGAGACAATAAACAGTGCGGGCTCAGGGATACAGGTAGCAGATGGAATTGCGCTACTTGCACATTTTTGAATCCTTCAGGACGGGAAATTTGCGAAATGTGCGGCAAATCGAGACGAAAGGGGAACGAGGACAAGCCTCTGGCGAGCGGTGGGAAGGAATGCCCGACGTGCACTCTCGTCAACGAAAAGAATGCGGCCACGTGCGAGGCTTGCGGTGCTAGCTTGAAGGACTCGCCTACTTATATCTGAGAGGACCATTTTTTTTATTTTTTTTTTAGAACATTCGATTCGACACAGATGACGGGAAAATATATATTTGGTAGAATACGAGTCATCGACGGTTTAGAGTGAAAAACTCACCGATTCAGAGAAAATTCTGTCTACCGCACTGTAGGACTGGTTCATTCTTCTCCCGTAAAATTACAATTCCCGATGCTTCACGACGCACTAGAATTATTATATTTACTAAACTCGACGGAAGCTGCTTTTGGATTATACGCAGAGAAGTCGGGCGAAAGAGAAAAAAGACACTGTGGTACGTTTGTTTCCGCGAAACGGTAACAAACACGCAGGCCTCGAATCACGGCCTTTGCAACAGGACCTAAAGACAATCTACCTATGGAAAGAAAGAAACATTTTAAACTACTTTGTGTTAATGTTCTTGAAAAATGAGGGGAATTTCGTTCGATACATTATCTATCGAGTTAACGAGACAGGCGACGGAGTCATTGAGATAATTGAAATCGTTATCGTTGAAAGGAAAATGTAAAAAAAATTCCTTTTTTCGTCTAACTTTTTTTCGTATTTCAGTATTTTCGTTGCTTTCGGCCGTGATGAAAACCAAAAATTGCCTGTCGAAAGGAGCAAGAAATTCGGATTGGAGGGTTTTCTTCAGTTTATATTTATTTATATTATTTTGCCGATAGTACTAGTTCATTTTCGCAACCATTGCGTCCTTCGTGATTCTTATTCTGTTTTCTCTCGTTTTACGAGAACGTGCTAAACTATAATGAGATGCATGGTGAATTTATACGAATCCGAAATCTTGAGTCTGAGTCTCCCTGAACAGAGGAGGCGTATTGAAAAATAGCTCGTACATTACTTACCGAAGTTTTTTTTTATTTACCAACTTTATCATTGCTTCTGAGCTTTTTCCTGCTTTTTGTATTTATTGTTATCATTATAACATAGATATGTTATTCTACGTGAAAAGGGCGACTTTGTTATTTTGTTACGACGAAAGTCAATACGGAATGTAGGTATAGTATACACACTATCGTTATGAATATTATGGATATTTATCTCTTTTCGTTTCCGAATTTCGCATCGACGAGTCCGATCGCTGGACGGTATCGTTAAATCTCACAAACTCAAAAAAAAAAGTGTAATACATTTATTTTTTAATTTAATTCTCTGCAGCCAAGGACAAATAGATAAATCTACACGTAGTCACGAACGAATTTATCTTCGCTGTGCGCGTTAGAAGAAAACAAATGTAATTTTATAGCGAAAAAGTTTGAGAAAGGCGAAAGGTCTACTGTACGTAGCGTATCCGATAGTACAGTATAAGATTTTTATGGCAGCAATGGAATTTGAAATTGCTCGCTCTCAAAGCCTGTTGTAAAGAGAAATAATACATTTGTATAAAGTTTGATGAGACGATGATTCTGAATACGTTTTTGCAAATTTATTCCCACGCACGATTCTTTCCCTAGGTTAAAATTCCGGTATTTTGTTTCTTTTGAATTTAATATAGAGACGATAAAATTATAATTCTTTGAATCGTATATTGCAATTAATGCCACCGACCATTTTTCACCGTTTTGGAAATGATGCAGCCAAAAGAGGAAACGCGTGAGTTAATGCTGTTTAAATTTTATTTTCATTACAATCGAAATAAACATCCGTAGAAAAGCTTTCTTTCTTCAACAAGTATCAACGCCATCGTAAACATATACTGCATCCCCGGAACAGCGGTGTAAAACCTTTTATGATCAAGCCATAAGCGATTTCACCCAAGCGGCTGCGATATGCGAAACATTTTTTCATCCGGTTCAACGCTTCTTCAATATTTATGATGCGCGCATTTTCAGCAATGTCTCCAACGATTTCATCGCAGCTTGGTGAATCTTCTTATCCAATTTGTCTGTAAATAAAATCATAGCATATTTTGTTGTTTAATTCGTGTTTTATTTGTAAATAAGGTACGTCTCCCTGCAAGACTCGGTCGTGCCTGGAAGCTCAAGAGCTGCACAGTGATTTCTCAAAGTGACAAGCTTTATTTGTGAAACGTTGTTTTTTTCTTTGAATAAAAAAGTGTCCTTACATATCTTGTGCTGTCCTTGCATGGGAAACTTCAGTCGTAATTCGTGAAAATCTTGGCAGATGAAGACGTAAGGACTTTCGCTGTCTCCGTCCGGGTAAATACGACGGTACTCTTCCTGAGGCAGAACATCGGTCACCGTCACGCAACCCAACAGACACCCCGTTGGATAACTGTCCGGAAATTTTATGTTCTCTAAATCAAAATAAATTATCCGTAAGTATATTAAAACTTCACAGCAACATTTCACAGAAACGCGGAGTAAAAAAGATCATTGCTTATTTACGAAATAAAAAAAAATCGTTGATTATTTAAATCCGTTAAAGAAATGAGTGAAGAAAATACAAACCGTTGAGCAAAACTCTATAGCGATTTTCCATCGTGGAAATATCCTCGGTCGCGGGGATTTTCGACGCGGCGGCGATCCAGAGACGCCCGCGATGGGACGAGTACCAATCTCTTCCCTCGTGACTTGACGATGAAAATTTATATATTTTTTTAATCGATTTTTTACTGTTTGCTCGCTTATTTTACTCGTTACTCACGTTTTAAGTCCGGCAACCAGAAGCGACGCGTACGGCTGATGCATACTGAGGCAGACACCTTCGTCCACCATTTCCTTATACTCTTTGTCTTGGATCCGATTGCAGTAAGCTGTTTGATTTGCAAACTTTGATCCTACGCTTTTATTCGAGTTCAGCAAATTCATCTCGACGTACTGGAAAAAGAAAATCATTAACATAATTCGTTTGTCGTCCCGAAGAAAAAAATCGACTCCCGATACGTGAAAAAAATATGCAAAATAAACGATTCATTATTATATATAACAGAACAAATTTTATAGAATCGGATAAAAAAAGAAAATAAATTGCCCACCGTTGGCCGATCGAATTCTATCGTAGGGCAGACATTCGCGTCGTTCGACACTTTGGCCATCATCGATTCCGCGGACTCGCGTAATTCCGCGTTAAACGCATCGTCGAAATCCTGAACTTCCTCCAAGACTTCTCTTCCCGCAAAATCGAGCGTGACCTTTCGCGTAAGACGCGACTGATGCTTCATGTTTCTAATCTCTTCCTCGCGTTTCTGCATCTTTTCACGCTCGGCGCCCGTCAACCAAACGCTGTTGCTGGATTGGTAATAGTCATTCTCGTCGTCTATGACCTCGGTCCTTCGAGCACTAAAAAATAAAAAAAATTCACGGAAAATTAGGCTGTTATTTTATTATGACGATAAAGGAAAAGATGCAACATCGTTCTATTTTTTTTTCTTTCGCGTAGTTTTCGTTAAAAAAATGTCGACGAACCTGTTCCTATCGTATTCCAGAAGTTTATCCCTGTGCTTGAGCGCGGCGTCCGAAACTCTGACGATTTTTTGCTCCATCAGTTTATTGTAGAGACTGTCGGCCTGCTTGGTCTTGCTCGAAAGAATTATCTGTTGGTCGGGCGTGCAAACGATCGTGCCGCAAAACAGGCAGGGCCCCGCACGCTCCTGGGCGCAAACTATGCGACCGCATGTCAAGCAATTATTGACGAGGGAGTGCGTCTTTGCCTCACAGTCGCATTTGTTTCTTCCTACGAAGGCAATAATTGATCGAATAAACAAAAATTTTACAACAGAATAATTTTTAGTAAAAGAAAAAATTCAAACCGGACCTTTCAGTAAAACGATTTGTCTATCTTTGCCCTCTTGAGAATAAAGATTCACGAATTTAGTCTTTTTCTTTTCGACTCTTTCGACAGGCTTTTGAATCTCTTGCGCTGCGATGGGCACTTGGTTCTCCTTCGATTTTCCCTTTTTCTTATCGTGCTGTTTGGGCGCGAAATTCTGCTCGTTATTTTTTTTGTTACCCGACGTCGCGGCGGCGCACGAAAAACGTGCTTTCTTGAAGTCAACGACGAATTGTCGGTGCTTGGGGTTGCCGAAATCGAGCAACGTTTTCAGGTACTTGTCCACGTCTCGTTCGTTTTCCATTTTTATGATGATTCTGAAAATTATTAAACAAGTCGTGTTAGATACGATTTTTTCGATGCTTTGCTAAATTCTACTTTCAATTTTGAATTTTTGCGTCTTAAGGTAGTTTTTTAAGTTGTTTCGCGGTCGGTTTGAAGGGTCGTCTGAATCGCATTCATTTCACATTTCGGTTATCGACTGAGTCGTCTCTCATGAGCTTAAGGTGATGTGGTATGACCCCCCACCCACGTGCCCCGCGCGCAGTTGGTAACAAAAACTGTACTGAATGCCGTTTTAAGACCGCAGACCGGTGAGAAAAAAAATTTTATCTCCCGCCTTTTCCGATTCCCCAGGGAAAAACTATTTTCTTTTTCGTCGGCGGACTGCGGTCTCAGAACGGCATTCAGCACAGTTTTTGTTACCGACGGCGCTGTTTCGCATGACCTTGAATTCGAGGCGATGTAAAACCGACTCGGTCGGTACCAAGTCAGTGTCCGCAGTTTTCTCTGAAGCGGTAAAACTCTCCGTGTAAAAGCCAATTATGATCGTCTGCGAAACAAATAGTCCTATGAGCTTCTGTTATCGTATAAGCTGCTTTCCAGCGTAATCATCAGCCGGGAAAAACTGCATTGCAGTTTTATTTTACCGACCGAGCGGAGTTCGCCATAACCTATGTCAAGGATATCGACAAACTTGTTCGGCAATTGTTTTTAGTTTTCCTTCTCCCTTCAATCATAGATTTCCCGTTGAGAAATGAATCCGTTGGGCTGCTGCTTAAGTAATTCCAGTAATTTTTGTAATTCAATTGAACGTAAAGAAACCCGGAGCTTCAATTGAGGTTATGCGATACGCTCGTCTGAATTGTAATATTTGTTATATCTTACTGCACCATGTCGTCGGGAACTTTGAAATCGAGAAGTTCCGACAGAGAATTCTGTGTCCATTTGTCCATTTTGTCTTCAGATTGGATTCTCTTCTTTCTTTCGGTGAACGACTGTTTGTTTACTTCCGCGATTGCCCGCACAGATGCAATAAGAAACGATTCGATGAAGTGTTTCGCCAAGTGTCACGACCCGTTGTAATGCGTGCGAGCGCTCGCTGGCGACGAATTTCTCACGAATGGCGCGATGATTCAAACAATCGTTTTACTCCTTTATCAAATGTACTATCCGAAATATGCACGCCTCATCCAACTTATCGTAGATTCATCGACGGGCACGGCCAAACCCTTTCAGCAATTCCAATTAGTGTTGGAACGTAAATTTGATCGGGAAATAAATATAATAAACAATTCAAAGCAGTTTTAGAAAATTAATACAGGCCTTTTGCATTTTCCAAGAGAAAGTTATTTCTCTGTATGTCTAGTTTTTCCTCGCAGATCTGGAAATAAAAATACACACCGTTTAACGATATGTGTCCGAACTATTTACCGTTAGGAAAAATAAAAACAACAAAATAATCTTCTCGTAATTGGCACAAGCGAATTATGTTCTGCGAGACGATGTTGAACAAGAAAACTTGAGAACTTTTGCGTAGGTCACTGTGAATAGGGAAATTTCAAGGCCTTCGCAGTTGCTTGGCCAAACGGATCTTCCTGCACTTAAATTTGCATACCCCGGATCATTACAATGCGCGATACCCAACTGTCGCGCATACTGTCCTACAGCGGTATGCATACATGTATATACACATAACGTATTCGTCGAGTAACACGACGTTCTCAATTTCTGCGCGTTCTCGTTACGCAATGAGAGATTCATCTGTCAGTGTCCCAGCAATTTTCACTCATAAAACACCCCATTAGTGACTTCTAACGTTCTACCAAAAATTCTTTCTACAATTTTTTAAACATTTCTTGTTTTTCTTCCTTCTCAAAAATGTAGGGTTTAATTGGCCTTACATGTTCACGACTGTTCATTTGATTTTTACACATCGGTGAATATAGACGCCTGCTCAAGTAATTCGAGAATGGTCGTCCGAATGGTACGCCAATTTACCATTGGACATATTCCAATCGTTATCCCAATGGTTTTTTTCTGAATGGTGACCAATCGTTCATTCTCATAAGGAATGAACTACATGTAATTAATAATCAACAGTCGGTACATGGTTCATTTTACCTGCACAAATAACACTGGAACTCGTCAAAAGCCACTCTCGAACTCGGTCTTTTCTACCCGCCGGTTTAGAGTTACTTCCATGTAGTTTTACACATCTGGAGTATATTGAAAATATTTTTTTTTAATGTTGATACGCTTGGCGGGTGTTACAACAAAATGTTGTCAACTTCCAAATGCGTTACATGTGGATACGTAAAATTGTTGTGGTATAGTGAAACGGCGGTGTGCAACGTTTTGTCTGTTGATAAAGCAATTATTACATATTTGCGGTGTAAACTTGAACGAAGACACGAACGTTTGTTACTTTTTTTTGCGGCGTACGATTGGAGACGCCTCGATGCGATACACGAGTACGGTACAAAAATCCGGTGCTAGTTCAACTCACCATGGAGACCAAACACGGAATAACCATATCGAGCGTGCAACCGGGTTCCGCGAAAGTTCGGCATGCGAGGAAAGCGAGAAGATAAAATGTTTAATTTATCGGTCACCTCCAATCTCACTACTTTGCAATTAAAATCGGAAATGTTGTGCAATGTATTACTTGCTAAATCTAAAATCAAACTACAATAGTTGGTTTCGTCAACTTTATTGCATTTCTTACAGTTTCAAAATCTGATTTTTTTTCTCCCCGAATCACTTCATGATCTTAAAAATCGATGGATTAAGAAAAATTAAAAAAATATTTATACGGAATTGAATAACTACATTTTTTTTCATTTTTTTCGACGGTAAATCGATAAAGTTCGTATCCGTCTTATCTTCAATCGAAATGGGGGATAAGAACGGCCTTCTCCTGAAGTTCCTCAACCGTCACGAATCGAGAATGTTTTTATCGTCGTATTGCTCAACATTTTTACGTTGTCGGCCAGTGAAAGAGCATCGTAAACAAAAAAGCACAATAACGTTTTTTTTTTGTCTTTCACTATAATATTTCCGTTGTGGTATAGCAAAAAAAAAAAAAAAAGAAAATATCCGACGCCAGACTACATCCGTCGCGATAAGGCCAAGAAGAAGCACGAAGTGGAAAGTATATTCACGATGGTTTTAAACAGAGCGATGAGAAGCTCGCTTCGATGATTGCGTGCACCACTTTTCATTCTATACAAACATACTTTGTAATCAGCGGCGGTTCTCCATTCCAAAGTCTCTGCGTTGCTAGGCACCATGTATGACGGATGTTAAATAAATAATGCGCTATTTTCGCCTAAACAACGATGACAATAATAACTACACGTTATTTTGCGAATTACCGAGAGCGGCAATGAGTTGAGAAGCTATAATAAATACGCCTCACATGTCTATCGTCATACGTCACCGGGCGCGGAATATGTGTGCGCTTACCGCACACATTGCATGCAAATACTAGTGACTACTCAAGATTCCAATAATAACAACAACGATCATAACAATAATGACAATAATAATAATAATCATCGGCGTGCGGAATGAAAAAGAAGCTTCCGAAGCGGTTGAACAATGAAACATGCAAGGACATTTGATTATTTAACATTTTGTCGCTGATATATCTGTTGAAATTGCAGTAAGAAATACATTTCTTTTTTGCGAAATGTAAACTTCATTTTTTCCGGATTGAGAAAAAAATATTCGAAGGATAAAAATAAACTTTTCCGTTTAAAGATTTTCTTAATGTGAATTATTCGGCAAATCAGGTCGGCCGCGTTTTCCTTTTAAAAAAAATGAATAAAAAAATTGAAAAATCAAAAAATGAAGAAAAACTAATGGGGCCAAGGTGATCGCCTGCAGGAGTCATCTTCATCTTGCCTACTTCATTAGAATTCGTCGACATTAGCATATCCACATCGATGAATAATTTGCATGAAATCGTTCGATCGTGCATGTGAACCGAAGTGGTTTATATTTCTCGGATCCTTCGACGGCCGGAATTATGGTATACGAACGAGGCTCGAAATATCGACTCGTATTGGCGGGCGGATTTACGGTATTCGGAAACACCTGTAAGTAACGTTCCGATGTGAAGGTCGGTCGGTCAATGTCGTATTTTGAATACTCATCGATTGTTCATTTGCTCGATTTTCCGAGCAACATCGATGAAACTGTGAACCCAAAAGTTTAATTTTTTCTTATCTGGAATCGTTAAAAGAAATTCTACAAACTTATCCTAATTCTAATTCTAAGAATTTTTTTAAATCTGTTAGGTAACATTTAGGGATCGATCGTGCGATTCGTGATATTCTTATAGACGCGATGTATCGCTGCCGATGACACGTCCAGTTTCTCCGTCATCGTCGAAAATAAACTTAACGCATTATCGGGAAGACATGCCAGTCCGCAGTTGGTGTGCATAACCATCTCCATTTTTTTTTCTTCTCTTTCCGTATTACTTAGTTGTTAGCGCGACGAGATTGTGAGAACGAAAAAATGACGAATTATCGCATCGCTCTGACCTACGCGCATTCTCCCCGCGTCGCGGACAGTCCGTTCGCAAATAACAAAAATAATTTCGTGTTCAGAAAAAAAACCGAAGAAATGCTGCAAATCAAATTTGCACATAACCTCTCTTCGTCCGCCGGACCGCGTACTGTTTTGAAACTGAGCCGGCATTGTTCGACTGTGACCGGAATATTCTGCATATCGTCCGCTAGACGTCACGTACAGATATACAAATGCGAGAAAAAAAAAATGATGTCACTTAGCAACAAATTAGACCCACTTCATTGCGCGCAACACGTGAATTTCTGCGTCGCGTCCGGCTGCGTCCGTTACCGGACCGGCATAAATACTCGACGCCTAACCGCGTTACAATAGAATGTAACTATCGAATGAAAAAAACCAACACCGTCCGCTTTCGTCCGACGAGAACATCGTTCGAGTAATTCGTTGAAAAAAAAAAAAAAAAAACATTTCACGTCTATATTTGCAACAGGTAAACAGTGCGAATTCACCGGTTGTATCACTCGTATTTCCCACATGCACACACCGTCAACGCGATAGGTGGAAATCATGCATATCGCGAAACGAATTATAATCGTCCGTGACGTCACGAAGCGAGACACTCGAGAGCGCGCGGCGATTGGCGGGAGAGGTGGCGAGTGGAAGGCGCCCGCTCGTTCGTTCCGCGATCGCTTCGAGGCCGGATAGTCGAGACCGCGAGACCGGCCACTACGCATCGTCATCGTCGTGGCTCGACGGGGCGACGAAAAAAAATCTCTCGTCCGTGAAAAGAAAAAGTCTCTCGCGCGCACATGATCGATCGATCGAGCATTGAAAGTTTTTAGAGGCCCAGGAGTACTGAAAAAAATAAAATAATAACACGACAATTAAATAAATATTAGAACGGTGATATTTATTGTAATTAAGTTACGTGTTTTTCTGTGACGTGACTGAAAAAGAAAAAAATATACATATTAAAGGAAGTGAATTTTTTTGAAGTTCGAGTGGTGGTTTTTTTTATTTGTTTTTCGCCCGTGTGGTTTTTCGTCATTGCGGAATTTATCGACGCTCGAAAGGTAATACCTTATAAATTTATTAGTTACAAATGTTTTTTTTGTTTTCTTTACGAATTATTGTGATTAGTTACGATCATCGAGTTAAATATAATTACGATGCGACGAAAAGTCTGTAACTTGGTATTTACTTTTTTTAATGTCGGGATTGAACTTTTTATTTTTTAGGAATTTCTATTATTGCCCTACGCGGTGACGCGTAATTTCTTTGACACCTACGTTTTGTATCTAATGTATCGCTTGTAAGAAAGTGTCGAGGAATTCGATTTAGCTGCTACTTACTGTTACGTAAGTTTCTATCGCCTCCCCGAACGACAAGCGCGACTGCCTTACGCTGTCTCGCATTATAGTCTTAGCATTTCGCTTTTTCTTTCTCAGTCACCATCTTCGTGTCGACGGCTTAAGCGGTACGTGTCGCGCAACCCGATAATTATAATGTCGCGTGCGGAACGTTTTGTTTTATCGCCCCCTATAAGCGCTAAATTAATACAATTTTCAATGACGCGGTGTGCATATTAAATTTCAAGAGTCTTTCCGATCGATGATCGAAATTGAAGAATTTTTTTATCGCTTCTAAAATCGATCCGGGAGGTTAATCAGTAACTTCTATATCATTGTTATGCAGATTTTGTGGGAACTGTTTTTTTTATGGTCACCGATTAGTGAGCGATGAAGTTTTCCAATGATTCTCAGCGATGTCTTATTTTTTTTTTGTTTCACCGCTGCAACGACCGCATATCGAACTTTGTTCAAGTCAACCTCGTAGTCAGCTAGCCTGTACTGTCAATGAATCATCGTCCATTTACAGAGCCACATATTTGCTTCGGATATACTTACTCATAAATATATACAAAATAACTCGAGATTTTACTTGGGGGATTGTCAATTTACGATTAAATCTTTGTAGCCGACTGTTTAGGCGTCGAAAATAATCGGGGCGATTTTCCAAGTAACGCCGTTATAACTTTCGCTCAAAGTCGAAAAAAATGCGCGAGCGCAGGGCCTTGTTTTGTTATTAAACAAAACAAAAAATAGACTTAGCCGTCGTTGATTACATAGCTTCTATAAAAATTATTTAGCTTTTTTTTGTTATAACAATTTTGTAAAAAAAAAAATGTTTGTTGTAAAAATTATGTAAACAATTTTTTTTGGTTATAAAAATTATTTAACTTTTTTTTTTGTTATAAAAATGTTGTAAGAATTTTTTTTAATACAAATTTTGGACCTACATTTTTTTTTTTTTGTAGATTTTTTTTTGTTCGGAAGTGAATAATCGATCTTACCGACGAAACGATATTGTTTAGGATTTAATACCGCTCGAAGTTGGAAAGACAGACCGGCACCCTCGATTCCCGAAATATCGTCGAAAATAGAGCGCCACGTCGCGTTTGCAATGTCGTCCCCCTTGTCTGCGCCACCTTTGGATCATTTGGATTTAGTCCAAAACGATCGCTGCACTTTTTTTTAATGCTGCATAAGAGAGCAATGATTCCGGTTATTTTTACGAAACTTCTTGACGTCTTGACAACGATTTTTTTTTCTTACAGTGAAAGCTTTGTTTTTGTGGAAAATAAGATAGTTTTGCGCGACGCACGTGCCAACATTTTCGGAAAAACGTGTTGAGTGTTTTCGGCGGCACAATTAAATGAGAAAAGCCCACTTTCTTCGATGGATTTGTGATTCCCGTTCGATTGGATGAATCAATAAACTTCCAAGCCTAATCGAATAAACAATAAGCGACAGCCCGAGCACGCTCAGCTAGCATGGAAACGATCGGGGTGCTCTTGAATAAAAAACAAATAAAAAAACATAAAATCCAGAACGACGTACAGGAGGAAACAAAAGAACCTACGAAGCGGTACACTCGATATGGACTTAACGCTTTCGCGATCGACCGTACTTTTTATTGCCCGTGACTCGCCGAGTTCGTAGAGTCTATTTATAGTGAGAGAAAAAAAAAACAAAACGGTAGCGCCCTCGAAGCCGTGGCACACGGGTCACGAGATGCGTTCCCTATAGTTCCGAGGTCGTGGCGTGTTTTCGTGCCGAGACTTTGTGCAAACTTTGGTTCTCTTCAACGCTCACTTACCGATTCCTATCTAATCGGGTAATGAATCCTCTCTCTCTGGGTCGATAAATTTACCGAGACTCGGATCGACTTCGGACCTGAAGTAAGCGACTGACTAAGCGCCGACGATAATAGAACGGTGGGCCAACTTAAAAAAAAAAAAAATCAAACGTGCAAGAAATACAACATGGCGTCCCTAGGACGACAACAGTTGAACGGTATGTGAAGTAACGTGGTCGATAATAAAAATACCAATGTTATTTTTTTTAATGTTGCTGAAACTTTAGCGTTCGAAGGAAACAGCAGCCCACTGTAGAATCGATAGACGCAGTTGCGGTTTGTTTCGATTGCACAAGAAAGTTTCAGCAGCCTGGCGAAAGAAGCATTATAGTTTTTATTATCGACTGAACGCGGGACGGCCTGGTGTGAGGGTGTTGCACACCTTTTCACATCATCTTAATCCGGAGAGGCGATGCCAAAATCGTCGATGTTGGATCGAATCAACAACTCGTTGAGTTTCATTCTATTTTCGTTGGGCAATAAAGTTTCAGCACCATAGAAAAAAATGGTATTACCGTTTTCTTTTACAATTAAACGAAAACTGTAACGAATGGCATTCGGAGATGGATAGGCATTTCGCGACAAAGCAACGGCGGATGTAGATTTCAATACCGCGTCCGATGATACTTCGCTTTTACCCCAAACGTCAACCATTTTTATACGGCATTGATTCGACAAATGCAACCAACTATCTCGCACTCATATGTCACGTGGTACATATTTCACCTCGCCTTAAGAGCATGTGAAACACTGTGGAGTGCGGGAGGGATAGCATCAGTGGCGCTCTCGGCGGAGCGAGAGAGACACGCTGAAAACGTGCTTCACACGCTCTTAAGGGCATGTTTTTATATGAACATGTTTTTTTTTTTTTTTTTTCAAAACCGGTGCCAATACAATTTTGGTGTGAAAAACAATGGGTCTATGTTTTCGGTATCGTTGTAGCAGGTTTTAATGCTTAGCGTCACAGTTTTGCCCCGGTCTACCCTACCACATCACCGTAAGCTGCAAAGACGCCGCCAAAATCGCCGATGTTGGATGGAATTAACAAATCGTACAGTGGTATTCAATTTCCATCAAACTATGCAATTTTAGCACCATCGAAAAAAGTAGCATTACAGTTTTCATTACCGATCGAGCGCGGGTCAGGTGCGAGGGTGGGTGTTTCGCATCAACTTAACCCGTAGAAACGACGCTAATATCGCCGATGTTGGATCGACTTAACAACTCGTCCAGGTCCGCTCGTATGTGGAACGGAATATCGAGACTGCACGACGTGCGCGTGTCGGGCGTGTTAAAACAGAAGCGGGCAACAAGCGTGGTCGTACCCAATTGAGCTAATTGTGTTTGTTGGACGACTCAGCGGGAATCGATTCAGACATAACGCCGCCAACCGCTTCTGCCTAGCAATTAAGAAACAACGAGAAAATCATAAAATTACGAAAAAGCAGTTTCAACATTTTTTTCAAATCAGTGCATTTCGCTATCCGATAAAACCAATAGCTATCAAATTGATGAAAAATAAACATTGAAAACTATTGATGTTCTCGTTTTATTTAAGATACATGCGACGAACATGAATTTGTTAAAATGCAATTTTATATAATAATTAATATTTTATTAGAAATATAATAATAATTGTAACTCGCAATTAACGCTTCGATGCTCTTGTGTTTTTCCAGGCTCCTAACTCGTAAGGTGAATCGTTTCGAGTCGGGCACCTCGCACACATTGTGTTCGTCAGCGAGAAGTAACGAGAAGAAGATAGACGATAAACGAGGATGGGACGAAATTGCGGGTGATCGTGACACAGATCTAGAGGATATTATTACAGTTACCACGCGTCGAGAGGGACCCAACCGATGCGCCGGGACGGTTCTGTTGGACATCGAAATAACGACACGGGACGTTTTTCTTTCTTTGCGAACCGAACGATCTTTTTTTTTTTTTTACTTTTTTTATTTTGTAACTTCGTCGGTAAATAATGTCGCGACGGCCGAGTGTCTCGATCTACGACTATCCCGAGGACTTAAATCCCTTCAATGACGACTCGACACCGAGCACCGCCAGGCATATCAATGGGGAAACGAAAAATCCCGTCAAGGAACCGAAACACAAATTTTGGACGTTTGGACGGAATAAGAAGAAACAGAGATCCAACAGTTTTTCCATAAAAAGTACATGGTAAGTTCAATTCGATGAGTCGATTGGGCAAAACAATATTTTCGTACACATTAAATGATATTAATCGAAAATCAATTTATTGAAGAAAGTTATTAAGACAAAAAAATTGGTGATGTCCATAATCGTGGTTCGACGAACTTGAACTCCTGTCGCGAACTTTATAGCTGCAAGATGCGATTCGGTGAGCGTCACCTGAAACTGGCATGTGTCCAGAGAGGACAGGAATAAACGGGGGCGATCCGAAATGCCCGCCACTTGACCATCATAAAAAATAGACTCGAACTTGAATGAATTCCTCAATCTGCGATTCACTTTGTGGCTCTAAATTCGTGCGGGTTCTCGTTGTATTCTCGTGATTTTCATCAATAATTATCAATGAAATTTTTTTTTTAAATACAAATTTGTCATTCATAGAAAACGATTGATTTTTGTTATCCGCGAACTTGGCTTAAATGGACATCTGTTAGAGAAATAAATATCGCTTTGGAGTGCGTCTGGATGGATGGAATGCACAGACAGCCGCTCGTAGCCATCTCGAGCAGCAGGGAGTTAGCCTCGGAGAAGTTGGAGCCTATTACACTTAGTGTACCGATGAATGGGAGTTATTTTCGACATTGACCAGTGAATAGCAATGGCCAGAATTAATAATCCACCTATAGTCGAATTCGAGCTTCTTCCTTTTTATGTTTAGCCGAAGTCGACCATCCACAAAATATTTCAGTTTATCATACGCCTCGTCTGTATCCACGCCGTTTTTTCTTTCACTTTAATTACATTGTTTTAACCAATTTAATTTGAACCAATATTTAATTCTGATTTTCCTTTAGGCACTAAAAATATTTTACAAATTTACACGTGAACATTTTTTTTTTTACGAATATATATATCAAAGACATGTTTTATGTGATTTTTTGTCGGAATATAATGTTTTTCAGATTTTTCCACGGAAGTTATTATTATAATTTTTTTTAAACATTATTCGTGACAGAATTTTGTTCCGCGATGCCCATTCATGTGGTTTACGGTATAGGACGTACCACACCTGTGAATTTGCTACTCGCAACTTTTCTATCGATAATTATTATATCTTGGGGCACAGATTTAAGGTATGACGTCGAAGAGCCACGCACTGATAAATCCCCTCGGGTTTGCTCTACAGACAAGACTCTGTACAATCTATGAATACTATCTACGTGCCGTTGAATTTATCGCGGACGTTCCGTATCACGATTATATGTACAGCGGAACGATAAAGTTAGATAGTTCACTTACCGTCGAAGCAGTATCGCGAATCTTATCTCGAGTCGCGCGGTCAGTATGAACCATGTATTTACAGCGACGATCGGCAAACTTCCAGACGAAGCGAATTATTATCGATACTAATTTCCCACTTCCGAGAATATTATTTTCATCGCGTTGCATCACACGCGACTCGTCTAATTTATTTTTTCCTCACAAAGGAAGCTATGTTTTCGTTAAAAACAATTCGAGATTTCAGTTCCAAACCCGTTGGAATAGCAGTGCTATTAGTAGTTTATTAATGCTCGAATAGTACAAAACGTCGACACAATTTTCATGGAAATTGTTGCCCGATTTGAAATTTTGAGATTTTGTATTCTTGAGAGAACAATGAAAATGGGGTAGTAGTTTCAACTTTTGTAAATTTTGAGCAGTAATCTTAAAACTGCACACAATTATGTACACACAGACAAACGCAACAGCTGTGCGGAATTTACCCTCTGTATCTTCGTCACTTCATAGCAGTAAAAAGACGAACGACCTAGAAATGACAAGACGATCTGCAAATTGCGTTCACACTGATGAAAATTGAGCGAAGACACACGTGTTACAAATCCTCGAGTAACAGTTTATCTGCTGCCCTCGTTGCTCCGCAAATATATCAGTTCGCACAGAAGTCAAACGATTGGAATCGTCGAGGTCGGTGCGCCACATTGATATAGTTGACCAAAGTACGAGATCGCCTCTATAAAAAAAAAAAAAAATTGAAAATTATTCCAACTAATGCTGTTTATTCGGATGTCAATACTAATCCAGAATAGTATGGAAACCTACGAAGTATGTTAAGTCTACGTGCGTCAACAGTGATTTTTCTGATCCGCAGTCAATTCGGACCGATTAAAATCGATTATTGCTGATCCGTTGCAATTAAATGTTCTCTGTACAGTATCGACCAATCACCGAAGTCTCTCAATAAAATTCTAGGCCTAAGTCAACTAAGAAGACAGCACATAAAAAAAATATTTATATTTCTTTTGCAATTTTATTTTTATTTCATATTTTCATTAACTTGTTTTCGCCATCTTCTTTTTCCACAATTGATGATCGTGTCTCGTTATTTCTTCGTATTATTTTTAGCGCTAACGCGATTTTCATCCGTTTCAGGAGCGGCTTATTCGGCAAACGGAAAGATTCCCAGGAAGTCGAGATAAGAAAGCCGACGATCGCAACAGGTTCGTGTAAGAAAAAAAAATCACTACAAAATTTCAATTACCTTCATGAAAAATTATTTCATTGACGTCTATTAATTATAAAAAAAAATTATTTATTTAAATCAATTAGTTTCGTCGACTTACAAGAGAGGAACGTATAACGGATATCCGGTAGCTCCAGCCCGACTGTCGACGGATCAGCAGGAATTCGACGAGGCCCTCGGTACATTGACTAGACGAAGAAAATACACGTTCGACAACTCGTCCAGATACGGCTCCAGCTTGACGGTCAATGGTGATCCCGGAAGAATATACGAAGGAAGTCCACAAGACACGACGGCTTCGATTATGGGAGATCTCACTCCCAAACCACCGGCTAGACGGTGACATTTTTTTTACAAAAAAAATTTTTTTTTAAAATCTTCTTGAAGCTAACACATTTTTTTAACAAAATGCGCAGGTTCGGTCAGATGAGCCCGAAAACGACGGACAAGCTACCTCCGCTCGATTTCAACGGTAAAGAAAGTACGAGTAATGAAAACGTCGTTCTTGAGGAAAGAGGATCGGACCAAACACCAATACCACCAAAGTGGGTATCTGTTTCGCCACGCGTTCAATCCGATTTTTTATATTAATACGCATAATAACGAATATATCGTTAATATTTATTTATCGTTATATTTATTTTATACGTATTACAGACGGGGTGGACCAAGAGCATCTCAAAGATCGATCGTTCCCGCTTCCTTCAACGGAGAAGATGTTACCCTGACCGACGAAAACGAAAACGTCCCGGAAGACTACGTGTTCAAGAGATTCAGTCACGACGCCATAAGAAAGTCAAATTTGTCGATAAACAGTTGCATTTCCGTCGGAAGCACAGTCAGCGCTTACGGGCGGAAGAAGCGCCGAGCACCCCAACCACCTCGACTCAAAGAGCCGTTGGAATCACCCAAAGTAAGGATATCTTCGTTCGCACATCTTTTTTGCAACCCTGTCTTCGTCGATTTATCATCGATATCGTTTATAATTTGTTTGTTTTAATTTTTGCAGGAAATAAGCGTAAACCCGTCAGAAGCCGAGGAACGAAATGGCGAACTGCAAATCGTCGAGTCAATAGACATAGCCAGAGTGACGGAAAATATCGACGAGATGACGAAGAGAAACAGAGAGATGGACGACAACTTCATTCCAGCGAGTGCGAGTAGGAACGAAAACGAAAAGGGAGAAAAGGACGGAAAGGAAGAAAAGGACGAAAAGGAAGAAAAGGAAGAAAAGGAAAGAAAGAAAGAAACTAATGTTGCCAACGGAAGCACTTCTTCTTCCGGTGAGATAACCGATATGCCAGTGAGGCGAGAGGAGAGAAAGATTTCAAAGCCCCGAAGAAGTTCGAAAGAAGAACCGAGAGAAGGTAGTGACGTAAAAACGAGGAAAATATCGTCCGAAGAAAGATTGATCGCTGCTTCGGAGAAATCGACGAAAGACGATGTTTCGTCGTCGAAGAAAAATTGCGAAGTCGAGGCGGAAGTCGAGGTCGAATTGAGACGAGATTCGGGAGCTGAGAAGATCGAGATTATCAAGGAAGTCGGAGTATCGTCGGACACGGAAGAATATCCGTTAACTCGGCGCACATCGTCGGGGAATTTGTCGCGAAGCGATAGTTTCTCGGTGAAGGACGAGATCGAGAAGATCGAGCGCCAAATCAAGCTTCTGGAGGAGCGAAAGCAACGGGACGACGGCGAGGCGGAAGTCAACGAAATTAACGATCGCAGCGATGCGAGAATATCGTTGCAGGAGACGCGAAAGAATTTCTTTCGAAACATGGTCGACGAGGACCGGGTGAAGGTCGAGTTGCGGGAATTGCCGAGGGAACAGAGGGAAATAAAAGTGATCAGATTAGAAGATCCTCCGGTTGCCGTTGACGGACCCAGGGAACCCGTGAAGGTCATTGAGCTTCACATTTCGGAACCGATAAAACGGAAACCCTCGATCGTCGGCGATCGAGAGGTGAATCCAATTCCTAAGCCCAGAAGACACAGCAATTTGGGATTGGAGTCCAAAGAGTCGAGGCTTCGTGACAGAGGCGAAAACGACAACGATGACAAAAGGGGAAATTCATTGTGATTACGTCTCGGAGGAATTTTATCTTTTTTATGAAATTCAGAAATTTGTGAGAGATTAAGATGATGTGATTTTTAAAGCTCGTGCGAATGTCCTCCATGGCCGAATCACAAAGGAAGAAAAATAAATTACAACGATATCTAACAGGCTGGAAAAGAGATAATGTTTTAACGCCGATTTTTAATCATCAACGGCAAAAGGAAGTTATTTACAAACAAACAAACAAAAGCGGTAGCTTATAAAACGTGATAATCCCCTTGTGAAGTTAACAAATGTTATGATACACAAATGCATACGTAATTTTTTGTTTCTACGTGAACGGCAGTTGTTTTATCAGTTTTTCAGAATAAGAAATAATAAACGCAGTCGTGCCAGTTGCCTTGTTGAATAATTTTATGTGATTCATAGCTCGTCGAGTCGCAAATGTTGATAAATCAATAATTATTATATCACGCATAGAGTAATGTATCATGTATACCTAGCATTTTCATTATTTATTGATACGAAATAAAATATCTACAGAATAATAAAATACAAGACCACGAAACACTCTCATAGAAACTCAAAGCACTGACGGACACGTATATTTCGAGTGTCGATGAGTGTCCAGCAGTGTTATGTGAGAGACTCTACGGGAGGCTCTAACATTTGACTTTCATATATTAATCTCATTTTTCGATCGGAAGTGACGTCACACCAGAAATACGTTACTTCCGATCGAAAAATAATATTTTCAAACTGAAAGTGACGTCACAATGAAATTTTTCAAATTTCTCTGTAGATGTCACTCCCGATTTAAAAGTGAGATGTTCAAACCGGAAGTGACTTTAAAGAGAATATTTTTTATTCTTATCTGGAATGTATCTCGAATGCACCCAGAATTCATCGCGAATGTAGCCAGCAACAGAAACGGATGAATTAAGAAACACACGGTTTGCGATACTTGGAATGACAGGTCGTCACCTTCATTTATTGGAGAGCAAGCAGCTTATTTTCATAACCCGTGTAATTGCTTTAAAAAAACATATTAATTATTCTTATCGTATTCGAGAAATATCCGGCAAATCTGGCGAAGGATCGAATAGAGAGCGATGCTTACACAACCAAGAGACGATATCTCGCGAAGCACTCTTGCGAATTGGCTAAAACCTCGAATAGCTGTTTACCGAGATTGCCACCGAACGCGAAGTCGTTGGCGCGTCTGAAAAGAAAATTTCAGAAGCTAATTCTCGTCTCGGAGAGGCATCCGCTAACGAGATTTTATTTGCGAAGCAGAGCCTCCGTTAATTTCGAAAAGAAGAGACACTCCAGATCGGCTAACTGGTGGGTCATTCATCCTTTCAGCGATTTAAGGTCATTTGCGAAGATATATCAATTTTTATCGATCACAATTTTTGTTTCCTCCTCGTCCTGAAATTTTGTATATATTTATTTTTGTAATACCGACAGATTCGCCTGGGAAATTTTGATGACTCTGACCTTCCTCTATCTCTTCTTCGCAGTACCGTACATCAACGCTTTCTACCGCATATGCAGCAAAAAAGGATTCGACAAACTCTATTTTCTCTGTTCAGCTTACGCTGCTTGTATCGTAGATATTTTGATGAACTTCGTAACGGGTTTTACGTCCGACGATGGACACGAGATTTTTATCGATCCCGCACTCATTGCTAGGTGAGTTTCTAATAAGAAAAAAATTTAATTATCCTTTATATTACCGTCGACTTGAAAAAGGGTCTTTCAAGTGGCTTGATAGTTAATCTTCCGTTCAAAGTTAATTTTGGTCGTACGCTGTGCAAACAAAATTTACATCTGGATTGTTATGGTCGCCAATGAAAATACAATTAAAAAAAATATATTTATTAATCTTAATTTGTTATATTTATTTTATTTTATATACATGTAAAGTATTTGTGCCGTTGATAAAATATTAAAGGAAGAATTTTCTTCCGTATTTATAGATCATTTGAACAATCATTTATCCATTAACTTACGAGTTTTCTGCAGGCACTACAGCCAGAGATATTTTCTAATTGATCTGTTGACTTCCGTCCCTTACACCTGGTTCACTTCCGGTACTCTCGGACCCCCAGGACCTCAATCCAATTTTCCGGAAGTCATTGCCGAGTCGCTGCCTCTTCTGAAGCTACTTCGATTGCTGACTCTTCGAAGCTACATGAAGAAAATGAGTAAGGTGTGTACAGTGGATTGAAAACTGTTAATAACTTTTTTTAATTAGTTAATTGAAAAAATTAATGAAACACATTTTTTAAAATTACAAAATAAGCAAGGTTTTTGGCCTATCGGAGGTTTTCGATGTGGGACTCTGGCTATGCCTTCTCACCGTTTTGATATTTCATTGGAGCGCTTGCATCACGTATGCGTTTCCTTTCTTCGTACTGCACGCCACACGAACGACGATTGAGGTAAATTATAAATTCATGATAATTTATATAATAGATTACAAATAATTGACAAATTTTAAAAAAATATAAAATGAGGATTCGGACGTTTACGCCGTGAAAAGTGGACTGTACAAAGAGCCCTCGTGGCGCGTGTACCTCGTGAGTCTTCACATGGGGATCAGCAATTTGGTTGGTTCGAGCTTCATTGAATTCAGGAAGACGTCGGCTGCTGATAAAATGATTCGTTGCTTTCTTCTTCTTTTTGGCACTGGTTACACTGTCTGGCTTATCGGTTAGTTATAAATCAATACTTTAATCCGACCCGTACAAATAAAAAATTACTATTATGAAAAAAAAAATTATATATTAGGGTGTTTCTCAAAAGGACATTTAAAAAAAAATTCCTCTCACCCTTTTTAATATGAAATTACATAAATAATAATAAACATTAAACTCGGGCTCAGTGATCGTTTTGCAGTTGGTGGAGTATTCGGCAAAGCCAGAGCTCAAGTATCAAGAGATAATTCACAATGTAAGGGAATACACCCAGGACAAAAAGTTGCCGGAGCGTTTGGAGAAGAGGCTGAAGGACTATTACGAATATCGATTCCAAGGAAGTTACTTCAAAGAGAACGCGATATCCAACACGCTTTCGAGTTCGTATAATCAAAATAACAATTTAAAAAAAAAACACATTATTTCGTACAAATGTGGAATCATACAAATAAAAACATAACTTTTATTCAAGATCATCTGAAGGAAGAAATAAATGTGCGATCGAGTCGTGGATTGCTCGAGACCGCGACGATATTTCACAATTTGCCGAGAACACTGCTGGGACGTCTCATGGGTGAGAAAAAAAAATCTATATGGGAAAATCTTTCAAATTTCATACTTCTTCAACGTCGAAGTTTCACCATTATCTTTCGTTTCAGCCTCAGTAAAGTCGGTCATATATCTTCAGGACGATGTTGTTATTAAGTGCGGCACCGATGGCGACTGCATGTACTTCATTGCAAGTGGCACAGTCGCTGTTATAAATTCCTTTGGGATAGAAGTGAGTCCAACCGATAGCTTCAGCAATTAACATCTTCGACATTGTATTTTTCCTCTTTTTTTTCTTCTTAACAAAAACTTGTTTTTATTAGATTTTTATGTATACGTGTTCAGAATGTTCCAAAGCATTTTCACTGAAGTCAAATTGGCGACAATATTGTTTTGTATTAAATTTTGCCAAAATCGGCAAACGAATTCAAATATTATGATTATTAAGTCACCAATGTAGGACACAAAGTGTGTCAAGTGACCGGCAATGCCCCATGTTCAATGAAGCATGAATAATGAACGATAAGAACTATTTTTTTATGTATACGATTTTCCGTAGCTTTGCCATCTGGAAGACGGCGATTATTTCGGTGAAATAAGTCTGCTCTATGCGCACCGTCGAAGGGACGTTTCAATTCTGGCGCTGGAAGTCTGCGAACTCTTGCGTTTCGATCGTCGCGATTTCAAGCGTTTGATACCACCGCGGAGCGAATTGTACGCGCGTATGGAGAGGGTGGCCCAGGAACGGCTCGCTCACATGGCGGAGATAAACAAGTTGGTCGAGGAAGAAGAGGCAAGGAAGAAGAAACCTAAGGCGAAAGATGACGAAGCTTTCATACAAACCGGGGAAATCGGGAATTCGAGTGCGTTGAGCGATACCGACCATCCGGAAGGGAGGCACTCGTCGTGACGGCAGAGCACGTCATAACATAATTTCTCAACTAAAGATCCGGGGCGATAATAATAAATGTTTAAAAACAAAATATCTTCAGGAATTATTAAAAACATTATTTCGTGAGAGTTATCGACTGAACGATAAATACACGTCGACTTCGATTTACACGTCAAATAATAATTGATCATTAATACTACTATTGTTAATAATAATAATAATAAATATGTAAAAACAAAATATCTTCAGGAATGATTAAAAACATTATTCTATAAGTGTAATCGATAGATCGACAAATACACGTCAACTTCAATTTATATATTAAATAATAGTTGATGATTAATATTATTATCAATAATAATTATAATAAATAATAATGTATTTTTGTACATTCGAGAATTTTCTCGACATATTTAATAATGGGTTAAATGAATAAACTGATGATGAAACAGTTATTGCTAGACACGAATGAAATAAGGACGATTGGATTTAGAATAATAAACAACAATAATAATAACATCGGCAACCGTTACACAGCTTGATTTTTTGTTGTTAAACACGAATTACAGACCCATTATCCTTATTATTCTTAAAACTCGAATTTAGATTACAAATGATCTATATCACGCGCACCCGCGCATTCATCATCCGCATTTCTTCATATCTTCATCATCATCATTATCATCGTCGATTTGTCTTTCATCCTATACCTTTCAGTTTCTTTTGTTTTCTTTTCGTCTTCTTTCACATCTTTCTAATAATGTCTGATTCTCTCTTAATTATAGTCCACGGTAAATGTTAGGTACAATAATTTATCGTCTTATACAAGTGTATTTATAATCGTTAATAGTTTTTTTTGTGTGGTTAATTGTGTCCGTGTGTGTGTGTGTTTCTCTTTTTTCTTTTTCTTCGAGTTATGGTTTTACTCATACATCATCATCTTCACCAATCAGTTAACGTTTTGGCTATTTCTTCCCCCTTCAGTCAAGTTTTTTTTATTCTTCCCATCATCGACGATTTCTAATTAAATACGAGAAGAAATCTTACTCTTCTTCCGTCTTCGCGACTGATTTAAAAAACAAAACGAAGAAAAGAACGGAAGTTCATCGACGACCGAAGAGGGAAGATAAAGCCCTTATGTACTATACTTAATATACTTTACACTTATCGTCAATCATCCCGTTTAATTCTATCTTTTTTCTTTCGTCGCATGTTTTTTTGGTTTATGGTTGCTTGTATTGGTTATTTTTTTTTCCACTTTTGTTTATCTTGTCTCAAAACCTATATCAAAGTATACAGAGTTGGCATATAAAAATTACAAGGACAATTTATACGGTAAATTGTTGTGAGGCGATCAACGATTTTTTTTTCTCCAACATTTCTTCCTTCCGCTATCTTTTCTTCTTCCTCCTCTCTGTCTCTTCTATCGTTTACAATCAATCTTTTTTTTTCATGGTATGTAATTGTTATTCTACATACTACGTGGTAACAGTATCGTTTGTCTTTAATATTTCAGATTTAATCGAAGTTTATTATTATATCTTCATTTATTCTTCATGTAAACGTCGTTTCTTTATGGTTTATTTATTTCTTTTTTTTTTAATCAAAATTGTATCTTACGAGTTTTAGCCTTCCATTCCATCAATAATCAACGGCATATGGGGGATGCATTTTGTTCTACATTATTCATCGTTCACTTTTTACTCAAACTTACGGAAGCTATGCCCAGTTCCAGGCTGCATATCAATCGCTTTATATATTTTCTTATCGATCGCTTTTCTCATATGTTTCTTTCGTTCTTAATCCTAATTACTTGACGTCATTATAAAGTGTCTCGTAAGTATTTTTTTTTTCATCACTCAAAGCATCCACTCACACACTCGCACGCACGTTCGATCAGGCACCCACAATCCATTCACTGATATGGCCATACGAATATCAAAGGAATTTTCATTGCGTTTCTTCTTTTCTTTTTTTCTCTATATTCGATATCTTCCTTGCTTATCATCATCGTTTCTTCGTATTGTTCATCCGCTCGAAGCATTACGTTACAATTTATCGAAGGTCCCAAATACAAATAGCGTAACTTAACCTGGAATGGAGCTAGAAACCTTGCGCCCGACAAGATGATTTTAAATAGTCTGTAACTCTTCAGTAATTCCAAGGGACCATCGGAATAATAAATCATTATTGACTAGCACCTTTTGGTGTCGCAGACTTCCAAAGTATTAATTCCTAAGCTATTTGCGTCGGGGACGCTCGATATATCAGCTACAAATATCGAGTTCTCTCCGTCGTATAAGTTTCATTCAAAAATTCTATTTCTTCCTTTTTTTTTCTTGTTTCGTGAAAATCGATGAAGCTCTATATTACACGTCGGTAGGATTTCATAGTGATACAGTGATTTTTTTATGTTTATTATCGCAGGGTCATCAGCAGAGGGTAATGATTAAGGGCGATTCGGGTCACGTCGCGATCGATATTTTATTTTTTCGTGTCGTTTAATAGTTCTGATTTTTTTCCCCACTTCGATGATCAATCATTACAACAATCATTGTGACATTTACGCTGGAAGTATTATCCTGAATGACATTCGCTTCAGTTCGCAACGTCAGAACGCTTCTGTTTCTTCTTCTTTTCTCGGTCGAAGGCAAACATGAATTCAGTGTAATTTCGCAATTTATATTGTTTTAATGATCGTGACCGCGGTTTATCGGAGCTCTGGCACAGTATCGTGAATTTGTAATTAGCGATTTATAAACTAAAGCCTCACGATTAACAAACGAAACAGTAATGAAAGTTTTTTTACATTCATTGCTGTTTCGTTGTTTATCGCGAGGCCTTAGTTTGTTTGCTGATCCGACGGCATTCACTGGTAATCGGCAGGATGCTTTATTTGTCTTGAAATAAACTAACGTAATAGAAGGTAAGTATATTTGCGATACATTGCCTTTGGACTTTCGTTTACTTCCACATTTCTAAGGTTCTTGTATGGATACCTTCGTGGGATTATGAAACGGACAATCGAACCAAGAAGATGGCAACTAATTTCCAACAATTACGAATTTCCTCGTCTATCAATAACATTAACAACAACTTCGGAGGGCGCAGTAATTTTTCAAAATCCCTGTTACGATTGGTTTTTTTTTTAAATCTGTGCGTAAAAATTGTACTCAATTTTCTCCGACACCAGAATAATAAATATCAAATGTCCTATTATGAATCCATCGTTCAGGTGATAAAGTTAAATAGTTTTCGATTTGTCAATGGTAATGGCCTTTATTTTTTTTTTGTTTTTTCTGTTAGTCGATATCATCCGATTTCGTTCGGTATATGAATATGCGCGCTACAAAGAAAAAGAGAATGACGTTAATACATAATAATAATATTAATAATAATAATACACAATAAATGATAAAACGGAAAAACAAGAAAACAAAAACAACCACGAGAGTCCGAATCGTGACTTCGGCGGCGAGACTCGCAATAGTGAAATCACGCGATGATAATACTGCAATAACTGTCGACTGATTTTTTTCTCATATATTTACAGTTCTTTTGGTTAATAATAATAATATTAATTAATTAACTAACTATCTTCATACTATTGATCATAACAATAATATTAGTAATAATAGTAGTAATAATAATAATAATCATAATAATAATAATAATATTAATATTAATAATAATAATAATATGCTGGATGGTGATTTATACATGAAAAAAATTGATTTAAAAAAAAACTAAAAATTAACCAAAAGGAAAAATTAATTTCATCTATTATCATATTCCCTTCTCAATTTACTTTTGATGATTGTATAATGAATTATCAAACGTATAAATGATCGATTATCGGCGATTTTCTAGTGTATGTTGCTTGTTTCTCTTTCTTTTTTTGTTTGTTCAAGTGTGTATATATACGAGTACGTATATTTATATACGTTGAATATATAAATTTCGTTTTGCCTTAGTTTTCATCTTAATTATTAACGATTTTTCATTCAATCTTCTATTTCTCATTTAAATGTATTTGTCCATTCCGACGACCGAGAGACGAGTTTGCATCGCACGTCCGAAATTAAATGATAATATTTATAGGAATTACAGGTTTGCTTATCCGTTTGTTTTTTTCCTCGCTTCGCAACGCTTTTTCATTTATTATAGTGTTATGATAGCATGGCTTTTCATTATTCCTCGCTACTTTGTATTGGCGATACCTCCTGATAGGCTCATCGTACAGAAATGCGCGATATCTTTTTTCTTATATTCTGCATTTCTTTACGACAGAGAACGATAATCTTTTTTTCACTTCGTTCACTCGTCCCTTACAAGTGATACTTAAAGCTCTTAACGACTGTTTACACGAAAAAAAAACACTTGCGCACAGATAGAGTACTCGATAGCTGGGGTTTTGGACTAGACGTGATGGGGTTGATGACGCGTTGGCCTGCTGGAGTCGGCGATATTTTTGCTACTGCTAATGCTGCCGCCGATGCTTACGTGTTCGCACCGCCGTTGCTGTTGTTGTTTATCCTTCCTGTACTCGATCAGGACTTTATCATGTTCGACTCGTCGGGACGTCTTTCCGTTCCAAGGCTCAGCAAGTTCGCGAATTCCATTTCCAACACTTGCCTCGCCTGTTTAAACGACAGTTAATCCAGGTTTATTTGATGAATCGATCATTTCGAATTTAATAATCGAAGTCTCCAACGGTATGTAATTTTTTTACACTCGAAGGAATTTCACCTCACGAGATAGCTGCGTTAAGCCAATGTGAAATATCGCGGTAGGTAATTTCGCCTTAATGAATGACGTTCTCTCGAAATCGTGTACGCCATTCGAACGCGCGTAGAATTTCGAAGTAATTACACTTACCTGTGTGTTCTGAGTCGGAATTTGAAGAGTCAGAGCGAAATTGTTGGCGTCGAAGCTCTCATCTAGGGCGACGAGTGCCCCGTGAACACCAGATTCCAAAAGATTGTTCCCATACTCCTATAAAGTGAAAAAAAAAATTAATGAAAATAAATGGTAACGACGAAAGAAAATCTTAGGGTCTGATCGGTTTTTTTTTAAATGTACCTTCAGACCAATCGACTGAACCCATCTTATGACTCGATCGTTGCTCCAAACGAGCACGTCGGCATTGGCACCCTCGGCCATTCGTCTTCTGTCCTCGAGCTGCTGCCTGTCGTAGTTCAACCGCTTTAGGCACGAGATGCCGTACTGCAAGCTCGTCCTGCAAATAAAATAGAACAAAAAAACATTATAAACACAATAAATAAGTCAGATAAATGTGAACGAATAAAAAATGTCGTTTTACCTGTGAAAACTGTCGACCATCCTGAGCTGACCGCGTAGATCTTTTTTCGTAAGATGATCGAGCATTCTGGCGTCGACAAGACACTCCATGAAGGTGGAGCGATATTGCGGCAGGCCAAGGCTCGGCAGCCAGACATTGCCGATCCACTCGTGATTCATGTCGCCGAAGGCCAGGGTGGTCCGCGAAGTTTTCGGCGCCGACGGACTCGTCAGGGAAACCATTTCTTGAATCGCCAGGCGTAGTTTCAGTCGATGCAAAGGATTACTGTTGACAGCGGCGATAAATGAAAAATCAAACATTTGACAAATTTATTATTGCTTTTTTCCGGCGCCGATTCGTTCGTTCGGTACTTGCCTAATTCCTATTTCACGCTGAATTTCCGTGTCGCTCAGCGCGCTCATTATCGCGCCGCTCTTGACGTTCGCGCGACAAGCGGCCACGTACCACGCCGGCATGCCGACCCAGAGCTCGAGCCACGCAACTATAGTCGGTCCGTTCCACAGGGCGAACGGCGTGCCCGCTTTCATTGCTTCTCCCAGCAGCTCGTGACGCGAAGAATCCAACATACTAAACAAAAAAATTCATACACTTCGTTATCATTTTTATCAGTGACCACAATCGAGCAAAATTTTATTAACCAAAAATTGTTTCCCCAGGGTGTCCAGCAAAAGTCCGTACGAACTTCAACGACATTCAAGGACACTTTCCAGGATATTTCCCGGTTGTGCTGGGATTTTTATAAAAAATGAAAATATGCATATTGCTCGCGCCGTAAGGAATAACATTTAGTTTTATAATATAGTATTTAGTAATATACATTTTGAAGCTCAAATTTGTGGACAAATAAAAAATTGAAGGACATTACCCAGATAGAAAAACGTGCCGTCAAAACGGTTATCGTACCATTGGTAACGCCACCGTTCCGCGTTTTCTCTATCTGGGTTCATTCCAGCTCTTTTTTAAGGACAGGCGAAATTCAAAGACAGTTCCAGGACTTCAAGGATATCAAGGACCGCTGGATACCATATTCACGTATCGTAGAGAATTGCGTACCTCTTCTTTTTCCTTCGGTCAAAGTCGCTCTTGCCGCCGAGAGTTCCAGCAACGGACACGTTGTCTCCGTAATCGGGGTCGGGCTGACCGCCGGTACCTCCCATGCCTGGAACGTCTCCGGGCATTGGCGTGTCTTTACCTTTGATCTGTAATCGATCGTAAAAAAGTTTTGTAGAAACACTTTTTACAAAATAAATGAATTAAAAAATTTTAAAACTAAATACAAAAATACATAAAAAATAAATACAAAAATACATAAAAAAATAAATACAAAAATACATAAATAAATAAATACATTATTTAATTACTTTTATGAAGCGAATTGCTTTAATGAACTGGGACGTACCTTTTCCTTTTTACTGAAGAACCTTCCGAGGCTGCTCTTGATGCCCTTTTTCTTTTGCGCAGCGGCAACAGCAGCCGCCGTGGCGGGGCTCATATTCGCTTGCATGTGCTGCAAGTGCGACGACGACAATTGCCCGATCGGCAGACCTCCAAGTTGACTGCTCAAGTTGTTCTTGTGCAAACTGTCCTGGCTACTATGGCGTGAAGACAATGGTGAAGGGGGAGTCCCAGAATTGAGTGTGCCGTTGTTATGTTGACCATGCCTGCTTGCATGGAGCACTAATCTAGTTCCTAGATCTATATCTATACCTCTAGCGCTTACACTAGCACACTATTTAATTTCTTTTTTCTTGTCATTTGATTCTCTTTTACAAGCGACTCCAGATCGACGACCGACGAGACTAGCGGAACCGCAATACGATTTTCCGTTCGACAAATTCTCGCGACTTAAACGAAATTTTTCTTTTTACCATTGCAAAATATTTTTTACGGATAACTAAAAAATGTCATGCGACCGATCGTTTCGTTCCAGTAGTCTCGCAAGAGATGTAGAATACAAGCTGGTGATCGTCGTGAGATGAGAGTTAAAAAGAAAATGATTTTCGATGAGACTTAGCCGCATATGCTTTCGAATCCTCTGATAGCTCTACTCGTTACACGAGAGTTTTTTTTTTGTTCACGAGTGAAGAAACTAAAACGCTCGAGAGCCTCCATTCCAAGCTTGCCGAACATCGAGTGGATACTTGAATAAATGATTAATGACGGGGAACGAGTGAAAGCTGCACGATGGAGAATGAACATTTTGCGAAGGAAAATTACGAAGTCGTCTTACGGGAATGAAACATCTTTACAGCATTTACTGTCTCAGGCTACCTACGTCCAATTACAAATTCAACAGATCTAGCGGAAGCGAGCTTGCCGACAATGTCTAAAGCTTCGTGGCTCGTGATTTCGGTTCGACTAATTCTGTATTTTTTTTTGTCTCAGTTTAAAATTAAAGTCGAACTGATGAAGTATAGATACGTACTCGGAGAGACACGCGAGACAGAACAACCTGGAAATAAATCTAATTATCGACTCGTGAGGCTCCGATTCGGATTTTCCACAGCCGATGGGAAAATAACATCGACTACAACGATACAGGCCAGCCGTTTTTTTATCTTTAAAAAAAATAAAATCTGTCGATTCATAATATCATCGAAACACTGTCAAAGCCAGTATCTCTGTAGTCGATGAAAAATTAAAGATAATCAAGCAATAGACCTTGATCTCGATGAATTTTTAATAATTTCACGGCTATCTCTCGAAGCGGCAAATTCCCTCGACTGTTTCAGACAGCGATGTCGGTCGTGGACCGGACAGGCAGCTTGAACGTACCAGATATCATCGTACGGGATAGCTTCCGAGGATTCATAGGGCATAGAGGCATCGTCTTCCGTGTCGCTGTGATCAACTCCAAAGACTGTGGGCATGTGTATCGGGTATCTCCTTTTTTTTCTTCTTCTTTCTTTTCATTCATTCTCACACGTGAGTCACACACTCCGGTTGTTGCAAAATTATCGGAAATTCTTTTTTCTTTTTGTTTACGTGATTTTATAGATTGGACTTTTCTTTCACATGATTTGACTATGGGTGCGTTCTTATATTCCAGTTTGCTCTCTGTTCAGTTTTTGTCAGTTTTAGTTTTTCCACGAATCTGCTCTGATAAGCGTCATTTCGTTATCGAATTGCACTAAATGTATCCCGCAGAAAGAATCGGATGTATCGCTAGTAATAAAAAAACCCACTACACGGTAAAAAATCATTTCGTTAGATCGGCATAGCAAGTATCGTAAAAATAATTTTATTAAAGAAGTGACAAACTCGTTTGTACAGATTTGAATATACAAACGTGTCCTTTCATTTCCCGTGTCATTAACAATGTTAGTTTGTAATTTTAAACATTAGTGGACGTTTGTGGACAATAAGTTGTGGTAAAAAACAAACTTTTCTTACTGTGTAGCAGTGGACAGTTACAAACAGAAGAGCGCATAGGAGCAGATCGGCATTCAAGAACGTACCCTATTTGAGTAATTGTCTTTTAAGATTTTTACTGCACGAAGTATGTGATATACACGGGTATTTTCTTTTCATTTTGGTTTTTAAAAATAAATTACGATTGAATAGGAGTTGTGCGTTCGTTTGTACATTCTCATTACCCTGGGGCTCGCTTCTCGTGCGCCACAGATTCCCGTACCTTCCATGCCCACGATCCTCGTTGCAACCATATCGGCGAATCAATCGACGATTGGGGCACAGCGACACGTCATCGTTAAATCGTTCGGCCGACGTTGTTATTAGCGGATCATCGCATGCGCTTCCGGTGTTATTAGAAACGTTTATTAACCTGTGCGTGGAGTAGCCTGCGCTAGGGAATCCCGACTGTCCCGTACGTCTGCGATGATTGTAGAGTTTCCCGAACGACAGAGAGGCAGGAGAAAATACATTGAAAGGAAACAAGTTTATACGTTAATTGTTAGCATTGAAACAGTGTTAATCAAGCTGAAATTTCATTGACGAATCGCTGCATAGATATATATTCTCATTCATAAAGCATTAAAGATTGGATGACGAATGAGCGAGATGGTTAGTTTTTTTTTTCGCCTGAGGGAATGTTAAACACCGGGCTCGGTCGGTAACAAAATCTTCGTTCTGTTTTTGGTCAATTCGACGTAAGATTAAAAACCTAGTTCTTCGCTATGTTAATTTTTTCGAAGAACATTTTTTTTAGATATAATTTTCTGGAAGTCTCGAAGAAATATTGGGAAGTCGATTTATTACCGACCGTGGTGTTTCACGTGCCCCGAAGGAAATGCGTAAGTATGACGTCGAGCGGACAGTAGTGGGAAAGAAAAAAAATTATCATACCTCCTCAATTCTTCTTGACTGTGCGCCAATGCCTGAACGACTCGTTCCAGTCTGAGAGATCTGGCGGTGAGTGGACAAGCGGCGTCGCTCCCTCCGCTTCCGCCTCCCTCGCTGTCCCTCTCGCTAACAGAATGCAACTCCTCACCGGACAACTGCAACTGCCACAGGCAGAAATCATTGTATCTCATGGAATCGATGTAACATATCCGGGCGAAAGCTACGAACTATTTACGGTTTTCTTTTTTTTTGCTTTGAAAAAAATATTACATGCAGATGCACGCTTTTCCATTCTTTTTCGGATGCATTAACAGTCTCCGTACTTCGAGAGACGTTTGTATTTTCGTCGCATTGCATAGAAAACGTGCACTCCCAATTTTTCACACTCCCAAAAATCATGGCCCACCGATCGGTCGTTTCTCTGATTCCGCATCGATTCGCGCAATCGCGGAAACCAACGGAAATGCTCGAACGCGAAAATCCGGGTGCGGATTGCGATGCAAAATTTTCGATGTCCGTTCGGAAAATTTTCTCGCCAGAGTAAAACGTACGATCGGGGGAAAGGTGTCGAACGTTATTGGAACGCCTTTGACCTTTCGCGGTATTTGTCCAGAAATACTTTGCTCCTTTGGGTCTTCCATCGCGAGCGATCACACTCGTGAGGAAACATTTATTTTTCATGGGTTTATCACTCGCGAGGCGTCGTGCATCGCTTGCGATCTGCCTCGTGCATCCTTACAGAATCCCATTGCGCATCCCCGCTCGGAAGCCTAAAATATCTTACATTTTCTACTGAAACATGGCATGCAGATGCAATCTCTTCGACACATATATATATAATTTTTTTTCCCGACTCCTCGAGCTTCGATGTATTTGAGGAAGTTAGCTGTCAGAGGATTGGAGTGATTCGACGAGGAAATCATTATTATGTGAATTATTCAAGAATTCAAAGAGTCGCCGGTTGAAAGCGGAAGGTCAGAGGATAATAGTGTGGATGCGTGGACCTACGTGAGTGCCGGAGGACGAACGAACCTGGCTCGCAGGCAGAGATTCGGATAGTTGTCCAGGACTAGTTAGCGAGGCGGCGTACTGATGAAGGTGCGCTGGTGACATTGAGGCTGGTGCCTGCAATACCGAAAAAACACCAACATCCAACAACTACAGAACGCTGGTCACTCGAGAGAGACAAGTTTTCCGTTTTTTTTCTTTTGTGTTTTTTTTCTCTCAAATCCGAAAGATCTTCAAAAGAATTTGAAACAAACATACCGCCCGCCGAAATATAAACGGCCGGACCATCACCGAATGAAAAATCGTTTCACCGGGAAAGAATGATGAAAAGTAAAAGTCCAAGTCCCCGGGATTAATTCCGTAAATAACGAAACTTTGTTTAGCAATGACAATTTAGGACAATTGGAATGAAAGTGGAAATAAACGAGGAAACGAGGTTGGGCCGAGGGCAGTAAATCATAACTCGGTTAAAAATAAAAACTGACATACAATTGACACTTGAAAACGGGAGAAGTAAATGAAATGTTCGCCGACTCGCTGCCGAGAGCCCCCTGTTGCAACTCAACGGATCGAAGAATTTGTCCCACTCACCGTATGATATTTGTGTAGATAATCCCGATTCGGGCTGTGATGAGACTTCGGGGTTGAACGACCGCTGAGCGGCGGCGATGCTCGCTCGAGGCTTCGTCCTCTAGCCAAAAGATTCATGTGCTCCAGACTGCCGACCCGCGACTCGAGCTCCTCGGCCCGTGCCTCTGTACTCTGTTTCTCCTCCTTAAAAAAATTGTGACGTAAAAATATAACACGAATTTTTTTCAGATTTTTATACCATCCAAAAGTGTTTGATATTGCCTCTCATTTCTGTGAAACTCGTGCGAAGTGAACAACTATTCGCAAGGACTACCTTAATAATGTGGGTCGAAAGACTTCGACGGGCGGGTTTGGGTCTATACGTGAGACGAATGCGGTTTTCGATAGGGATGCGGGTTTCATTTATCTCCAACCAAACACCCCGAAATCTAAGTATTTGATAAATATTTTCCAATTCACCTGTATCAGTCGAATCTCGTTGTTGATAGCGTCGAGCTGTTCCTGAAGCATAAGCGCGAGAGTCTGGGCGTCCGTGTGTCCGGTCGGACTGATAACATCCGCCGCGGAACTAAAGATGCTCTCGTTGTCGCCGTCGCCCTCGGCGTCGCTCGACACGTCGAACGCTTGCTGCACGTTCGCCAGGACGTGAGCCTGCTGAAGCTTCTCCCACTCTTGTTCGGCGAGGGTACGCGCAACGTAGCCCTGTGCAACAATAAATTGAACGTCATGAAACAGTCGAACAGAGCTGTTCATGTCGTCACCCGAAGCTGGCCAAAATTCGATGTACGAAATTGTCTCGCTTGGTAGAACGATGTTGGATATTTTTTAGTCGATAACCCGAAGTGTACGTTAATGTGTTATAAAATCGTCTTATTTACCAAACAAACCTTAGCCGAATCGTCGTCGATACTTCGTTTGCTGGTTCTCCTCGGCAACGAGTGAGTGTCAAAGCTGCTGTGGCTGGCGCTTCTCGAGAACACTCCAGGATCCACCGCGTTCGGCGACAGACTTCTCGTCAGTGCGTCGGTCTGCTGTATATTGAACGCGATCTCCTGCTGCAACATCTGACGCTTCACGTTGTCGATCTCCAAACGCGCTTTCCCCAATTCCTTCATTATCTCGCTCTTCTCGTTCTGGAGATCCTCGGCTATCTTTCGTGTCTTCTCCAGTTCTTGCGTCAAAGCGTTCTTCTCCTCGAGAGCGTGCATTCTCTCCTTCAGATGCACCTGTAACCTCTCGTTCGATTCTGAAGAAGAGACAATTTTTTAGTTATCATAATTTTTTCATCGCTCTGCTATATTCGAATTATATTAATGAAGTTTTTTTTCTCGTAGGCAAATGACTCTACAGATTTTTTTTTATGTGTTAATGTTCATTTTAAGTGTCGTAAAAAAAAACAAAAAATAAGTAGTGTAAATTATTTGCGTTCGTTCGCCTTTTTGGAATTACCAGACAGGAGTTTATCGACAGTTGTGCTAAGGCGAGTGTTGTGCTCCTCGTTCATCTTGAGCCGTTGATTCAGACGCATCACTTCGGCGTTCTTTTCCTCGAGTTGCGTTTCCAGTCTTTGAATTCTGTCCTCGGCACTACCGTGACGCTCCTGAGCCTGCTTGTTAAATACGGGACACGAAACGATTAATATTCTCATAGAATAAATTACCATCGACCCTCGTACTCCGTTGTTCTTTTTTCATTATCCTTATTCTACGAGACTACAAACTAGTATCTTTGCTTCATTATATTTAGCGGCAGTATATTTTCTATAACTGCTCTAATCAACATTGGTCCATTTGCGAATTGCTGTTATTTTTTTTTCTCGCATAACAAAACTGATGCAATTTACGTACATTTTTAATTTATTGCTGTAACATTTATAGCAAATGGACCAATTGTGACGAAGTTAGTTGACTCTTAGTTATCTATAGTTTTTAAGATCACGGATCGCAATTATCTTCGCCAGAAAATTTTTTCTGCAATAATTTCTTTACTTCTTATCAATTTTTCGATCCATGACCCAACAAGGTTCTAAACTGGTCTATGTAAGTAAAAGCGCAAGGCGAATTAATAGGCCCCAAGCCGGCAATAGATGTTTGTAAATTTCACCAACACAATTTAATGAACTGATAATCCGATACGATGAAAAAAACATTTTCTTTCTATTCATTTTCGTACCGGCTCGAAGTATAAAATTCTTAATGCCTAGCGTTAATATTGCAAAGCAGAATTATATGCAAAATAATTAACAATCTTATCAGCAGCGTTTTGCTAATGGAAAATATATAATCGTAATAGAAAAATTGAAAAATTAGAGATATTAGATTAGAATTAATAAAATAGACAGGCTCAGGCTCATACCACATTCGAGGCTACGGGATATCAAGATTTGAAAATAAGTACAAGTTTTGACACAAAAAAAAATTATATAGAATGAACCAGACGAAGAATGAATAAAGAATAAAAATAATCGAAAGTGAATCGACGAAATAAAGGGAAAAAGATAGAAAAAAAGGAAGAAGATTAGACAATGGCGGAGGAACAGAGAAAGGAATAGATCGATGATGTGGTGATATGATTCCCCTGCGTACCTGGTTCGGCCTCCTCACCTGGGTCAGAGCCTCCATCCTCTGCTTAAGCTGCTCTTCCACTTCCGGCAGCTTGGCATATTGTGCCAACTTTTGTTCGGCTAGCTCCAGCTTTTCTTGGATAGCTGCGATCTTTTCCTCTTGGAGCTTAAGAAAAAAAAAATTAAATCAATTTGTAGAATAAAACTATCATTTTAATTAATAAAAAGAATTGCAAAAATGTTCATACTGTCTTGAAGCCTACCTTGAGCTGTGCCTCTTTGTGCTGCAATTCTTGTTCCAATTTTTCGTTAAGATCGTGCAAACTCGTGGATTCTCGTTGAGCATTGAGATAACGTTTCTCAAGCGTCGCTATCCTCTCCTCCTGATCTTCCTTTTGGGCAACATTTTCCCGAAGATCCCTCTGCAGTTTAAGATTATTTTCTTGCGTCTTGAGAAGATCCTTTTGCGCTTTGGACAGTGTTTCCTCGAGCTCGGCGACCCTTCCGCCCATCTCGCCGACTCGTCGCTGCCACGTACTCAATTCTGAGCTCTGCAAATGCATCGTTACGACAAGATAAATAAGTGGAATATTTGTTATTCAAACTTAAAGCGTGTTTTTTTTTTTGTTCATAAAGATAACAATCCTTTGTAGATTATCGATACATTTACTGTTGTTATAAAGCTTGAAGCAGTGAGAAGAAAACCGTGATTCGTGGACTGAGTACAAAGATTTGTGACGAGTTTCATTTAATGTATCGTTGTGTGTTGTTGCATTCTGTTATTGAATACCGTTACGTTTTTGTTTACTTCCTCCTAAATTTTTTCTATTCTTCTCGTGCGCGTTGGTAACGTTTTCGAGTATTCAATAAATTATATCATAGAAACGTAGACACTGTTCATGCCGTAATAACAACCAAAAACACATTATAAATATTATTTACATTCCGCAGCATGCTTGTATTAATAAAGATACAAAACTTTTTCACGCGATCGTTTAAACCCTACGATTCTCATGATAATAATAAAAATATCTTACAAAATAGCGATAGGCATTTCCGGTTGATCGAATATAAAATTTATTTTGCTCGCCCCAGTCCCGCGACCGTATAAAAACATTTCTTTATTTATTCATTTTCTTTGCGCCCCCCGTGGCGACGTCGTTAACTAGAGGTGTGCCAATTTTCTTTGCCAATCGACACGTGAATAGTTCCTGATGTCGCCACCGAGGGGCGCTCGCAACCAAACTTCGTTCGACCTCTGATGTAAGTTCGGTCGCGCGCGCCACCCGCGGAGGCGTCAGCAACTTCGTTGTCTCCTCGCAGAGAAAAGAAAACATCCGCAAGAACGGTTTTTTTTTTTTCGTGCTTTTAGCTTTGAACGAGCTAATTGGAAAGCTTGCTGGCATACCTGCTTGTCGAGGGTGGCCTGCAAGTCTATGACTCGTACGGCCGAGTCCTGGTCAGCAGGATTGTAAGGACCGTTGATCAGTTTACTGTTTTCCGGAATTTCCGTCGTCGTGTTTCCGGGGGGGGACTGTTCCGTGTTACCTAGCTTTACTGTAGTGTCCTGGTTCCCTCCGCCATCCTGGCACTCTTCCCCCTCATTCTGCACGTCGATCAGAACACTAAATTTCAGACATAGGTCTTTCGCAACTCTCAACCCCCACCCCCCTCTCTTTCGCCTCGATTGTTTTACCTCTCGCCGCTCGGGCTCGGGAAAAATTTTGTATTTCACTTTTTTTGTTCCCCGCTCCCTGTCAAGCTTTCTCGTCGCACGATTTTTTTTTATTTCTAATGACACAGGCTGCATTCAAAATACTATATTCAAAATACTTACGTGCGGTACACGTAAAAAAAAAAATTAAATTCTCACATATGTGCGGATTTGTAAGTGACGAAATAAATGGAAGACAAAAAATCCAATGGCCGTTGGAATTATCAATTACTTGTGTAAACAGCTATCAAAAGAAAAAGAAAAAAGTGTAGGGATTTTTTGAATGAAAACAAAATTGGTAAAAACAAATTATCATGGATAACAACGTTGCCACGTTCAGTACGATAATGCATGCGCGAGAATATGTATTTCTAAAAAACGGTGAAGGTAGAGATGCGGAAGAAGTACGATCGAAAGTCGACGAAAATTAATGATAATAATAATTGAATGAGGAGAATTTAGTGTGACAATGGTGTATGAGTAACAAAACCTTCGGACAGTTCGAGTGTCGTGAGTGTGAGTACAGTTTTATATATATATTTTTGTGTCGTATTGCGTCGATCCGTTGGTATAATTATTGTGTACAATGAGATTGAAATTCGTTCAGCGTTTTTTACCTTGCTCTGTTGCTGACACTCGTCCGTCTGGCCATTTTCTTTGGGTCTGTCTTCTATTGCCTTCGGTTGGTGTCCGCTTGCCTTGTACTGCTGGAGCTTGAGAAATATTTTATTTACATATATTTTGTGTCGTATAATCGCAAGAAAAAAATGGATATGTAAAATCTATGGAAATATATACTTTTGCAAATTGAGTACCAGCACAGTATTTTTTAGAAAATATAAGCAATAAGCCAGTGTGCATCAAGATTTCTCACTCACCTCTTCTTTGGTATGTGCCAGTTCTTCCTCCAAACTCGTATTTCTCTCGAGTGCGACGCGCAGACGTTCTCTGACCTACGGAATGAATAAAGATAAGGATAAATCGAGAAACACTATGAGCGGAATAGGAATGCAAAAAAACCATCTCGTAGACACATTTTTTTATTTCTTTTTTTTCTGTGAATTCGTTCATCGTATTATTTTGAATATTTGTCTGGTATTGCAAATAACAATCGTTGACATGATTTTCCTTTTTTTTATGAATTCGTTCATCGTATTATTTTGAATATTTGTCTGGTATTGCAAATAACAATCGTTGAAATAATTTTCCTTTTTTATAGCCGTCGTTATCGAATGGAAATTAAATCTTCGTCTATCAACGATGACAAACAAGATTTCCTGTACTTTTTTCCTACTTTTTTTTTGTTCCTTCCCAACGAATATTTTTACCGATCCGACGTAACAAGGCGTTTTTCCGCATAGCTTCCAATTTCTTTGGGCAAGCTGTGTGTTCACAGGAAGCCAAGAAAATATAATGCGAAAGGGTTTGGAAGAAGGAAGGTAGCGGAGGGATAAGAAAGGGGCCTCGGATGCAGCGTTACAAAAAGAAAGTTCTTGAGGATGAGACTGGGGCGCTCACCTTCTCGTCCAGAGCCTTGTGATGCTCGAAGAGGCTCTTCAAAGCTTTGAGAACTTCGACCTCCGACGAGACGCCGGATTGTGCAGCCGCCTGTCGTTTGACAACAGTCATCCTTAGAGACCTCTCGTGTCTCGATACCAGACATTCTAGATGCTCGAGCAGTAGCTGTTGAGGATCGACATAAAACGAAGTAGTAGAAGAATTAAAAACACGAGAATACGAAAGGTATTTTACTTAAAAACAAAAAAAAACAACCATCCGACGCAATAAGATATTGCCATCTAGCGATTGTTTCAAGTCGATGCAGAAGAGACTCGGTCGGTTACAAAAACTGTGAACCATTCTTTTATAAGACTGCTAATCTGTTCGCTAAAAATGTTGACAAAGAGGTTTGAAAATCCTTAAGGAACATGAATTACAGTTTTTTGTTATCGACCGAGTTACGTTTCTTCACATCGTCTCAAAATCTAACGAGAAAATATCTATTTTCGGAAATCTATGGACTTAAAAAAACTGGCAATAAAATGGGTTACCCGGGTGTTGTTGCGTTCGGCTTTCAACTCGGAGATTTCCTCCTCGCGTTCGAGGATGCTTTCGCGGGCTGCCGAGAGCTCCTTGGTTAACTGGGAGAATTCCTGAAACATACAATTACACGGGCGTGTCTAATGATTGAAAAAGAAAGTACATACATAAATAAAAGTTCAAGCTCGTTGCAATGTTGTAGTTTGTCGCAATTTTCGAAACCGAGAGGGTTTGATTCGGTCGAACCAGTTTCAAAAAACTGATTTTTGCTTCCTCATAGAGGAAACTGGGTTTTCGTAAGAAACCAAAATTCGAGACTTTAAAGTCAAAGTACTTAAAATAGTCTAAAACGTTGAGAAATTCGATATTTAGCTGGCATTGAAGTGTGCACGTGCGTGCGTGCGTGCGTGACTGATTCGCATCGTTCAAAACGACTGTAACTCAGAAACGGTTTGAGGCAGTGAGTTCAAATTTGGTACACGAGTAGAGTGATCGCGTGAGTTTAAATTTAAATTTAAGTTTTAATTTGACACGGGAATGCACTAACACTATACAATGTTTGGTGTTACATTTTTTGTGAAAATTTATCTAACCGCTTAAATTTTGTGAGATCCTCAAATTTTTTAATTTTTCCGAAAATTTGTATTTTTTAATTTATCCGAGTTTATGTATCAAAGTATTTTGTTCTATGAGTAAAATAATTTGGAGAATCTGGAGAAGGTTTCCTCTTGGCAAATTCCAGGTCCTCGTTGAACAAGAATGCGGTACGTGAGGGATACAAAAAATAACTGTTTTGGGGTAACAAAACATTCCGACGAATATAATATAACAAAATAATGATCGTTGTGTTTAAAAAATGCTTTCGTAATTTTATCGTTCGCACCGTATCCTCATATATTGGCCAGTTGTCAATATCAATGACACACAGAAATGCTTGTCCCGTCGAGTCATTGCTGGATTTAACGACGCGAAAGTAATACGCTCCACGCTCCGACGTGGATGTTATAGGTCGCGAGCCGTAGCGACGGATGCATATTAAACGGCCGTGCCTCTATTACGCAAGCATACCTTGCGAATGCTGTAACATCGATGAAATTTCGATGTGATGTATGCAGTTTGATAACTGTAGTTTGATTTCCAAGGTCGGAAGGTTTTTCGTATCGATCATCCTCGTGGATCGAGACTCCAGTTAACATGGGATTTAAAAAAAAATCCCGAAGGTTCGTCCTCGATTTCAACGGAAACAAAAAAGTTTCAACGGAAATTTATCGTTCGCAAAGGTTCACCACACATTTTTTTGTTAATTTCACCATTTTTTTTCTCCAATTAACTATTTTTAATTTACGAAAATTACAAAACGAAAAAGGAAGAATAATTGCAAAATTCATAATAATAAAACATTTTAAAATTTATAAGAAAAAGAAATTGTGAAATAAGAAAAAATAATTGTAAAAATAGACAGAAAATATTATTCGCGAAAGTGTAAGAAGTACGCCGAGTATAGGAATCGATCCAAGTAGTTTCGTCATCAAGGGCCAGGCGATAAGGAAAAGCGTGTCATCGGCGTTATTCACAGTCATCGTAACGCGTTAAAGCGTTTCACGCTGGACACACGAGATACGCCGGAGCGGAGGGAACAACAATACGATAAACGCGGGTGAACGAGCGTCTAAATATAGAAATACACATGAGCGAGCGTGTAACCGTCGTAATAAGGCTATACATTATTCGCAGACGTGAATTACAGTGACTCGTAAATAAATACCAATTCATTTCGATTCAATCCGACTCATTGATCCGGCAAACATTTCATTCTTGCTGTAGCAAATTCATCCATTCGTATCCAAGCAATTGATAGAAAGAAAAAAAAAGATATAAATTACTCTCCGACCGACTGAGATTGGTGAATCGAAATTGGATTAGAGGGACACGGAGAAACTTGAAATGAAAATAAAAAGAAAAAATAAAGTAGACCGAGTGAACGTAATAAGATATTTATTTCAGAGTAAGTTTGCATGCGGACTAACTATGGGCAGGAATGATACAGTAATAGCTGAAGTATGGTAATGAAATAGAGTAGGGTGTGGTAGCAGGCAACCAGCTTCATTCATACGTGCCCGAGCGAGAATATAAGGCTGCTCGCACACGTACACACACGTATGCAAACGAGCAGCGAGTGTAGTAAGTGTAGCGAGTGGATGAAGAAAGAGGGCCACTGAACTCGAACCACCTGTAATAACTGATCGCAATTGGGTCGCGACAGAATAACGCGTGGCCTCGGCGCATACGCGTATGACGAGTTGTCGTTGCGTTCAACGTATCCAGTGTTGACTCTGGTTTTTTTTCTTTCTTTATCCTTTTTTTTTTAATTTTCTTCATAAGAGAGTCCGCACCGACCGTCATTCCTGAATCTAGTAATAAGGTAGCTTGTAAATAACTCAGACTCAAATTTATGTCAATAAGTAAATTGATTACAATGGTTGAGGAAAATGTGTTTTTTTTTTAAATACAAAAAATACATTTTTTTAAAGAAAAAAAGGAAAGTTTTTTGTTAAGATTTTTTTAGTGAGCAATTTTTTTAACGGGCTATTTTTAAGTGATTTTTCATTGTTCGAAAAAAATTAACAATTTATGATATACGAAAAACCGAAAAAAAAATCTCTGGGCCGAGGCTGGGAGCGTTGAACTCTCGCACGCAGCGATGATTTCATGCGCGCACCGTTAAAGTGTCTCGGTTACATAATTCATAATCTTCTCTTACGCCCATCGGAGATTACGAACATTGTCGCGACGAGGGAATAATCAGAATGGCTAGGATTTTGCAAGCACGAACTGCGTTAGACTTGTGTCAGAGACGGTCGGGTTTCGAGTCGCTGCGCGATGGGATGGGAATTCAGGCTCGTATCACGCAACATATTATCTTAGCGTATACAGTTCTAACATTATATAATTTTATTAAATCCATGAATTATCAATCTTCGATTTAATTATTTTAAAAAAATCAGATTAATGTAAATCTTTAGATACGATGAGCTAACCTTAAGAGACCTTTCAGACCTATAAAAAATTAAAAAATTAAATTAAAAAATTGCCAGTTATTTGCAAAATATTATATTATCAACGACGATTGTAAAATAGACTGAGATTTGAGAGTTAAAAAAAATGAAAATATAATTTTTAAAAACTATATCATATACGAGGGCACCGACGAATTCAAAGTTTGTGCAGTTTATATGTAAAACCTCTGTGAAATTATCAAACCCTAAAAGGCAATAATGGCTAAATAAATAAATTTAGAAAAATCTACCAGGAAGAGCACGAATTGTGCACGAGGTCAAAGATATCGGTAACAATGTTATTGAAGGTTAATTTGCGCTATATAGCGGAAGTGGTTTGTGGTGGGAGTCGGGTACAAGGGAGAGGTCGTGGCGGTCTTGTTGCGGTATGGCTTGGACAGGCTGGCATTGGGGATCGATGAGACTCGAGCGTCTGTGGCACGTTAATCGAATCAGAGGAGCACGGCGCGTAAACGATCCGACGTATTTCGAGCTGGCCGGAGTGAGAGAGCGGGCTTCCCTGAGTAACCCAGTGGCGTCCTTTGATATCCAGCGATCGATATGAACGCGTCGAGAGAATCTTTTTTTTTTTATTCCTCATGGAGGAAGCTGTTTTTGATAGAAAAAGAAAAAACGAGAATAGTCTAAATCGTCGAATATTTCCATAAGTCATTACAGGCCTACATCTGACCTATTAAAAAAATATATATACATATATATATTTTTTGAGCTGTTCACGGTCTTCAATCACTATCAATCGTCCAGAATTCGATCACCGCAAAACCGCGGCGACCGGTGCGTTCGCCGGGTTATTAGATGCCATTAAAAATTGGCCAAACGCGCCCGAAGTAAAAGTTACCCAAATTTGGATATACAGTAGAACCCCGATTAACCGGGGTCGGATTAACCGTGCGTCTTCCGAGGTTTTTTTTTTTCATATGCGGAGCAAACCAAAGTCACTGAGTACTTAAAAAAATACTAGCTTACGTACTATTAATTTTAAAAAAATATCCAAAGCTTTACATTCTAGTTCACACTATTCACACTATTTAACAATTGAGTGCAAGTAGTACCAAATGTCACTGTAACTAGTCAAAATGAAGTTGCATCATTAGCCATTAATTGCTTATATACTATCGTTGTCTAGTTCGGATTAACCGAGATTTCGATTATCCGGGGACTCTTCGGTCCCGAGCATTCCGGTTAATCGGAGTTCTACTGTACCGTAGTAAAGCAAAGAAATAATTGCTTCGAAGGCGGAAAAAAGTGTGTACCGAGAGGCGGCGAAGAAAGCGTTAAAAAATAACAATGATGAAAAATAAGAACAGTAATGACACAGTGAATACAGCGGTTATTGTCGGGCCCGCCGAGGTGCGAGTAGTGTGAGAGAAATTGGACCGCGGGCGCGAGAGTAGTACAGGGACGGACGGTGTGGAACGAGACCGCGGTCGAGGGTTGGTGTAGATATAAGTTGTGTATACTGGTATGAGTTGAGGTTCATTCATGCGCCGGTAGTGAGTAGGTGGGCTATTGATCGGTCGCGTACACCCAACTCGCCCACAATCCCTCGCCTCCGCTTCGTCCCCAAAGAACCCCCCCCCCCCCCCCCCCCTTCACTCGACGCTGCTGCCGCTATCGCGTGCGTTGCACCCGTCCACGCTCTTTTCGTTCCACAATTTTTTTCCTCCACTCGGCCTCCCAACACGGTCGCTTCGTACATCCCGCTCTACTCATTCGTACACGGGTCATGTACCCTTGTCAAGTCGGCAGACGAAAGTCTCCAAAATGCATTTAACATGTACCAAAATTAAGTGCTTTTTAGGTCCTAATTAGGTACTAAGTTTATAATTTTTGCGCTCTTTGTCATATCGCCAAAAATTGAATTTGAAAGAGTCTTTGCTGGCTTCGAATCAAGCTAGCAGAAGTTTATTGGTACTTAAGTTATCGTCAAATGTATTTTCCCAGGAATTGAGTGCTTTGTAAGTGCTGTCGAACTGTATAAAATTTAACCCTAACATCAAACCGATTTTTTTTTTTTCATTGAAAATTAGATTCGTCATATCGCCAAAAATCCAATTTGAAAGAGTCTTTGCTGGCTTGAAACAAGCTAGCAGAATTTTATTGGTAATTAAGTTATCGTTTAATCCAATAAAAGTTCGTTTGGTCCGAAGACGGACGTACACGCAGATAGGCAGCAGAACAATTAGCGTTACGGTACGCGATACCGCAATTATCGTAGAAGTCACTTGTATCGCGTTCAGGATTGGCGAAGCGTGCGAAAATGTGACCTGACCGAAGGAGTAGAAAAAAAAACGACGCGTCAAACAAAAGGGGCAACGAGTCACGCGAAAGATAACTCTCCGGTGGATCTATGACGCGAATGCAGAGGAAGGTAGCCCGAGTTCACTGTCGAAGAGCTTCGATAAAGTGAGAGGAGCGGGAGATTGTTAATTTCCCTGAAAGCCATTTCCCCGGAATGGGGCGCTTCCTAGAATGCTTCATTTCCCTCAACGATACCTGCCTCTCGCGCGAAAGCGATTTCCCCGGCTATTTCACATCTCCATCCAGGCGGGATCCATTGATTCGACGAATTGTTGTTCGAACAATTGTCCTCCATTCTCCGATACCATAGCGCAAAATAATTTTCAAAAGCCCTCGACGCAGTAAAAATCTATTTATTTGGGAGATACCGTAAAATTAATCACGCTGATGAATCACCGGCGAGAACGAAGAGAGGAAGTCCGAAAACGACGAAAATACCGATACGGTAATAAAATAAAAGCGCCTGTGAATGGCGATATATATATATATATAATTTTGTACCTCAGTTTTATTTCATTTATTATTTTTTAGCAAGTTTTTTTGTGTACACACGTTAAAGCAAAAGCGCAAAAAAAATAAAAAATGCGAAACCGCGTGCAAAATGAATTTCCAATTTTTCCATTTAATTGGTTTACAATAAAAAATTAACGGCGACGCCGAAGCTGGCGGGATGCAGCAGTGACGCAGCACACGTCGAGTGGCGCATCAGTGAAGTGGTTCCGAGGCGCGAAGCCGACCAGCCTGGTAAGTATCCATGTCAATGAAGTTCGAGACCCCTCGACGAAGATAATTATGCCGCGCGGGCGAGGCACGCGAACGACAGTGAAAAAAATCAGTGGCGACGCGATGCAATTATGGTTATTAGGAGTGTGCAAAGGAGCATTCAGGGAGCTCCGGTGTCGGCGATATTGACGAATTGAACTTTCGAACTTTTTCTTCCGTTCGGCGACATTGATAGCAAGAAGCATTGATGTACAATGTCCTTTGAGATTGTGAGACGAAACGCAATTTTCGTTGTCTGAATTACTTAGGAAATGGAGGAAGGCCGGAGCGGGGCAAGACGGACCGTTTTTAAAAATCAATTTTTCGTTATAGATTAAAAAAACGTGTCACCCCAAACGAAAGACACAGGTCGATCTTGGTCCACAACTTGAAAAATGATAGTTTGAAAATTGATAGCTTGAAAAATGATAACTTGAAAAATGGTAACTTGAAAAATGATAACTTGAAAAATGATAACTTGAAAAATGATAACTTGAAAAATGATAACTTGAAAAAATGATAACCTGAAAAATGATAACTTGAAAAAATGATAACTTGAAAAAACGATAACTTGAAAAAATGATAACTTGAAAAAATGATAACTTGAAAAAATGATAACTTGAAAAAATGATAACTTGAAAAATGAGGCATAAAGCGATGGGTGGGACAAAACGGAACACCGGGTGGTGGAGCACGCTCAAAGCACTTCGTTCCCCGATGGGGTCGGGAAGCATCTACCCTAAGGAGGTTCGTTCGGTCTGCCAAGTTGTGCACTGCCGCCTCTCGCCACGACATGCACTCCGTTGCGTACGACGTTTTAGCGAGTTGCGTCGCGCCCACTTGAGTGAGCGAACCCCACCACTCAAAAGCTATCCCTTGTACTACCGATTCAAGGTCAATGACTCGAATCCTTCGACAGCGCTGACAGCCATGTGGCTAAAATCGTTTGTTTTGCATGGTTTTTTTTTCACGAAGCTGAGTGCCCTTCCAGCGTTCAGTTCGACTTCCATGCAGTATTTCAAATAAACACTGAAAAAAACGACACCAGGAAAACCGCAAACGAATCGTCCGCAACTGCAAACGAGTCGTCACCAAACGGCTCTGCGGCAGGAAAATCATTGAAGAATCATCCGAAACACTGTAATGACCAGATTCATTCCGCCAAATTCCGTCGATGAACGAAGACCGAAGGGACAAAGGAGGGCGGAATTTGTATTTATCGTTATTCAACGGGCTTAAAAAACGTAACGACCCAATCCATGTGCAACTGATTTACGTCCCAACCGGTATGGGTCACATTCGCCCCTTCTTGCCTCCAAGCTGAATTCGAGATAAGACCGTCGTTAATTGTCGGCGGCGAGGGAGTCGGTAGCGCAAAAAGCATTCCGGCTGCATACTTCTCGGAACGCTAATTGACCAGACCAACCGACACCTCGCCTAAGCGGCTGAGGATAATGCTCCCTCGTGCCCAAAACGATTTTTCTCACCGTTCCCAAAGAGTGATCGATGCATGATTTTTTTTTTTAATTCCACTTTCATACAATTTTTTTCGGTCGTTCCGATTATCGGTGCAATTACGTGAGAAAATAATGTTACGCAAGATATTGTGTCTTTGCCGAGACGAAACAGACATATTGCGTTTGAAGACGGTGCGCCATTGAACAGATAATCGGATATTCTCTTTGAGTCGTGGAAACTTCGGGATCGGCGGCATAGAAGCTTGCGGTCTCCTGCGAAGCTCAACGGAAAACAGACTTTGCCCCCTCGCCACCCTCTTTCACCGTTGTAAACTGTTATCCGAATGCGAGGAACAGTAAGGGCCTCACCGCACCGCCTGCATCGACGAAACTGCTGATTGGCTCCAGTTTACTTGGGAGACGCGAGCCATCTAGTTTGTACGAGTAGACGCTTTATATTCGGTACCACAATAATAATAATAATACAGCCATCAGCAAAGCAGAAGATTGTGCTGGTATTGCACTACTAAGCTCGAGGATAACTTTAGGCTGGTAATGAGCAAAATTTTTAAATCTTTAAAAGGTATAACGTTTTGGCTTTAATCGGCAAAATAATTATTGGAAATGTTGAAAAAACTAACAGCTGTTTTTAATTGCCGGGTGACTCGCTCTATTTAGCATTTAACTGAGGTTCATCGGATCCATCTTGGAACATATTAATTATTGTCGCGATCGCCAGGCCTAACGATTGTTAAAAATCAAAATAATAATAATAATACAGCGATCAGCAAAGCAGAACATAGTGCTGGTGTTGCTCCACTAAGCTCGAGGATAACTTTGGGCTGGTAATGAGCAAACTTTGTAAATCTTTAAAAGGTATAACATTTTGGCTTTAAACGGCAAAATAATTATTGGAAATGTTGAAAAAACTAACAGCTGTTTTTAATTGCCGGGTGATTTGCGCGATTTAGCATTTAACTGAGGTTGACCGGTTCCGGCTTGGAACATGTTAATTACCGACGCGATCGCCAGGCCTAACGATTGTAAAAATAAAAATAATAATAATAATGCAGCGATCAGCAAAGCAGAACATAGTGCCGGCAAAATAATTATTGGAAACGTTGAAAAAACCAACAGCTGTTTTAAATTGCGGGGTGACTTGCGCTATTTAGCATTTAACTGAGTTTCATCGGTTGCGTCTTGGAACACATTAATTACCGTCAGGTTCACCAGGCCGATCGATTGTTAAAAATTTCATTCGGACCACGTGTCGCCTGCCTCGCAGGAATTTCTCCGGGCGCACGCTGTTCGGAGCTTAGATCGAGCGACATGCGGGGAGTAAACAGATCATCGGAATGATGTGCGGCGGCGGCATCGATTCAACTTAATCACATTCGACAATCGTCTCTCCCCAAATTTCCGTGATCAAACACACTGCAAGACCGTCGGAGGCGTCCGCACGGACGCGACTGCTCGTTTATCGACTGGTCGAATACGCTGAATTAATTGACCGGAAGGTCAGGCCCGCTTCACGGTCGATCGAAGGTTTCTCACCGATAAACCCGCGGGCGGGTCTTCGTCTACCCGACGCTGAAGAAAAACACTCGCGACGATCGGAAGCAAATAATTTTATATCTCAGCGATAGAAGAACAATTACACTTGTCGACTGTGCGCAAGGTTTTTTTCGGGAGTCGAACAAAAAATGAAAAAATAACGTTGCAAAGTAATTTGCACTTGGATTCTTCGTTTCTTACATTGTTGTTCGATTTTTGCCTCATTGTGCAGCGAGCTAGGCGCAAAATCGTAATCAATGAGAAAGTCTAGTGCAGATTTACTTTACACTTTTTTCGTAACATTAAGAAATGCTTACATTGCTTACGTTGCGGCAACTCGTGTCACGCGCAAAAAAAAAAGATAATCGACAATTTTTTTTGTTGAAAATTTCATAAAATTCGAACGATTAACCAATTTTTCTCAAAATTTAATACGAAACATTCTGCATCGGTGATCCATTAATCTTCCAAATTTCAGCTCCATACATTCATGTTTACTCGAATTAGAGAGTTTTTAGTAATGATTTCAATTGAATAAAAATAGGATAAACTCTGTCTGCTTGGATAGGCTTTGGATGAAATTCAATACCAACCGTCTTTCATCAAAATATCATATTTGTGTGCAGTCGTCGGAAGATGGCTCAAATTTACGGAAATTAGAGATAACACAGAAATTTTTTAAAAGGTCGTAAAAATTGCACTGAATCGACAGACGCGACCACTCTACCAGCGTACCACATTTCAACTCACCAATAAATTACAATCTCGCATTTTTTTTTTTTCAAAGAAAACAGCTTCCTGCACGAGGAAGCAAAAAAAGAACTATCGCAGATACGAGACACAGAAGATAACGTCTCTGCCTCTTTTGGTGTCAACACTATTGCGTAACAAGACGATACCAAACCGTACCGAATGAATGAATACGAATCTTACATTTGTTACGTTCATAAATAAGTATGAATAAATGAATTTCAATGTCGTCATAACACTCAAATAATTGAACCTCTCTCGCCGCGACAAACGTTCCTCACAGAGAGATCTGTCCGAATAAGACGATGGAGTAACTTATATTTTTTAATCGATGACTCCGACAGGGCGGACTGGGTTTTATTTTTACCTGTGGGACGTTCGCGTTGATCTGCCTGTTGAGAGCGTCCCTCTCTTTCTCGACCTCCTGTAGCCTGGACTCGGATTCCTGCAGTCGTTCCTGACTCTCGCGCAACGAGTCCACCAGTTTGTCGCGCTCGTCGAGCATCGATACCATCAGCTGCTCGAAGTTCGCGTCCTCACCCGAGAACTGCGAACTCCGCTGGCTAATACTATCCTCGGCGATGGTCGGCATCACGTCGCACATCATATTCCACATTTTCGTCGCGTCGTCGCGGCTCGCACGCGATCTCTTACCTTCCGTTCAACCAACCCACCGACCCGCCGCGTCGCACAAAAATTGTACGCGTATATATTTTATTCGAAAAAAATTATCATCCGAGCAACGAACAACGCCGATGCTGTCGGGACTGTTTCGATCTATTCGGCTTTGGATCGCCGTCGTTCGAACCCCGTCGCGCCCGATCGAATGAAATCATTGGGACATTCCTTGTCGAAGAGCCGAACGATGGATGTTTCTTCTTTTTCTTCTCTCTTTTTCTGTCTACGATCATCAATTCGTGACGGTTTCTCGCCCACTCGTGTCGGAATGCATCTAAGAAGATTCAAAAAATCCTTCTTTCTTCTTTCCTCGAGCCTAAAGATTCTTGCGGGGAAGAAAATGGGAAATTCCTTACATTTCCAAACTCGACGATAGGCAAGAGAATCCGAGCTGTCTTCCCACGCTTCGCTCGGGCGATATTTTTGGTATTGGAAAAACAAAATTCTCTTCCCTCGGCTTCGTTTCCCGCCGGCTCCCTCGCTTCTTTTGCTTGAAAATGTTTCTTCCGCCCCTTCGCCTGCGAGTTCCTCGCAGTTCGAAGTCCCACGCTAACTGATCCTTCGAGAATCTATCATCGTCCCTCACGCCTCGTCGGAGTGGGCGATTCTTCGCTCGTCTCTGAACTCCCTAAGCTTCGACTTTGGCGCTTCGCCGTGACGCACTTCCATTCTCAGTCTTTTTTTTCTTTCTTTTTATAACAGAGACCGAGCCGACGCGAAGAAGCTCCGTTGCGAGACGCGGACTCTTCGTTCTTTCGTTCGAATCGGTTCGGTCGCTAACGGTTCGGAGCGTCCAGTCGTCGTCGAAGGTACGGAAGATAGGGAAGAGCCATTACCAGCGACTCGACGAAACTTAAAAAAAAATTCAACTCTGCTCGCTTCCGTCTCTTCGGGAAGACAACGAGAAGAAAATAAAATAAAATGCAGATCCGACGAAAACGTTGAATAAATTTTCCTTTTTGCAGTTTGTTCGATGGTAACAAAAATTCGACGACCCCAGATGGATTTTTCGTCTCGAACCCGAACAACGCGAACGAAACGTCGATGTTTCAATTTAATCGTTAAAAATCTTCGCGACCGCGAGATCTTATCGGCCGAATCGGGACGGCATGAATTTCGACTGCGAGAGATGAAATCTTGAGTACGAGATCGATGCGAGTCGAATCGTGCGGCGGTGAAAATAATCGCCGAGTTCGATATCGAGCCGGTTCCTCCTCGATTTTTTTTTCCTCTCTTCTCCTTTCCTCACGACGATGATCGTAGAATCGTCATCGCGCGTGTGTTGCACTCCTCGTGTGTGTCGCGGGCCGGAAATACGTTCGATCGTATTCGTGGCGAGCTGTCAGAGTGTCGCCGAAGCCGACGATGCCGCCGATCATTTGTCCCCGATCATCTTATGTTCTCGTTAATTCCATTCGTATGTACAATTTTTTTTTCTCCCCTCTGTTTAATAGAAAAATCGTCGGGTGTCGCGGAGATGATCGTGAGATGCGGTTGTGCTGCGGTGATTGGGTAGACTTTGATTCTTCGTTCGCACGCTCGGTACGGCGCCCGATGAAAATTAAGGTGCGTGGGAAAAAAAAAAGGAGAGAAGTAACGAGGGGCGCCTCGGGACGACACTTTACATTCGGGGTTGACCACGCGAACTGTCACGCACACTCGTACACACTGTATCCAGCCCGCCGAATCCTTCGAATCACCGGTTTGACACGATTGTCTCTCGGTCGTCCCTTCGATTATTTGACGGGGCGAGGATCGACGCTCTTTGTCGTTACCCGCTCACGGGACGAGGAGAGACGTACCGACTTAACCGATTCGCGACACACCTACGACGGCACCATTTACTCTCTACCGCCCAATCTCCTAAGCTACTCCTCCGTTTTCCCGATAACGGCGGCCATCTTGCGTCCAACGATCGGCCGGACTCGGCTATCATCGAAAGAGACCCGATCGTCCCCGGGACAACCGATGATTGTCGCGTTCGTCGGAGACCCACGAAATTCCACGAAACCTATCTTGGATTCGGGCATGTTCTCAATTAACGAGCGCAGCGAGATTGTCGCGGGTGAACGCGATCGCTATTTACACGGACTTTTACTTTACGTTACTCGCGAAGACTTGTAAAATTCAATATTCTGTTCCGTCTGTGATTCCGAAGCTTCGTTTCGACGAGACCTGAGACTCCAGCCTGCAACGTGACCGGTTACTTTACCGTGTCTGCAGTGTTAAAACGTTAATGTAAGAGTAGGACTTTTACCGGTAAGTCAATGTTTGATTTATTATAACGTATCGGCCAATCCGAAGCAGGATTTAAAGAAAAATGTAATTAGCTCTACCGACACTGAGTAACAAAAATGTATAACATTCGAGTTTTGCGTTGGATCGAACGACAATCGATAATCGAATGAATAGCGGGACGCGCGAGTTCATTGATTCAAATTTAAATGACACAAACGGCGTTTATCGCAGTAATTGTTCCTCGATAAAATATGATTTTTTATTGTTTACGGTTCGAGGTGTCGTTACGAAGAATGAAATAATTCGAGGTAACACGAAGTATCGTTGTTGTAACGAGTATTAGTTACAAAGATGCAGCGATTACAGCGCAAGCGATTTCATTCGAAAAATACCTTTTGATTATCTCGATTTATCTATCGACGAGAAAAAAAGTTCCGCAAATGGGAAGAGGGGGGAAGACTTAGGCCGAGACTGTCGTATAGGGCGAGAGGACCCTCGCACAAGGTTCACAGACCGGGAAGCTCCGGAGACTGCGCGACACTAGCGCCCGCGGATGCTGATGATCAATACTATCGCACTAGCGCCTACTCGACTGTGTTATGCTGTACATGCAAGAATACGAGTGAATCTGGTCCAGACTCGGGGCACAAGGGAGACCCGCAAGAATAACAATCATCATGAGTAACGCGTCGCATACTTGCATACCCGAAACGACAGGCAAGTTAACGACACGAAAAATTAATTTAACATTTTTCTTACGTACACCAAAGTGAAATTTAACTACTCGAATCATAATGAGAATAATAAAAATAAAAAAAATACGAAACGGAATACGAAGTTCTCGTCGTCCACAGGAATGAGTTTTTTGCTGTGCGAGCGTTTTGTACATAATTCGAGGGTTTTTTTTGTGCTTACGCTGAAGTGTATCGTAAAAACGATATTTGAATAAAATGTTTTTCTAGTTTTGAAGGACCTTCACGGCGAGGAGTCGATCGAGGATTTGTCCGAATCGGTCGACGAGCTTCGCGAGAAGTTGGCGAATATGAAGAGAATGATGGAGGAGCGAAAGGGGAGCACTCTGGGCGATCTGAGCACTGCGAGAAAACGCAAAGAAACGTCTGACATAATAGACGGTAATTTTTTATCGTGGATTTTTATCTCGGCGTTGATTATCGTTCTCGGTGTCAGTTTCTATGCCTTTTACAACCTTTATCGAGCAGTGCTCAAGAAATTTCCGTCTCATCATACCGAACTGTAATTTGTTTTTTTTTTATCTCACCCAAACGAAAGGCAGAAACTGCACTATATATATACACCATCGATGAAATTATTAAAAAGTATATACATATGACAGGATATTGATAAAGTAGAATGATACATGATTTTAAAAAAAACTGTGAGACAAAAATAAGACACGATGAACTGTTGTCGTGCTCATGATATCGAATTTATTATTTTTATTCCTATATAATTATAGGTATATATCTATATATATTGTATTATATTATATACCGAATACGTAATGTACACCAAACGGTGGACCGAACAGTATTCGAATATTGCATAACTATCGAATAACAGATCGTGTGCCAACTCGGACCTGCCTTATGACAATCGTGACACGGAGGTCTCGAGATAGCTTTGGAATATCATTTTTTACATCGATGAATTTTTTTTTTTTTTAAACCTTAGGAAACGATAATTTGTTGGTGAGTTTGTAACGGTGCCAAAAACTATGTAAAACACGAATGGAATACACGAAAAAAAAACAGAATGTACAACCGTGACGGTTCGAAAATTATCTCATAATCGTTGTAAATTGTTCTTAAGGGTCATAAAGTGTAAAAAGTCTTCCTGGAAATATATTGAATCGTTTGAATCGGACAGAGCGGTGTTGTACGATATCAGTAACGGCGTTCTGTCGAATCTTCTTTACCGACCGAAAATCCCTAACTTTCCAATGTTCCCGACTGCATTGTATCCTTTATCGCTAGTTTCCGCTTCTCGGTTCCTCGACGCGTTGTGCCAACGGCTACTACATTACCGACCGAGCATAAAACTAAATCGAAAAGCAGAAATAAAAAAGTACCCACATAGCACGGAAATATTTCTGAAATATTTTTAAAACATTTTGAAAATCTTTTTTCTTCTGCTCATAGATCTTACATTGAAATGTTTAAGAAATATTTCTCAAATGTTTTCAAAATATTTCGTGCTATAGGGGTATAAGTAACAAATTTTATCTTTCCTGCAAAGACACCGTTTGTCAGCAAACGTCAGCAATTCCTTGCCAAATAGATAAATAAAAAATAAAATAAAAACAAATTGGACAATATCGCAGCGAGTGCAAGACATTTAATTGAAGTTAATGAAATTTCGGACGGTTAAGGGGATGTGATTTTCGTACAGGAGCAAAGATTTGCTACATTAAATTTATTGAAGATAATTTTTATGTTACACCCTTAAACATAACTTAATATACAGAATCGTAAGAGTAGAGGGATGAGGAGGGTTCCGACCGAAGTTGCGGTCCGCAGAGACTCGAGGAACTTTTACTGCCAGTAGGGATGATACGGGAATCGCGCGTCGTCTGAACATTGTTTTAAACTCACCTTACAGCGCTACTTTTAAATATACACATACATTTTTGTGAGAATAACATTAATGATTTTTGTTTGTTGGCTTGTTGTTTTTCGTCCGGATTAACTATTGGACTTTGCGAGTGTTTCTTTTGTCACATTTCTCTTGCTCCTCTACGACATTGTTTTATTTTTCTTCGTTTTTGTCTGATTACCGTAATATTCTTCGATCTTTTTGTTTTTGTTTGTTTTTTTTTTTTTTATCGTGGGTCATTATGACCAGTCGTCAATAGATTATTTAAGTATTTATTATTATATCGGAGTACTGGAGAATCGTCGATCGAGTGCCTCGAAGTTAGCTGAAATTTGTTTAAAATAGCAAAAACAAAAATGTTTATCTCATTTTTTTGAAGACTATTTTATGATGGGGCGATTAGCGATATTTTAGTTTTTCCTCTTGTTACCTATTAAACTTACTCTGAAGTTTTGATGGCGTTTAACCCACAAGTGAGATTCGCGTCGAGAATTTCCGTAGTGTCGGCCGGCCGGGCTGTTATGGTGACAGAATTGTCGTACTTGCCGCTGGACACTAGCCTCACAGTGGTCATCTCGCAACCAATGATTTTCGAGTCAGACGCTAAAATTATTAAATTAACAAAAATTTATTAATAATGAAGATATTATTAACCAAATTAATAATAATATAATAATAATAATATTAATAACCAAAATAAATACTAAAATATAATAATAAAAATATTATTAACCGACAAAATATTGTAAACCACCCAGAAAATCTTACTCCGCTTCGAGTTAACGCCGCATATCGTATCGAGTGTTTCCAGTTGCGAGGTGTCCAGACCATCTGTTCCACCGATCTGCACTTCGTCCTCGGAGCCGCGTTTGTCGCACTATTTTTGTAATGAACAATACAACGTTAACTTTAACATTAAATAATTAACAATTCAATGGATCGGTAATTAACACAAACAGAGGCGTTACCTGATGAATGGTTCCGGTCTCCGTTTCCGGAAACGCACCACCGCGAACTCTTTTGCTACCAACGTCGAGTGCGATGGTGCGTACAACGGCCGGGTAAATTGCCATGAAGGTGCAATTAATGCGCCGCCCGTAGTTCCTGAGCGTGAACGGCTCCGTGTCGCTGCTCGCAACAACGTTGCAAGCTTAAACAAACACGGTAACGGAGGTTGATTCGTGACGCTACTTCCGGCACAACGCGTCTTACTCCCACAGGTACCATTTCCCACATTCACCCTCTACTTGCTGTCTGGCATTAATTAGTATTGTTGTTCTACAAATGTCTTCGAATTCATGGATTAATGGTAGCGATTTTGTTAATTTGATTAATTTCATTACTTTGATTAATTTCATTATTTTCAATAATTTCATTAATCTCATTAATTTCATTGATCGTTTATTGTACACAAACTTGAAGCGATCTTTGGCACTGAAATGAGTAATGTTGATATGATATTGATTGATTTAATCGTCAGTTAGCGTACTTAAGGGGGTACCTGAGATGTCTATTATGGGCTTTACAGATTTAAGGGCGAATATGGGATAAAATTAATTTTGATAAATATATTTTTCCTTTTTTAATTTGTAAATAAATTGTACGAAACTCACGATGAAGATTTTTCCTGAACCTTATAGACACCGTGAAGCCCTTGCCGATGGTTGGTACTCGATACTGTACGAGGGCGACGTTCTGCGAGCTCGAGTAAATTTTGTGATTCTGCGAGCCACAGAATTCGCTGAATCTCTGGTCCAGAGGCAGGGGATGATCGGCACCCGATGGGAAATACTGACCGTTCAATTCCCATCCGTTAACCACCTGTTAATAAAAATAAAGATTAAATGAAAAAAATGAAAATTAATTACCGAAAAAAGTTTTTGGCAATCGAAAAATCTACTTAGAATATATCGTAGTGAATTAAAGAATGTACGACGAAAGAAGAAATAAACTTGCTTCATATAAAAAAAATTAAAAAAACAGTGTGCCGAAGAAACAAAATGTAAACTCTATTCAAACGCTACTTCTTCTCCCATGACAGTAATCGAAGTAGTGGAAAACTTGTTCTTTCCGGCGCCCTTTTTTTGTTTTCCTTCGGTAAAAGTCGAAGAAGTACCGAAGAAATAATGGTACAAACTCGTAGGAATACGGTCGCGAAAGAAAAATATTCCACGCATGCGCACCGTTCATAAATAATGAAAACATTCGCAAGTTGTGTGTGATCGTCGAGCGCGGTGACTCTCGACGAGAGGTCATTAATTTATAAGTTCGTACGGGCCATAGGAAGAGGGAAAAACTGTAAAGAAGGTTGAAAATATACTTTTGTAGAGTACTATATATAAACTTACAACGACGAGGTCTTTGCCACCGCATGGAACGTCAATACGAGGAAAAGACACTTCGACGATCTCGTCGGGCTCGGTGAAGACGTATATACCGCAAACCGTTTCCGTGCTATCGATCGCTTCGTAGACGTAACGACCCGCTTGGGAAGTCATGAAGACACAGTCTGCGAACAATTTCTCAAAGATTTTTTATTTAAACAATTTTTCTTTCGTCCTTGTTTCTGCATTTTTAATTATGTAAATAACAATTTAGTTGTACTATAAAAATTTGACCACGGATTTAAAAAAAACACCTGCCAGAAAACTAGTTTTCACTTTCCTCATCAGCAAGAATAAAAATAACAAAATGTGCAAATGTAAAAAACCAAAAAAATTCGTAGAGCCAAGTACAGCTTCTTCGATGGGGTGGGAATTAAGTTTCTGTTTTTTGAATGACAATTCCTATCTTTATTACAGCTGTAGGACAATGCGAAGGACATTTTTTTCCCCCTTGGAAAAGAGGCTTTCGGGGGTGAGGGGTTAACGTGATATTTTTTTCTCGCGTGACCCACATCCGCCTACGACCGGAGACGATGTAACAATAAAAATTTAACCGACGCGAGTGGGCACTCGGGGAAAAGTGCATCGGGAATAAATTGATCGACGGAGATGTTTGAACAGATATTTTCAGAGAGGTTTTAAAAAACCTCGGACCGGAGGACGTTTTCCGGTTATAATGCATCTCCGCTTCCGATCGTCGGCGGCTGTTCGGACGAGAGGTGAAATCTCTTTTAACCGTGAACGTGCTGGCGAACGTCGGCAAACAAGCCGACGAGAGGGTCGTCGCACGTGATTATATACTGACACGTAGAGGCAACTTTTCTAGCGATCTTTCTTTTGCCCGAGCAGAAGGTTCCCTTTCGCAGCTGTCGATCCTGAAAAATCCATCAGTCTCAAACGTCGCCACCTGCCTCTCCGCGTTCTGTTTTACTCCACATTAATATTCGCAAATACACGGAAGCGAAGACAAAGGCCTCATCAATATTACATGATGCACGAGAAGAGATTAAAAACCGAACGTATCGTTCAGGTTTCGATCAATATTTCATTTATTATTTTTATTAATACAGTTTTGAAAAATTTCTTTTTATTTTACCATATTAATAAAAATAATAAATAAAAAATCGATCGAAACCTGTCGTCGAAAATCAATAACATTGTGTGTAACGATACGAGAGCTTTGATGATCGATCGAAGAGTAAAAATATAAACGACTAAAAAAAAAAAAAACCGCTCGTTAAAAATTTGCTGCGTGGAATATCTTTTTAAGACAATTAAACATAACGATGCTGACCTGTGATGGGTGTTGCTGGTATAGTCTCGCGAATAATTCCCTTCAATCCGTAGAGCCCCAAATCCGAATTTCTCTCCAGTTCTCTGGCGATCTGGAATGGGAGAAAAAAAACTCAAGGAACTTTATTTCATATGCTGATTTAAATTGAGGGCCACTAATTTTTTTTTTTTAAGTAAAATAAATTGTATCTGGCCACATTTTTTATTGAATGAAGAAGAAACTAGGTTGCCAAAGTCTCATCTCACCGGATGCACATGTTGGAAATATGGCCCGGACCATTCGCCGTATACTTGCGGTGTAATCGAGGCGATCCATATTCACCCCTTTCGTCTTACTTGCAAATCCTTCGAGCAAATTTTTTGCTCATTTCTTTAAAGAATATATATATATATATATATATATATATATATAGGCCAATGCACGGTACGAACACAGGTAGCGTCAATATCCATAACAGAGCGCGTGTACCACCGCAGGTGGTTCAGCGCCAAGTAGTATCGGTCAGTGCCGTGTCAGACGGAGAGCCAAAGTCTTGGTTCTGATTTTGCAAGCTATCTTTGAGATTCATATACATATGCATATATATTTATTACTATTAATCTCTAATGTCTTTATAGTGGACATCTCACGTGCCTAATAATGATGATAAGCAAATTGATTAGAGGTCACCCACGTGAAACTCGTGCAATGTTAGTCTCGACCTCGTTAGGGCCCTCCAACAGGTATAACGAGTCAACTTTGAGAGTTCAACAGCTAATTGCATCGCATGTATCGCGATCAACGAGCAGGCTGCTTGAACTTTGCCTCGGTGTTTTAGACGACGATTCCCTCTTCCTCTTAGCTTCAAAGCTTCACCGCTTTCATTTAAACGCTATCGTATCAGAAAATTATATAGATATATATATATTATGTAGTTAATAATAAAATATAAGACCACTGATATTTCCGGGTGTGACGTCACTCCCGGTCGAAAAATTAGATCTTCAAACCTGAAACGTCGTATTTCCGGCAAATCTCCTGAAATCTATATTTCCGGGTCTAAATTCGATAGTCGATGGCGAGGGCGCGAAGCGTCCGAGCCACAACAACCTTCTAGTATATTGTATATATTATATAAAAAAACAAACTTTCGTGTATTCTCGATTTTCCGCACGAAAAACAAAAATGAAGTTAACAATTTTCTAAATATTAATTTACTTAATAATAACAAATATTTATTTTGCATTCGACGGTGCGCTTGAAATGCAATGTCACGAAACATGCCTGGTATAATTTTTTTCTTGTAATTGAAATAAACCGAAACGTTTCGTCGGGTCGTTAAGTTCGATTGGCAGTGAAATTGGCAACAAAAAAGAGAAGAAAAAGAAAGGTCGTACCAAGCCGGAAGATTGCACCGAGTGTGGGATTATCGACAGAGTGATACAATGGGAATAAGTGCGCGCGAGGGGGTCTCGGAGGGGGAGGGGGGGGAGGATGAAACAGGGAGAAGGAATTTATTGAACAGCGGAAATTACAACGCAATCGATGAGACGTCGGGCAGCAATACGGGAATGGAGAGAGGTATACCTGACGAATCGGTGAAAATTGAAAATAGTCATCAGCTCCCCCCCCGTTCATTAATTCCCACTGTGTGATTGATGGAATCGATAGAATTCATCGAGTCTCTTTTTTCCTGTTTATACAGTTTCCCACTCGATAGGTTTGCATTGACGTGCTAAAATATTATTCTGCACCATTGAAGGGATTAAAAAAAAGTCGGTCCGTTATCGCACACTCTGGTGACGCAGGTGATCCATTCATTAATGGTTTTTCATTGAAGCGCTTCTGTGATCGATCGAAGAACGATCAAATCATCCTTCAGCACATTACCGATCAGCGTGGGCGATAAAATTGAGATAATGAAAAAAAAATTGAAGATTTTTATTACATTTGTTTAAGACAACGAGGCGTGAATTTTCAGTTCGATCGTTGAACTCGATCTTAATGGGGGTAATAATTTCGATTTCGATTAATTTTTATGTCGATGGGAAAAACAATGTATTATTAATATATAAAAAAAATCCGGTCGCAAAATTTAACGATCTGACGATTGGCTGAAAGATACATCCCGGAAACGCGAGTGTCCCTTGTAACGCATGTAATCAATTGTGACGTGGTTTCATAAGCAGACAAGAAACCGCCGCAAAAGGACAGTGGATTAGTATCGAGCGATAATTAGCGTGGCGGTGATTACATACATCAAAGGAGGATAACGAGTATGTGTATGTAAAACAATTGTAAAATTACGTAATTAGAATGCACTGTAAATGGATTTTCATGTAAAGTTCCATGGGTCGAGTTTCTGAATTCTTCAATGTGCTATCTGAATAACACTTTTTTTTAAATTCGTGCGGTGTAAAGAATGGTAATTGTACTATAATTTTCGAAAAAAGTGTCAATATTGGCGTTGAATTTACGTCAATATTAAAAAACAAAAAATGAGTCATTTATTTATTTAAAAAAAATATTGACGTAAATTCAAATGGGCGGGTCGTGGAAGGAACAATTTCCTCGCTAAACCGCACCCAATACTATAAACACTGGAAATTATCGGAGCATAAAGTGTCAAAGGGGTGGCGGCTATGATCACTTGCGCTCGAATTCGAACCGTGAATTGACTAATTGTATTATTATGTTGATACAGTGGTCGCACTATCAACGTGGTGGTTAGTACGGGATCTCAACCGAGATCTCAACCAAATTTTCCGGGAACAGGAAACAGTTAGCACATTTGTGAATTACGTGCGGGACATTACTAATTTTCTCCCCATGGGTTCATTGGTATATTTGGATCGATCGATTACATTTAATCCAGACGATAATTCGAGTCACTGAGAAATGTCATACACAAATTTTCTGATTACAAACAATTTTCTGATCATAAAAATCCGTCAACGAAATATCACAATTTTTTAAGTCTTGAGTAGGGTAGAGCGGGGCAAAATGGAACAATGGGGCAGAACGGGATAGTGAGGGCAAAACTCAATTTTGCAACCATCGCCACCATTCAAAAGTTATTGGAAAATTGCGTTTTGTCTCATTATTCCGTTTCAACTCTGGCACGTCTCTGTCAATCCACGGCTTTAGGAAGAAAAAAATGTTGTTCATTTACAGTATTTTGTTCTCCAGGTGAACTTCACCGAGCAAAGTTTTTGCGATGCTAAATACACCCGTCATAACTCGACGAAATTCGGTATCGTGGATATATCTTCAGGGCCATTGTGCCATTTTGCCCCGCTCTCCCCTGTGATTTTTGGGTGTTTGAACATTCTGTATATAATTACATGAAAATTTCTAAACAAAAAAAAGTTTCCTCTATGAGAAAGCAAAAATGTTTTCCAAAAGTTACAACAGTTTCTATGAAAGTGGTATTATTCGGACAAAAGACCTTTTCTGACCGTATTGTTTCGACAGTAGTCGCCGCATGTACGTAAAATAATGGAGTGTCCTTTGCGCCCGGTGCACAATGTCAAGGATCAAGTGACGTCGGGGTTGAGAGGTGAAACGAAGTTATCTAACAGAACATGCATGCGGGACATTACAGAGAAACCGCTACATGTATACGGCCGTTGTACACGGGTGTACAAACACGAGCCCAGTTACGTTCAACGGTCCTGGCATTTTCGCTGGAAAGCCGAACAATGACAATCTGTATTTATCGTGACACGAACAAGGGAAACGGTAACGTCGCGTGGCGTCCAGCAGATAAGAACACAACTGCTCAGACGGCAAGGGCCAATCGTCCCTAATTGCCCGCGATCGTACGAACGTCGCGTCGACGTTAACGAGCCGAGAAAAAAATAAAGCTCGAGAGGTCAAAAATAAATAAAAAGTACCTTCGTAACGAGGCGCATCTCCGTTTGACGAGATCTTCTTATATTTTGTATCTATAGTAAATTCATGAATCGACTTTGAAATAAGTTACTGCAGATATAGACTCGAAGTTTTAAAATGCGTCCCACGAGTTTTCTTGTGAAATGTGCTGAAAGATTTTCTTCCAATACATTTCACGAAGCAAGCCGATTTGAATAAGCAGGTTAATTTTTCAACGCAACGATTGCATTTCGTTGAGATAAATTATTTTTTGTAGGAGGGAGATGAGGGTAAATTTGTCTGCTAAATACGTTCATTCAGTGGATACGGACTGTATTGGTCAGACCGCGGAAAGATTGCGACTCAATGAAAATCAAGGAACAGAAGAAAAAAATTTAATTAATAATATAAAGGTTTAAGTGCATTGAGTTTTTTTTTTTATTTACTAGTATTTCTTAAAAATGCCACCAATAAAAAACTGGAGAATATTTCAAAATTCATTCAATTATTAACGAATCGGACCGTTGTCAAAAATATAGTAATTGGAGAAATCAAATCCCTAAAATGAAGGTTCTATGATAGTTTTCTTACTATCGAGGGTCAAATATTCATGTCACCAAATTATTGGACGATAAATATAATTATTCTACTGTTGCCGACGAACAAAAAGGCCTTACAATTTCACCGTAAAATAAAAAAACAATTTAAAAAAAATGACAACCCAATCTCCATAAAAATATAATAGAGACACGAGCAGTGAAATCTTACCTGTTGCTGAAAGGGTATCTCGTTGCTGGGTATGATGCTGGCGTTGACCATGGGCGTCGCGAATGCTCCAATGATCGCGGCAGCCGCGATAATTTTTTCCAAAACTCTGAACATTTTCGTTTTTTTTTCTTCCTTTCTTTTTAATATACTTTTTAAATCGTCAAAAGTTTATTCTCGAACAAGTACAAGTTTCTCGCGCTTTTTTCAAACATACGTTAACGTTATTTAACTTTATTTTTTTTGTTGTTGCTGTTTGTTTTTGTTTTTGTTTTTTTTGTTAATGCAGAATTAATTTTTTATTTAAAGAATTAGCCAATCGGTGGCGGATCGAATCGAGAGCCGAAGAGGACGGGAAGCTCTGTGGCGTCGCGATGCCCGACGTTCCTCTTATAGCAGCGACCAAAGCGGATCCTCGCGGGGGGTTAGTTTCGTCGTCGTCGTCGTCGGGCGCGCGGCTTGTCCACCCCGCGACGCGCATCCCCGAAAGCTTTACCGCACCCCCGTTATCGCACGTTCCCCCACCCTTCTCCAACTTCGCAAACTCTCACGAGGGCACTTCCAGTTCACTACGCACCGACAAAACAGCTATCGAGACGAAAAACTTAGTTTTTTTTTATCAATATAAATTTAATTTACTTCTAAAAAAGTTATTATGTATATTTATTTTTTAGCGATGCATTTTACGACAGATTCGACCGCTTCACCTCGATTGTTTTTTGATCCATGATTCTTGCGCTTCGACGTTAGACCTTGAATTCGGACAATGTTTGCGTCCTTTATCGACGCGATAAATTTCAATGCTTGTAACTCTTTTTTTTATCGATTTACTCGCAACGAGAATGTGCCGATCAAAGAGTAATTTTTCACCTATTCTTCGTCACCAAAGATTTAAAGTTTATAGTTTCGCGTATCTCCGTGGGAGGAGATTTAAATAGTTTCCGGTTATTTATCGGGACGTCGCTTACGTATGCCGGTTTAATAATTTTTCAAACGATTTATTCGTCGGTGACGACGATTTTTGAACTTCCCCTCATGTTTCGTATATTTTTTTCATTATATCCACATTTCAAGGCCTTCTCGTTTTATTTGTTTGTTTTAAGCTTGTAATGAATCCGGACTCTCGTTGCCTTCTGGAAAGAGAGAAAAACAAAAATTCGTGCAATGTAACAATTGATGGTATAATTTTTCCAATTAAATTACGCTCTTGGGTTGTTTGATCGATTGATCAAAGTCGCCAGCGGTCGAGTTTTCAACGTCCCCTCGAGAGGGATATTTAAAAAAATTCAGTTGCTGATGCACAACCAGGGTGTCGACCACAAACCGCGAGAGCACGGTGTGACGGTAACTACGGTTGACGTCTGGATGGACGCAGATTAGAGAAATTGAAGGTTGATTCATTTTACTGCAGGATAATAATAATAATAATGTAAATAATAATAATAACAATAACAATAATAAAAATAATAATTATAGTAATAATAATAATAATATTCGGATGATCGGCATCTACAGATCTATTACAGTCTCACGAATTACGTTTATCAAGCTTGCTCCTCAATGTTTCGTCTTGTGCCCGCCGAATCTCATTTCCATTATCTTCTTTCGTGACCAGGATCAATTTTTTTCGTTTCATTTATTTCTGTACCTCTTCCAACATTTGCATTTCGCAATTAGATTGCGTATTCGGTGATTTTCCACGGGAAAATTTAAGTGTTTGATCACTGCCAGCTGGGTGTTATTTCGCGATTGCGAAGACTGTGGATACGCGTGATTAGACTACTCCTCGTTATCGGATTTTTGCGACGACGCAGCAACGGTTTGCAACGTTGAACCTGCGTCTTCCGTTCGGTCAACGATATCTCCGAATTGTTATTTGAAAAAAAAATGAATGGAAAAGAAATCGATTGACACCAAATCCGCATAACTCGAATCATCTTCGGATGATATAGAGATGATCTCCTGGGAAGCTGCGCAGCGCATGGATGTACGTGCTATAGGGGATTCCAACAACCCCCGGCGTCTCTGTCGAGGATCGGATTTAGATAAAATTCGATTAACCGCAGTACAGTCACACACCCGCCCACGTACGGTCGTTCCTTGCACACCCAATTGGGAAGAGGTCGGACAGACGCCGGACTATACACGGGGCCAAGGAGAAATAAAGATTTTCGTCGACAGTGACCGCATAGCGATAGGTTCAAGTGACGCAGGTTTTCGAAGAAGAAGGCGATGATGATGAGGAAGAGGAGGAAGAGGAGGAAGGGGAGGAAGAGGAAGAAGAGGAGGAAGAGGAGAAAGAAAAGGAAGAGGAGAATGAAGAGAATGAGGAGGAACGAGAGAAACAAGAGAAACAAGAGAAACAAGAGAAACAAGAGAAACAAGAGAAACAAGAGAAACAAGAGAAACAAGAGAAACAAGAGAAACAAGAGAAACAAGAGAAACAAGAGAAACAAGAGAAACAAGAGAAAGAAGAGAAAGAAGAGAAACAAGAGAAACAAGAGAAACAAGAGAAACAAGAGAAACAAGAGAAACAAGAGAAACAAGAGAAACAAGAGAAACAAGAGAACCAAGAGAAACAAGAGAAACAAGAGAAACAAGAGAAACAAGAGAAACAAGAGAAACAAGAGAAACAAGAGAAACCAGAGAAACAAGAGAAACAAGAGAAACAAGAGAAACAAGTTGAAAAAGTAAGAAGAATGTAGGATAATTTCGGATCGACTAACATCGAGGTTGATTGAACGAAAACGGAAATTCCATTGATACCCTCGAGCAATATTGAAGGATTACGATTGATGGGCGGTGATTCCTGTAAACCTGCTCCATTTCCGTTCAGATTGTCTCTGAGCCTCGGTCAACCATACAGGCCTTAATTCGTTCACACCGCCGAGAAAGAAGGATATTCGATCTTGACGAATATCCTTCGTAGCTGGGCTCAACTTTTTTTTTCCTTTTCAAAGAACCTGCCAAAGTACGTGCGTCCTCTTCATTTTCACCGACCGTGATGACCTATCGAATCGAGAAGAAGATATGTGAAGCAAATGAATGAGTGGTTTTCGATGAAAATGGCGATAGTCACTTTTATGCGGAGAAAGAAATAAGCGAAAGTCAGATTTTTTAAGAACACTGCGAGCATGTTTTTTTTTTTCTTTCTTAAGAATCCTAAAACTTTCTCGTCAAAAGTAAGTCACCCTTTTCCGCGCAACTGTTAATACACATGGTTCGTACGAGCAAGCTTCGAGAGCGCGGAATGTAATTCGATTTTCATCCCACACTCGAAGTCCATCGTCCCTCTTCATACTTCCTCCCGAAGGTTTTCCGAGGAACTTTCTTACGGGCAGGCGAGATACACTCACAATTTTTTCCCGCAGGTCCAAGTTCCGTAGCGAGTTAGCGAATTAGTTCTATACATGTCGAACTGAACTCGCAAAAACGCGTGACCCACCGGCCGTAACGAAATTATCTGCATACTTCGATAATTAAATTCAACAATGAAAAACTGAGAAAATATGTAGCTGCTATTATCTTAATCGTACTCACCTACATTTTATCCACGATTGGAACTTCAACTCAGCATGAAAACAAAAAATTGGTAAGTCCGGGAGAAAATTTTATTTCTTTATCTTCTTCAATCGACGAAATAATAAATAATTTTATAAGTGTAAAATTTTTTTATAAAAGGTGGTAAGCTTTTCGTTGGAGTTTCTTTGATACTAATGAATTCGAGACTGCGCGTTGCCGAAGATCCACTTCCTCTTTCTCCTTCTCTTCCACAAGATATGAATGCTTACATTTTAATTAAAGTGTACTCATACGTACGTCGCATGCGATAGTGAGCTGTACTACAGTTAACATGCGACCAGGTGCTTTGTAGTACACTCGTAGTACACACCGTTCTCAAAGCAAACGCGTTATCACTTGCAAACTCGGGAGTTGTTTGCACGACGGAATATACGCAGTAAATTACCTCTTGATTTCGCTCCGACTTCAGATTAAAAAGCTCATTTTTTTTATTTTCTTCACCTCATAGGTAATGTCGAAGCGCAATATCCATTCATGCGTGACTGTTGATCATTTCGCAGCTGTGAGAAACGGACGATTGTTCATTACTCAACCCGAAGAAACGTTTTGTAAATTGTAGAAAATGAAAAAAGATTTCAATTTTTTAACCGGAAGTGACATCATTACAGGGCGATGAAAACTGTGAAGAAAAAGAAATGATAAAGCGAGCTATTTTTTGGCCCTTGTCTATTTTTCTGGGTAAAATCGGAGAGTCCCAAAAAACGTTCCGGACCGCATATTTCGATGCATTTTTTCGCTCAGTTTTGGTTAAAAGTCACGCCCGACATTAACTTCCGGATGAAACCCATTCGGCAAAATAGCCGCAAGGAAATAAAAAAACTATCGCTAATGGCCTTGTTTACGTGAATAAGGAATGAAAGGATTGAGCGCTCTTTTTTTTCTGTCTCTCGATAATCTCCGGTGCCAGTTTCATTTGTCAGGGTGACAATTCTAAGTCGTGATAAATCGGAGAAACATCGATTATCTCTCTACTGACCTTAATCCTGTCTCGTGTTCTAATCACGAAAACTTCATGTTTTTTTTTTTTTTTTTTTTTTCCAAAAAAACTTAATAGCGTTGAAAAAATGGAATTGAAAAATGGCAACTATTTCCCTGACAGCCGTGCCACTTCACTGTAAGAATAAAATGAAGTGGAAAGAGCCGAAGCTGAATCGGAAACGATTCACCGGAGGGACCTCGAACGGAAGAGTAATACCGTGGAAACTTTCGCCTGTTGATTACATACACTAGGTTTTATTGGACTTTGATAAGATTATTCGCCGTACGGAAATACAATAAATTAGTTTCACGGACGCAAGTTGCGCACACGAATTATTGGTCTTTATTCTGCCATACTCTCGGCTCCATAGCATATTTTTGTTTTCCTTTTTTGCGTTCTGAAAATGTTTTGATAATCTCGCTGTTTCGAAGAATGCCGAATGAAAATAATTAAGAATGCCGAATTATTGCAATGAAATTGCACTTTATTTTACGACAATGTCAGTTGCACATCGAGAAGTCAAGGGAGTCGTCGAAAAAATGTATTTCACTAAATTTAACGAACCAATTCAATGTCGATTGGCGAAATAAAAATAATCAAATTAAAAAAATTAATTCTTTTAAATAAATAAATAAATAAATAAATAAATAGATAAATAACGAAATAACTAAATAAATAAACAAATAAAGCAATGAACACATAGAAGGAACGTAGAACCGTGTGTAGCCCTCCCGACTGCTGTTATTCAGGAGTTGCATTGTTCGGATAGCTCTCCCTCTATCAATCGATCGTGTCCACTTTTTCATCGTTTCTCCGTCCATTCTTCGCGAGAACAGTTCCGATGCATGACAGAATGTTAATGAAGCAAACAAATTGTCCGGTCAAAACATTCATAAATAGTTCCCAAAAAAATGTTTCTGATATAAAAAAAAAAAAATTACTTTTTAATAATTTAAAAATATATCTTTTTAAGTAAAAAAAAGTAATTCCTTAATTTTTTTTTTGCACGGAAGTATTGAGCTGCGAAGAACGAAAAATATCAGAAACTACCTCAGAGTCGAGTATATTCAAGGATGCGGTGGCATCGGATAATACGGATAAGGCATTTCGTAGCGACCATCGTTGGGTTCCTGTGCGCTTCTCTCGTGCCAAGGCTCCGGCGAATGATACAATCCGTAATTTACGCCGTTCGTAGCGATTTTCTTCAAGCCCTGGATACTAGACAGCATGAGTGCGAGCTTAGCCAGTATCAAGGCTTTGCCACCGAGCACCGCGAGAAATTGAAAGCCCATTGGTATGAGCACCGAGCCCATTATCATAACTCCCATCATCAGCATTGGCATCATCTGTCGTCTTCTGTGATGTCGTCTGCGTCCTGAAGCACGAGCAAAACGAACGAACAACACATTAATTCGACACACGAGGACTTCTTCACGTGTCATCTTTATGAAAATTGATCCAGACATATTTTCACAATAACTCATCGAACTTTCAGTTTCGAAGAAAAAAAAAATAGTTACTTCAATCTTGATCTTACCATACCCTTTTATTACTCTCCCCTGCCCCACATTTTTGATTCGCACTTTATGTAAGGGGGGTCCTGCTTTAGGGGATAGCGGGGCAAAATGGCACAGCGTAGCAAAACGGGTTCTGCTCAAATGCGCTGGTCGTTTTTTGGGTCGTTAAAGGAAATACGACGAGGCCCAAACCTGAAGACTGGTCGTTTGTTTTGGTCACACGGTGGTCGCCAAAACGGCACAAAACGACCGGTCGTTTTTTGAGTCGTTTCGCTGTCGGTTCCAAGGGTCGTTTGACCTGCTAGGGAAATTTTTAAATTTTGATTGTTGGTAATCACCTTCGAATACGTGGTTTCCGGTATCGATCGTCGGGTCAGTGGCGTTGGAACCACCGGTGATGCGGGACAACTTGTCGACGTCGATTTTTAACACGTGCGTCCGAAATGTTCGTGCAAGACGAGTGAACACCGTGGCCATCCAGCTCTGCCCGTCTTCCAGTCCGTCCATCGAAGCCTTGCTGAATGGAAAAACGAAAAGAAAATTAAAATCTTAATCGACCACATTTAGATTGCAAATAAGTGTTCGGCCTCCGCTTTTCTCTTGTACGGTTAAAGAATTTCCTGAATCCGGTACAGTATATCCGCCAGGTCGGTTCAGTGGGTCGAGGAATGGAATCGGAACGCTCCGATTCTTCGGACGATAATTAGATGATCTGTCAATCGAGTAACGGTGCATCACGACAGCCTGTAATACTCGGAGTTATGTTATGTATCGTGTCGACATGGACTGGCCCAATTATTGGCACGATGTTGCATGACACGCATGCTGCAATTGTCCAGGAAACATATTACTTGTTTCTTCCTCTCTTTTTTTTCGTTCAGGAAAGAAGAAATTCATATAAAACTATACCTTCGTTCCATTAATATTATTCTTATTTAATTATTACAGTAGAACCTCGCTTATCCGACCTTCGATTAACCGAGCCGCCGCGTTATCCGAGGTGTAGGCTCGGATAATACGGAAAACTCACACGTGCAGTAATCCGTAAAGGCTACTTTGTTACATACGCGCTCAAATTTGTACAAGTTTGCTGCGTCTTTATTTTGCGAGCTGCAAATACAACAGTTCCGATTTTAGAGTCAATGGTTTAGATTTTTAGGGTAAAAGTGGTGAATATGGCCCACCTCGATTACCACGTTAATCAATGATGGACCGGGCCATATTCCCCACTTTGCCCCTATATAACGTTAATGTTGATTAACTTAATTACAATTATATTTAAAAAATATATATACGATATTAGTATAAGTTTTAATAATTGAGTATGTTATCCGAGTTTTCACTTGTCCGACGTATGCTTTCCCCACATTACCTCGGATAAACGGGGTCTCTGCTGTATCCTATATAGGCACTATTTTCTGGTTTCCCACGAAAATGATCATTTAAAAAAAATTATTTTAATTGAATAAAATAATTTTTATTAAATTTAATTAGTTCTATAAAAATTTGGTTAAAATAACATTGAAAAATATAACGTACCGATCGGTTCGCTGGCTGTTCGTCGAGTTGCTCGAGTGTTTCTTGTAGCGAACAAGATCGATGCCCTCGAAGACGGGGATAACATCGTCGCCGAGCATGGCATCCATCGCGACGAGGGCACGACGCTGCATGCACCGTCGCAGAATATCCACGAAATCCTGGCTCTCTTCGGAATCGATGGACGAGCTTGGCGAACAATTTTTCAGAAAACCGCGGATCGTCCATGTCTTCTTCTCTTCGGCTCGGCCGGAGATCGCGAGGAGCACGAGGAACAGCACCGTCGCGGGCAAACCGTTGGGAATCATCTGACAACATTTAATTCACTCTATCATTTATATTTTTTTTACAAAAAAATTTTGCGTCGAACAATAATTTTAACAAACTTCATGAAAATAGATTAACTGTTTAACACTTTTCGTTCGTCAATGATAATCGATCGTATGATTTGTTTACATATTAATATGTTTTAATTTTAATTGATTTTTTTGTGTTCAAATTTATTTATTTATTAAAATTTTCTTAGGTCATTTCTCTTGGTTTTTATTTTGTTGTTTAAACTTACCTCAAATTTTTCACACGGATATAGATAGAAAAAAACTTAACGCGCAAACGTGTATATCGAGCTCGACGTGCCGCTCATGAATGCACTGTGATATCGGCACGGTTGGGTATTTATGCGCTACGCTAAAATAGGCTAAGGTGAAATGCGTGTGCCGTTTTAAGACACAAGAATCGTCAAAGGGGATCATCAGGGTAGCGGTCGAAAGGCGGCCTTCGTACTTTATGCTCGCCCAACCCTAACGCGTCGTAATTCATGCATCGGGAATTCACTAGTTCGAATCGCTACTTATCGCTTTGTATTGTCGCAAAGTACTGTACTTTTTTGCTTAATTTATTATAGTTACGTATCTATGATTGGTCTCACATGAAGTCACTCCTCATTACATCTATCAGGTTCGATAGTCGTACAAAAAATCGTGCCATTCGTTCTCAACGATTCTCCACGATTTTCATCGTCTCGAAGTTGTCGTACCGTGATATGTCGCTCCGGAAGCAATCACTTTCTCGTAAACCCCTTTCAACGCTCGGTGAATGAACATTGCTTCATAGACACTTCATCGTGGATCCATCATAATATGTTGTTGTTAATTTCTTGATTAACGCAAATATTACATAAGGAGCTTTTTCTATTCATTTTTTTTTGTGATTTTTTTTATATTCTTCTCGGGAAATAATAATCGGTTAGCAAAAATGTCTTCTTTCATTAAAAATGTTTATTGCACGGAAAAGCGCCTTTACATGCATCGATGAGTGCGATCCAAGTCGGAGGTATAAAAAACATTTATATGTTCGATGCGCTATTCGAAAAATTGTCAACTATTAATAACGTCGCAATTACACGACAAACATAAATATTTACAAACGATACATGATAAAACTATGATAATTGGTAGTGATAGTAATGATAATAATAATAATAATAATGTTTAATAATTAATCCAATAGATCACGGACGGTGAGCAAATAACAGGCGAACCGAAAACATGTTCGAAGTTGTAATTGTTTTTTTAATCTAATTAAATCCTCGAATATCGTTAACGTTCGTAACTCACCTTGAAATCGTTATTTTTCGTTTACAATCTACGCTTTTATGATCACAGCTTAAAACTCTTAAATGTCGACCGAAGAGCTGCCAACAATAATTTCGTTTGTACCTATCGCAGGACTTCACTTTTTTCTTCTTTACGATAATCTCTTCCTCGTCCTAATATGTAATTTTGTTTCCTCAAAATTTCTGCACTGTCGCATAGTCCCAATTTCTTCGATAATATATCGTCCACACGCCCATGACTTATCTCACGTTTTGGAATTAAGTTTCTTTTTATGTTCTATTTGTCCAAATCGTTACACCGTTCGAGCTGTCGAAAAGGAGTTTTCCCACGCATCATAACTGGGCGTCTGGCATATTTTTAACTACTTAACATCTTTAATCTAGCATCAAGGGATCCAGGCCGCGTACAATTGTTCAGCTATCATTCAGGAAAAAAATTGTTTCACGATAATTCGAATAATCTTCAACGAGTCGTAATTCTTGTCGAATCGGGGAAAATAGAAAAAATATCGTGTACGATGTATTCATCTTGCAGGCCCTCAAGCTTAGGCATCGAATTTTTTTCCCGATTGCAAATCCAATTTTTTTTTCGCAAAAGCATCATCGGAACTTTGAGTAATCAATGACGAAAGGTTTATCTCCCTCTCGCTCTTCTCGCATTACGTCTAATCCTATCAAATTATTTTGATATTGTTCCCGGAATCTTCTTTCGTCACGCTGATTTACTCTTAGCAGGTGACTCACTTACGCCTGTAATTTTAAAAAAGAATAATTTAATAATGTAAAAGAAGAACTGCATTGAGTTCGCGGGTTCGCAGATAACTTGCTTTAGGCATTCCGGATCTTATGCATTGAGCCAAGATCAAATCTTCCTCTTCATCGGAACTGCTCGAACTGTCCGTGAACAATTCCTGCGGCTGGTGCGACTGAGTTATCGTTATTCTCGTAACCTTGCCCCGAAAAACTTGAGTGACCACGTTCGAAGACCCATCGTTCATCCTCGGACGTCGCGACGGTGGTTTCGTTGGTTTTCTCGGTCGTTGCGTCGAATTCACAAAAGGAAGACAATTCGTTTTTACCTGCAAAAAAAAAAAAAAACGAAAAAACTTCTGTTAATTTAATTTCCTTCATAGAATTTTGATTTTTTTTACTTCCATAGTAAAAATCGAAATACCTTCGGAATAGTCGATTGGGTACAATGAGCGAGGACCGCGTCGTCATCCGACTGGTTGGAACAATCGTTGTACGGATTGCTATGCCGATTAACCGCTCTCCTCGGCGATTCTGCAGGTTCGCGCCAAGTGTTGAAGGACGTACGATGAATGGGAATTTCGTTGTTCTCGATCAGAGTCGACGGAGACGTGGATGAAACTCGTCGTACGTTGGACGGCCTCGGCGAAGGACTTTCGGGCTTCCTCATTGGTGAGACGCGACTCGACGAATTAAAGTCCTGGTAACGAATCAAGCACATGTAAAGGCCTATTCGCGTTTTTGACAAGAAGCACGGCATTTGTCGGTGGAAAAGTTAATTCATACAGGACACAGAAAACACGCTCGACCAATTGGCAAAGACATCGAATGGAACTCGATCGAAACTTACGGACACAACTGCAGCACCTGGAAGGGAATTATTATTCCCCGGAGCCTTCGGGATCCCAGAAAGGATGCACTCTTCCAAGATTTTCTCGTCGTCCCCAGTCAAAATCCAATTGTCGTCCTCGTCGCCGGACAGCCGATTACCCTCGTCCTTCTCGAAGTCGCCGTGAATGCTGGACATCGACAGTGCCGAGAGATTCGACTGGGAACCGACCGGCGAAATATCGGCAGGAGTGTCCTCGGTGCAGTAAACGTGAACGGTATCGGTCGGTACGGCGACGATCTCGGCAGGAATTTTACTCTTCGAATTCGGTGAAATTTCAGCCCCGGCAGAATTCACGGAAATCCCAGCCTCGAGACGATCGAGTGTCGAGCTCGTTTGATATCTGACCAAATTCGTCGCGGAATAAGCGGAAATTCGATGTACAGGTTTCTCTTTAATTTCCGGAAGTTTTTTCAACGGTTCCCTGTACATGCTCGTTCGCATGCCGATGCTGATGCAAGCGGCGAGAATGTCCTCGTCGTCCTCATCGCCGTCGCTCACTTGCACCTGATCGGTGTAAGATTCCCGGTCGCGCCGTTCTTCGAGATTCTCGTTCGCCACCTGGTTGCCGTTGCGGTCGAGAATCTCCGTCGCGTTAACGATCGAGGATCGTCCTATCGTTCGGGCTTTCTCCGGAAACGCGCTCAGCGGATTTTCCTTCGAGTCCACAAGGATTTTCGGCTCGTCGTCGATCGTCAACGAGCTGAGACTCGTAGCTGCCGAGAATTCGATCGGTGTCGATTCCTCCTTGAAGGCCGCGATGTTGTCCTCGAACACGCTGCATTTGGCGCGAGGACTCTTGACGTACGGGAATTGTCGGGACGGTGGAGCTTGGGGAGAAAAATCGCTCGGTTGCGCACGCTGATTGTGGCGAGGACTCGGCGGTACGGTTTGCGACGGGGAATCCGGAAGCTCGCTCGGAGACACTGCGCCGCTGGTTCTTCGACTAGAAAAATTAAAAATTTTAACGTTACGGTTGACATAGACGCGTGCAGATTTCCCGAGTCGCTGATGGATCTTCGGTCAACGATCTTGCCAATTTTTTTTTGTCACGATAACGCCCGACAGCTCGCAACTAGGTATACATCGAAGATGACCGACCTAAAATCACTGACGATCGAGCTTCTATCGTCGTGAATCGACTGCTGCTCGAAACCGCTCAGCGAACCCAGAGAGCTGCTCCGCGAGAACATGAGCGGTGTTTGCTCCGCGTAGTGATCTTCGCCACCGAAGGTTACCACTTTTCCTGCAAAAATAAAGAAATATTTTACCCTTCGGAGGACGATCGCGCGAAATGAATAATTGTCGTTGCACAAACCTTCCTTGTCGACGGACACAGCGTCGCATTTTTCCTCCTCGTCACCGCAGGCGACCGGTTTGTCCCCGACATCGTCGCCGGTCCCGGACAACGGGGGTTCCCCGTCTTCCGTCTCTTCCCTGCCGCCCTCGGCCGACGGCATCGGCGAGACTGCGAGCGCACCTACCATTTTATCCCCGTTCCGTTCCGCATTATCCTCGACTTCGCAGTTCCGCCCGACGGCAGCGTCGCCCAGCGAGCTCAGAGAACTGACCCTCGATATTCTTCCCGGTGTTCCCTCCTCGTAATAATTAACAGGTTTCTCGATCGACGCGCTGCTCGAATTCAATACCAGTTCGTTGTTTATATTTTTCGATTCCTTGTCCGATATCTCGTCCTCCTCGTCCTCCTCCTTCGTACAAGCTATCAACTCTCCGCTGTTCCGTCCCTCCTGGCTGACCTTCTTCATCGTTCTCTTGACACCCTCGACGTCCTTCGCGTCTTCCAGACGGAGATCCGACATTGAAGTGGCGGTGGAAAAATTCAACGGGGTCTCGTACGGGGTTCCCTCGGTGCAGTAAGTCTTCACCGTGTCCTCCTGCTCGTTGCCCGTGAAGTAGGTGGAATTTTCCTTCTCGTCGTCGTCGGTGTCGTCCTCCGCGTAACGGAGACTGTAATCGGTCGGCTGATCGAGATCCGTTTCCGCGTAGTCGCCGTAAGGATCGACCTTGCTCTCGCGCTCCGTGAACGACTTCTTGCTGTAATCTATCGGCTGATCGTTCGCGTCCACGTCGTACGACGCCGGCGGTTTGTTGCGCCCGGTGGAGAAGTAACAATTCCTCGGACAAGGGGCTTTCGCCGCGTTCGGATAACGCGGCATCGAGAGGTCCAGTGGAACATCGTCGCTCGGATGTAACGTCGGGTCCAACTTCGCTTCCTCTTCCGGCGCTTGCTTCCGACTCTGCCTCCCCATTTCCGAACTTACATTCGGCGGAAAACTCATAACGAACGAAATTATATTTTACTTCCTGCTTCTCTGACGCATCGGAGAATTTATTTATTTATTGACCTTTCATCGGCACCGGCGCAGTAGACGGAGGGCATTCTGAAAAAAAAAAGAAAAGACGGTGGTATTTTCAGCAACGATTTTTTTGGAGTAAATCAATTTTTTTTTCTCTCATCAATTCTTACGGATTTTAACATAAATAAAAGTGTGCCATTATCAACACAACGGGTATAAATTTTCCAAAAGTTGAACATTTGTTTTATACGATGTAGCGAGCGAGGGGGAAACGTGTTGTACAATTGCCTTCTAAAAATTAGGTGAATGGAGACGGAGCTACATGAACGTTGACTGTGTATCAGGTGGTGATACACTAAAGAAAGCAGCGCACCAATGGCACGCTCACATGGGATCAACAATGTCTCACGCATTCACGAGTGAAATCAGAGAATTCATTGAAATAAATAAATAAATAAATAAATGATAATGCGACTTCTTAATAGTAATGCGACTTCCTCCACCTCCTTACGTTCTTCTCGGCACCTTTGCTGCCGAGAAAGTGAAGAGGCAGCAAATCAAATCCGCTGCATTCGAAATGCACTTGTAAAATTAGTTGTACGAACCACAGATTATCCTCGAACGCTATGCAGCATCGTATGCAGTGTCGATGATGAATAGTATCACAATAACATAACCTAAAGAAAAATGTGTCAAAGTAACTAACGAAATGTCTTTGTTCAATAAAGACACGTAATCGGCGTTCAATATTGAATACGATTCGTTTGAAATTTTCGTAACGCGTGACGAAGAGAAAATGACTTCATGTACTCAACACTGCGGTACAAACAAGTTCACAAAACTTTGTTCTATCAAGTTACACTATTCAGAAGAGAACACTCGAACTATTGGACAATTCACGATCTATCTTACCGCCCGAGGAACTCTTTGAGATGGCAATGTATCGAACGATCACTGAAAAAGACGAAGAGTCTACACCATAAAAGTAAGCACGCAACATCTTACCACCAGTCGGTTCTGGGACGGGATGATAAGGGTACCCTTACAATTTTTCGACAAAAATGGTATGTTTGAAAATTAATTTTTTAGAATTTTTTCTTTAATGAAATCGGTTGGTAAATGTGCCACTTGAAGAGAATGGCGAAGGTTTTAATTCGATATCTCGAAATTTTTTGAAAAAAAGTGCCGTTTCGCAAAATTTAACATAGGATTCCGTATGCTGAAAATGGTCAATTTTTAAAATTCCGAAAAAAATACAAGTCGCCAGTGTTTTGAGCCGGAAATGGGTCACTTGGAGCCAATGGAGTTTGAAGCGGTGCACAGATGTGACGGATATCCCTCCCATCGCCATCTATGGACGGCATGGGTCTCTTCGTACCTATGGGAACTAATCGAATTAACGTGTGCCACTGCCACTGCATTGGAGCTGTTAGTATAAGGTTACCGTAGCGTTAGCGTATCATTATCATAACGTTACCAAAAGTTATGACGGGGATCCCACCCCTGCACCAAGAAAATCTTTGAAAATTGGTTAACGGATAGAGGTAATTTCGATTTGCCGTTACAGTAAAACCTCGATTATCCGAACACCTATTATCCGAACCAACTGTTATCCGAACCGCCGCTGGTTTCGGATAAAGTTTCTACTATCCGAACTATTGTGAGAAATTCTCGTATCTCGCTATCGACGCTCGATCGAGCGGGGATCCGAGGAAGCGTTTCCCCGCCGGTTGAGTTATCTCGAGGAGAAACAAAAACAATTAATAAACGAAACATACTCGTTCTATTTCAACCTCATTTCGATATCGGACAACAAAATTTTGCGTGTAACCATGAAGTTTATTCAGCTCCAAATACTGCACTTTCGCGGTGGATTCATGGGAGATCCGAGGGGACAATTGAAGGCCCTGCTGAAACTTTCCATGTTCGACAGCGCGCCGATGACTCTCAACGATGGAATACTGTGCTTATCTTTCGGTGCAAAGTTCTTCAGGTGTTCGGCAGAATCGTCAGCGCACCATATCTGCGAAAAGAAAAGCAGAAAATTCAGCAAAGTCGCAGGGTCGGAAATAATTCGCAGATTTCGGAAGCGCTAGCGTTAGAGTCGCTCACGTTCGCCAGCGAGAGGAAGAACAGCTGATCGTTCGTGTACGCCTCGTGTCTCGGTAGGGTGAAATCTTCGTTGCGTTTATCTTTTTGCCACTGCTCGTACGCAGAATACGCCAGTTGAAAGCCTATGGTATCCGCGATATTTTCGCCCAAAGCGTGTCTCCCGTCGGCCTGAAAAAACACGGTCGAACAAATATTTTGTCAACTTGTACGGACACTTCGGAGAACATTGGTTCGATCGACGCGCAAAAGTGTACCGCCTTCAGCGGCCACTGATCGAAACGATTTTTTTTTGTTGGGAAATCCATCTTTCGATCCTCACGTATATAGTCTCGTTGGCGCTCTCGTAAATCTTGTACTTGTTGAATTGCTGGACGAAACATTCGGTTCTGTTTATATACTGCTTGATAACCGTATCAGCCCACCACTGATTACTGTTTCCATTTTTATCGTACCGACGCCCTGCGAAAATACATTGCAATTATACCGGCCGCGCTGCAATTATTTTTTGGACAATTTTTACGAACCGTTGTCGTCGAATCCGTGAGATATCTCGTGACCAATTATCGCTCCTATGGATCCATAATTCACGACCCTTTTCGAGTATTAAAAAAAAAAAATTATTTCTCATGAACATCTCTGTAATCACAATGGCGAGGCGAAACAGACTCAGTCGGTAAAAAAACTGTAATGAATGGCATTCGGAAACGGTAGACATTTCGCGAAAAAGCAAAGTATTAGCTTGTGTAGAATTCAATATCGCGTCCGACGATAATTCGCTTTGACGAATCACAATTGTACATTAAAATTAATGTACAATTTTGATGAAAAATCAATATACTTTTTCATGGAAATTGAAGTCAATTATTTTAAATAAAGTATTTCCAATGTTTTTAATACACGAACATTAATTTTTCATCACAATATTAAAGTTTGTTTCAGCTCGCCTTACAATGACATTATTTGAACGAAATAAAATTCTTGCATCCATCTGTTAGTGTCGAATTTACCGATACATTGGAACAAAAATTTCGTCCACTCACTCCGGCCTTTGGGCATCGAAGAATGGTGTTCGGAGTATAGCTGCTGGAATTACTGTAAGAAAAGTTGTGGAAAAAAATTAATGGTTAGTCTGCAAAACACAAGAAAAGTATCTGGTAATCGCGACACTCACTAACTGCATTGGCCGCTATGTTGTAATAAGCGTTCGTCGTCGTCGGACTTACCGGCCACCTGCAACAGCAATCTCATATTTATTCAAAAACGTCGATTCGCACTGAATTTTTTTCCTCCCAATCATTCCCTTACTTGTTTCTTTCGGTACTTGCGGAAAATCTCAATTTTCTGTGATTCTCCTGTTTAATGAATTTCCAGCGATTGAGGACATTCGCGATGTAGGAGGGTCCAACCACAAGCTGAATTAACATAAATAACACTTTATTTTTCAATCATTTTTGTTTTTTTTCTTTATCTAAATAAATTTGTCGAATTGAAGTAAATTGAAATAAATTAGATTAAATTGAAACAAATTGAAACAAATTGAAAAAAATTTAGTTTGGATAACCGAAAAATTAATTCCAGCGATCGTACATTATTGTAGTAATCATTGACTCCCTTCTCGGTGTACCAGGCCGGATAACCGATTAGGTCGGACATGTAAGAGAGTTTCTCTTTCGCCAGTTTCTGCGTGCGATCGTCCAACCACGATGATTCGTCTATCTGTTTTGCCATTGCTGCTTGAATCTGGTCCATCAGTTTCTCAGCCTAAAGACACAGGAAAATTATTCAAACACGCGTTGACCATGATTGGTCGAGTCATTCAATGTTATCAATTTAATTTCCAAGGCTCTTCGCTCACCGCCGTTTTTGCGTTTTCAGGAAAATTTTCCTTCACGTAAGCGTATGCAATCGCGTGATCCAGTCCCGTTTCCTCGATGCAAACCATCTCGCTGTTACAGAGTCGTTATTATTATATAAATAGATTATTTATGATAAATTAACATTGGTAGTACCGACAGAACGAAAACTGGTTCGAAAAAAAAAAATCGTAGATCGTTCGCGACCTACCGAGGTCGGCTGTAATCGAGTCCGGTAGTTTCGTTCAAAAATCTGTTGACATTGTCTCTCATCTCGCGCGTCGTGTGGACCAGGGTCTTGTCGATCATCTTCCACTGAACGTAATTTACTGCGGGGAAAATTAATTGGAGTTTTTCTATATGGAGACACGAGATTCTTGTGTTGAGGCTTGTGAATTTAGATAATGTAAAAAAAAGTCATTTCCTGGTTTAATTGAAATTTTTAGTTACGAAGATATGAAATTTGTCTTACGAATTTGGATGAGATAATAAAAAGCCAGTTCCAGGATTAGATGAAATTTTTTGTTACGAAGATATGAAATTTGGCTTGTGAATTTGGATGATAAAATAAAAAATTCAGTTCCGGTGTTTATTGAAATTTTTAGTTACGAATATATGATATTTGACTCGCGAATTTGGATGAGGTAAAAAAAAATGCCGAGGTGACCTTACCGACAGTCTCTTCGGGAGTGACACTGAGCAATCTCGCCAATCTCCGGAAGTATCCCCTGTTCGATATGTGAATTCTTTCCTGACCGTTGATCTTTATCTCCGGTGTGTCGCTGAACGCGTGTCTTATGGTCTCGAGCCAGTTTATCTGGTGAAATTTCATAAGCACTGAAGTTCACTGCGATTGAAAATTCGAGGTCAAATTCAAGATTATAACTGTTCCGTAGTATGGAATACCTTCGCAGTGGGCGTTCGTGGATGTCCGCTCTCGTGAAGCTCTTGGAGCTGGTCGATCGTTACAACTTCGTTCATTGTTATAATGTCCTCCGCCGAATGTATCAGAGTTATCTAGAAATATTTTCCGGACGATCGATGATCGATAGATTCTCGAATTTATTTTGCAAACAAAATTATTACTCACGTTGACGAGATTCATCTCGAAATCAATCATGTTCTGGATAGAACTGACCACGGGTTTCGTGCGTCCCATCGCATTGATAAAATCTGTCATTGCATGAACCACGGACCATATGTGCTTCGTGTAAACGTGCATGAGCTTAACGTTGTCTGTCAGCACTGCGAGCTGGGCTCTCGGCAGTCTAAAGTTCATCGGGTTTTTTACCTGAAAATTTATTTATTTTTTTAATACGAAATATTAATTTCATATTCCATATTTCATATTTCATAGTTCATATTGCTTCCCCAGAGAGGAAGCTTTGTTATAGTGAAAAAAAACGAGTTTTTAATGAAAACGTGTTCAGAATGCTCCAAAACACCGAAATATCGCATTGAAATTTCACGAAAATCGATCGAACCGTTTAAATTTTGTCATTTTTAATTTTTTGAATTTCATGCAATTTTACTTTTCTTTCGAGACGCATTCTTCCGTATTAAATATTCATCTATGAATGAAAAAAGTGTCAGAGTCCAATTTTTATGAGAAAGCAATATGAAAAGTTTAACTTTTAACTTTTATGAGAAAGCGATATGAAAATGTCAATTTTCAACTTTTTTCATAAAGCATTGGGCGTTGTCGTGGCTCAATTTTTGTTTTTTTTCCGTACGGGAAGTGTGTACTCTGATCGGCAGTGATACGAGTCAGCGTGTGGATCGTCCTCCACCGGTCAGTAGTACAGGTCGGCCCGAGCCGGACGAGTTCGAGACCTGCGGATAGTGAAAAGATAAAATTTTGTTCTCTCGTACCCATATCATATTTCGGCTGGTCTCTGTAACGTCAGGAAGAACCGCGATGTTAAAGAGTGCCGCTACACCGACGGTCGCGTAGTCTCGGTGAATTTTTTGCCAAGGTACTTTCCTTTCCACCCATGTATTCTCCACCATCGCCAATGGCCATCCACCATACTCGCGAATTATACTCTCGATTCCCTTCAAACCCACTTGATCAATTTTCCCTGTGCGTGTTAATGAACAAAAATAAAAATTAATACCGATCGACCAATTTCAATTGTTTAATAATAAATATAATCGCAACCGCTTACGTTCGTCCATACACGTTTGGAAACTCATTTTTGCCTTTTTCACAGCCACGATGTCCTTTGGAGCGGTCGGACTTTGAAGAATATCTGCACGAGGTAAGTTTCAATGAGGTATGAAATTGTATAAAAAAAAATAAATAATAATAACAATAATTTCAACTTAACTTTAACCTTGTCGTGCATCTGTTTCGCCATTATCGAGAAGTGCGTCCACTGGTAATTCGACGATGGCATGGGATTCTCTACGTGCCAATTGCCGCACGCGAACTTGTAGAAATTATTACACGGGTCGACCCTGCTATCGACGCTCTTCAGCAGCGATATCGCTGCGCGGTGTAAATTGTATTGCGAGGAAAAAAATTTAGTATCATGTTATTTCAACGACATGCGTTTAAATTAATCGAAAGGTCGTGGGGTAGCTTCAATAAATTCGTCGACCGACGTATCAATTTTTTCTTTCACCTGTCCTCATGCAAGAATCCGTGAGGCAAATTCTTCGATTGTACCATCCCGTCACCAGAGTATCCGTGGAGCGCTTCAACTTCACGGGCGAAGCCATCGCTTCGCCGACCAACGCCACGAGTACAACGAGAATTCTGATAAAATGTTTTTATTGAGAATTAAAAAAAAATAGCGATAATAATTAATGCACCTCGAAACGATTTTTTACACGCGAAAATACATTGATCGAACCTTGCGCTCGTTGATTTCACCATCGCCAGGCGATTTCACTCTCGCACTATAGTCACGAAAACCGAACTCCGAAAATCTATGGATTCTTCATAATTTCAAACTCGGAGTTACGAGTCGACGTTGCCGAGTTGAAACACCTGAGTGTATTTAATGTTGTTCGCTTCATCGTCGCCCCTCGAGGACACACGCTCTTTCTCTCTTCGCCCATTCCTCTCGGTACGACGAGGAAGTTTGTCGAATCTGGATTACGATAATGATAAGCCCCTACCTGCGCGCTTCACGGTATTGCCGATTCGTCTTCCACGTCTTCGGTTGCAAAAAAATTGTTGCATAATTCCTCTTATCTCTACTCCGAAATTTCCCATCGCCCGAGGAGAGTTCTGCATTATGTCTGTGCGATCGCCACCTTCTCGAAAATTTTCAGTAAAATTTCCTAAAGTGGGGATAAGAGATTTCTCTTCTTGATAATATCCCCTCCGAAGCACGGCAGTGTCGCTATCGTCGGTTCGTTGGTTTACGTTAATTATAACTTTTTATGATGATTTCGAGATTCGCTGGAACGTGAGACGGAAAGTTTTTATTTTTTATTTTTTTTATTTTTCTTCCTATGAAGTTAATGTGTTTCGTCGAACACACTTCTCAGGCCGATTAAACATTTTCTGGCCATTTTATTCTGAACATAACAACGTGTGTACAGCTGCGTATTTTCCGTCACACGAATTGCTATTTTAAATTGTAATCGACGAGGTGTTTGGAAAATAAGAACTGCACGAAGAAAATTATGAGAATGATGATTTATTCGCCGGAATGGCACTAGTCACATGATCTTGCATCATATATACGCATATACATACCTAGAGTACACGCATTAAAATTACCTACCTAATTATCGTTTAAACCGACTACAGTGCCTAGTATCTAAATTGGAAGCTGATGGAGCCAGAAGAGGGCGATTTACGATCCGTGAGAGATTCGCAATCGTGGGCCCTTTTTTTTCGTGTTTTCTACGATTTTTTCTTTTTTCTTTTTTTCTTCATCGTCTATCAGTAGCATGCATGTATCTATGTGCGCGTCGCGTACCATTAATTAAGGGTCTCTCGCTGTTCGTTGGACATCCGCTATGTTCTCTCCAGTCGCTCTCATCAATTAAATTATCGTCGAGCCCAAAAATTCATTCTTCGGCCACCCAACGAACGAGTTTATAAAAAAATATTTAAAATAATCCGGCAGCCGTACAATTTTTTTCGTTCAATCGACGTCACACATTTTGTTTCTTTATTTCTTAATTTTTCCAAAGCTTCTTCTTTTTCACACACGGCCCTTAAAAACTATCGCTATGCTTCTTCATCTTTTTTTCTCGTTATTATTCATTATTATTCATTATTATTACTGTCGTTGAAGTTCCCATCGTAAAAATTACTTCGAGACATTATACAGAGACAGTTTTCTTTTGCTTTTTTTTTTTTTGTTTATTCTTACGAAGTCACGCAACTTTGCAACATTATTCTCGCAAAGAGATTGTCACACCCGTCAATTCCGTCAGGCCTACGGTGCCATTTGAGCAAGACAATTAATAAATAACGAGCCGGCGAGGTGACCATTTTTTCAACTTAATTTATTATCTCGTTTTATTATTTTTCTTTTCATGATCTATTTATCATTAACTGTGTAAGCTTACGCGGTAAGAATCAACTGATTAGCCGCACTTGACAAGGTTCTTGCTCCGGATTCATCGGACATTATTTGTTTACAAAAAAAAAGGAAAGAAAGGGGGTGAAGTTGAAGCGTGCAGAATGTGGGATTTGGGGCGAGGCACGAAGGCGCAAGATAAAGGGGGCAAGATAGAGCGAACGAAGATTACATATGACGATGATTGTGCGTGGATGACGAAGCGGATTCTTCGCCGACTCGCGGATTCAACATTGTTTTCCTTGATGGCTCGAAAACTTTTGTGGATTCGATCGAATAACAGTTTGGCCGTAATAAATTCGCTGTGATGCTTTGCGTAGCAGGGACTAGAATTCACGTATCGCAACGCTAACGGAAGTTGAAATATTTTTTCATATAAAAAACAAAAAATAATTAATTTATTAATCTAACCGCGAGATGTTCGTCGGCGAAGAACCCGGTGCAGCCTGACGGAAGCTCGGCTGAAGTTTTCTAGTTAAATATTACGATGTATACAATTGTAAAAAAAAATCGATCCATATCAGTGAAGCTATTATCGGGGAAATATTTTTTATTATCTGATGAACATTTTCTTATAATTGACTCGTGGCAATAAAAATAATTTTGTTTATCTGAACAACATTTTCTTACAATTGACTCGTGGCAATGAAAAATACTGGAATGAGTTTGCTGTTCTGTAGTCAGAGACAAATAGCTGCGTTTTTATTATGTCAGCCGAACTTCGGTTTGCTGGAGAAAAAAATCTTCGTATCAACGATCCAAGGATCTGACACGCGAAGAGCTTAGCGTGTACGAAAAAAAGTTAAGTATGCGTTTTTGTGTTTTTTTTTCTCAAATGTGTACGATCGGTGATGCGTCTTAAATAACTAATGTAACGACAATTCGTTAACGCGCTCACAACACTTTTACGTTCGAGTGTACAATTACAATGAACAACGACTCTCGAATGCTTTATGTCTGTTGTGTATTTATATCGAGCGCAATATTTTAGACGGCACGACGGATATTTGTAAGAACGGAAGTGAGGAAATTAAGAAGAATATAAAAGTATGGAAATAATACGGTAAAGACAATTGATCGAAGTTTGTTTTTCGTCTTTTTTTACTCCCATAATGAGAAGAACAATATTGTCTGAAGAAATTTTTTCCGGAGATGCCAGTTTCAGGATTATAATTTATAATTTATAATTTATAATTTATAATTTATAATTTATAATTTATAATTTATAATTTATAATTTATAATTTATAATTTATAATTTATAATTTATAATTTATAATTTATAATTTATAATTTATAATTTATAATTTATAATTTATAATTTATAATTTATAATTTATAATTTATAATTTATAATTTATAATTTATAATTTATAATTTATAATTTATAATTTATAATTTATAATTTATAATTTATAATTTATAATTTATAATTTATAATTTATAATTTATAATTTATAATTTATAATTTATAATTTATAATTTATAATTTATAATTTATAATTTATAGTTTATAATTTATAATTTATAATTTATAATTAATAATTTAATGATCGATCACGAAGCTACTATCGTTAAAGCCCTCCCAGACGATATCTCTCTTTCGCGCGAGAGCATTGTCGCGCAAAATCGACGTAATACTTGCAGCGGGGACTGTTTACTCGACGAGCGAATTGACACAGGGCTGCGTGTTGCTGCGTTTTATTACAGTATATATATATTTAAATGTATATATATATATATGTATATACGAAGGAAAACTAAAAAATAATATCGAGACAATCGTTAACGCGCGGAGACGTAAACTATTCACTCTCCCTTCGGGTCTACCTGAGGTATTCGATTGTAAAATTTCAGTCATCGGGGTGGGTCGTATATTTTTAAAACAATTCTCACGCACGCACGCAAACTCCATGCAACACACATGCACGCACGCACGCTCTGAAGAACTAACGGAAAAAATTGGAAGTAGTCGCCTATACGTATTTACATTGTCGGAGAAAGGGGGGGAACTATACAATTTTCTTTTTTTATTAATTTTATTTTATCGGTATTTTATTTAATTATTTGAAAAACAAGCACTCGTGGAATGCCCGTCGCTGTGCGGCTCTCTCGTCGATTATATCCGCAAACTGATTCCTCGAGAGCTTTTTTTTTGTATTTTGTCTTCTTTGAGTTTATTATTATTTCATTTGAATCAGCGCGAACCGGACGATAACACAACGTAGGACACGAATCTATGAGAATTCGGGGAGTTCCACGTGCGTCCGAACCTTTCAAACGAGTCTCATTTTGCTCCGATCGAGATGGCTCGTCGTATCACAAGAACTCATCGATAAAATAATCAAGTACAAAGAAAAAACGTCTCTCGTACCCGGCGGCGGCGGCGTCTCTTGGGATAAAATATATTTCGAGGTATACGATAAAAATTGGCTTAAACGGATGGCAAGTTTGTGCGAACAGAATGTGTAATAAAAACGACACGAAAAAAAAATTATAATATTAATAATAAACACGAAAGAGGAAAATTATTATAAAAGAGAGAAAGAAGCATAATTCTTAGGAACTAGCGGAACCGCACCACGAAACGCTTACGGTACGTTTCGTTTTTTGAGATTGAGATCCTTATTCGACATTGTGCCTCCTTATATTATGTACAAAACTTGTTAAATTTTTTTTTTTTTCTTTCAACCTCTTTCTCCGGAGCTCTCTTTTTTTCCGGCTTTCTCACGTTATCGACGTCTCGGACGAATATCCGCGCTAGTCGAGGTCGCGATTGCCTCTCGATATCGCGAATATCTTTTTTTCTCTTTTTTGTTTGTTCGTTTTTTTTTCAATTAAAACGCTCAAACGCGCGAGGCACGAAATTGGAATACGTCGCGCGCTAAATAATTCTATTTTCTACTATGGGAATTTGACGAATTCCCGGTTTTGTTAAGTTTGCCGGTTTCATTAATACCGAGCCGTGGGAATGGGATTGCGATTTACCGAGTGAAGACCGTTCGTCTGTTGACGAGGCTCAACGAACAAGTCCAAAATTAATCGTACAGTCGTGTCGAAGTTTGACGATCGAAAAGAGATTTTTTTATCGATCTCGCACCAACGATCGCGGGAGTCTCCGACTCGGCATTCTTATTTCCAAACGACAGGCAATGCCACACAGTGCTTAAACATCGTAAACGTCTATTCAACGAATGTTATTGCTGTAGTAATTAATTTTTGTTTTCTCATCCCTCTGCTACCCTCGTTCATCTCAACGCAAACACGACGTCAGAACAATCGTTGTACTATACTAAACAAAAAAAAAGTTTCGTATAAATAGCATCGACACGAGGGACGAAAGAGAAGCGTAGATAAACGAATCTCCTCGTCCCACACAGTTAATCTTCCTCTAAAATATTCGTTTAGCCTACGTGGAGGAATATAGAAATAATCGCACATGACTCAGCCTCGGAAAAACGCGCTATTACGATAATACGATAAACGTCAACGTTCGATCGACGGGCATGGAACATTGCGAGCGTTTATTTGTTTTTTTTTTTCATCTCTCTTTTTTTTAATCATTGTGTATTGTCGTTAAAAAATATCGTTTTTCTTCTTCGCGGTTGTATTTTGGCAAGCGTTTCTCGACGTTTGCTCCTATTCGTCTTGGAAGTTGCTTCGTGAGACGCGTTTATCAATTTTTTTTTCTTTTTCTTTGTAATTAAACATCGGCGAGATTAAGAACGATACCGCTAATGAAGATGATTGGCTACGACGAGAGAACGGATCGGAGTCTTCTCCAACGCGCCTCCCACGTGGCGTTCATTCTCCTCGGTATCCATCGGCCGAGCTCGACTATCGAATTCGTCGTCGGCCTTATGCTCGCCTCGTCGAGCCTCGAATTCGTACAAAAATTCTCGATGTTAGCCGCGTGAAGAATTCTCACGGCCGAGGTGAGACGCAGCTTGCTCGCCGGCGAACTGAACACCAAGCGCCGGCTCGTCTGTCGATTGCTTCCGGCCAGACCGCCGCTTCCGGTTCCCCCGCCGACGCCGCACACGCTCGTCTGACGACTATGATGATGCTGATTATGCTGATGATGATGATGATTCTGTAATTGCTTCGTCTTGCGATTATAATCGTTGCGATATGATTTGACCGTAGATCATTGCCGATAAGTCTGCGGTGACATTCCGTTGCCGGGCGTGACGTAATCGCCGATCATCAAGCTCGGATTGACCGGGTAATGTGATGTGTTGCCGAGTACCAGCGATTGCTGGAAAGTAACACCAAGCTGTAGCCGCGAAAGACACGCAGGCAGGCGCACGCTTTAGTATCCTGTTACTTCTTTTTTTATTTTTTTATTTTTGTTTAATTAATTAATTTTTTTTTATTTTTCTTTAGAGTCCAACGTCTCGAAGACCTGATGAGCTTCACCCCATGGGATTTCTTCCTCCCGCGATGTTTCCTCGTTCCGGCTTATTTACGATTCTTAATGCTTAGTTTCTTTTTAGTTTTTTTTTTTTTTTTTTTTTTTTATGTTAACATCGAGTTAATCGAACGCTCCGGTGTCGAAGTAATCCGTAAGGGCAAGAAGCTCACCATGTGTTTTGATGAAGTACGTTCATACTTACAGTTGCCGGTGAGGTGAACATGTTCGGCGTTATACCACCACCGATCAATTGAGCCGCTTGCGTGCTCGTTGCTGTTCCTCCGACACGACCTCGGCCGGTACTCGATATTGAGCCCGGATGTATATTCGGCTGACCTCCTGCCACACAAGCAAACCAAACTCATAAGCTTTCTCGGGGCGATCGTAAAGACTAACGGAGATTTTTTTTTTTTACAACACACCGTAATAGAAATTCGGATGCAATTTAATGCACTGGTACTAGAGTTTTTATGCATAAACTGGTATATTAAATTCCATGTACAATTGTAATAAAAAATTAACGTACAGTGTATTGAAAACTATAGAAATACTTTGCTTTTAATGATTTACATTAACTTTAGTATAAAAGTACTTTAAACTCAATAATTCACTTTAATTTCACCGTAAGAGTTCATTAATTTTTCATCAAAATTGTACGTTCAATTTGCCGTATCAGTTTCTGCATAAAAACTTCCAGTCCGGCGCATTAAATTTACAATTTTTTTTCAACAGTGTACTTGAGATAACTGTTCGGTTATTTTTTTTACATTTTTTTTTTTATCTATGAGAAGACGACTGCAAAATTGTTCGATTCTCTATAACAATTCATGTATGTATTATCTCAATGGCTTTATAAAAAAAAATAATAATAAAAAAAACGTTGATGATCAATTGATGTGGGGCGTGCTACTCTTCTATTGCCTAAAAGCGTGCACTAAATCTGCAACGAAGCAAGGTGGAGGGCAGTTTTTTTTTTTTAAAGAATCAAAACAGCTTCGTCAATCGATGTATCCTTAAAAAGCCGTTTATTGACACGGATTCAGTCTTACAAATTTACAAAACATTGTTATCACAAGGGAATTCACTGCAAATATGTACAGATTCTCATGATTACACTGTCACACGAAAACGAAAGAAACTGAAGGAAAAAAATTAAAATAAAAAATGTTGCATTAGATTGACGGTCACGGTTAGTGAAAATTAATGAGATTGTACGGTTGTGGGGTTGTACGTTGTGAGTAGCGGCAAAACAATGATTGTATTCACTCGGTTGTTTTTTTTTTAACTCCCAGTGCGGGAGGACAATATCGAGCACGCGGTCTGTCCGTGGGAGTTATAGCAACTTTCGTGACCGATAACGACAAGTAGGCAAAAAGCGACATAGCTTATGAGAGCGCGCGATCGGTGGGACACTTCGGATCGCCACAGTGCGAAGTGTCGATGATCGAATGAAAATTAAGCTATACAAAAAAATTAGAAAAAAAACTCGATAAATTAGATAAAATTACAAATTCGGGACAATATCGTTTCGATCTCTGGATAAAATTGAAAATACAGTCCGTGTCACTATCGATTTTTCATTTTCTTTTTTTTTAACAAATTTCGAATTACGACAATAATTTACGTTTTTCGTCTATTATTCATAAACGTCGATTACGCGACGGAGACAAGAGGAGACTTTAATTTTTTAGCGCGATGGATTGAACGAGAACGTAAAGAAGAATCCTTGGATTTAATCAACAATATACTCCGTGTCACTTTCGATCTCTTCAGCCGAACAGAACTACCGACGAAATTTCGTTTTTCGCTAAGATTCGTCAAATACTTGTAAGTGGAAAAAAAGTTACGAGACAGAGATAGAGTTTAGAAACAGAGAAATCGAGAATGAGGAAGTAGAGGAAGAGGTATTTTCTTTTCTTTTAATATTTTTTTTTTCGTCTACTCGCCTAATTCATCACTGGTACATTTCGGAAGTTGTCTCGAGCCTTTTAAGATTACATTCGCTTGGATTTAAATTCGAGGGTGAAACTACAGAGATATAGCACGCAATGAATCTTAGTCTAATAGTTATACGTCTACGGAGAGGCGTGTAGGATCGAAAAATCCGGAAAACGCTAAATAATCGTGTCAATTTTGTTTTATAAGGAGTATTGATATAACGAGGGATCGAACCAAACCTTACCTATTGATAGTAAATTACTGGGATTGACTGAACCGGCCGTGTCCATCGAGACCTCGCCGAGACCATTAACCGACATGCCGTTCACCATGTTCACGGCTTGTCGAGCACCTTGGGCGTCCAGTGTGGTCCAATACGATTCACTGGGCGATGTGCTGTTCAAACCGGGCGGCGGCGGTGCCACCGCGCCCGTGTACCTGAAGTACGGATTTTTCAGGTCCAATGTATTGCTGCTGCTCTCCAAATTCGTTCCCTCCAGCTTCAGGTCTATTGTTACATCGTAAGATTGTCTGAAACGGTCGAGAAAGGTGTCTCAATAAATATCCGACTGTTCTGAAAAGTCGAAATTGTTTCGAGCTTCTTTGAGAAAAAAATGCTCTCCAAGTAGAATTTTAAGACGTTCGTTTTAACTTATGTTAAGTTGAAGGTTAGTTTGATCGCGCTTGAGATCGCACTTAAGATCGAAGTCTTTTGTAATCGGCAAAAAGTCACCGATACTTGAAGGGTTACGTTCGATCTCAAGAGCGACCTTGAGCTCAAACTAACGTCTTAAAGTTCGAGCTTTAGTGAATTTTCGTCGATACACTTTTTGGATACCAACGAATTTTACCTTTTGTTGGCGACAAGAATGACTTTTCCGGAGAGTAATTGTCCGCTTTTACAGAAAAGTGGATTCTCCAAGAGGCATCGAACTTGGTACCAGTGAGTTAGAGGCTCCGTTGGTGCTGTGCTCAACCAAACTTGTTGGGTCGAGCCGATAAATGCAACGTCGAACCAAAATGCAAGACCGTGGCATGTGCCGCTCTCCAGTATGTGAAAATCGACGTCTATGTCTGTTGGACAAACGAAGTATAGATTAAAAATTAAAAATGAAATATGAGTCTTCAAACTTGTTTTTACTTTGACTGCGATAGTTTTCCCCGTTGGTCTTACCTATTTTGTGTAAATCAGTCTCGTCGGCTGTTTGGAAGTCAACAACGTGCCTAACAGATTTGGCCATGCAAATACGTATGTCGAATGTGTCTACGATGGGTTGCCTGAAGTACTCTTTGATAGCGTTGCTACGAAGAGCTGAGAGATCAACGCCGTGAAAGCAAGTTTGATACCAAAAGTTTGCCTTGTTGAACTGTTCCATGTAAAGATTCTCGTCGGAGAACGGAGCTATGTGCAAATCACCCCGAGAAGGAAACATTCTGCCACCTGAAAAATCCAATGAAAACTATCACATCTCTGTCGCCAAACGATCGGCGACTTCGCGTACGGAAGATTCCCGCCGAGGGTGACTACGCAGATCTGCGGAGGCTCCGCGACATTGTCAGTCTTATAAATTTCGAATACCAATAGCACTATACGTTGACGATAAAAATATTATTTTTTGTAACTCATGCATCGAGAATCGAGATCCTCGGTCAGCGAGCGTCCCGTACGTGAAGGGTTAAAAAAACATCTAATTTTTTATTTTTTACTTTTCCTGTAGTTAATGTCCGATAACTAATATTGTTGTTATCGATTAGTTTTTCCGTACAATTTAGTGATTAATCGTTTACCTGGAACGAGCCACTTTTTGGCGTGAAGGTAAGTCTCGAGCATCCTTTCATTGTACAGCATGTATCCCATCGGTTCGCTTACTATGCAGTCTACACGCTCGGGCAGCTCGATTTCCTCGATTTTACCGGCAATAACGACAATCTTATCGGACAAGTTGTTAGCGGCGACTAAATTTTCCGCATGATTGGCCATGTTGCTAGCCTCGACCGCGTAAACCTTTCGAGCTCCGGCCTGAACAACGAAGAACGAAAGTATTCCCGAACCCGCCCCGACGTCCAAAACTACTTTGTCCTTGAAATCCGACAAATTTCCGAGTATGGCCCGCTGATAAGTGCTCGTTCTTATGTAGTCCTGCATCATGTTCTGTTGCTGCGAGAGATAGCCGTAAAATTGAAAATACTGCATCGCCGACAATTCCTCCGTTCGCTCGTTGAAAGCCGACAATCCCTTTCCATTCTTCAGCTTCAGTATGTGCGAATGAAAGTTTCGAAAATCTGGAACGGAGAATAATCGTCGGTTAAACTTGTGTTTTGTTCCTCCATTAACCTTTATCAAATCTTACTTCTTGATCAAATATTTTTTCTTTATCAATGATAAAATTTGACTCTTTTCGGTACCTGTTTCGTTTCCGAACGTAATGAGTATGCTCTCGCCGTCCAGGGTGAAGACGTAACTCCGTGACGCCACTCTGGAACATTCTGTCGTGTGAGTTACTGGAAATTCCAGTAACGGTGATGGCTCCTTCTCGGTTGCTTCGCCTAGGAGGTAAAAAAAAAAATTAACAATGAGAAATATTTCCAGACTCAAATTTCGGTGTTCCAACTTGTGTTTGGGTATTGAGTTTTTATTTTCTTTTAATATAAAAAAAAGAATAATATTTTTTTAATGTATCTAAACGATGCCTGTATGCAACTTGCAAATACAACTCATCGATCGCTGTTTACCGCAATGTATAAAAAAAAAAATAGACCACAACTTATATGTTTTCAGTAAGAGGGTTTCTTCATGTCCAAATAAACAAACAAAAAAACAAACAAATAAATAAATGAATAAATAATTGAATAAATAAATAAATAAGCTAGGCTCCGTCTAAAAAATGTGTCATCTCTGTTTTGCATTGCACCGCCAAAGTCAGAGCAATACGAGCATTACTCTTTCCCAGCGTGCTCCAAAACTTCTCGGACACAATTAAACAATAAAAAAAAAAAAAAAAAAATTTAATAATAATTTCCTTGCCAAGTCAATGTTTGCAAGGCTCGATTCTTGGCATTTAGTAAACGGAGCTTATTTTCCGCTGAAGCAAGCGAACGTCCTCAAAAAAAAAAAAAAAAAAAAATCCCAGCTTACAAACACGACAATATCGTCGAGTACAAAGAAACGTGACCTTCCGAAATTTGCATGCGAAAATTTCATCGGGAATGCGAGTTCCCCTCGAGGGATCGACGCTCGTTGCCGAAAAAAGTTAGCCCGTCAGCCGGGGAGCGTCGTTCGATGTGTGTAAACAAAAAAAAAAAAACAAAAAAGAAGTCTTCGTCTCCCGTTGTCAAATAGCGGAACGGCGACCTCGAGGCCTCGAGGTTTTGGGCGTCCGGCAAAGTGTGGTTAGGTGGAGCGTCCGGATGGCGGTATTGGCAGAATGATATTATCGATCGCGGACCGTAAATAAGAACAAAGTAATTTACCTGACACGAGCTCGACGCTGAGGCCCTGAGGATCGTAATTAATATTAAGGGTAACCGGCTTGCTGTATTTCGGCGTTGACTGTCCATTGTTTGACAAAGTCGATACTGTCACCGCGCGAAACACCTTCGCCATTTTTATAACACCGCGTGCGTTTTTGTGCGCTTCGGTCTCGCCAGTTTTACGCGGCCTTTTTGTCTCCTCCCCTCTCGCGCTTTTATTCCGGGCTGCGTGGCTCTCGTTATATATATTTCACCCGTAATACTTCGCTCGCACGCGCGCGGCCGAACGACAGAGGCCTCGTGTCGCTTTTAATCCCTTTGTCGTCCGCGACGGGTGAGAAACGAATGAAAAAAAAAAACAATACTGTTACTCCGCGTCGACGAGGGGTTTTGCGACGGCGTACGCTGTAAGTTAGCCGCTTCGGTTACCGGAAAAAATAATCGGGAACGATCGCGATTTCGGAGTTTCTGACCACCGACCAAACCACCCCCGGCGCGGTTAACACACGCGCACGTTTGCCCACTGCTGCCGCTTCGCTCTCTTGCGTCTCTCTCTCTCGCTGCCTCCCTCTCCGCCAGTCGCGTCGCGCGGCGCGTTCTTCTATCCCGCGGCCTCCGCTGCTCATCGACTCGCAAAATCTACCCAGCTAGCTCTCTCTCCCTCTCTCGTGTTTGTCGTGCGAGGAGAGCTCCCTTCCGTACAGCCGACGCTCTCTTCTCTCCTCCCGAGCCTACCGAGCCTTCGAACGAATAATTTTCGATCACGGTCCCGTCGCGCAGGCGAGCCTCTGTTGTATCGTTGATACGAGGGAAAGAAAAAGAATGCTAACCAAAGGGTTGAGAAAAAATCGTGGGGAAACGGGTCATTACTACCGCGAGCGCGACAAAGGAAAGATTCTCATTGGCCGCGGCGATTCGAGGGGCTCGATTCGCTCTCGCTCCCCCCGATTTTGGTCGTTTGAGGCAGGGAACGATCAAAGAAGCATATTCCAACGCGGAAATTTCGTGTCACTCGTGGTCTCATTGGCCCGGTATCGCCAGTTTTCGCGGATAAGAGCCAATCGAGTCTCGCCCTCTCGTCGTTCGGCGCGCTCGCTAAATTGCGGGTAATCGTTCGGAATCGTTTCATTACGGAGTCAACTATTTTCGCTGGTCCGATTAGCGAAAGATAAGGAGCGATAGAAACGTGTTCTTACTTTTTCAACTCTCGATGAAACATTGACGTATAAAAATAACATTGTTCGCGTTACGAAACGGGAATTTGTAGTTCCTGCGAATTTAAGAATAGTCGTTCCGCGTGTATAATGCTAGTTAGCAAAATCGTGTATTCAGATCTTAACGATTTCTCTCTCTAATCAAATAATAAAACAACTGAACAAACCGCAATCGATCGTCACGAGTGCCCGAGGCGTATTGAAACGATAGAACAAGAACTGCTGCAAAAGGGTTGCAAAAAATCTCTCGGATCATCAAACGAATCGTCGAGTGGTGCGCATGCGCGTCGAGCTGCCGAGCGCGGCTGTTCCACGCGCGTCAGTCGGGTCTTCGCACTGGCCGAAAACAGCCAATCCAATCTCGTACTCTCGTCGTGCGGCATACTCACTAACTTGCGGGTAATCGTCCAGAATGCTTTCCTTACCGATTATCGGACGATAACGAGCGATAAAAACGGATTCTAATTTTTGAACTCTCGATACACGTAGCCATTAATCTATAAAATTAACATTAATCAGGTTACCAACCGGGAAATTGCAGTCCTGCGAATTAAAAAAAAAAGTCGTTCCGCAGGCCAGCCCGCACAATCGCGTATTTAAAACACAAACTTTTTTCTCGTCAATCAAATAACAAAACAACAATTGATCATCACGAGTGTCCCAAAAGATTAAAAAGCCAGAACAAAAACTGCAGAGAAAAGGGCTGCAAGAAATCTCGCGGATTATTAAAGGAAAATCGTGGAGCATTGCGCATGCGCGCGGAGTCGCCGAGCGCGGCTGTTCCGCGCGCCTCAGTCGGCTATCAGCGCTCGTCGAAAAAGCACGTCCACAACCCCACTTTCCGACGATCCCGCGATTGAAAACAAAGTGTCCCGAGGATGACGGAGGGCGACGAGAACGTTGCCGAGACGGAGGGCGACGGTCCGGTCGAGCCGGAGCCCAAAGTGCCCTCGGAGGAGGACAGGCAGTACCTGCTCGACTACGTCAAAGAAACCGAGCAGAGGCTCGCGGCGAAGGCGGTGATTCGCGCCTCGAACCTCAACGTCGTACGTCCGCCGGACTCTCATTTCAGTAAGTTGGACTCCAATCTGAAGAAGAACACGACACTGGTGAAAAAATTGAAAAACTTCAGCGCCACCCAACTCGACATGTTTCTGAAGGACATGGCGAATTTGAATCTAACGAAGTACGTTAGCGAGATAGCAACGGCCCTCGTCGACGCGAAGCTAAAGATGACCGACGTGAATCCTGCGATAAGAGCCTGCAGTTTCATGCATCAGAATTACGCCGAATTTTCCACCCACTTTTACGAGAATTGGCAGCGCGCCCTGACGATAAAGGTCGGCGAGAAAATCGCTAATCCGAGCAAGCTCCGCGTCGACCTGCGATTCTACGCGGAGCTCGTGAACGCCGGCATATTCTCGCACAAGCAGGGCCTCTCCCTCCTCGGCTCAGTTCTCACAGTTCTCATAAACATGGACAAGGAGGAGCACAACAACGCGAGTATAATACTGAGCTTCTGCCGTCACTGCGGCGAGGACTACGCGGGCCTTGTGCCGAGGCGCGTCAGAGAACTGTCCGAGAAACTCGGCGTCTCGGTGCCCAAGAGCAAACTCCTCTCGTCGGAGAGACGGCAGAACGTCAGGAGTCTCCTCCGCGACTACTACAACTCCCTGTGCAAACACCTGCTGAAGGAGCACCGCGATCTCCGCGCGTTCGAGAAGCAGAACAGAAAGATTCTGCAGACGCGCGGCGAGCTCAGCTCCGAGCGTAAGGAGAAGCTCGAGTCTCTGCAGCTCTCCTACGAGCGTCTCGTGACGAGCGTGCAAAATTTTGCCGATGCGCTAGACGAGACGATGCCCGAGCTGCCGGTGGATGCGGAGGTGAAGGCGGAGGCCGAGGAGTCTCTGAAGATGATAAGCGAGGGCGAGGACAGCAGCATAACGGAGGACATGTGGGGGGACGACGAGACTCGGAGATTCTACGAGGTACTCCCCGATCTGACGGTCTTCCTGCCGGGCTCTTATCCGAAGGAAGTCGCGCCCAAGTGCGAAGCTCCTCCCATAACGGAGGAGGTCCTCGACGAGGAGATAATCCTCGAGGAGCTCGAGGAGCTCGAGAAGGCGGAGGAGACGGAGCCCGAGCCGGAGGAGCCGCAGGTCGCCAACATAAGCAACAAGATAATGCTCGACGCCTTTCTCACTCACCTCCCGAATTGCGTGAATCGCGAGATGATCGACAACGCGGCGGTCGATTTTCTCATGAATCTCAACACGAAGCACAACAAGAAAAAATTGATAAAGGCGCTCTTCGGAGTATCGAGGATAAGACTCGATCTTCTGCCGTTCTACTCTCGTCTCGCGGCAATTCTTTATCCGGTAATGCCGGACGTCGGCAACGATCTCTGCTCGATGCTCAAGCACGACTTCAAGTACCACGTTCGCAAGAAGGACCAGATAAACATCGAGTCCAAGGTGAAGGTCGTGCGTTACATCGGCGAGCTCGTGAAGTTCAAGCTCTACTCCAAGATCGAGGCTCTCTACTGTCTCAAGGTGTTGCTTCACGACTTCACCCATCATCACATAGAGATGACGTGCAATCTCCTTGAGATATGCGGAAGATATCTCTTCTGCTCGCCGGACTCGCATCAGAGAACGAAGGTCTATCTGGAGCAGATGATGAGGAAGAAGGCCGTAACGGCTCTTGATTCGAGATACGTTACGATCATCGAGAACGCTTATTACTTCGTTAATCCGCCGGAATCGACCGGTTGCACGACGAGGAAGGAACGACCTCCCATTCACGAGTTCGTTAGGAAGCTTCTCTACCAGGATCTCTCGAAAACCAACACCGACAAGGTACTCAAGTGGATGAGAAAATTGGACTGGGAGGACGAGGCGATAGCTTCGTACGCGATAAAATGCTTGACCGCCGCTTACAACGTGAAGTACCTCAACATCCGTTGCGTTGGAAGCTTGCTAGCCGGTCTCGTCGCTCACTACGAGGCGGTCGGGCCTTACGTCGTCGACGGCGTTCTCGAGGACATTCGACTCTGCATGGAGATCAATCTGCCGAAGTACAATCAGCGTCGCGTCGCTATGGTCAAGTACCTCGGCGAACTTTACAACTACCGCATGGTGGAGAGCGGCGATATATTTCGCACGCTCTACCTGCTCATAACTTTCGGCGTCAGCATGGACCACTCCGTGCCGAGCGTCCTCGATCCGCCCGAACACCTCTTCCGCATAAGACTCGTCTGCACCCTCCTCGAGACTTGCGGCCAATACTTCAGCGGCGGTTCGAGCAAAAAGAAGCTCGACTACTTCATCATATTCTTTCAGAATTATTACTGGTTCAAGTACACGGATCCCGTGTGGACGGTCGAAAATCCATTTCCCATTGGGATCGACTACATGTACAGAGACACCCTCGCCATGCTCAGACCGAAGATGCAACTCTTCGCGAGTTACAAAGAGTCGCAGTGCGCGATCGACGAACTGCGGAACAGTCTTTATCCGACGTTGGGGAACTTCGCGAAGGACGACGGTAACGGCGAGAGAAACGATGGCGAAACGGAAATGGGAGTTATACCGGAAGTCGAGGAGGACGTTGTCGGTACGACCGGAAACGGTAGCGGCGACGCGAAGGCCATCGCCGATCTGCACTTCGAGGAGCCCGAGGATTACTCGGAGGCCCAGTCGGAGGAGGATTGGTTCGGGGACGGCGAGAGGGACGAGAATCAGGGCACGCAGGAGAACACGCAGGGCGATCAGAGTCTATCTCAGGGATGCAACGAGGGGGTCATCATGGACGCTGCGGAGATCGACGCCGCGCTGCCTTCCGGTCCCAAACGAGTCGCATGTCCCGAGGACGACGACTTCCTCTCGGCGCTGGACAAAATTGTTTCGGACAATATTCAGGACAGGATGAGAGATTCGGTCAAGCCGCAACAGGTGGACATCAGCGTGCCTCTGCACGTCAAGAGCACCAAGAAAACTTACGAGCAGCTGCACGAAGTACCGAGCGACAGCACGACGGTGGATTTCGTTCTCATGCTGAGGAAGGGCAACAAACAGCAGTACAAGAATCTCGCTGTTCCGGTGTCATCCGAACTGGCGCTGAATCTGAGAAATCGAGAGCAGGAACAGAAGGAGGAGAAGGAGAAGGTGAAGAGACTGACGCTCAATATAACGGAGAGGCAGGAGGAGGAGGACTATCAGGAGACCATCAATCAGGGCACCAGACCGGTTACGGTTAATCTGAACAGGGAACGGAGACAGAAGTACAATCATCCGAAAGGGGCGCCGGATGCAGATCTCATCTTCGGACCGAAAAAGATACGATGAAACGAGAGTCTTGCGGAAAAAATGTCCCCCTTTTTTTTTTTTTATGAGAATAAAACAGCGATAAACGACTCGGGCGGATATTTGTGTTCACACTTGTCGGGGTGTAATTATTTTCTTTTTTTTATGTAGAAATGTAAGATATACGAAATCGCTACGCGTTGTGATCTTTCCTATTAGTCGAAGAAATATGTGGCGAATATATTCGTATATATATTTATATGAGACTCGTCGAAGTAATTTGGTTTGGCAACGGCGGTGTGATTTCCTTTTTTTTCCATTATCGACATGTGTTTTTCACCGTTGCAACGAAAATATATTTTGAAAAATAAACGTTAATTAATTTAGTAATCGCATCGTTAGAAAATCTGTTGTGTATAATTGAAAATTTACCCTTTTGCTTTACAGCGACTCACTCTCGAAATTATTCGTGCCTCAGACGAATGGTTTTTTTTTTTTTTTTTCTTCTCTTCTAAAGATTCTTAATCTATTACAGACAAATATTGATTATATCGCTAAAAGTCGTTAACAAATCTGATTATATATTTTTCACAGGACTTCTTTGAAAAGGGTCGATATCTTTATTCGTAAGAAAAAGAAGATTGATAACGATGAATTGACTTTTGAATAATTGATATTTCGATAGATGAATTACATTCACAGCTGAAGAAATATTTAGTCCGACATAGAACTCAACTTTTGATATAATTAGTGTACTATTTATTTGATCCTAATAAATGATTACCACGTACAAAATGAATATAAATAAAGTTTTTCGTGCTTTCGAGGATAGTTTTTTTTTTTTTTGGGAGTGCGTGTAAACGTCATTGATTAACGCAACGCGCGGTGTTAAGAGAATTTCCGCCTACGGCGAGGTTACACGAAGGCGGTAGAGATATTATTGTAATCGAAACTAAATGCACAAGTGCCGTTAGCCGTGTCAGAGCTATCTCGATTGATGAAACATTTATGGATCTTCCTCCGCGTCTTCGAATTGGCCAGCTTCCACGTCCATCGCTTCCTCTACCTCGGTGCCGTTGTGATTTCCCATTCGTTCTGAAAGTATCGATTCAATCGTTATCGTAATACAATTAGCGGAAAAAAATCATCAATAGAAGAACATCCTTAAACATGGTGGCTGCGGTGAAGGAAAACCTTGAAAATCGAGAAAAGGCAGGGGAAAAAACAGAAATTTAATTTTTTACCTGCCGGTATGATGTACGGCGCGTCGCCGGCTCCGACTTCGTAATACTCAAAATCGTCTTCTTCCGCGTCTTCGTAAATATCCTCTTCGGCTGTGACAAAAAATAAAATAAAACTCAGTAATCCGTAAATTTCAAAGTCGCGGACAATTTGAAACGATTTTATGTACCGTCCGAAAAGCTGTCCTGAGGATCAGGGTGGAGAGCTTGACATTGGCTCATAGCTTGAAACATTGGCTCCAAATTGTTGGTGTCGTCGGGCGCGAACCTCATTTCCGTCATGGGCGTTTCGGAGTCCTCGTCCTCGTCTCCCGAGCTATTTTCGTTATTCTGGCTCACTTGGACGTCTGAAAATTTCAATTTGAAACGTTAAAAAAAAAAAAATTGTTTTCGTTTTTGATTCCTCATATAGGAAGCATAATTTTCATGGAAAACAAATTTCGAGATTTTAATGAAAAGGAGTTCAGAACGTTCCAAACATCACAAAATTATATTTAGAAAAAAAAAATCTAGATATGTGTGTGTGTGTGTCTCAGACCCGAAAAATTAAAACTTTTGTAACTTGAGAATACCTCTAGCTATCAAGGTGAAATTTCTGAGATAGGTAAACGGGGCAATCCTTAATGTTTAGCTAAGTTTTTAGCAAAATGCTTTCAGTTATAAAAATGTTATGCTCTTTTGAAGGTTGCCTAAAAGTCTATGCACACGCAAGCTCTTACAATTTTTACACAATTATTATCTTTTACCAACAAAAAGCTTCCTCCATGAGGAAACCGAATAATCGCAGAAAATGATTTTTCATGGAAGCTTTGTACGCAATAGTAGCTTAGATTAGGAAGCTTTGTGAAAATCTTGATATTTTTTTGGTCTCGTCTACTGTTCTACGCACCAGGTAGATCAACTTTGGCGTCGACCATGATGTAGAGACACTGTCTCGGATGGACCTGTTCGTCTCGCGATATAGCGTGCAGAGATATGTGCGGATATTCCAACGAGAAGCCCCTTTGCGTCGCGCCGTTCACCCATGACAGAGTACTGAAAAGACAAGCAAAAAAATTATCTCAAAAACAAATTAAGATTCCCATATCGCTCGGTGCAAAAATTGCAGCATTGCGCACGCTTCGCGTGTGGAAAAATCCCATTTTTGCACCTAGCGAAATAAAATGTTGCGGAATACTCGTGCGAAAAACGTTTTCTTAACTCGTGTGATTGCAACACTCGCCTCCGGCTCGTGCCGCAAACTGACGCTCGTTAGAAACATTGTTTTCGCGCTAGTATCGTGATGTACTATTTCTTGATTCTCGATCGGCGACGCTACTGACCTTTCGGTTATGTAGAGTGTACCTTTTCCGACTTCTCTGTCGTTGATGTATACGGTAGTGTTGGCTTCCTCGTGTCGCACGCCTTCTTGCGGCGCCAAAAAATTACTGAGTACTACCATCTCTCTCAGATCTGCGAATCGACCAAATTTCAAACTAAGTACGTGCGCAAGGCAAAGCTCCTCGTAACCTTCGCACCGAGGTTCGCTATTCGCCGAATTGTTTACGACTCGTACATCAGAGTGGCCGAGTAATTTTTTCGAGATTTTTTTTTCTCGACAAAATTTCAAACCAAGTACGTGTGCAAGGCAAAGCTCCTCGTAACCTTCGCGACGAGGGTCGCTAGTCGGCAAACTGTTTACGACTCGCACATCCGAGTGCCTGATTGAGGTTTTCGAGATTTCTTTTTACGGGCGATTCTTCGATTCGTACCGATCGACGGTCCTGTAATTCACATGAGTGAATCTTCGCGTGTTTCGTGTTTTTTTTTTTCTTCGTGTTCTCTCTCTCAGTCGAACCTGTCTTTTATCCCGGAATAACTGTCCCGACCGAACGGTCGCACGATTTTTGTAAGCACGAGTTTTCACTCCGTCCCTTGCGTCTCGATCGTCGGTAATCCGGTCGGGCGATTTGTTGACCGACAATTGTCGCACCTTCGATCCCGCTCGAGAAAGCAATGCCTAACAATTGTGTTACGAATAATCTCGCTTATCGTGGGACTCAGCTGGGCGATATCGCACCAATGATGGGTTATAGGCGCTCGCTACGGAATGCGCCCCCCCCTCTCCCGCCCTGCCGCGGAAGAACGCCGGGCGGCGTTTTAGAATACTCGACAACCGATGGTTGGTCTTTTTTTGTTTGTCCTCAAACCACAGCAATCCGCGGACATTTTCCTCCTATCATGTTTTTGATTCTTTATCGAGCTCGAAATTTGACAAGGAAGCTTTTCGGAATAGCGTTGGACACGGGTTGAAACTTTGTTTTTTATAGTAATAGCTTTTAATAATTTTCGAGTACTCGTGCAATTGTCGGTATAGCGGAGTTCTTTTCGCGTGTTGCGCGATTGGACGAAACTCGTCGATACTCGTTGAGAGGCCACCGTCTTCGACCGACAGGTGGCGGCACGTGCGACCTATGCGAATAAGGACATAAACAATCTCGCCGCTGTTACGGGCCATGCAAAAATTGGCGTGCTCTTTTTTTTTTCATTCGTTCATTTCGCAAAATCGTTGACACAAAAGTTTTCCGTAGTGAACCGCGAGAGTGTTGCTTAGTTAGGCATTTGTCGGTATCATCACCATCAGACACGCGTGACGTTTCGTTGTCAGTCAGACATGTAGCTCCGGAAGTGATGACAGTATAAACAACGAGAAGCGTCATTTCGCCATCTTGTTTGTACGCTGTTGCGAAAGAAGTATCGGTTTTTCTAACGACGCGACTGGACGCGTCCGGTAACGATAACTTCGTAGCCTTTGAACAGAGTCGGTCCAGCAAGGGACGAGCCAACACTGGTTTAAAACAAAACAAAAACATTTTGTAGCTTCGCGGCTTCGTGTGTCGACGCAAAAGAGCATTAAACCCGTTTTATCTGTTGATTCCGAACAGTTATCTAAAGGTATTTAATATCCGGCCTATTTTATATATATATATATATATTTTTTTTTACTAATATTATACACGGGACAAGACCTTCATGAAAAGATTCTAACGTACGAGTGTGCGCATGCTTGTATAATGGGCCGAAACAAAAAAGTCCTCAGACGAAATACTTGTTGATACATTGACACGAAATACGAAAACATGTTCTAATCATGACCCAGATAGAAAAACGTGGCGTAAAACGGGTATCATACCATTTTTACCGCCACCGTTACGTCGCCGTGCCGTCATGTTTCTATCTGAGCAGCTCAACATGATCTAACATGTTGGCTGCGGTCAGGGAAAACCGGGAAAATTACGAAAAGTCAGGGAATTTCAAAATTAGTCAGAGAAAGTCAATTGTCGCCGAACGTTCTATAAATAAATAAAAAGTACATAAAAGGTAGCATCGAAAAAAAATTGAGAACATTTTGAAAAAAAGAAACGATAATGATTAATACAATAATCAGGCATTTTTATTGGCATCGTACATTTTTTCGGTCAGGGAAAAGTCAGGTAATTTTTTCCCGCGGAAAAAGGCCACAATGTCATACAATACGTGGAATTAAGCTGTTGAAACTGTTATTCGTTAGCTGCGCTTGAGACTGTGATGGGTCGTCGTTTCTCGTTTGTTTAACTGGGACACGATAGACGAGTTCGCTCAAAAGATCAGAACAGACGATCGAGCCGTTTAGCAGATCGAAAAAAAAATAACATTATTTAGCCCAAAGGCAACAAAATGCTGGAATTTCCGTAGTAAACAAATTCACTGTACAGTTTTTTTTTTTTTAAGTTTCCTGTACAGCCGTAATTTCGTAGTTCCAATGTTTTTATTTTTCGTCACAAACACAAGGCGTCCTGCGGGAGAAACTTACTCGCCTGTACGCTCGCGAAAGGTCACCGGTCGATGCGGCGCAGCGATATCGGAAATTTAGTCGTACATCATATTTTTATCACTCAAAACGCTCGTGTTATATGCAGTGTCACATTATTTCGATCTTTTCCTCTGAGAGGCAATCACATGCTTAATTGAAGCAATCGGTCGCGGACTTTGCCTCGCAAGTGGACGCCTCGCGTTTGTCACGTATACGCGAAAAAAGAAGAAAGGAAACAAAAAAAAAAAAAATTCAGCGTTTGCGTTACAATTTAGCGATGTGTGTGAGTGGTACGAGTGGCTCGCCTTGTGAAACGCATAACCAAGGCGGTTGATATCGGGCGCAAAGCTCACGGTGAAATAACCGTTCGTCCGGAGAAACGTAAACAAGTCGTTGGAGGGTTATTTCCAGATTCCGGCTGCGGTTGAGAGAGAGGTGAGTCAAAGTGCAAAACGAGAAATCGTTGGGCAAAATCAATCAATCCATTTTATTTATTACTTCGCATTGTGCTGTATATTTATTCATCGTATCCCAATCACGGGGATAAGATTTTTTTGTAGTCTTTTTTTTTATCGAGACTTCGAAACATACTGGGATAAACTCGTGGCCGTTAAACTGTTACAACAGAGCGTATAAATAATCATCGCGTATGAAATACACACGATCCCCAATCATTCGCAATACAGAACGTATCTAAGGTAAAAGTACCAATGGCTGGTCGCCTAAGCAGTCTCCGGACACGCATTAACAACTGTATTTCCGTCTCTTTGTCCGGCCGCGGAGACGTGTCCGGTCGTTCGGGTATTCACCTTACATCGAAAAAGTTTCGAACATCAAACCTCGTTGAGACATCAAGCCTGTCTCCGCCGGTCGGCCAATAAGACGACGGACGAATATTCGGGTCTCTGGCAGCTTTAAGAAAATTCGTCGCGGTTAGCACGATTACGTTCACCCTCCGTAATAACCTAGACGAGTTTTCTTTTTTTTTAATTCTTATGAATCTACGATATAGTAATATACCATTGAATCAGCTTTATCGTTATTATTCTAGCCCTCGAACGTTCCAAGCTTACGAGCAACTATGGGCTTCAAAATATCTTTTCGAAGCCCTCGAATGTCATTCCCTTCCGTCTACTTTTTTTTCGACACTCGTAAGAGATGCGGCTGTTACGTAAATAGATTTATTAAATAAATTTCGCACAGGAGCGTTGAAAAAAATGTTCAAACGAGTACATCTCTGCGGGAACTCGAGGTCATTCTCGTAAATATTTCCAGCAAGAAATATCATTTCTTTCTACTTTGAATCATCAGCAGGGCGGGGTAAAAAAAAATACTGTCTCGGTTCCGTGTCACGTCGCACCTGTGTACATTGCACAGTGTACATGTGGTATATAGCATTATATATCGTTTGGCTTGAGCGTCACATCGCGCCGTCTTTCTATATTCGCGGCTCGTCAAACAACCTCCAGGGAGTTTGAATAAAATTTACCATTTTTCCATCTCGCACGTGTCCACACGGAGGACTGTTATTATACTAATACGCGTAGTATCCGTTCCTTCCGCTGGCGCTTCGTTCTCTACGCACCCGTTGCGGCGATCGGAACCCTCGCGTTTTTTACCTCCAATTTATAAATCCGCGGGTTTTTTCGTTTAACTCAAATTTATAAATCCTCGGGTTTTTTTTCACCTCTAATTTATAAATCCGCGGGTTTTTTCGTTTAACTCAAATTTATAAATCCTCGGGTTTTTTTTTCACCTCTAATTTATAAATCCGCGGGTTTTTTCGTTTACCTCAAATTTATAAATCCTCGGGTTTTTTTTTACCTCAAATTTATAAATCCTCGCGCAGAATTGGAAAAAACATCACGCAAACTAAAATACCGATCACATACAACCGCAAGCCTCGACCACCATGTTCGGTAATGTTTTCTGCGTTATCGTGTTGTTAGAGTCCACGTAGAGCAGCTGGATCGGCGACAGCTGAGTCGGCGAACAGCACGGAACGATCTCGCTTCTTCTCTGTTGAACCATGCCCTTTTTTGTCAACAATCTCTGCAAAAAATAAAAATATAAAATTATCGTCATCATGACATTAATTTGTTTAATTACAGTGGATCAACGTTTAACATTTAATTTTTGCGTTTATCCAGAAAACCGGAAATTCATCTCTGATACGATAAAAAAAATAAAAACAAAGTTGCCGCCATTAATATATTAATCTTATTAATTTTAATGGACCAACATTTGACACTTAATTTTTGCGATTATCTAGAAAACCGGAAATTCATCTCTGACAGGATTAAAAAAATACAAAACAAAGTTATCGCCATTAATATATTACTTTTATTAGTTTTGATCGATCAACTTCTGACATTTAATTTTGGCGAATATCTAGAAAACCGGAAATTGATCTCTGTTACGTTGAAAATAGTTTGAAAAATAAAAAATAAAAAATAATGCACACACCCTTATAACGTTGCTGTAAGGCGACGCGCTCATGGTCAACGAGGCGGCGGAGGAGCACGAGCCCCGGCAGAAGTAAGCGTGATAACCGCTCGGATGTAGTATCCAGTCGCTCCATCCAATATCCTCGAAGCTAATGTACAAATCGTCCCGGCAACACTCTTTCATCTCCGGCAGACAATTGGAATTTCTTTTTGGACGATTTTTCTGCGGCAGCGGGGACGTGTGAATGACGAGGAAGGGCTTGAGAGTTAACTCGATCGAGACCGGTGCAGTTTCACGATCAATCGAGCACGTGCTGCACGCTATTTGCATAGCGTGATTCAAACGGCGTCGCTCGACCCATTTTCGCACCGTAAAAGCCACGTCCGTTTTCACCCAACCCTCTGCAAGCGAATCGAAAACAGAACGAAAAAAAAAACATGCGCTATTAACTTGTATGCCGTGGGTACACTTTTATTTATTTTTTTATTGCGACTCGTATAACCTCTGGTATTCTTCCTCAACCCTTTGGAGTGGGAAATCACAAAATGGCGTGACTAACCGGACGGCTTCTCTAACGTATATCTTTCACACGGCTTGACAAAAAATTACAACTTTTTTATGACTCTTTCAGAGTGCTGGTAATTTTGTTTTCAGAATTTTTTTCGCCGGAAATAATTGTTTTTTTTTTAGATAAAAAAAAATACTATACACTATTCAGATCGTTCGCGCGGTACAGTCCCGCAAAACGTGAGTTTCAGAGAAAATTTCGAACACTTCTCGATGGGATAAAAATCTGAAAAAAATAAAGTGTATGGGAGCTGCTGCAAAGATTGTTTGTGTTAAATAATAATTCCAATTTGCGATTAACAAATTTAAGATAAAAATAATTATTCAACAAATTACCCGGCAACTTAAACATTTTCCTGCATATAAATAATTCGGTTATTTTTTTGAATACGTATGAACATTTTGGATTTTTTATTACACAAAAACAGTATTTGCAGCACCTCCCATATGGTTGATTTTTCCAGATTTTATCCCACCGAGAATTGTTTAATTTTTTCCCTGAAACTCGCGTTTGGGAGGAATGTACCGCCTGGACGACCTTAACTTGTTAAATTTTTTTTTTTATCACTCTTATAGCCCCTGGTATTTTTTGCCTTCAATCCTTCTAAATGAGGAATCACTAAATGGCGTGACTGAACGGACGACTCCTCTACTGTAATATCTTTTAAACAGCTGGACGAAAAATGACAAAATTGTTATGACACTTTCAGTGTGCTCGTAATATGTTTGTAAGAATTTTTAATTTGAAAATTATTATTAAGATATTATTTATTTTTATTTTGAAAAAAACATCGCAAGGATCGGGTATTTGTGGAACACTATTTTAAGTGATGAGATTATCTTGGCGATAAGGATGACAAAAAACTTTCATATAATCTCAAACATAGGTATTATTAACCATCGGAGTGTGTCGTAAAAATTGTGCAATTTTTTATCGACACATTTGTAAAGTTGCCTCAGAGCCCGTTCCAATTTTATTATCCGCGATATTCTAATTTTTCGTTGCAGCGATAAGCAAATTTTTTTGTTCCGTACCAATCAAGTTCAGCGGGTCAGCGATGCCAGGCCGGTCTCTTTTTTTCTTTCTTGCTCGATTTACCGATCGGGAAGAAACGAACGAAGAGTCACATCTTTTTTTTTGCCTGCCTCAGCGAGTTCGTTACTTCCAACTATGAATTAAAAATTAGCGACGATCGAAACATTCCAAGTATCGACGACGAGTGTAATAGAATTGTGCGCCAAGAGGATGATTCGAGTTTCACGAAGCATCCCGGTAAATCAGGTCAGAAGTTGTATTAAAACTTGACGCGACGAAGTTTAGGAATTTCCGTGTAAATGAAAAAAAAGTAATCAGTTAAAATTCACGAAAACAGCGACCACCACTGATTCAACAGAATTGTATTCACTGGAATATCATCTTTTTAAAATGTGTCTTGGCCTAAAAATTGGACAATTAAATTTTTGAAAAGTGACATTTTTTTTTACATACAATTTAATTTTTTTAAAGTTTTAACCGAATTGTATTGACTGGGCTATTATTTTGCTTCAATTTATTTTGGTCTAAAAATTAGGCAAAGGAATTTTGAATAGTGAACATTTTTACATGCTATTTAAATTTTAAAAAATGTCGAGCTGTGTAAAGAAAAATAATTTATTTTCAACGCGTGAGAAGCTCGACCGTGAAAGAGTTATAATTCGGGTTTTGGGATGCGAACACGAATATATACATATCTAGGCACCGCGGCTGTATGTAGCAGCGGTGTAAGTTAGTTTCCACTCGCCGCATAATACGTGCCAGTGTAAATTCCCGAAAACAGCGGCCACTGATTCAACTAAATTATATTGAATGGAATATATATTTTTTTAAGTGTGTTTCGGTAAAAAAAAAAATGAGAGTACAGCATTTTCGAAAAGTGAAAATTTTCACATACATATTATTATTATTATTTTTATGTCGAGCAGTTTCGAGGAAATTAATTAATTTTCGGCGCGCATGATGCTCGACCGTGAGAGGGTTATAATTTGTTTTCGGGATACGAATGAGAGTATATACATACACAAACATCGCGGCTGTATTAATGCTGCACGTAAATGGAGCAGCAGTGTAGTTTGGTCTCCACTCGGGGCATAGTTGCGTGGCCGCACAATATTAATTCATCTGAACTGCATTGACTGGAATATCGTTTGTTTTAAATGTATTTCGATCTAAAATTAATCAACCCAAGTTTTGAAAATCGAAGATTTTCACATACCGATCACAAAAAAAAAAAGTTTCAACCGAATTACATTGACTTGAACATAATATTCTTAAAATGTATTTTGGCCTAAGAATTAGACAAAAGAATTTTTGAAAAATGTTTACGCACAAGTTCATTTTTTTAAAAAAGTGCCCAACACTTTGGGGGAATAGATTAAAGTTCAGCGCGCAAGAGGCTCGACCGTGAAAGAGTTGTAATTCGGCTTCGGGATGCGAATACGAATATAAGTATAAACATACGGACATCGTCGCTGTATTAATTCCGCAAGAGAATGAGGCGGCAGTGTATGTAGTTTGTTCTTCACTCGGGCCACACGCCTGCGTGGCCGCACAATACGTGCCAGCGGTCTCCCATTGTCCGTCGAGGCTCTCGGCGATGTCGAGATAATTGAGCGATGGATATAGTCACCACAGCGCTGCCCTTGTAAACACGCCTCGGACCCGCAAAAGCTCTCACCGCAAAACCAACGACTTTTTTTCTCGTCCCCCTTCGCGACGCGTTAAAATTCTTATCGTTCGCCATTATTCTCAAGAGTGACGAAGTTTTTGACGTTTCATCCGCGTTTAATTTTAACAAGTGGAGGGGCGAGGGGGGGGGGGGGGGGGAAGGGGGCGTAACGTTACCTCCGATCGAAGTCTCGAAAATTGCCATTATGGTGTTCTTCTCGAAGCTCCCACCCTTGTCCCAGTGATCGAGCTCGGAGAGCACGAACGACTGATTGAAGACATCGTTCTCGTCGCTCTCCTTGTAGAACCAAAGCTCGGCCGACGTGACGTCCACCTGGAGAATCTCCTTCGGAAGATAGAACGTGAAACAGGCGGCCGGATTGAAACCGGTAAGGTGGTTCGAGCTTTGACGACAGTTCTTCAACTCCGCCACACCTGAAACAAAAAAATTTACGAATTTTCGTTACTTATCCGTTTATTTAAAGAGGCTTTTATGTTAATGATGACGATAATAAATAAATAAATAAATATAAACATAAATAAACGTAAATAAATAAATAAATAAATAAATAAATAAATAAATAAATAAATAATAATAATAATAATCCACATAGTAATACAGTTCACGTTGATTGGCCTGCACCGATACGCACAAAAACTCACAAGAATACTTACAGATACTCACAGGGATACTTATAGACACTCACACCGATCTTATAGTTACGCAAAGGTACTCACAGGAATACTTACAGATACTCACACCGATCTTATAGTTACGCAAAGGTACTCACAGGGATACTCACAGATACTCACACCGATCTTATAGTTACGCACGTTACTCACAGGGATGCCTAGAAATACATACACGGAAACTCACAGGTACTCACAGGTACTCACAGGTACTCGCAGGTACTCAGAGCTACTCACGGATACTCACCGATACTCATGGACACTCACAGATGCTCCCACAGATACAGCGAGCGCCCGAGCCGACATAACCACTGGTAATGCGAATAATAGTATTGATCATAATAATGAAGTTACGGGGAATGTTACGCGAATTCCGTACTGATTTATTGCGCCCTTCCGTGGACATAGTATTCGCACTACAAAGGAATTTCTCACGGGCTCTCCACGATTATACCTATATATATCACGTCCTGCATCGGCTCGAATTTCCGCTCCCGTAATTCTCACGTTTGCCGTATGGGAATTAAAAAAAAAAAAAAAAAAAAAAACGATGAAATGTGTGTAATTCGCGATTCTTTTTTACGCTCCATCAGTCATAACGAGAATTCCGCGTTCATTCGATCTCCAAGCCAATATCTCGTTTCGCTGCGCCATCGGGAGTGCCTGCAAGTCCGTCCTACGCGCCCCGCTCTATCCGACCGGCTCGAACCTTCCTCACTCTCTCTCTCTCTCTCGCTCTCTCTGTATTCTCCATGATTTTCTTCTTTTTTTTTCGAGATGACTCTCCGCTTCTTCGAGCGTATATACGTACACGCGAGCGTGACGCGGCCGACGAATCGATGGCGAATCGTCGTTCCCGGAAACCGAATGGATTTGCGGTTCGACGGAGCTCAGTATTGCGACGACGATTTCCCGAGCGGGGCGAAGGTTCGGCGAAATAAATATATTTACCGTAACGGTGCACGAGCTAATAAGGGCGAAAAAGCGTCGAGAAAACGTAATTGGCAATCTTGATGTTCCGGGTAGGAACGGCTGTTTTTTTCCCCCTCGCTGCCGTCCTCTTACTTCCCCCCCTTTCTCCCCCCTCCCCCCCTCCAACAAAAGTTCATCGATCGTTACGCGTCTCTCGCTTTCGTTCCTTCGCAAAATAATGCCAAACTCACTTTCGAACTTTCGCCTCGTTGGTCTTTTATTTTCACCCCGGGGAAGAGCTGGAAGGCGCGATAGATACGTTTTTTTTTTTAAGTGCAATTGAGTGTCCGGGTAATTCTCAAGTCAATAACAATATTTCAGCGTTTCACGCTGGGGCCGAGAGCAGCGCGAAGGGAGGGCCGAAAATTCTATCCCACGCCGGAAGTGAGAGGCGAACCGGCGCGCCATTAATATCCAAGGCTGTTGCCTGGTCGGCGTGTCCGGGTCACAATTAGGGGCGAATATACTTCGCTTCCGCCGATTTTCCGAGCCCGAGTGACGCGAGGGACGGAATTTTGCTACAAGTGCGGGGGGGAAAAAAAATAACACAACCACGCACCGGTGCAAGCCGCGCGCGAATGTTTGCTCTTGACGTTTCGCATTCAACGCCCGGCGAGGCCCGACTCGCGCCGGGGGACTAACCGTTCGACCGAACGAATGGGTATTTTCTAAAATCACATTTTTATTTTTATTTTTTTATTTTATTTTTTTCACACCATCCAGTGAATACCGAGTGGAGGACCGGAGCTTTCCTCTCGCTGTCAAGCCGACGAAATTAATGGGAATGGTTATGAATCGGACGCCTATTTGGTCGGACTACTGTACTCTGTTTCGTTTTTTTTTTTTTTTTTTTTTTTGCATGCCTGCGGCTCACGCAGCTGTAAAAATATTACGGACGCGCGACTGGGGAAGGTTTCGGTGAAATGGCCCAGTTTTCATCCGCGACGTATCTCGAGAGCCCAACGTGCAACATTCGGCGACCGACGAAGTACCTCGGTATACAATGAGACATTTAAATTGCGAGAGTTTCACGGGGCTTATCGATTATTTTTTTCGATATTTCTTAAGCTAATAATTCTTTCTAAAAGAAATAATTTTAAAAAAATTGTTTTTCTTGGGTGAAACAGTCGTGATTTATGTGCGTGAATGTACCGTAGAATCGACATCAAAGCTCGGACTGATTATTTTTTTTGTCTTTTCCTTTGAGTCTCGACGAGTCATCGCGTAAAAATGTCAACAAAATTTCATCCCCCCCCCCCCCTCTCCGCACTGGTTAGTGCGGGCTGGATAAAGAGATCGAAAGTGAAAAGATTGAGATGAATTCAGCTTTTAAAATAATTTTTTTTTTTTAAATCGTGGACGACTCGTCGAAAGGGAAGCCGATAAAGGGGCGGCGTTTGCAAAAACGTAGGTGCTTCCGTAGCACATATATCTGTACGTAGATCAAAGTTTCGCGAGTTAGTAGCAATTAGAGCCGGCGCCAATGAAAGGCCCGTCCCGTGGCTCATCCATGCTGCATATATGACATACTCTCGATTCGCCGTGTTCGGTATAATTCCGACCGATTGTATATCTGTATATACGCGAGTGGCCAATTAACGGGCGCCGACTAAAACTTCTCGACATTGTCCACGCCCTCTCTATATCTGTCTATACCTCTTATCCTACCGGCATTCTCGGCTCCGCTATCATCGTTCACGGTTCTTCAACCTGTTAGATCTCCTACCTGTTGGTGATACATTCCTCCAAAGTAAACGCCGATCTCCACGACCAATCAACTTCAATTTTCACGCTGTGCATGTTCGCCTGCTTGAAATTTCAGTTACCGAGCGGCTGTCCAACAATAATTATTCTCCGAGTCCCTCATAGAGCTTCTTCGAGATTTCACACGATTTCTTATTTATTTGATAAAAAAACAAAATTAGGTTCGACGTCTATAAAAACAAAAATATATTCTGTTCCTCGGTAATTAAATATTTTTATCAATTTAAACTCAATATTCAATCAAATAAAATCTGCCGAAATGTGCCAGGATTGATTGACTAAAGTGAGCTTAAATTTATTGACTACAATCTTGCTATTTTATCGGAAATTTCATATTTCGAAATGTTCTGCGAATGCCAATAACGTTATTTATTTTGTTTGCTCGTTTTTCGAGCTCTTCTTTATCGATAATGCGAAAGAGAGAAAAAAAAGAAAAATTGGTAAAAACAGCTGCTGACCTTCGTTGGGAAATACGACGATCTGATCGGTCTTTCCGTAGAAGCTCTCCGCCTGGTTTTCCGGCTCGAGCGGCTCCCCCGGTCGCAGTTCCAGCACGTGGCCGTTTATCAATGGCTTCGGCAGGGTCGATATCGACATCGAGACCTCCGGAGGCTTCGATAGTCTCAGTTTCTTGAGTATTTGTTGCTTTACGTACTCGACCCGTAACTCCGTCAGTATCGGATCGGGATCTACGCTGGACGATGGCACAACACGATTCTGCGCGCAATCCTCGCATTCATCGCTTCCGCTCTCGCTCGGTGGGGCGCCGGTCGTCGCTTGATCGTTCATCGGATAGAGCGAGGACCAAACGCTCGTCAGGGGATTCACTATGACCGGCCACGAGCCTCCGACGGTTCCGTAACCCAGCAGAAGCAACAGTAGCGCCAAATCCCAACGCATCTTCAATTTTTATTTGTTTATTTATTTATTTTCTTTCAAAAATTAATTTACTATTTTATCAATTGTCTTTCAAAGATCAATTTATTATTTTATCAATTGTCTTCCAAAGATCAATTTATTATTTTATCAATTGTCTTTTAAAGATCAATTTATTATTCTATCTATTGTCTTTTAAAGATCAATTTATTATTTTATGGATTGTCTTTCAAAAATCAATTTATTATCTTCTAATTTTCCTTCAAAAGTTAACTTATCAATTTATTAATTTTCTTTGAAACACGAAATTTTCTCTTTGAAATCGTATATTTCGGGGGTTCTTCTCGAACTTTCGTTTTATCCTGCTCGTGGACAAACGGACCGAGCGGGGTTCCTCAGATTCGCATTGTCACTCGCCGAAAGTTTAATCGATCCCGCTCGAAGTTTCTTACTCCCTCTTACTTCATTTCCGCACTGCTATTTATTTATTTATTTACTTATTTTCTTACTTCCTTCCCCCTTTCTTTTGCACTCAATGTTATAGAAATACTGATGAAATTTTGCGGTACATGACGAGCTGTGTGTACTCCTTCGCGTATTTCCGGTTCCGAGCGGTTCGTTCCGAGATCGTCTCGAAATCACGGGGACTTTTATTCGGAGAGAAAAATAAAAATAAAACCGTGTGTGGGAGATTTCGGGGCGATCCGAGACCGCGGCGGCTTGTGTCACTTAATGCGACCGTTGACGAAGACTGGAGGTACTTCGTGACGATGGGCCAGTGATGTAGTGGACTCGGCACGAGCGACCTTTGCCCCGCGGAGCCGGGAACGATCGCCGATTGGACGGCGAACGAGAAACTGATATCAGCACGGGGTATAACACGCGCCGCGAACATGCCGCAGCATCTCTCTCGTTCGAGCGCTCGAGCCTCGAGTCGACTACTTCTCAGATTCGAAAAAAAAAAAAAAAAAAAAAATTGATATTTTGCGGGTACGAGAATTTTTCGGAGGGTCGATCAGGCACGTGGGCATCGAATGCTTTCGGCCTTGTTCCCGGCAGTCGTGGTAAATTTTTGTTATTATTTTCGCCAATGTTCGACGAGACTTGTACTTAGTTTCAAAGTAATTCGTGAGATTGTAGCAGAATAAATTACGGGAACATAACTGACAGTTTTATGACGTGTTGTAGGTCTGTTGATTTAAAAAAAATATAATCGTGCGGAGCCCGTAGAGGTGAAGGACGAGAAACAAAATAAGCGTCTCTCTTCCGAGCGTCCGAGGCTCCAGTCTACAGCTTGTGAGAAAAATAAAAAAAAAACAAAAAATGGCATTTCGTCGGTGCGAAACTTCTTCGTAGTGTCGGGCAAGTACGGAGGCATCGGATGTTGTCGGACCTGTTATTATATAATTATTTTTGTCAATATTCGAGACTTTTACTTAGTTCCAAAGTAATTCTCGAGATAGTCACGGAATAAATTACACGAATATAATTGAAAATGTTATGACAAGTTGGTAGGTCCATAGAATTTTTTTTTACATAATCCTGCGGAGTCCGTGGAGGTGAAGGACGAAAAAAAAAAATTAATTTGCTGAGCGGCTCGGGACGGAGTTCGCGGGCAGACGACCGGTATTCTCGTTTCATTTTTATTTCATTCATTTTGTCGGAGCTCTAATTGGCTGTTAGTCGAGACTGAAACTGTAAGCTTTTCGCGACGAGACTTTGCCCGCGCTGGGACCGAGAAAAAAAAATTGTTTTTCGCGAATTCCAATGTCCCGCTTGACTTGCGCAAAAAATTTGACGAAATTATGAAGAAAATATATATATATATATGTAAACATAAATAGTATACTCTCGGTGATAAGCGCGAATTATGAGTCACCTCGATAGACTGATTACCGAGAGTTTGCAATATTTTACGAAACTTTCAGAAGAAAGCGTCGCGGACGAAGATAAAGTGACAAAAATACAAAGTCCCGTTGGCTGTCAGTGCTTTCCCACGTGAACTGCCGGAGTGCAATCAAATCGTTGTACACATAACGTCCCAGCTGTTTCATATTTATATATATATATATACACGTGCGTAGTACGGGGTTATCCGCGGGGACGCGGGAATATTAATTATTTGTTATTTATCACCCGGGTCCAAAAGCAGCTGGCCCCCTCGTTAGTGTAACGTCGAAGAATACGAGCCGGGATTGTGGGGGTTCGTCACGACCGATTTTTATAACTTCTCATGAGAAAAAAATGTATATATTAAGGAGATAATTATTTTTTTTATGGCTTACTGGGTAAGTGTCAAGCTTACCTGTTGTCGGTTATTTTGGGGAGGGGGTTTCATATCCACTTTTTTGGGCTTTTGATACATAATACGTATCTCCTTAATAATAAAGTACAAGGTCACTGGACACTCAGCCACTCGCTGTGAGTGTCTGTGCCAAATTTCCGTGTTATAAGCTGAAATTCAACCATCAAAAAATGTACCCCGTAGAATGAAATAAATTCCATTCCATGCGCTAAATTCAACTACTAGAAAATTAGAATGGAATTTATTTTATTGGCTGTGAGTGTCTGTGAGTGTCTCCGGTTGTGAGCGTGCGAGCCAGAATTTATTGCGTATATATATAATTTAATCGTCAAGTCCGGATCTTCGAACGGCGAATTCCTACGAATTTCGCGGATCGCCTCCCCGATGGAATTTAACAGTAAACAAGGACATATTCGAGCTCGGGGCCGACAACACGATATTTACGTTGACAAACGATAGGATGACTTTAAAGTCCACATTGCGAGAGAGAGCGAGAGAGAGAGAGAGAGATTTACGGTACAGTTCATGAGTATCGGGTTACTGGTTTTCCCCCTCGTCGACGATGACTGTTCGATTATTAATTTCGCTAATGAGCCAATACAGAACGCGGATTCTCGCGCTCTCCGTGGGCGAGAATCCGGCACGCATTATCGGGGCCATATACAAATAAGTAATGCACAGTACAGTAGGATGCGTTCAATAAAGCTTTGCCCTCTATTGACCGACGATCGATCGTTTAAGGTCGATTATTGACCGACAGTAATCAATGGGCCTACACGTATGTGCGATACGTACGATTTTGCATTAAAACCCGTTAATAGGAAAGAGCGGGGCGAAATGGACCTTACCTTTCCACATTTTTCCGCACAGATCCTAAGACCATCATGAAAATAAAGTATTTTGGGCGAAAAGTATTTTATATATTTTAGATATATTTTTCACACGTATCCCCACCATGATCCACCATGAAAATCAAGTATATAAAAAAATACATGTTTGACATGCACTATTGGCCGAAAATTATTTTATATATTTTAGATATATTTTTCGATACATGCTATATATACTTTTGTGTACCACCTGCGCGTAAAGTTCGTTTTAACGTGTCTGTGTGCAGAAAAATTCCAACGCATACATATTTAAAAAAAGGTTTTTTTTTATCATACGAGTTTACTTTCATTAAGTTTATTTTCACTCGTGTGAAGTGGCGCTTCACACGCAAATGGCACTTCACTCTCGTTAAGGAAACCATATTTTTATGCCCTAGCTACACAAATGACTATGCTCTGTTATTGTGCGAAGTCCTTGACACGGAACGCCCCGTTCGTAGGATCCGGTTCGGAATTCACTGGATTTTCGCTGCGTTCGAGCGTAATGCGATACGGACTGTTGTGTCTATAGTAAACACATATTGTACGCGAGTTTAAACGCGAATTAACGAGTCCGTATTATAATACAATTATAATGTATATACATCTCGGCGGCGTACACACGATAATTTTACGCGACGATGTGACTACGAGCGTATCGGCGCGTACGCACGCAGTGAACCCAATTTATTTAGTCGTTGCGTCATTTCGACGGGGTTTCGGTGGACTTTTCTCTTTAGCGACGATAGCGTGAAAAAGGTCAGGGCAGCTGCGCGCTCGGGCTTACCTTGTTCCCTCTCAATTCTCGCGAACTCCCGAACGGCTTTCATATCATTTTTATTTTCGATTTTTTCGACTCTCTCGGAGTTTCGTCGTCATTTTCCTTGGCCCCTTATCCTCGATCCGATGCAAGGCTCGCGCTCGCTCGGGGGACACTCCGACAGTGCGGAAGCGAGACGTTTTTATCCGGGCTCGCGAAACCTTCGGCCGGTGAAGATTTTTTTTTTTTTTTTTTTTTTCGATGCTGCAGCAAACTGCAGAATGCGAATAGACTCGTTAGATATTTCGGTCAGGGTGCGGTTGTACAGTGAATTTAAATTATTGTCAAGGATACTCGAGGCATCGGACTGCGACTGTTTAAGGACGGTCGAGCGTTACAACGTCATCAAGAAAAGTGTGCTGATTTTTTTTTACGCGTTGATACGAACGGTCTGAGTGTAACTGATTGATTCTTATGGTAATCAGAAACTTATGCGAAATCAACACCATTCGCAAGGACTACCTCAATCAATCGAGTTTGTATTTTTCTTTATTTTTTCGGTCGTACAAATTATGTGTATTTTTTGTGTCATTGTGGATTCGGACGATATAATGTACCTCGAAGTCTCTCAGTTCGGGAAGAGGAGAAGAGACAAAATTTCTTGCTGGGACACATGAGATTTACCCGAGTTGACATCTCAACTTAAATTTCGCTTCGTTTGTTCTACCAAAAAAGTTTTTTGTGCTAGGTCGTTTCGGGTGAAACTTGCGTTTTTTCCCCACCTCCCTCGTCGTCACCTCTCCGAGTTGAAAGTTATTTTTCTGTGCAGCGCTACGACACAGTTCTCCCCCCCCCCCCCCCCCCCCCCCCCTTCGTCGTCGTCGGTTATATTTGCCTCGAGCAAATCCGCGAAAACCGCTCTCCGGCGTCGATAAATTGTCGAGTTTTGCGGATCCTCGCCGAGATCTACGGGTCGGCAATCACGTCGAAGTCGCGTGCTCTCGAGTTTCTTGCACTGGGAGAAGAAAAAACAAGTAGATCGTCAAACTTCAAAATCGAACGAGGCACTCGTCTTCCATCGGATTATTTCTGTACATTCGTTTCCTCCGTTCAATAGTTTTATTTAATCGGAATAAAAACAATTCTGACCCTTCATGACCTTGAAAGAGTTTTTCTTTCCTGAAAAAAATAATTATAATAATAAACGAAAAAAAAATCCATTTTCGTTCTGCACATTTTTCCTAGAAAACACTTTTCTAATAGTGCTGCCCATTTCGCCAACGTCGAAAAAAAAAAGAAAAAAACGAAAACACCATAGCCGCATCGTTCGGCATAACCCGCCGTATAAATCCAGAGCGGGCAGATCGAGCGAGTGGAAACGCGATAGAGGATCGCAGCACACCCTCGTTGGGATTTATTTGATGCTGCGGGTCAGAAACGGACGAGATGGAAAAATGTACGAACGCCAGGAGGGTCGGCGTGCGGACGAACGAGAGAAGGAAGAGAGGTAAAGCGCGGAGAAAGTAGGAGAGGGGGGGGGGATGGGGTTGGGCTTGCTGGATGGATGGATATAGGCAGAAGCGGCTCCTTCCTCTGCTCTCGGCTGCATATCCGACATGATAAGGGCTTCGCGGCCGACGAAAGCCCTCCCGGATTTTCCTGTCGTGTCCCGGACACGTTCCACGGATTCTGCCGAAGGGGAAGGAGTGGAGAGGCCGGGGAGGGGGGGGGGGGGGGAGGGTTCGAGGACATCGTCGCGATCCTGACACTTTTCACGGAAAAGTCGAGTCCTTCCATCGTGGATTCCTCGTCGCATGTATCTGCCCTCCGTACATCTATATACACCTCGTACTTGCTGTTTACTTCCTCTGTGCATACACTCTGAGCAGGATACTCGACGAGGCTTCTCGGAAACTCGACTTTTATATATGGAGCTTCGCTGACCGTCCGCCAGAGGTCAGCTCTTGTGAGTTCTGGTACGAAGGGGCCTCTTCCCGACTAGCGAAATGGCGAACTCACAGCAACTTATTAGACAACGATAAAAATAAATAATAAATAATAAAAAACAATTATTAGGTGTGCCCTCTATACCTATACTGTAAAAAAAAAAAAAATGTGTGTGTAGTTTAATGTACTGATACTGGAAGTTTTTATGCACAAGCCGGTAAATTGAATCTCATGCACAATTGTGATGAAAAATTAACGTACGGTACATTTAAAACTTCATAACTTCCAATCCGGTACATTAAATTTATAATTTTTTTTAACAGTGTATATAGCTCTATACTTCCTTTGTGCATACACTCTCGGCGGGATACTCGACGAGGGTTCTCGGAAGCTCGGTTTTTATATCTCGAGCTTCGCTGACCGTCCGACAGAGTGCCAATCTTCCGGCCAGCTCAACGGCGAACTCTCGGCAACTCGTTACGCAACAACCAAAATAGACAATAAACAACAAACCTTTTTTCGTTGTCACTCGAGCCGCTTCAAAGTCTCGCACTGCTAAACCACGGTTTGGGTTTCGCCCGACCTTGGGATGAAAAATCATCGATCTTGTCGATAAGTCGAAGATGCCTTGATCGCCCTCACGACGAACTTGCGAGGTGGATTCGCCGGGAGTCGGGCGCGTCGTCGTCGTCCTCGACCGTATAGACTGTAACGGCGGGAACGCCGACAGCCACGGTAGGAACAGTAACCGGGAAGTAGAGGAAATAAATAAAAGTAGCGTAGCGGCGGGTGGTGCACGCGCAGTACTACTCCGGGTAGCGCTTTCATCATCCACTTCGTCCTAATCCGGCGGTTGCGCTGCCCGCGCTGCCGCCGTGTACGTGCAGACCCGTAGACACTGCACCGCCGCGACTCCTCTCCCGTTTCCATCCACCGACCGGGGAGAGGACTCCGACGGAAACCGGAGGGAGAGACGGAGAGAGAAAGGGAATTTATTGTACTCCGGGACACGGTCCCTTAAGAGCACCGGAGACCCATACATATTCAGGCGTAGTCGCTATAGCGAATGTACATACCCCCCCTCCCCCCCCCCTCCCCTCCCCCCACCACTCGTGTGCGCGAACCCTCTATAGTCATATCTTGCACTCTCGCGAGCAGTAACGGCGGTCCAAACGACAAGAAAAAAACTTACTCGAGTATGTACGTATGTATATATTGTATATATATATTGTGTGTGAGAGCTGGTCGTTTCGGCACGAACGCGGTTAAGATTACATGCGATAGTGTAATCTAATACTATAACATTATGTTTGCCCTTGTATGCCGTTCGAACGGCGAATTCGCTTGCCAGACACAGTCAATTAGAAAAGCCGGAAGTTATGGGCGGTCGTGAATTAATTTCTCGAATTAATTAGAATTCATTGGATCCGAGGGGACTGCCAGGTTTATCGGATCGTTACGATATTCGTTCGACTCGTTGTTGTTTTTTTTTTTTGTTCTTCGCATCGGGGGTTACTTTTATGGGGATGATAGTGGAATGTAGATGAGATTTATAGGACTTTTATTGGTTTGAGATACACAAAATATTCTTGAAGATTCGTCTTGTTCTTTGGGCATATTTTGTGTTTAAAGAAATTTTATGAAGGTTCTGAAGGAATAATTTCGAACAAACCATTTCGTCGTCGTTCAAACCTTTGAGACGATTTTTTTTTATGTTAGAAACGACGCTTTATAAACTGCCGAGAGAAAATTGGTATCGTTTTTTTTTTTTTTTTTTGTAAGGAAGACATTTTCGAGCAGTCATCGCGAAGTGGTATTTGTAGCGAAAGTTTGTAAATCAGGATTCGACATGATCCGATTATGAGGGAAGAGAACCGGCGCGGTTTTCGAGTGAACCAGATTAGCACACCGGCCACGGAATTCCACTGAAATACTGCATGCATGCGCTTGTGTTTCACGAGACCGTTCGCGGATTTTCGTCGTATCCTCGTTTCGACATGCCCTACTCGCTAATCCCTTCCTCTTATACTTTCCCCGGCTTTATCTCGCGATAATTAAATTTCTCACTGCGTCCGCCCGTGTGCGTATTCTTTCAGACTATTCCTTCTACTCTTTTACGGCGCTCGCTCCGTCCGGCTCGCGACATCCCGGTAATTACATTTTCGTCTCGTTCTCACCGTAATTACTAATTTACCCGACGCGTTAGCCCAAATTCCCGAAAAAATCTAACTTTGACATTGGTTTTTTAAATAATTTTTTGGCAGTCTGTTATAATTAAGGTATAAGTACCAGTAGCCGCACACATCTAAGGGCGAAGTCCCAGTTCCCGCACATGCATAAAAAATCGTATTTGCGTCTCTCTTGCACGCATGCTTTGCGCGGCCACTTTACTCGTCTAAAATAAATTCTTACTCTTCTAAAATAAATTCTTACTCTTCTAAAATAAATTCTTACTCTTCTAAAATAAATTCTTACCCGTCTAAAATAAATTCTTACCCGTCTAAAATAAATTCTTACTCGACTAAAATAAATTCTTACTCGTCTTGTCAATGACGGTCAATAAAAAAAAAAGTTGATTCCGCCGGTACGAAATACCGGATCCGACGTATCTGCGTCACGTTCGTATCGGTCCGCGCATATGCGCCGTTGTTGACGCAGACAGTGAGTTGACAAACTCCTCGGATCCTCGACCCCCAAATGCCTCCGTTTCCCAACAGAATGGCAAATTACGTCGCCTCCGCAGACACGCAAACGTCCGTCGGGTTGATCTAACGTAATGTCGTAACCCCTTTCTCTCTCGGTGGGGTGCGCCACACCCCGCCACCTCCGAGATGACAATTCGGAATTGCCACTGTCGTCGCAAGGACATGTAGAAACGATGCGGCGACACGTCTCGCGGGCGAAACGTCTCCATACAGTCGGCACTATGTATGGGGCATTTCATGCCAATTCGGAACAATCGCAAAGGTTTCAATAAAAATTCCCAAAGTGCGTTCGACTATTACAAACAGTTTATTGTACAAATCAACGAAGAATAAAAAAAAATAAACAAAATAACTTGACACGGATGAAATGTCGTGACAAATATGGGGGGAAAAAATATATTCAATTTTGCGACACTTTCATAACGGGTATTTGAATCCGTCGATCAAATACCCGAATTTTGAAGTTTTTTTTGTTGTGATAAACCCAAAAGACGTCGGCCTACCAATGACATCAATGGACATCGTGAAACGTAGCAAAATTACGCAACAGAAAAAAGGTTATTTCTTTTTCTTCGCTTGTTTCTGAGAATAATCTCGGAAACATGCGAAGGCAATTGAAAAACGAAAAAAATTAGCCCAGAATGAAGTCTGTACGTTCAAAAACATAGAAATTACAGCTTCATAAAGAAAACGTTTTGTCTGATGCAGACATCTTCAGGGTCATTATTGTCAATGTGTAGCAATTGGTTTTGCGGAACTCGTGCAACGGGAGTGGCAATTTTCCTCGTGATACGAATTCAAATATCGTCACGATTATTATTATTATTTTCCTTATTATTAATATTATAAAAATTATTATTATTATGAATAATATTAATTTATCGATGGGAACGAGATTCCATGGTACGAATATCGAAAGTCCGTAATCGTCTCACACTTTGGCATAGGATGCGTAATTCGCTACACCACAACGATTTTTGTTCTTTCGCAGTCGCATGTAACCGCCCTCGCCCCACTGTTCGCCCCACCAGTTTTTCAGGATCCACTCGGTTGGCGTGTAACCGACGATGAGCATCGCGTGATTCACCAGGTCGGAGCTGCAGGTCGGATCGTCGTAGACACCCTCGCTGATCGGGCAAACAAATATAATAATTTATTAACAATTTTTGTTGAATTCTAAATTTTCCATTTTGGGATTATTATTGTGCAAAATTAATATTTTCAGCATCTTCAATATGCTTGATTTTTTTTCAGATTTTTATACCATCGCGAAGTGTTTGCAATTCACTCTCATTTCTCTGAAACTTATGCGAACTGAACACCATTCGCAAGGACCACCTTAAACATCGTTCGCGAAGCGAATCGAGCGCGACGTCTGCGAGTGTTAGCTTCTCGTCTCTGAATTCGCTCGGCCGAGAAGCGATACCGGACGATGACGGAACGAGGCTCAAATGCGAAATGATTTCTGCAGCGGTCCCGACCTTTAAATTGGTACAAATCAGAGGGACACGCATCAAGCGAAGTGGAAGAGAGCGTACTGCAGTGCGGAGTAGATAGTGCCGGAGGAATAGGAAACGCGAATAATTTAAGTCTTCTCTCGACGCCGATGAAATGAAGGGAGACAGCCCGAGCGCTACCGACGTCGAAGAGCCGGAATTACACGTTCTTTCAAGGTAGTTCGGTCGCTTGACGTTCATTTCGCATAAGTTCGAGGAAAATTAGATAAAATTGCAAATACTTCCCGATGGTATAAAAACCTGAAAAAATGCATGCACATTAAAAAAACTAAAATATTTATTTCGCATAATAATAAGTCCAAAATGTGATTGACGAATTAATCGAAAAATTAATTGTTTAACAAATTATCCGGCAACCTAATTTTTTCTTTTATTACGAAAATGATTCGTTCATTTTTCTGAATCCGTATGAATTTTTTCAGATTTTTTAATTTGCTTTGAATTTTGTGTTTTATCCACACATTTTTTTTTTTTATAAAAAAAAAATTCAAACCTCATGTAAAAAACTTAAAAGATGTTGCAATTTTATCTCATTTTTCTCGAACTTATGCGAAATGAACACCAAGCGACATGTGACTTAAAGCGAAACGCTCCGACCGTTCCACTAGTTGAAACGAACCGGCGACCGAACGGATGTATCCAGCGATTAAACGCATCTTGAATCAATGGACGTTCGTAAAAATTTTTATCCCGTTGGGCAGACATCGGACGAGCGAGCGACCGACTTCATGGCGCTCCTTACGGTCTTTCATTGAATAATTATTTAATAACCGACACGATTAATCGGCGCTCTTCTGATCGAGGTACGAGAGATCGTGCCGCTGATTAAAAACTACGCAGTCTCTCGCACGCATTAATTAATTGCCGACGCTGCAGCGGCAAGGCCGACCGCCATCTTGCTTCCAAGATGCACTCGAGGATTATCGTGCGCGAAAGAAATTCTATGAAGATGCCGATGTAAAAATTTCGAACGGAATATTTCATGCTCGTTCAAACCATTGAAACTTTTTTTAAAGTTAAATAGGACGCGTTATTAACTGCGCGAGAGGATTAATTTCTCCTTCGTTTACCGCGCGTCTGAAGAGCCTTTTCTACGACTTCCGGTTTCAGCGTCATTTCATATCGAAGGGACAATTTTCTTTTTTTTCATGGATTTCTTTTTTCTTAGGTGGGGTTCTTTGACGAACAATCGAATTATATTTACTTACTGATAGAGTTGAAATGTTTTAGGACTCGCGTTTATAGAGGTGGCGATGGGCCCGATCGTCGCCACTGCAGCTTCGAGAGCTCGTTCGTCCCGGGCTGGCAAAATCGCCCAGGATGTTATGTTGGCGACGCTCATGTCCTCCTGAAACTTGCACTGGCCTTGCTGTAGAACGAGGAATCAATGAAATTATTATTATCATTATTATTATTACACCAGGGTGTAAAATTATCATTAGGTATAATATTAGTATAAGAAGATAATTGTATAATTATTATCTTCAGCAATAAATCTCTTTTACTATTATTATTCTTTTTCCGAGGAGTTGCGGAATCCCTTTTACGGATTCGCCCCAGCCGTGCGGGCTGGTGCAAATGAGGGACTCCCGATTGGTCTACTCACTAAACCGCCACCTAATATGTTTGCTTCCTCCCCCAACCGGGAACTATGTTAGTACACTTCCAATTATTATTATTCATGTATTTCAAATAACAAAAACGATTCGTCGTTTTTATTCACTCCTGTATTTTTATTACCTCGGATTTGTACGGATACATGACTTGGGACATAATTCCACGGGACTTCTCGAGATATCTGAGTGTATTTCTGAGGGAGCCTCCGGAACAACCCATATTTCCGGTAACCGTGCTGCAGTCGACGAGCTGTTGAGCGCTCAGCGGTATTATCATTCCCGTTTGTTTGAATATCTGACCCTGCAGGCTGCCTGCTATCGAATAAGCGTAACAGCTACCGCAGTCACGCTGATTGACGGGCGACGTAACGAAACCCAATTCTCGCCAGTCGAGAGTAGATGGAATTTTGCGGGGATCGTGAAGCACAGCCATTACCATCTGCTCGTCGCTCACGCGACGTCTGCGACTTGGTGTGAGCTTTACCTGGGGCGAAAATTGAATTTAAACAAAACCATTCTGATCACAGTGATCGACATATTTTTTTTTCCTTTGCGCTCTATTGACGTCCGCTCACGAATCGGAAAATTTTCGTATCGACGAAGAGTCGCTCGATATTCGTAATGGGCAACGGGCTATTGAGATTTAAAAAAGTTTTGGCAATTTTGTTGACACGAAAAAAAATTTGTTATTTTGTAATTTTGTAATTTTGTAACTTTGTAATTTTATAATTTTACAATTTCATAATTTTATAAATTATAGTTTTATAATTTTATAATTTCTTAATTTCTAAATCTCGTTTTTTTTTTGTTAAACATTTTTTCGATTACCAAAAGGGTCAAACCGTGACCGCGAGGTCTCGCTTTCCTGCCATCGTTCTCGCCGATTATGTCAGTCGCAGTGTAGTAAAATATACGAACCATTTCGCGAATGTAGTGCCTCGTGCTGAGGTCAGCAATATGATTGTCTCGTAGCGTATAGCCGTGATGACCAGCAGCTGCCATCAAGTTGTGCTCGTAAATCTTCAGTAAATTTTCCTCCCATGCCAATCGTCTCATGGCCTCAGCTTTTCCCGTGTACGTCTTATTGAAACTCGCCTAAATCAGCGTTTTTTTTATAAGTCCAAATTTACGCTAATATTGAACGTTTACACTTAAATTTTCGTATCATTGATTTTTTCAATAGACTGTAAAACCCTACCTTGTACAAGTGCCAGTAATCGCCCAAACGCTCCGATACCTCGGCGGGTAAACGACCGAGTTTGCCAATAGTGTCACCATTCTTGCCACCAATCGAAGGTTCAAAAAACGTGACCATCGAAAAACATATCGACAGATAAAACCGTAAAATTTTCACGTTCTTCATTATTTTATTTAAAAAAATATATATACTTTAGGATCGACAGAACTCCCTTCGAGTCCCGATAACCGATAAATAACTCCTTACCGAATTCGAACACCGTGTGCGACTAAATGTCAGCAATAACGACTCGTAATGTTCGCCCAACGATAATCGTTTCATAGTCAGCAAATTTGCGAATTGCGTAATTGAGAAATAAAAAAACAATCACCGGTTTCTCAACCGTTCCGGCCAGTGTATTCAAAACACGTTACGTTGTGGTTACGCGATATTATAAATGACATTCGTACATCGTGCTCGTGTTTTTTTTTGTGACTTACAACAATGTGGTTACATCGAGTCCAGTTTTTATTACTCAAGGTACAGATAATACAAAGTCGTATAATGGCGAATAATAAAAAAAATTACCATTATAGAATACTATCCTGAAACTGAAAGAAATACGTTTTTATCATCCAATTTTCTTACATTGCTTACATTAATTGAACATTAATGCACTTTTTTGTAAAATAAAAATACCAGATACTGAAATTACAAATCTTTCGCCTGAAATTTAGAAACATTTCGTTTTTTTCGTAATTCCCCTCTTAAGGCTTTAACTTTCTGTGAGCCATCTAGCCGCTATTCACATCAATTTTTGTTCAATTCCTCGCTTGTAAAGTTCGTGACTGCAGCCGCTGTTCGCCCCCCGTACTGTATCGCATTCGCACGAGGGCGCAAAGAAACTGCGAAAAACCTGCGCCGATACAGCCGGTAAATTCCAACTGAGTCTCGATCGCATCCGATATTTCGAGTATGAACACCAATCCCTCAGAATCCGACCTCCCGCTCAAAGGTTCCAATTTCCAGTGCCGAAGTTAGTGCACGGCTAGGCGGTCACCCATCCGAGTAGTGACCGCGAACGATTCCGCCTGACTCTGGGGACCACCGAAGCTGCGCGCCAACCGCGCATCCACCGCTGTCGGTCACGCGTGTTCTCGATTCCGCTCGGTCGTAACACTATTAATCTATCTGTAAAGCAGCTCCGGCTTCGCCATTCGCGGTTCTTTACGAAGAGCGCAAGATGGCAGCTCCGTCGAGAAATCGAGGCGAGATTGCGCATACATCGTCGATCGTCCCCCGTCGAAGCGTTTCTGCTCGAACTTGCCGTTGGCCGTTCCCTCGGCGAGTGGCCGGTGAGAGCTGCGAGCCTGAACGATTAGCTCGGTTAACGAGAATCTATAGTCGTCGTTTCGTTCCCCGTCCTCCGCGTCGCTGGCACTCGCGTGTCAATGCCAGGGAGAGAAGGGGTGGGGGGGGGGGGGGGGGCGCCCGAAGCCTCGCCGAGAACAGTCGAACGGGCGACCTGCAGCGCCAGACAGTGCCAACCAAATTCGCATGTGTAACGGTGCCGCAATAACGCGCGATGAACCGCCACCGAGAGATCCGCGACTAACACAAGCGTACGCGCTTCGCTACGTGCCTCGCAGGAACGGACCGTCGCGCGTTCCACGCGTTCCTCGCTCTCCGACGGAGCGCATACGTCTCGCGTTATACAACAAGCATTTGTTGTGCCGCGGGACGAGGGCGCGAAACGCGAAGCTTCGAAGATTCCCGCCGCCAGATGGCGCGCCGACGGGCGCGAGCGCGTGCTCTACAGCCGGAATCTAGTCGCTCTGTGAAAAAAATAAAGGGAAAGACAGTTGCGCCGAGAGAAGAACAGTGGAAAAGTAGTTGGTAGGAAATAAGTTTTCATCGCGTCCCCGGCTTTCGACGACTCGCTCGACCCGTGCCGGATGCACTCTCCGCGAGCGTCGAATCGTGTCACTCAACCAACAAAAAAAACCAGGTTCGGCTGAACATTTTATAAAAAAAAAACATCGTTAATTCATCCGGGAGCTTCGGTGATAAAGGCGGATCGAAATATAACGGGACAAACAAGCCTGGAGTGAGCCGGCGGTCTTTCGACGAAAATTAATAGCGAGGACATAAATCGCAACTCAGTGCGCTCGGATAACGATAGAAACGAGAAATTCGACGATAACCGCGAGAGAGTCAAAACGTATGGCTGACGATTTGCGGGAAGGAAAATTGCTTTCGCGCTCGACCCGTTTGCCCGTTCCGCGAGGTTCATCGCTCGCCGGATCTCTCGGGCTCTGCGTCTCGGGAAGACAGCCGGCCGAACGGGCGAGCGTCGCGCCGCCCCGCGCCCCGACCAACTAACCGCCACTGATCTCCCGCGCGGATTCGGCACCGAGCGAAGCGGCCACACGAGCGAGAGATCCCTCTCCAGCGATCTTCGGCTCTTCTGTAGCAACAAACTCCGGTGTGTACACAGCGTCCCCGCCGCTGCTCCCGCCGCTGTAGCGGCCGTTGCTGACGTACCGGGGAGAGAGCGTGCGCGCGCGCGACACATCGAACATTCGCAACCGACGTAGCACGCGCGCGCGCGCTATGTCTTCGTCTCGGCCGTCGAGAGACCGTTCCCTCGGGACTGGGAGTTGATTTTATATATTTTTTTTTCTCGTTCGCTCGTTCGTCGCTTCTTCTTTCTTAAATTCACAGCGAGTCAGCGATAGATTCGAGCTCTTCGGCCGAGCTATTCATTCGTCGATTAGTTCTCGGCCTACCGAGCTCCCTATCTGGACCGTTTATTCATCGCGGTTCGTTAGGTTTTCTTTTTTCTCTTTCGCCATCGCGGACACACAATGCGCTAACAAAGTTTGATTGTTTGATTGATTGTGCGGTTAACGGCGGTGCGGTTGCGTGCGCGAGTTTTGTCGTTTGTTCGTTTTTTGTTTGTTTTTTGGCGTTGTTGATAATGTGAAATATGTGCAACAGTGCGGTCAGAAGTGGACGGGGCTTTAACTATCGATACGTTTGAGGAAAGTTTTTTTTTTTTGTACTGTTTAAATAAGAAGTAGCGGAGATTATTGAGCACGAGATGGACGAGTCGGGGATCGATATGGGATTCGATCTCGCCGCGCTGACGCACGGCGACGACTTCGATCTCGAATACAACAATGACTTCGATCAGGCATTGACGATGCTGTCCAGCTCGCAGGATTTTATGTATTACGAGCTGAAGAGCCGCGCTCCCGACACCGGCAGGTTGGTGTATTTTTTTTAACTCTTCACGAATTGCGAAGCTGCGGGCGTCGTGCAATTTTTTGTCACGTCATTATTGATCGTACATCCGGTGCAGAGATTATTCAATCAATTGAAGGAGATATAAAATAGTTTTTTTTTTTTGGAAAAATGTGTGGAGAAAAATTCAACTTGTTGAAAAAAAAAAAAAAAAAAACAGCCGGATCTTAATTGGACGAAACGGCCAGTTCAAATCCGGTTTACAGTTTTTAATTTTCGTGGCATCCACGTGAATGATTTTTCTTATATAATTTTCTTTTTCACCTCGTAAATAACGAATATCTATAGAGCGGTAGATAAAGCAGATAAGAAATGCACATTGACTTCTTATTTCCATCCAACGTGCATTTGTAAACAAGGATACGAGCACGGAAACCGTTCTGTAAGGATTACACACACGCTATTCTCTCGTGAACCACGCGAGGGTAAAACTTCAATGCCTCGACCGCAATTGCTCGTGGGAGAGAATATTATGTGAATATGAGAAAGAGAACCGGTGCCTATATACCTGTTAGCCAGCATCGTCTCTTTCCCGCGTTCCGAGTCACCTGTTGAATCCTTCGGGTCGCTTCGTGCGGGCCTAGAATCGCGCGCATGTTTTTGCCCATATCGATTCAAAAAAAAAGTTTACAACAATTTACAACAATTTACAACAATTTACAAGAATTTACAACAATTTACAACAATTTACTACAATTCACAACAATTCACAACAATTCACAATTCACAACAATTCACAACAATTCACAACAATTCACAACAATTCACAACAATTCACAACAATTTACAACAATTTACCACAATTTACTACAATTCACAACAATTTACAACAATTTACAACACTTTACAACAATTCACAACACTTTACAACAATTCACAACAATTCACAACAATTCACAACAATTCAAAACAATTCACAACAGTTCACAACAATTCGCAACAATTCACAACAATTCACAACAATTCACAACAATTCACAACAATTCACAACAATTCACAACAATTCACAACAATTCACAACAATTCACAACAATTCACAACAATTCACAACAATTCACAACAATTCACAACAATTCACAACAATTCACAACAATTCACAACAATTCACAACAATTCACAACAATTCACAACAATTCACAACAATTCACAACAATCCACAACAATTCAAAACGAGTCACAACAATTCACAACAATTCACAACAATTTGAAACAATTTACAGCACTTTACAACAATTTAATCATCAATAATCGATTGATAAATCATTACGACTTATTTTTGACGATTTAAAAGTCGACGACCTTCGGCATACATTAGCACTTTCGCGGATTCCGGGGGATAACCAATATTCGCGCAGCGTGGATTCAAAACACACACGATTGAAACACACCGCAATCAACGCAGCCGGTCGATCGCATTCGAAAGCGAGAGCACGGGTTCTTATACTCGAAGTGAAAGGAAGAACGCCGACCTCCGCGAGTACGTAGCTCTTCGCGCGCGCGATACATTCGGTTAAGGACCCTGAATAACGTCGATGCTGCTTACGCCAATGTTTATCCGGAAATATCACGATACGGATTATTAACCCTTCGTCATCCGTTATCTGGTCCATACATTTTCGCAAAAACAAAAAATGAAAAGTTGAAAATGGAAATTTTCATATGGCTTTCTCATAAAAGTTGAAAATTGAAATTCTCATAATGTTGCTTTCTTCGCAAAGCTTTTTCTGTGAAAAAGCCTATTTTATATTTTTCTTTGCGTTTTTATAAAAATCTCGTAATCTTTTTTTTCGCCAAAACAAAACTTCCTCTACGAGGAAGTTTTTCGTTCCATCGTTCTCTCAATCGAGCGGCAGGCTCAATTTTAACCCGACCGAGATGCGATAATCTTCGTTATCAGTTGTCCGGTCCGAACATTCTCGCGTTCCGGACGAGCACGTCGTTGGCATCATCTCCATTGTAAACACGTGTCGCGAAAGGAGCGCTAATTGTTTCGTGAGCACTGTGCAAACAGCGCTTACAGAGAGGCACACGTTCTGCGTGCGATTGTTTTCGGACAAACGAGACGGGGGCAAGGACGCAAACCCGAGCGACATCCACGTTCCACTCGCATGATTTCGCCCGTTGCCTTGTGCAAGAAATTCTTCATTTTTTTTTCCTCGTATTTTGCCATCATTAACGCGCTTGTTGACGACTCGCGTTAGGACGAGACACCTCCCGACAAACCTTCACCAGTGGAAACTCAAACTGAGACGCCTCGCTCTCACGTCGAGATTCACGAAAGATTTGTGAAAAATTTACGAAAGATTTCCGGATTATTCATTTTACGGTATTTAATTTTTCCAGCGCTTTGGTCGATGCCAATAAATTTATAAATGTATAAATGTATAAATGCATGAATGTATGAACGTATAAATGTATAAATATACTACTGTAAATTTTTCTATCTTACGTTCGCATACTTAAATGGATAAATGGTTGAAGAAATAAAAATAAAAGTCATTGTGTCCGAGGATCAACGAGAGCGCCAGGTTTCCTTGAGATCTTCAACGATTCCCGACGACTCGAGTCACCGGTTATCGTCACCGAGTAGTTTGAGAGATACCGCGGTCGTAATAACGGTGTTATCAGGTCACGATATCGGCCCGAGAGAAGATTCGGCCTCTTACGCTCGTTCACGCTCCCGGACCGCATAATCTGCCTCGTCACTGTTACGACATTTTTCTCCACGCTCGACGTGAGATGTCAATTAATTTGTTAATCGGGAAACAAGCAGTCGTGTCGAGATTTTTATTCAAAATCCTATCGGGTCCCGAATCGGCAAATTGATTTATTTTTAGCATCAACTCCTTCCACACGAGAAACTCTTTGCACACGGAGTGTCTTCTCTTGTTTTTATTTATGCTCTTTTCCCATAGACCAGATGGATGTATTTATGTCCCGCTGCCCTTGAACTCTTGCATAGTTCTTCCTCGTAAAGAAAAATCATTTTAAAAAAAATTGAAAATTTGAAAAACTCCAAAAAGCATATGAAAAAATTACTTTCAAAAGAATAAAATAATACTCGAAATAGTAATCATCTTATTCAACAATTTAAATTTGAGCTTTTTAGCGTAGTCGGAAAAAAAAAGAATTTCCGTACAACAATACGAATCTCTGAATGAAGCTTTTCTTAATTCTCACATGTTTTCTTCCCCCTCGATCTGCATTCTCATTACACATCACATAATCGCCTCATATTTTTCATTTATACAAAAACGAAGTATGCAACACACCAAAACAATTCGTTTTACAATATTTCAAACTCTATTTTACAAAAACGTATTTCCCACAACGATACCGATCTCCGAAAGAAATTTTTCTCGATTCACATTGTTCCGTTTTTCACTTGACCCGCATTAAAAAAAAAAAAAAAGCTGTCTTTATGAAAGCAACAGTAAACTCGCTTAGTGATTTTTCTCCGGAGTCCGGAGTGGTTGTCGGGCCGGTAGTTCCGCTCGAGTGGGTTATTGTCGTGAGGAACTTAAAAGACTCTCTCGGCGTACAGTGGATGTACACCTCTCGTACGTTCGGCTCGAGTGCCGCATCGGAACGGAACCTCCCTCGGCGCACAACAGTCCCTTCGCTCTCTCGCACCCGGTCCGCGGTCTCCGCTTCCGGTCGCCTCTCCGCCAGCCGAGCGGGGCTCCCGGGCAAATAACAGCTGTCGGAAACGTTCGCTTCTTCGCATTATCGTTACAGTTATGTTTCTCGGGGAGCCCGCAGCGGTGCACCTACACGATCCCACCGCCGCCCCCTTTCGCTACCCGCAATCCTTTACGTCATAAGTTCAAACACTCCGAGGCATTTCGGAAGTGCTCTTACGTTACTGTCCTTACCCGAATGCTCCTATTTCCGAGACGCCACTGCGCTCTTAAGACCCCCCTTTACTCACCGTTATAACACACGCGCTCAATTATTTATGGCTACCGGCCCATCTCGTTACGATTCTCTTTGCTCCACTTTGTGGATTTTTCTTCTTAAGCCCTTTCAAAGGGACCAACTCTGCGAGTACTTTCGTCCGGGACGGAAGCTGGAAGTTATTCAAGAGGCGGAGTAGCGAGGAAAGAAAATTAGAATGAAAGGATGACGAGCATTTGTTTAACTGTCGTTATTGCACACATGTCGATTGTTGATGCGATCTGAAGTTCTTTTCAGAACGAATCCGACCTTGGAGAACGAGCGTTGCGACGAGCGAACAAAATTAATAACGCTGTGAATAATCTAGCAGCTAACATCACGGTGGAGCATCAAAATTTACTGGCAGGGGTGGTTTTAATTGAGTACGCTCTTGAAGCAGTGGCAATTTTTGATGGGCACAATTTTCGATTATCGCACTTCTTCGAAGAATGCGAAGACGCCCGACAGATTACGTCTGCAGACTCGCAAAGGCATCTGGCTTTAATGCTACGAAACAAGCCGGAAAGCCGGAAAGTTATTCGCGAGACGGACAAGCGAGGAAAAAAAAGAAAAGAAAGCGTGATAAAGATTTTTTTTCGGAGTTCACCTCACGCATGTAAATTCTCAATGCAATCTGAAAAGCATATTTAAAAAAATGATGAATCTATTATTGTAATTTATAATTTTTTTTTTTTTTTTTTTTTGATAACAGATAACATTTTCAGACTCGTATGAGATATCAGTTGAATCACGGTCCGATAAACAATACATACGACAGAATTTTCAAAATTGTCGACTCGATACTTAATACTCTAAACGAAAGATTTTGTTGCGGAAATATTACAATCGTTGTCTAGCGTTCATCCGGCGCCCGCCTGAATCTGCCTGCAGCTGTGATAACCAAGTCCGCGGATCGCGTAGCCAGTAACATTCGTGTTCGAGACTGACGGCTCGGATCGACTTTCGAGCCGTCCGCCGGCTATCAGTCGGCGCACGTTGACTCATCGTTAAAATAAAAAAATAATAACAATAACAGATTGCACGCACAGTAGTTAATAAGAATACCTCTTTCCCATCGGACAACGTTGAAACTCCTTTTTCGCGAAGTGGGGACAAAACTTACAGTCGGCTTTTAGTATCCCGCTCTGTTTGCGCCGTGTTGTCTCGTTGAAACAAAAGCCTCGGATTTATCATCCCCCCCCCCCCCCCCCCCCCCCCCCCCCCCCCTCCCTACTCAAAACCTACAGCCCATACAACGAAGCAGTTTCAGTGAGTACAATGTGTGTGTACATAAACACTCGCTGACGCAGAGATAGTAAATAAGACTCCGCGGAGTTACACGCGAATTGTGCTGTGGTATTCCCAGTGCAGAAATAAAGCTCCCTCTTCCACGTCATATTACTTCATTTGCCTCGTACGAAAAACATGGAAAATTTAATTACGGACAATTAGCGAGTTTATACGCCGTGAAACAAGTTTTCAAATAATTCAGATCTTTGACATTATTCTCTTGGTGTGGAAAAAAAATAAATGTACCTAAAATTTCTTTTTATTTTCGTACGCTTCGGGTGCGTCGATTTTTTTTCTGTATGTTCCGTTGGGCAGTTTTGTTACTTCAGACCTTATTGCATTCGGGGAAACGCGCTTGAACCTTCGTAACGTTCCGGACAAACGTAAACAGGGCGGCTGCGATAACGGAAATAATTACTCGGGAGGGTTAAGCGGGATGCATGCTCCATATCGCCCCGGGCGACAGGTTCGATGCTCGAGGTCGCAGAGTATTCGCGTTCCAGCTGATCCTGGCGTTAGGTGTCTTTGAGCGTCAAAGCTTCGACACCGCGCCGGACATCTGAGGGAAATCCTGCTCCGCAGGCACTGCGGGCTCGTGGATGCACGATATTCGTCGAATCGAACCGGTCTGCCGCGTGTTTACTCGTACGGTCCGATTTCCCGCATGATGAAAGGGCTTCGCACGCCAGGTTTGACCCTTTCGACGATTACACGAACGGTTGCCCATTTCGACCCTTTAAAGGAATTCCTATAAATCAATTATTCCGTCGGAGAACCGTAACTCCCAAGCCGCTCGACGAATCACTTCGAAACTGATAAGACACCTTCGTTAAACCAATACAGTGTAGAGAGAATGTTTTCAATTTTTTTCCCAAGTTTGTTTCTTTGATTTGTCCAATTAAATCGTCCTTGCAAAGCGGACCTCCCTGGCGAAGCGGAGCTGTTCCTCGAATTCCGAGGACGATGGTTCATTTTACCTCGGGAGTTTCCTTTATCGACCGTCAGCGCGTTGATGTCTCAACAAATATTGACCGGTAGCCCGAAAGCGTCCCGGGTCTCTTACCTTACGCCGAAAGCGAGCATATGCGCGGATTCTCCGCGTCTTCTCTAGATCTAAAAATACCCGAAAACTCGACGGAACACACGAAAGATCCTCGGTCGAAAACTGACGCACGAGCCGTCTCAACGCCCGAAGACCCACGCGAAAACTCCGAGCGCAACGCAACACGCCCCGACGTCGGGAAATCCTCGTATCGGATTCACCTGTGACGCACCGAACAATCGGTCGGCTCCGCGCGAGCCAACCGAAGCGATGCACATGTATCGTCCGCCCGTAATCCGAAGTCCCTATCTTCTATCTTTAAAACCCGCCAGAGCCGCCCTTCCGTCGCTCCGACCGCGACGCATCTACCTGGCACGAGCCTCCCTACGTGCACTCGACTCTGCAACGCACGTCTCGCGTCCCGCGATCTCGCGGTGCGTATAGATCGCGTCTCGGAGCGAACGGGCGGCGTTCCTCGTCTATAGGACGACGCATCGAGTCGCGACTTCGGGCGATGGTCCATCCGTTTTAGTACCGTCGCGACCATCCGAACCGTCTCATCTCCCGGACGACGTCGTCGTCGCGTCTCAGCCGGACGTCGTTCGCCGCGGGGGGAAATCGTTTCTGTCCTTCGCGCGTGGACATGCGTGCCGTCTCGGAGGCCACGCGCCAAATCGTCGAATTCGAGGAGCTGGTCTCCCGTCTCGATCGCCTCAACGATCCCCGTCGTGCAGTCGGAACTCCGGCGTCGTCGTCGTTGTTGTCGCGGGCGTCGCCGTCGTCGTCGTCGATACTGCCGGGGTCGTCGCTGTCATCGGCGCCCGGATCGATCCGTCGCCGAGGAGGTTCGACGGACGCGGCCGGCGAGGCGACCGGCCGAACGGGAAACGGCGATCTCGCGACGACCGCCAGGGCTGATCTCGGCGGTCCCGCGAACACGGCGACCTACGTCGGATCGCCGTCGGCGGATCAGCGGGAGAACCATCGCCGGTCGTGCGACTACGGAAGCGCCAACGACGGCTCGTTGCTCGACGAACTGCGGCTCCGGGCGGACTCCTACGGCAGCCGGACCGGAAGAGGTCGGAAGACCGGTGGCCAATTGTGTTCCTACTCCGGGAATTCATCCGGATCGTCGTCGTTCTCGTCGTCCTACTATCCGACGGCGGAGACGACGGTCAACGGGCGATCTTCGAGCTTCCCCGCGGAGGGCACCGGCTCGGCCTACTACGAGCCGACCGATCCGAGGTCCCTCCAACAACGGCAGGAGCATCCGCTCGTCTGCGACAACCCGCGGGAGAAACGTGTTCGCGTTAACATCGGCATCGACGAGGATCTACGGATGATTCTCGAGATGGATCCGTCGATCGTCGATCGGCAACCACCGACGCCCCCGCCCATGCCGCCCCGAAGGCCGCCGCCCCCACCACCTCCCCTGCCCACACAAACGGCTGGGATCAACTCGGGATCTTCGACGGTCGCCGGTGTCGCCACCTCGAGGTCCACCGGAAGTGCGTGTTCGCCGGGCCACGGCGAGAACAGGGCGCACGGCTGCGCCTCCTCCGTCGGAGGGTCGACGAACTCCGCGTCTTCGGTGCTCGTCGGACGACCCCCGAGAGCCACTCGACCTCAAGGCTGGTACTGGACTCGTCGAGACTAACCACTACAATATTAGGCTGCGCTCTAATGTTCGTCTCGATACCTATCTTAGCGTTATCATACTCATTTAAATCGTCGGCTTTTGATAGTCAGCTTGGGCTGATGGCGGACCAAGCTGGAGAAAATTGTTGTCTGTTTTTCACAAATTTCCATTTTTATCGGATCCCGATTTCGCAATTTGCGATTAATCCTTGTTCATAAAAAAATCCATTGGAATTTAATTATGACATTATTGAATTCAGACACTTGAACTTTGTCTATCAAAGGTGTCAGCCACTTGTGAGTTTCCTATTGGAAAGTTTTTCTGTAACAACGATTACTGATTGAGGAGTTATGCGACGGGGATTAAAGAATGAGAGACAACTGCGCAGACGACGACCGAGAGTCTCGGGTCAGCAACGAGATGAATTAGATGCTGTATCCCCGATCGCTGATCATTCGCGTCTTGATTTTCTGCTCTCGTGGACTCTTCGTGCTCGATGTACAGTAGGATCTCACTTTTCTTAACCGTCGCTTGATTACATTGCCCGCTTTGCTTGACTCGTTGCCGTGGCCATTTACTTCCCTAGGAGAAGGTGAAATACCACGGCCGGTAATAAAAACTGTAATCAACTTTTTTACGGATTACGTGTCACCATTGTTCTCCGAAACAGTTTTATAATTTTATAATTTTATAATTTTATAATCTTATAATTTTATAATTTTATAATTTTATAATTTTCTAATTTTATAATTTTATAATTTTATAATTTTATAATTTTACAATTTTATAATTTTATAATTTTATAATTTTATAATTTTAACAGCCTCCTGTTTTACCGACCGAGCACTGGGTGGGTCGGAGGATGGTTCGCATCGCTCTAAGAATCGCAAAAGTTCCCGATCCTGTCGAGTTAATAAACGAGGGGTTCCACTGTAACCATATTCTTCCACCGAAAGACACGTGGTTTATTGTTGTCGGTACTCTAGGACTCGTATTGCCTCGAGAGAAAGAGTCTGCGGCGAGCCTGGCGATGAACTCGTTTCTTGGCTCGGTCCGTGCAGTTTTCACACAAGAAAATCGCTCTTTCATGTTTTCGAAAATTCGTACTCCAAAAATTGTTTATCATAAATTTTGGCATTTTTTTGTCTCTATATTCTTATGTAATTTCATGGGACGAATTATTTAAGAGATTTTGTTTATGATGTGCAGACGAAGCAGCAAGACAATAATTGGTCGAGAACGACGACTCGCTAGAGAACAATATTCGGCTGGTTGGGAACCGTTGGCTCGACACGCGCGATCCGCAGCGTCAAAAGATTTTCTTGGCAAGTCCACGTAATTTCTAGCGCTTCGAGCATTCCCCGTCCTCCGTCATCTCGTCATTACCCAATCGAATTCGAGCTTCGGGTTTATTCCTCATGAAAGAGGTCAATTCTATCGCTCGAATCGATTATCTTGTTTTTTTAAATTTATTTTTGCCTTTTTTAAATTATCGAAAATTGATTTTTCCTTATCAGTCGAGCTGCGCTGCTGTAATCGAATGACAGATTTATTATTTCAATTTGGCAACCTATCCAGATATATAGACGCAAAAAGTTCTCAATTTTTAGTTTTTTTTTTTTTTGCATCACTCGATCCCCCCCGTCAAAATCGCGTTTGACCCACTGACACTAATTTCTCGCTCTTGCATATCGTGAAATATTCCCAGCGCAACAAAATACAATTGAAGCGAGCTCACTCTACCTCGCCGTTTCTCGCCGTGAAAAAAAAATGTAATGAGTTATACATTGAAGTACCTCGTAAAATGGTTAACTTTGAAAAAAGAAGTAATTTAATAAAATGCATCAACTATAACGAGAGATAATGTGGTCGGGAGCGAGGCGAAGCAGAATCCCGGTTCAAAAGGGACGATTTTTTCGATTTTTAGCGGTACGTCGACTGGCAAAGTCGCGCATCAAACGGAGAACACGGCTCCGTTTTGCCTCGCTCGCCTTTACATCACGGCGAGGTATTTTGACAAAATATCTTGCGCGAAAATATCAACGGGAAATACGAGGGATGAGAGAGGAGGGAAGCAGTTGAATCACGGTAGAATGAGCAAATAACGCCAAGCCGGATGGTGCTTCAATTATGAATAACGCGCCGAAGAACTCCTCTGTCTCAGCACATACACGTGTTCCGTGCGAGTTTCCGTTGCGGGCGTATCGCGAAATTCCACGTAAAGCGCCGGGTTCGAAACTTTGCCCGGTTTGTTCATTCGTACGTTAATTTTTTTTTGCTACTTATTTTTATTTTTATTTTACCAACTCTAGCACTTTTTCTCTCGACACCGAGCAGCAGCTTTCACGACAGGGTTTGACGCCGCGCGTTGCCCAGCGAATATATACACATTTTTTACCGTTTAATGACGTCGCGATTTAATCGCTTCGTGCAGCAATTAAAATAGACCTGCACGAGTTAATGCGCGGGAAACAGCGAGAACTTTTCTTTCTCTCTTCTTTTTAGCCGCTCGCGACGCTTGAAACCCTACGAAATTATTAAATCTAAGTGGCAAATGATTTTGTGCGCAAGTCGCTCGGCGTTACAGCCTTTTTTTCCTGACTCTCCGCGTCTCGCTATGTCCTTTTTTTATTTTTAATATTTTTACTTTTCAATCAAAAAACGTCTTTCTCCGTCGGTAGTCACGCCTTTGCTGACTTTTGTCACGAGCGAGCGCGAGAGGGGCGCACCTGACTCGGACCCTTCGCGCCAGTTATAACGAACTTAGTTGCGCAATTAAACAAGCGAGCAAGTACATTTCTCTCGTTCGTTAGGAAATTTAACAAGAGCTCGGTGCGAAAGTAAATCACGTGTGAACTACCGAGAAAATTACGTTGGAGCGCGTGGTAGCGATTAAAACATTTTTTCTTTAATTTTTTTATTTATTTTTTACTTAGGAGATTTCTTACTCCCGTGTAAAATCATATTGGAAGTGAGATAATAATTACGATGCCTCGATGGTAGGAAGCAAATCACCCGCGATGCAGTAGTGTTCAAATCGACGGTAAAATTTTTGGTCGCGTGTGAGAAATCGAGTTCGATCGGGAGATCGACGGCGATACGGTTATATGTGCCACTTGACGACCAGTTGTTAATCGAATTATTTAAATATCGTCGATCTATTGGCAGTAATTATTTCAGGTTTAATTTATGCCCGAAAGTTCATAGAAATTGATTACTTTACTATTCTAGTAAAAGTAATAATTCGCAAGAAAAAAAAATCTATAAAATATTAGCGCTGGAAAAATGTATTATTATTATTTTCTTTCGAGCTTCATCGTTCACTCAATATGCGGTAACCCGATAAGGTAGTAAAAGCACATTAAGCTGTAAAGTATCATGGTTCGCGATACAGCGTAATATCGCGACTAAAAGCAGTATACTCGAAGGACTACGGAAAATTGGACAAGTAGATTCTGTGCTATGCAACAAATTTGATAACGTTATAATTCTAAACTCTTTGCCCGTTAAATTAATATTGCCGGCTACACTGCGCAAACTTCGTCGAGATTTTCCTCGTATTAGCAACGTTGACCCGCAAATTTGAGCCACCCGCCAAAAAAAAAAAAAAAACCAACGCTTTCATAAACCTCCGTAATTACTAAAATCTTGTCGCCGAAAATTTATAATTGAAGAAACTAATATTCCCCGAGAATTTCTCGAAAGGTTTCAAAGTCGATGATAATTTTTCAAATCCCACGAGCTCGCGCCGCGCAAAGTTCGAGCTTTTCCATCTTATTACTTTCCGAGGTCCTCCCTTCAATTTATCCCAGACCGGACGCGAATCCTCCGTCCCTCCCGCTTTCTCCCGACATCTTAGAAGTTTCCCCCAACTCCCAACACCTCCCTCTTCGAACCGGACTTCGTTGACTTCTCTCCTTTAGGACTCCGCTTTTTAGCTCATTTTCTCCTCTCTTTTTCTCTCCTCGCTCCGCCTTGTGCCTCGAATTCCGTCTCTCCGACTCGGTCGGTAATGAAGAGCTCCGAGCTTCAGAACATTATGGAAAGGACTTTCGCAGACATCGAATCAGCACAGTTTCACGTCCAGGGACTTTTGCGACTAGAGAGATAAAACAAAACTAAAAAATGCAAATTTCTTTAATACAATTTTTTAAAATTTGAATAATAACATTTTTGTTTGTTTATTCAAATGACTAGATTAATTTTTATTATTCAGTTATAAAAAATTTAAACGGTTCAATGGGATAATCGGGTGATCATATTCCATCTGTGTACGCATTTTTAGCTAGATAGCTCAAAAATTGCGAGTGCTAGAGCGTGAACCGACATTTTTGAACATATTCAAAAATGGCGTTCAGTAAAAAAAAAAAAAAAACGGAACGTTTTTGGATGAAATTTTACAGAAACTTTCACTATTAACCAAATTTGAGCATTATCGGTCGAGGCGTTCTCGAGTTATAGCGGTTTGAACTTTTCGCGTCCCATTCACACACACACACACACACACACACACATCCGGCCATTTTTTCTAAATGTGATTTTTCATCGTTTTGGAAAAATCTGAAAACGTTTTCACTAAAATCTCGAAATTTATTTATTTTTTCATCATGACAAAGCATCCTCTATGAGGAAGCAAAAATTCATCAGATCCCTCAAAAATACTATGAATCAGACGATTGCTATCTGATGGACTCTCGAATAGCCCAAGGCGTCCATCATTTACCGCTCGGAAAAATATACAGAATATCGTATATAAGGCAATTTAAAACGAATTTGCCCGCGTCACCGCGGGGCAACGAAAACTACAGAAAAACATGATAGAGTTGCATCTGTAGTCTGCTCGGTCGTTCAGAGGTAAATGACCGCTCACGCGCCGACGAGCGCACAAACTTCATTCACTTCGTTGACTTCGTTGTCTTCGTTGTCTTCGTTGTCTTCTCTCCTTTAGGCGTCCGCTTTTTAGCTAATTTCCTCTGTTTCTCTCTCCACTCCGCCATGTGTCTCGATTTCCGTCCCTCCGACTCGGTCGGTAATAAAGAGCTCCGTCCTCCGGACCATTATGGAACGGACTTTCGCAGAGACCGCGCCAGCACAGTTTCACCTCCAGGGACTTTTGCGACTGGAGAGAATTCCAGTCGCCGGCCGCCGGCTGCAGGCTGGTTCCATTATCGGGAGTGAAGCTGATACGGAACATAAGTTCGGGCGCTGCGTGTGCCGGTATCGTTGCGGTACGCGCCACCGTGCGTCCGAGGTCGGGAGACAGAGTACGTGTGGCCGGAGCGAAGCAATTATCGCGATGGTTCCCTCACTGCGAGAGAGTCGGCATCGTCGTCGCGGAGGCGACGAAGAGCAGAACGAGACGTACGTACGGTCATAGTTTAATCAATAGTCGGAACGAAACGACCACGACGACGACCACCGCGCGAGGAGCTTCACATCGTACACCGATACGAGGAGGAACGCGACCAAGAGACGGAGACGCGTCGCAGCGCGGGCGGGACGAACGCCCGTCCGAACAACGCCGCGGACCTCATCTCGGCAACTGGAAAATTGGTTTGGCGCGACCTGCGACTACCGCTCGCCGCTCAGGGCCAAGAAAACTTTGACGAGGAGAGCGCCAACGGAAGTCGGTCATATGCACATTTTTTTTTATTTCATTTTTTTATTACGGACTGACGCCCGATTTCTGTCCCGAGAGACGAACTCGCGGATGGAATTGAGTAAAGAAAATAATTATTTTTTTTAGATTGTTCGGAGGAAAATATGCTTGCTGAATTCGTCTCTGTTTGGTGGATCTCCGGACAGCCTTGTTGAACGCCACTTGAGGCGAGCCTATGCGACGATTGTCGAAGCCGCAGTCGGCTCAACCACATTCATTTTTGTCCCAAGACACAAACTTTCGGGTGAAATTGAGATTTTGTTATTTTTTTTTTTTTAATAACAAAGATTTTTTCAAAAAAATTTGGAGGGAAATATGCTTGCCGCATTCGCCTCTATTTCCGGATCTCCGGACAGTCTTGTTGAGCAGCACTTGACGCGACCTTATCCGACGTTTGCCGAAGTCGCAAGCGGCTCAACCAGATTCACCACTATTTATAACGTTACCGAGAGTATAGTTGGAGCTACTCGCTGGTTCTCGGGCATGCAGTTCAGTTTCCATGGCATGAACGATACGCAGTAGCTCCGCGATGTTAAAGCGTTCGGAAGTCGCTAGGACCTCCCGGTAACTTATTGAGGAATTACGGCGAGGTAGAGGTCGAAGAGACAAATCGGCAATTTTTTTTTCTTTCTTCTCCACCGTATGGTATATATGGTATGATGTATTGAGTACTGGCAGAGCTGAATTGCCGAAGTGCTGAGTAGCGGGCACTGACTCAGTACTTGCTACTTCTTACGTACGTCAACTACTTAGTGAGGAATTACGTCGAGGTCGAGGTCGAAGAGACAAATCGGCAATTTTCTTTTCTTTTTTTCTTCCTCCTTCACCGTATGGTATATATGGTATAAAGTATTGAATACTGGCAGAGCTGAATTGCTGAAGTGCTGAGTAATGGGCACTGACTCAGTACTTGGTACTTCAATACGTACGTCAAGTACTTAGTGCGGAATTACGTCGACGTAGAGGTTGAAGAGACAAATCGGCTATTTTTTTTTTCTTCCCTCTCCACCGTATGGTATATATGGTATGATGTATTGAGTACTGGCAGAGCTGAATTGCTGAAGTGCTGAGTACTGGGCACTGACTCAGTACTTGGTACTTCGATACGTACGTCAAGTACTCAGTGCCATTGCCCAGCTCTGGTTACGATACATTCTTCGTCGCGGCAAACTGCCCATCGGGGTCGAGTTCTGGGCATGTCCTGATGAGCCGTCTTTGCAGCGTCGAGGAACCCCCGGAAACTCCGCACAGAGAAACCGAGCGGGATTAGCGATACGACTCCGCGGAAAAATCCCTCTATTCGTCGAGGCAATCTCGAGTACCGTCGCGAGACCTCGATCTCACAATTGGGACAGGATTGGCTCGACCGACTTTATATTTTTTTTCCTTTGCACAACCAAGACTCAGTCGTTCACTTGGGCAAACCTCGGCGCGCGAGTTCTCTTCGGGGGGTTGGGGGGTAAGAAACGAACGAGTATAACGGAGGTTCGGGGATCGCGAGTGGGCGACACTCTCCTTCCTTCCGGTGAACGTCTTCTTCACGTTTCCCACCGGAATTCCCGCTCTTCTTCTTCTTCTTCTTCTTTTTTTTTTCATCTTTTTTTTGCTTCTTCCTCGCATACCCGTCGCAGATCGGAGAGTAAAAGTTTCGTGAAACTTTTGCCGTTCTCTCTCCTCACGAACTCCAACCCTAAAATCTATCTCTCAATGTACCCGATTCGCTTTTCCCCGAACGCTCGCGCCCAGGGAAATGGAAAGCGTTCGCTTATCACGATTGTTATCGTCACAATAATTAGTCTTATTTTTATTATTATTTTTATAACTATTTTTATTAGGCCCGAGTACAATGGTCGAGGCAGGACCGAGTGCTCGTGTCGCACGACAGAAATAACAACAAAACTATTTTTATTCATATCATAATTTTTATTACTATTGTTATATTTCTTACTATCGTTTTATGGTGAACATTTTTTTTCGAGATTTTAATGAAAACGTGTTCAGAATGTCCCAAAACATCGAAAAATCACATTTAGAAAAAATGTCTGGATGTATGTGTGTGTGTGCGTATGTGTTAATCGGACGCGAAAAATTCAAACCGCTATAACTCGAGAACAGTTTTGGGCAGTTATCGAACTGCTTCGGGCAGATCAATCGTCGACATTGATTCGACGCGTTCGCGGAAGAAAAATAAGTTCGGAGATTACAGATTTACTTTAGTTTTTTACGACGCGACAAAACTTATCGACGCGATATAAATTGGTGATTCTACGATGAGGGAAATTTGATGTCAGTTTTTTTTTAGATATTTTTTCTCGTAATTTTTATCGGGTACGTGCAACTTTTCGAGCGACATGGATTTGGATAGTCGAGAAATAAAATTGGTCGTGCAACGGAGAGGGTCGGTAACGAAGAAAACGCCCGCGTGCGCCTCCGGGCACGTTTTACGAACGTTATAACACGGCCGGACTAAATTGAGTGCCAACATGGGCGAGGTTTTACAAGCTGCGAAAAGACCACGAGGCATATCGCTCCGCGCGCGGTTGTACCAGAGAGCAAGTCGCGCAAAAGGCGAGATGTTCCACACAGCCTGCAAGAGCTCAGGCACAAAACTTTTCTCGTAAAGTTTACCGGCGACGTTTTCGTTTTCGTTGCTTCATTTCGGCCCCTTTTTTTTTTTTACTTTTACCGCGTTTCGCCGGAAAGAGCTCCGCTTAGCCGTGAGGATATATGTCGGATTACAGAAGTTTAATTTTTATTTTTTTTATTTTTTTTATAAAGCTTCTAAAAAATTGCATGGAAAAAAATCAAATTCCTCTTATAATTTTTTATATCCGGATCTGAGGATTTTTTTTACATGATCACGATACGCCTGCGAAAAATCAGTTGCAAGTTGTCGATCGAGCACTTAACATGCTTGAGCGCTCACCGATCAGTTCGAAAATACTCCTGAGCGCTCAATCCGCTCATTTAGCTCGAGCGTAATTTTAATTTTTCTTATGACAGACGTTTTGCAGTTTTCTAAAGTTCGTTACATGAACAAAATGCGAGAAAAGAGTGAAAAAAAAATTAAACTAAAAAATGCATTTTTATATTATTTTTGTCATTTTTTTGTTATAATTTTTTAAATTTTAATAATTAACTTTTTACTCGATTACTCAAATTCCTCGATAACTCAAAACTCTAAAATCTCGCTTCCGGAACGCCCGAATATTTCCCTATGTGGTTTAATTAGGGATACCCTAACTTTTATTCCCACGCGGTCGAAATTCACGCGTACCGGAAGAACCGCATAGGTAATAGGTATGGTCGAGAGTGCGTTGGTTCTCTCCAGTGATCGTCAACCACCTCGGGGGCACATTTGCATGAGCCAGCCACGAGCAAGTAACGTCCCCTCATTATGTAAACACTAAATATGCTATTGCGGCACCCAGCGCTCCAGAGCACAGTTATCGGCACTTCAGGAAACGAGCCACCGCTCGTTCGTTCTCTCCAATATGATTCGCAGGCTCCTCCCTCTAAAATGGCCAAAATCTGGACCATCGGTTACGCACCCGACGGGGCGATACGCATCTATAAATTCTCCGCTGATCGGGAGAGCTATCGGAAAATTCGCGGCGAACAGGAAATCGGGAGTTCGCCTGACCGGAAGTCATGCCCGGAGTGTTTAACGAGTCGATTCTCTGCCATGACCTTGAAAACGACCAATTCCGGAAAAATTGAAAGGAACGCACGCAGCCTCCTCACATAGCTTCATCTAAAACTCAGTGTACAAATTATAAGGCTCACATATAAAGTAACCAATCGGTCGCCGTCGAAAAGATGTCGAAACATTTTTCTGAACATTTGCCAAAAATTTTCCAAAAAAAACTTCCAGAATTTGCTAAAAATCTTCCCACAATTTGCTACAAATGTTCCCAAAATTTTCTAAACATTTTCTAAACATTTTCCAAACATTTTCTGAAAAATTTCCCAATATTTGTTTTTTTGTTAGGCAGCGAAGTAGTTTCCCCAATTCCTGCTATTTCATATGCCGATCTAATTGCCCTCCGTATCTCCCGGGGTGTCCCGACCCGACGGATAATGCGGAACATCACTAATTCCCGTACGAAACTCGCGTCCGGTTCGAAAGTACGTCCCCGAGGGATATCGCAGTTACAGGGTATCCGAACTGCGATATACTCGAATTACGTATGTACATCCTCGAAAGTTGGCGAAACTGTAACTAGCCTCACAACTACGGTGAGGTAAGAGGTGGTCGGGTTAAGAATATTCCAAGAGGATGAAGACGGCAACGGACTAGGAGAGGCTGAGGGAACGCGCGACACACAGAGCGAAAGCCTGCGAAAGAAAGAGAGTTTCCTGTAAAGTTCAGCACTTTTATTATATGCCGAGTCTCAGTCGCCGGAAACTTTGAAACTCGTCGTCTCCCTCCCCGACCGCGCGTCGCTTCCTATAACGCCGCCCCGACGCAAGGAATTTTTAATTTCTAACGACGTTTAATTGCACAGAAGCTTCGAAGCTCCCGAGGCTCCGGTGAAATCGGAGCGGGAGAGAGGACTGTCGGACTGCGGGACGGCCGAGCTCGGCGGGCTCGGATCGGTGCGCCGGAGTCGGGCCGACACCGGGAGAGCCAACGGACAGGCGACCTAAGACCTCGTTATGAAAATATTCTATCGACTTTCCGCACCGTCGGAAGCCCCGGAGTATTAAAACTTCTGTCGCCTGGTTACTCTCGAGGCTCGTCGCTTCCCCCTCGCCGCGTCGAGTCGACCCGCTCTTCCTCACCGGGCTCCCCGATCGTTCCTCTCTGTTTCCGCTTTAATCGGGGAATCCCCGTGCCTGGGCTTCTTCACACCATCCTCGAAGAGATCGGCGGCTGCGTCGCGACACTCTCGATGATCCTTCCGAAGGACTCCGGAAAAATTCAAACAGTCTTTAGAACGATTTATTCTCTGATACTTTGTGTATTGCGCCGTTTTTAAGAGTACGCTTTACGCGTGTAAATCGTGTAGTCACTTTTTACATGCTTTATAGTGTGTCATGCTTCGACATGTCGAAGTGTAAATTTTACACGCTTTACGTGCATTCGTTCAACACGCTTGAATAGCATTCACGTCTCTAGTTGCTCTTTAAACGGTTCCATATGTGTTTATCTCCCCCAACCACCACCATCACCGAATACAACATAAAGTGTATACAGATTACAAAAAAATATCAAAAGAACTTGCATTAAATAAAATAGTCTTTATTCTTAAAATGCGTAATCCCTCATTACGGCCTCTTATAAATTAATTGCAATGATTTACCTTAAATCTAAACCTCGTCATATCTCTCTACATCAATAATATCTGCATCGCACATCAGTCTGGTACAACTGTTTAAGTGAAAAATTGTATTAAAAAAATTCTTCTTTTTCGGTATTTTTCAAAAATGTGATTTCGTTTTTGAAATGTACGGTTATATCATCTAATATCATACAATTCTATAATACGGTTCACTCTTCCTTAATTCGGTTTCACCGTTGCTGTCGAACGTTCGGTCATACGCCACTGGTGCGCGACATTGAATTCTTTAATTAGAAACGGTTTACAAGCTTCGCTATAGCTCGGGTACGCATATACAGTTGCGCATGTGTTATATAGCTAAGATGTAGGCAAATATACCGTCTGTATACCCACGATTCCTATAGCTTGGGTTGACCCTGAGAGCTTTTCGCTGTCGTCCACTCGTCGTCCCAACGACGAGAGACAGACTCGTCTCGTAAAACTTTCGACGAGACGTGCCAGAGTGTAATTAAAAAAATCAACTTCCGAGAGAAGTTCGAAGTAACGGTCGGATATATAACTCCCGAGTATATATCCGACTACATCGGGTATATAACTTCCGAGGGAAGTTATATACCCGATGGTTAATCCTTTTACGAGCGAGAGATGAGTTCCTCCGTCTCCGAGCGCGGAGACCGAGGGAACGAGAGCTCTGAACTCGAATCCGACAGATATACATGTATTGCGACGAATTACAACAGCGAACGCAATTTCTGTCCGTCGTTGAGGATGATCGTTGCGAAAGTCAGTCGCACTCGGCGATATTTTTTAATCCCTTACCGCTTAGTGATTTATTCGTGATAAACAGTTATAACGTTTATACGTTCCGAATTTTTATTGTTGAAATAATGTTTCGATGGTTGAAATAATGTTTGATTGCAGAAATAATGTTTCGTTTGTTGAAATAAAGTTTCAATCGTTGAAATAAACTTTCAATCGTTGAAATAAACTTTCAATCGTTGAAATAAACTTTCAATCGTTGAAATAAACTTTCAACCGTTGAAATAAACTTTCAATCGTTGAAATAAACTTTCAATTATTTTGTGGAATTCGGATTTGAAAAAAAATCTGGCCGTTTGGATGATTGAGATCTTTTTATTTCACGACATATGATTTTTTATTTATTCGACGAAATCTCTGTTTGGCTCTTTTTATGATGACCATTGCGATAGGATTTTTCTTTCTTTCCTTTTCGACCAGTTCTTATTTATTTTACCGAGTGGGATTAGCTCTTTCATTTATTATCTCACACAGCTGCGTGCTACCTCGGGAAGTCAAGCTCAAGGTAGCCCACGTAGAGCACTCTATTCTATTATTATCCGGTCACTGTCTAACTCATCTCGTACGAGAAAACGTACGTGCGAGTTCCTCGTCACTCGGACCCTCCCCCAGTTAATCTACGCCAAGGAATGAGAGAATGACGGATATAATGATATAAGACACACCGGAACCAAAGACCGAGAATACTTTAATCATTTATTTCGGCAAGTGTGTATTTTTTATTTTCATTTTTTCAAATTTATTACCTACATTTCGAACGTACGAAAAAAAGCTTCGAATCAGCGGCCAACCATCGAATCATCCTTATCCGACTTCGGAGCGCTAAGTTTAAAACCTGCAGAGCTATCTCGTGGTAACTTTCGGAGTCGAGCTCGTACAGTTTTCTGCCGTACCGACTATAATTCTTGTAAGGCAGGCTAGCGATTACTCGAGATTCGAACACTCCTCTCACTAATTCTACCATCCTTCAATTATTTTTATAACTTTGAAATTTTACATCTTTTTAATTTTTATCATTATTTTTTTTACTTAAATTCCTGTCACCAAAAATATTTATAAAAATTCGTTTACCCGAAAGCTTTGAAAGTGTCGTCCACAAACCTTTTCCCTCCGCCCAATTGTACTTTCGTCCCGAGCTTATTTTCGCTATCCATCGCCGTTTCTTGTAACCGTGAATTCAACCGAGAGTTTCGCGATAGTTTCACGCTCATATAGATGCGACAGGAAAGAGGGTGGGGAGAAAAAAAAACGATGGATGGAGAATAAAACTTTTCCTCGTTCCGACCTCCTTCCCCTCAGTTACGAAGAATTTCCCGATGTTGTTGCGCCCCCCTCCCCGCGCCCCTCCTGCACACCCGTAGCACTGGCGAACTTTTCGAACGAGAATCTCTCGCGACTCCGAGGAAATCCGACGTCCAAATCCCCATAACCTTTTCACACTTGTGCACTGTATTATTTACCTCGACTTTTCGACACAAAAGTGTTTATCGTCGAAGATTTTCAAAGTTTATCGACGATTCGTCATAGCGGTATTGCGGTGAATAAAATTGACCTATTTGTGTCCCGATATAGAGTTGAATGACCATTTATCCGTCGTCTCGCTAGAAGTGACGATTCGTCGAAATATCTTGTAAAATTTCTTATATTCTAAGACATTTTTAAAACTGTTACTTCGACTGTTACTTCGACTGTTACTTCGACTGTTACTTCGACTGTTACTTCGACTGTTACTTCGACTGTTACTTCGACTGTTACTTCGACTGTTCATCTGTTTCAACTATTTCCTTTCGTCTTTCAGCCCGCCGACGTTCAAAACGGCGACACCGACGTCGCGAACACAGCTGAAGCTTCAGCTTATGCGGGAGCAGCTACAGGAGCAGGAGAGACGGGAAGCCGAATTCCGACAGAGCCTGCAGCAACACAGACCCGCAGCTGCGCCACCGAGGCCTGTACCACCAGCACCTTTGCCTACCATTGGCGTTGACGTTCCTCCACAAGTGTTGCAAGTACGTAAAAAAATACTTTCGTTGTAATTTTCACGATTATTAGCGATTGTCAATGTACCGCTCGAGAGTATGTGAATTACCACCGTCGGTAACAAAAACTGTAACGAATGCCGATTTGCGACGACGTTCATTACAGTTTTAGGTGCGCAACTCTTCCAAGGATCTTGTTACATTATACATTAGATCTTGTTCTGAATCAAAATGTTGGCGACTCACGAAGAAAATTTATTACAGTTTTTGTTACCGACAGAATGTGCTGCACGTCGGCTTTAGGAAGGGCTATCACGGTTCGCCCAAGATTACTCTGGTGTTGCGCCCGACTGACTTCTCTCGCTCCTTCGGGCTGTACAGCGGAAAAGCGCGTAAAAGGGCGGACGTAATGGCCCGGTAAATTACGGGACTCGCTTGCCACCGGATGAAGAGGCGAGAATGCCCGTAATAGCTTTCCTCGGATCGCGGACGAAGGCACGTCGGGGAGAGTTTTACCGCGGGGCGAAGAAGGGGCTTACCTGGCATTCCCCTGTGGCGGGGAAAGCGCTGAGCTTTAAATTTATGTAAACCTCGATAGATCGAACAAATCGCGGAAATGCATCTTGCCGGATACGCTCGCGGTTTACTGTCCGGGGTAATCTTCGAAGTTGCAATGAAACAGCAATGTTCCGGGGATCTCTAATTGTACCGGAGAGCCGTTTCTCGCTTCTGCAATAAAACAGTTGGAAAAGAGATTGCCCGATGACATATCTCACGAGACATCGGCGAACGTTGCTCGGGGGTTTATATCGAGGACGGAGGAAAGGGGGAATAAAGGGTCTTCGACGCTGTAGGTCGTAAAGAGATAAGGAGTAGTCGCCACACTCTTTTTCCTGGACTGTTTCCTCGTTACCTCCCGTCCTCCCCCCTTTCCCTTTCTCTTTGCCGTTTATGGCGGTACGTGGAATTCGTCCAATTCCGTTCCATCTGGCTCGAGGAAACACAGATATACATTTTCACCGTACACACATGTATACATACCGAACGATGTATACAATCAACCAATCTTCGTCTCCAAGAAAAATCGTGACGATTTTGAAAGACTACAATTTATTTGTCCTAACTCCGCTGGATTTTTTTCCGTTGCTCAAATGTTTGATTTGAAACAACAATTTCGGGGTCGAATTTTAAGACGTTAATTTTAATGACGTTAGATTTAGATTTTAAGACGTTAGTTTTAGATCGAACTTCGGATCGTAGTTTAGCCCGAAATTCATTGCAAAGTTTATACCTATATTCAGTTCGAACTTGGTTTCGTGTTTAAATTCGATCTCAAGTTCCAACTTCAGTCTGAACTCAAATTTGATTGTAGTTCCAGTTCGATCTTGGGTTCGAACTCAAGTTCAAACTCAAGCTCTAACCCAAGATCAAACTTAAGAACAAACTCAAGATTAAACTACGCAATGAAGTTCGTGCCAGCCTTCGATATTAAGTTCGAGCTAATGTCTTAAAATTCGACCCTCAGTGAGTTTGATGAATAACAAAATCATTTTTCCAATAGCCTCCCTAATAACTTTTCGCTCGGACTGATGTGTGTACTTTCTCCTTTATTGCAGGTGAGAACGCTGTTGGAAAACCCGACGCGTTACCACGTCGTGCAGAAGCAGAAGAATCAAGTGAGGCAATATCTGCACGAGTCGTTTCGCGGTGCCGACAACGATGCGACGAACGGTGTCCTCAGCAGGAGCATCGGCAGCGAGGGCAGCGGAACCCCGGTTGATACGGGGCCTCCGTCGCAGGTGCAGCCGATGGTGGTCCAGAGTGCTCCACCGGGTCCGGCCGTACATCAGCCGAAGCCGCAGCACCCTCATCTCGCCTCTTACCCGCACGCACCGGCGTTGCTCGGCCGAGTACCCGGCGTTCCGTCCGCCAGTCCCGATCCCATCAGCGGTGCAATGTCGCCCGGTCTATCGAGCGTCGCAACCAGTAATTCCGAGGTAAGTCATCTATCAATTATCGTTCGTTATCAGTCACGGGGTAAGTCCCGGTGATGTGGCCATGATTTTTCAAACAATGAAAATTCGAGGTTCAACGTTTAAAAAAAGCCTTCGAATTTTTGTCGTATCAAACTCTAGAAACATCGAACTAAAGTGATTCACTCGGAACTTTCGACATTTTCGATACGTGATTTTTTTTGGGAACTGCTTAACATCATAAAAGTAACTTGACGGGCCGTGATTATGTTAGAGTTCGTGAAATAAAGTCAATGTGTTATTGAGTTAATATTTATATTCACGAAATAAAACTGACTAATCCGGCCGGACAAGTAATTCTTATAATGCAACTCATGAAAGATCGTGACTTTTATTCATGATCTTTATTGTCACGATAAGAAGGAACGTTCATAAACTATAGATCATAAACTTCGTGTACCTAATAATAAACTCATACGAACTTAAAAAAAAAATTCCCAATCATAGGTACCGATCCTCTGAGGATCTCATAGAAATTTAGCACTGATTAATTGAGCGGTATTGAAGGCTGATTGAAAATTTGATTAACGGTGCTGATATCCACCGAAATGAGTGATGACCTTTTTTAAATTTTCGAATGCGAGGCTCGGCGCTCGCAGCGCCAAAGCTTAAAGTTTTACATCCAAATTCGCGCTTGGTAAAATTTGATTTACGACGCTGTTTGTCCGATTGGGCCATTTTCCTTGCCAGTCATTGAGCGCTTCGAAAGTCACGTAAAGTGATTACAAACTTAATGATGACTTATGGTGCTTAAGAACGAAATAAACGCCCGAAGGAAGCCGAGACGGGCTGCCAAGGTGTTAATCGCGGCGGGAGAGTACCGAAACTTGTGTACACGGAGTATATTGTGAACCTTTAGAATTTACACCCCGGAGCGTTAGGCGTCGCGATACGGTGTACCGTTCTCGATAATAGCCCGGTGTGTTGCGCGGTTGGCGCCGCCGGCAATGTTTGAAGCCGGTAACCGGATTCCGGTAGGGCCCCTCTGGCATCGTTCCCTTCTGTATCTCCACCGATGCCACGGATCTCGAGCGGCTTTCACGATTTCTCGAAATCTTGCCCGCCAGGTACGAGTGTACGTTATCACACGTTCTCGAAAGGCGTTACCCTTATTTGCTCGTGCTATATTTATTTTTCTTTCTCTGGACGGGCCTGTAAAAATATAACTCGAGCGATAAAATTAGGGTCAGAGGTTAACTCAAATCAGACTTCGGCTCTAAAAACCAGCATAAAAAAGTCAAGACCTACAAAATTGAATTAAATTCGTTTCGAAGTTTTTCACAGTCGCAACTCAGAAGTGATCGCCACCTGATGATATTGCAATTCGCTCACCCTTATTTCCTCCATTTAATTATAATTTTTTTTTTTCTGAACGGCCCTATCAAAATATAACTCGATCGTCAAAATTAGGGTCTCAGTTTAATTCCAAACCGGCTTTATTTATTTTTTAACCGGAATAAAAAGGTCAAGACGTAAAAGACAGAATAAAATTCGGTTCGCAGTTTTTCAAAGTCGCAGATCGCAGGTGATCGCGACCTAATGATACTGTGATTCGCTCAATAACACCGGCGACGCGTTATATTCTCACTCGGGCGTTTTGGGAGCGATACGTGAAACTGCAATGTCGCGCGGGTGGTTCGTGACAAGAGCGTGCTCAACCCTCTCGCCGCTCTCGTTCGCAAAGCCAACGGGCCGTGGGGGCTACGGTCGCTCGTAAATCTCACTTCTTTTTTTGTTTTTTTTTTCTGTAGTTTTGCTCTTTTTCGAAATAAATGCTGCACGATTTTTTTCGTTCGTCGGTAGACGAGCGCGGACGGTAGGTGACGGATTTTCGCGCAACCGTTCGTTTCGTTCGTTTTGCTTGTTTGTTACACCTCTCGCTCCATATCGCAATACGAACGATTCGTGAGTGTCGGGCCCTTTTATCTTGCCGTCAACCAACCGGCCAACAGTCCCTCTGTCGCATCGGGCTGACAACGTTAATTATTACTCTTCATTATCGGATACACACGAGTTCAAACCTCCCACACGGATTCACCGTAAAAAATGTGTCGCGGAAAGCAACGGCGTGGCGACTGACGATAGACTAGCTTTGTTGCGACAATAAATTTCATTTCGAATAATAAAAATAATAATAATAATAATATAAATTGTAGATTAGAAAAAAAGGAAATCGATCTATAATTCAAACAATCACACGACGCCAAAGTATTTGAAAATAGTATTAAACATATTAATCAATGCAATTTTCAAGAAAAAAAAAAAAATGATTCCGATCAAAAAATTACATACACACTCACTGAGGGAACAAACGTCGATGACAAAACAATTCCAAGATACATAAACCGAGTTCAGTGAAATGTTTAATGGGATTTTCTGCCAATCATGTTTTCGCTTTGATCCCTCCCGACGGTACTTCTCATCCCTCGACGAATGTAGGACAATTCCATCGAGTTTTTCAATTAAGAAGTTCCCGGTACTCGAGCGGGACCGGAGAGTTTCTTCCGATCGTCTTATACGCGTCGCCGAGGAGAGTCCGTCGATGCTCGTGAGAACTCGATGATTCGAAATAAACGAGAATCGTCTTTGATTAAATTTTATATACATATATATATGTATATTTTTTTTTATTTCTCTCTATTCCTCGTTCTTTCAGGATCTCCGCTGTTGCCTCGTTTAAATATTTCTTCACCATTTTATAAAATCGCTCACCATACTGCGGAGCGCACGCGATCCCTCCTTCGTACGTTGTAGAAGTGCCCTTGCGAGTTCAGCTTAACGAAGCTTCGTTAAAAGTCTTTTTTCGAAAATGCCAAGTGCTTCACCCTCCTCATCCCTGGCCGAGAAGGAGAATTTACCGGTAAAACATGACCTTCTCTCTCTTCTCAATCCTGAAGGAAAAAAAAAAAACAAAAAACTGGGAAGCTGTATCTCGAGTGAGTCCCGACCGCTCTCTCGCCAGCGCTCTCGCGAGGGTTTTTTTTTTAAACGAGAATCTCGTCAACCGCGCTAAGGACGTGCAGACGAATACGAATCGCATTTGTTCGAAGAATTAGCGCTGAGCGTACCCGGGACAGCGACGGGAAAATAAAATAATTCGCGAGGATGTGAATTAACCCTTCACGTACCGGTGTCTTTTTTCGAATTGTCCGGTTTATCCGCTCTCTCGTATAATCCTGAGCACAATAAGCACAAAGTCGTCATCCAGGTCGAACGTATTTCAATCCTAAACTTGAGATTTTATTCACCTTCTTATCGGATGACACGATCGACACACCTGCTTCACCTTACCGATCTCCGTTCCTTATACGATTTTAGTAGCCTTCGCAGTGCTAACCGACATTACTCTCACGTGTCTTTACCTCGAGGTTTTCCTGCAATTTGAAAAAATATCAAGAAATTTATGTTTTTCACAAAAATGAAGGAATTTATATTTTGCAAAAAAATGAAGAAATTTATATTTTTTTTACTCGGTTGAAGTGAACCGGTATAATTTTCCTAAAGAAAATGTGTAATAACGGTCTGAAATGCCCGCTCTCTCATGTAATCCTCAGTGCCTAATACGCCCAAAGTCGTCATCTAGCCGGACCGTATTTCATGATAAACGTGAGATTTAATTTATCTTCTTATCGGGCGAGACGATCAACACTCCCGTTTCACCTTGCCGATCTCCGTCTGTTATACCATCTTAGTAGCCTTCGCAGTGCTAACCGACGTTTCTCTCACGTATCTTCACCTCGAGTATTCCCTGCAATTTCCATGACGAAAGGTGCACTCCGGTGGATAATTACTCGAGGCTCCTACGACCCGTAATCCTTTTCGCAATCGAACATTATAAATGTCTGATTACCCGATGGAATATTTCGACGATTGTATCGCGCGCGATACTCCGTGTCGATTGAATCAACCGATAAATTCGTGGAGAATTTAAAAAAAATGATAATTCGTCGATTTATGCATCGACCGAGGATCGGGAAAATTCGTCACAGACCTTTTCGGCCATGACACGCGACGACGTATTTTTTAATTTTTTTTTTCTTCTCCTGCGCGCACATGCTCCACTTTCTCCGCGACCAAAGTCCGCTCACGAGGCGGCATCAATTTCCGTGGGAACAACGCGAATTTAAATCGCCAGCTAAATTCTCTCCCGTATTGTTTTATATTCATTTTTTCTCGTTCAACGAAAAGCGGAAGGTAACGGAAGATAAATTATTACGACCAACGAGTCTCATCCCTGGCGACTTTATCATTGTAATCGGATATTCAAAATTTTGGAAAACCTTATTGGAAATTGGAAGAGGGAAGGTTTTAGACAAACCATTCGCGAACTAACTTCTTTAAATCATTTTATTATTCTATCTCCACGAAATTTCGAGCTCGTAGCGTACAAGAACGGCAATGACATACTACTTTTTATACTGCCGTAAAGGATTTAAAAAATACATGTGTTTTTTTTTTTACATTCGCCACGTTCCCTACATCGTTCTTCTCATCAGAGCCTTCACGGTTTCTGTGTCACACAATACAATAACAAAGTACATCTACGATGATTAAACTTTATTAATGTGGGATCGGTTCGTCGGGGGTCACGACAATGGTATTCCGGGATCAAGTCTAATACGTACACTGGTACGAGGCCGAACTCCGGACTGTGTTTCGGCCGTCATGCGGGCAAGTTCATGGCGGTCGAAATTTATTTTTCGACCAGTACGCTTGAATTTCCAGCGACGAAAATGCAAGCCCGGAGGGCTTCGACGTAGCTCTCGGAGTTTTTCGCGAGCGGACGTGTACTCGGCTCGATGGATACAAAACGAGTACCCGGGATACTCAGAGGCTGGCCAAGTCCCCGAGAAATCTTTGTCCCTCTCCCGCACGCTCCCTTTCTCTCTACGTGAAATATGCTCTAACAATATTTTTCTCTTGCCTCTCTTCGTCTTTCCTTTCGAGGAAGAATAAGTTCCGTGGGCTAATATTTGAGCCCCTTCAAACCGTTCCAATCTCGTTTGCCAGCTGGCCTCCAGAGCGCCCGAGGGCCGCGCATGGACCTGTACATTTTGAATAATGGATCGATCGACATGGACCAGTGGGGGGGGAGCTTAGCCGAATGGCGGGACAAAGTACGTTTCGTGTGTGTATCCCGGTTCTCCAGGCATCCGCAGCGATGTTTCCACGGCTCGATGCTATAGAAAATAAAGTAAACGAGCTTGAACGAGGTCAGAGGTTGTATAAATCCGGCGGGAGAGCACAACGACTCGCTGGAAGAGAGTACACGAAATTTTTTTCAGTGGTACGAAGATTACACTCGCGAATAAAAATTCCTCGACCACCGAGGACCATCCGAATGGTCGGGGATAAATTTTCATCACCGCGACTGCTTTATTCCTTCGATAAAACAAAAAATAGGGATACAAGAATATAAAGTTTTTTTTTTTACGGTCGAAGGTCGACGAGGATAATATTTTATTTTTCGCCGGTGCGTTCCGTTCCGAAAGGTGTGGAATTCGCAACGTTGGGTAGTACACTCCGAGGATTGATTGGTTTATCGAGTTATCGCTAAAATGAAATTTATCTATGTGCAACCGGGTTATTGATCTTCGAGCGTGTGTATCCGCAAACTGCGCGGCCGTTGTGTGCCAGTGGCGTGTGGAGGATGCGAGATTACATATCGACGACCACGATGACACGTTTGCGTCTGTATCGGGCTCCCGATAAACCCGCCAGAACGTTCGCCGTTTGTATTAAACGGGCCAATGTACGCGAACGCAATTTCACCTTCCTTTGCTCATGTTGATTAGAGAAATTTCGATACACACCGGTACAGAGTCAAATCGTGCCGATACAATTAATTTTTTTCCGCACCGGGCCGATTATGGACAACAATAATCATAATCATAATCATAATCATAATCATAATCATAATCATAATCATAATCATAATCATAATCATAATCATAATCATAATCATAATCATAATCATAATCATAATCATAATCATAATCACAATCATAATCATAATCATAATCATAATCATAATCATAATCATAATCATTAACTACTATTAATTATTATTAGTTATAAGAATAAACAATATAGTCGTTCCGTAAGAGTTTTGTTCATTTATAACTCAGCGTTCTACCGCGGACATTTGCACCGAGTGTGTGCATTGTGTACTTTCTCCGTGCACTTTCAATCATTCCGAGAGCTGTCACGAAGCTTCTCGGACATGCGTTATAAGACGCGCGGCGTTCGAGCGGAATCGATCCAAGCTCCCGCTTCTGCATGGCCGGTGCGCCCCGTGTCAAGTGGAAGTGTTCTCGATTACGCACTCGATCGAGCAATTCCTGTTATTGGCACGAGCGGAGGGCACCAAGCCGGGAAACCGGAGGAGCAAGAGTACGTAACAAACACGCGTCGAGGACGCATCGACGATTGTTTGATTCCAAAATTATCTGCGGAGTTTCGATAATTGCGGTAATTATATTATTCTTACTCATTCCTTCTTCCTCTTTGGCACTCCTCACCGCGAAACAGACTCATTATACATGCCGAAAAAATTATCGGTCCTCCGTACTCTGCCACATGCGTCACCGCGCTTTCTTCTGCGTCGACGATCCACTTATGAGGATGACGTTAACGACACGGAAATCTTTTCGTAATTTGCATTTAGCCGACCACGTGATTTTCTGTGGTATTTTTTTATCGTTTCTCAAATTGGCCACCGCGAATGCATACCATTTTTTTTTTTTTTGCAATCTGGCATTTTTTTGCCATTTGCCTTCGCTGTCCACGTTATTTTCTGCGTTATCTTTATCGTTTTTCAAATTGGCCTCGACCAACCCACCTCAAATTCGTACAATTTTTTTTACCTTTGTTTATCAAATATAGGGCAGTTTTTTTGTAAATTGCTTTTCGCTGACCACTTTATTTTCTGTGCAATTTTAATCGTTTCTGAAATTGGTCTCTACAAACTCATCTCAAATTCGTACAACTTTTTTAAATTCTCATTCATCTAATATAGGGAATTTTTTGTAAATTGCTTTTCGCTGCCAACGTTATTATCCATGCAACTTTTATCGTTTCTCAAATTGGTCTCTACAAACTCACCTCCAATTCGTAACATTTGTTTGTTTACTTATCTATTACAGGCATTTTTCTTTCTAATCTGCATTTCGCCCCCCACATTATTTTTCTCGTTATCTTCATCGTTTTTCAAATTGGTCTCCACAAACTCGTCTCAAATTCATAAAAGTTAACATTTTTTATTTATCAATTAATATTTTTCTGATTAATTTTTTTCCGTCCCTATCTCGCTGCTTCGAATGGGAGGGAATGAGTTGAATAGTGAGGCAATCGGTGGGTGTATCGTCCCATGTGACGCGTTTTGTTGTATCAAAGCAGCGGGACGCCCTTTGTACTTAACGCGCCGAGGCAATCAAACTCGTTCGTGGAACGAATCCTCTCTATCGTTCACCCAGTCACGCTCCATCATTATCTCGGCAAGAATTGCCGGCTGAAACAACTCGACGAGACAATGATTCGTGTACAGCAGCCGCGCGTGATTAACGCCACCGCATGCAACACATCGTCAACACGAAAAATAAAAATACAAATTAAATAAACATAACAGACACACAGCACAACAGAACATTCAGCGGCAGAACAGTCTCTCGAAGGTTTCCTTCAAATTGACCAGCCAGTTACGTCCGCCCGAGACCTGAAATATCTTGCCCTCGCGAGACGAGCGCAACACAATTTCATGGTCTAATTTGGAATATCCACATAACAGCCTCGTTGACGAGGACTCGTTAATCCGTCCACAAACTCGCGCCTACTTCTTATTCGGTCCAAGTACGGCCCGAGAAAAAAATAAATGCTGTTAAACACAGAGAACACACGATGGACCATTAAGGCCGCAATTAGATTCGATAAGAACTACAAATAGGCAGAGAATAGTTATTTGTATGGCAAGGGCGTACACAGTAAAAAAAAGTTTTTGACTTTTACCACAACTTGTTGTCCCCAAAACGTCCAGCATTTTTTATTTGTCATGTTTCCGATTGCACCATCCGGGCGCGAAGCAAATAAAAGTACAAACTAAAATTGTCAATGACACGGGGAATAAATCTGAACGCTGAATGAAAATCACGCTTTTCGTTTTTGGGAAGTGTGCGCAGATTTTACGTGCATGCATTAGGAAAAAACATTATTGTCGTATAATCTATGCAGTATAATCTGTGGAGTGAAAAAAAAATGATTCCAATGAATTTCAAAAGAAATAATAACAATACTTTTTGTGTTGTTTAAATAATCATTTTTTTTCCGAACCTTAGTAGCGAAGGGGAATGAGAGGGGAGGCAGTGGAACAAACATCTTGATAGTACTCGAGCATACGCTACGCAATCTCTTCGTTATCGTCTAAGTTCGTGAACAGACGAAGCAAACGAGAGCGATGTGTGTTTCTCTCTATCTCTCTCGGTCGGTAATAAGACGCGGGACGCAAGCCACGGCTGCGAGACCTCCCGTATAAAATACGAATCTCCCCCCGTCCACCGAGATAAGATATCTCCGAGAGAGAAACGGAGTAACCGAGACCAAAGGCCCGGGGGAACACGTCAAGACGGTGCTCGCGTAACCGCAAGTTTCCTCAACACACGGAAGCGCAAGCGCAGTAAAAAAAAAAGGAAAAAAACGTCTGCCCATTTAACTAACATTCCTTGCCGGCAAGGATCCACAACATCTTTTCTTCTTAATTTGACAATTTTCTCCGTAAATAAATTTTACTATTTACAGGAAAAGAGATTGTCGACCTTTGCGGTCAACCAACGTTTGTTCAATGCTCGACCCTTTCCAACCATGTTGAGTTGAAGAAAAAAAAAATTTTTACCAAAAATGTGTATCTGCCCAAATCCACGAAACAGCCAAGCTTCGGATCAAACGATCCTCAATCCCAATAACGCGATAGAACGAACTATCCCAACAGAGCCATGTGTCTCCTTCCACATGGTCTCCAGCTCCGGACCCTCCCACACTGAAAAAAAAAAAAAAAAAATGACAGTAAAATCAACAACACCGACTTTTTACCATAAAAAAAATAGTTCTCAAGTGAAACGTCACAACCACAAAGAGTCGTGGCTGCAACCATAATTATAGCTCAACCAATGGAATATCGTAGAGCGAGGAAAAATGCCACAGTGGTGCAAAACTCAATTTCCCAATAATTTTTAGACACCCCATCTAGCTCCAACGATTCGGATTTTCAATCCAGTTTTGCCCCACTCACCATCCAGAAGTCATTCGAAAATTGACTTTTGCCCCGTTATCCCGTTTTGCCCCAATGTCCCATTTTGCCCCGCTAACCCCTATATACTACATAAACTATCTCCATAGATCGTCCCCCTGTGAACTTATTCCTTACGGTAGGAAACGCCATTCTATTTCCCAACGCACTGCCGCGTTTCATCCCCAACGTCTTCCCATCATTCCGCAGTCTCATCGCAATCAACAATTCGAGTAAGCATCGCAAACAAAATGCAACGAGCGATATCGCTCCTCTTCATAAAAATTTTTCCTTCCATCGGTCAGCGGGCAGCGGGGAAGCACCGTCATTCGGCACCTATCAGCCGGAGCGAGCCTCCGGGGAATGAGCGATTAGAGGAGCATCGTCGCGCGTACACAGAAACGCTCGGTGACGATCCCCCTCCCGCCCCCGTCGTTAGTCGTCGCGTTTGCCGTCGTTCTCCCTTCATCCGTCCGACTCGTCTCTCCGTGTCTCCGTCTCTCCGTCGTTGCGTAACCGGGACGGCCACCACTTCGCAGCGACTCCCACCTCGGTATCGTCGCCCGAGCCCGACTCGACGACGAGCGGCTCTTCTCTGGTGCCGTTGCCGCCAGTGGTGCCTGCCAGCCACCTCCACCTCCGCCTCCTCCGTCGCATCGGAGGCAGCGGGAACGGCTCGATTTTTCCCTCCGCCCCGTCGCGGCGGCAACGCGCGCTCCTCTCCACCTTCGTGCAACCAGCCGGCGTCGAGCCCGGCCGCGTGTGTGACTCGCTTCGTTTCGCTTGTACACAACTAAACTGAACCGTAGAAACCGAACGAGCGGCGCACTTCGGCAACCCGCTGGCTAGATAGTCAACGACTGGTGCTTCGTCCAATTGCGCGAGTGCCTCGAACCCCGCTGTCCGTTGACATTGTTTTCTTTTTTTTTTCAATCCTCGGTCGTTTTTCTTTTGCACTTATTTCGCCGGTTCAGGAACGCGTGTGCGCACTGGGATATCGCGACGGGGCTGGAGGAGCTTCGGGCATGAGCTTCTTCATTGTTTTTTTCCTGTTCGTTTCGACGTCTGTGTGAGGCGATAGCTCGATTGGACACGATATGATAAGGATTGTTGTTGCTCGGATAGAGTGTCCGAGGGTATTCAGTTGGAAGGCTGTACAGGCTGGATTAGCCGGGGATACGTCGATCTACGAGGTGCTGGGTTGAGGGACACTTGCGGATAAACATCGACCAGTGAAAATAGACATTGGTGCCGGAATTAATGTTAACAGTGAAAACAATGTTTGGTGCTGGCATCGAAGCTGTCAGTGGGATGGGTCACTGGTACCGGAAGTGAACTTGCCGATAGCACACGATCGTTAGTGCCGGAAGGGAGGTTACCAATAACCATCGATCTCTGGTACCGGAAGTCAAGTTACCAATAACTATCGACCTCTGGTTCGGAAGTGAAGTTACCAATAACAATCGATCTCTGGTACCGGAAGTCAAGTTACCAATAACTATCGACCTCTGGTTCGGAAGTGAAGTTACCAATAACAATCGATCTCTGGTACCGGAAGTGAAGTCACCAATAACACACGATCTTCGGTACCGGAAGCGAAGTCACCAATAACACACGATCTCTGGTACCGGAAGTTAAGTTACCAATAACAATCGATCTCTCGTACCGGAAGTGAACTTACTAATAACAATCGATCTCTAATACCAAAAGTTGAGTTACCAATAACAATCGATCTCTGGTACCGGAAGTCAAGTTACCAATAACAATCGATCTCTCGTACCGGCCGTGAAGTCACCAATAACGATCGATCTCTGGTACGGGAAGTGAAGTGAACAATAACCAGCGGTCTCTGGTACCGGAAGTAGTTACCAATAACAAACGATTTATAGTAAACAAAAGTTACCGGTAATGACATCGCTAACGACGTGCAAGTAACGGTTCAGACCGTCGTGCCCACACAGCCACGAATTTTCTGATAAATAGTTTACGAGCTGTCACTCCCGAGTTACAATCTACCATTGGGCTAACCACCCACTACGAAGTAACCAGCAGCGAACTAGTCGTTCAGCGAGTCCGGTCGGTCATCCAGCCAGTTAGCACTGGCTGCTCGGTTCGTCTGCTGCGAGCCAGGCACTACCGACTGCCTCTTCCCTCCGCAAAGTTAACGCCTATTGTTCGCGTCTCTCTCCGTCTCTCTCTCACCAAGATCACGATCAAACGGCGTCGAGCATTTGCAAATAAGACAAAGTGCCGATCTCAGCTCCGCAAACATATAATTCCATGCAGCCCCATCGTCTGATCTTCCACGACCGTAGACTCTCACCTTGAAGCGCTTTAACGCCTCGCCGTGGCGCCGCGCGTGCGCACTTCGATCGTCGATCTTCTCGCAAACCACCGAACCGTTCCCGTAACTCTCGACAAACTATCCACGAAATCCGTTCGATCGCATCGAATCGTCCGAGCGGATGCACGAACCGAGCAAAAACTTGGTCATCGATCGAGTCCGTCCGGACGGGAGTTGGCGAGAGACGAAAACGTGTCGGATGGCCGGCGTTGTCCGCATGTTTGACTGAGCGAGTTTCTGGGTCATCGACCAGCGCCGGAGCGCTACTGCATCAGCCCGAAGGCTCGCCATCACCACGTGCTTCACCTTGAACCGAATACTATCTCGATCGGGTTTCGAGATTCCGACGACGATAAATCAACCCGCAGGGCAGAACAACGTCCTTTCACTGGTTTCTCATTCTTTCTCTTCTTCCTCGTCAAAGTCAACGGAAATTTTTTGTGTTTTTTTTTTTTTTTCTTATCGAACTGCAGTAAACTGGGATCGGTGCATCCGTTCGGACGACCGATCGATCGAACCGCCATCCGTGGATCCGAGAGACACTAAAGCAAACAAAAAGAAGATTGTGCACGATCCGAACTCATCGCGGCCTAGTTGAGCGCATATCTTCCTGCAGCTCGGTCGCCCTATCAGTCTCTTCGGGGGCGAGCACGTAGGAGATACACATCGTGTAACCGAGTTATTGACACTGGGGATCGTGACGCGAGATAACCGATCGAGCAAACACGGTACGGTTTTGAAGAATCAGAGAGATTTATGGCAGCTCCACGCTGCAACTAGTTATCGTGTTCGAGAACTCGGTGCGGGTTCCTCTTGATATTCTCACCTGGATCGCCGTTTAATTGGGAGAAAAAAAATCCCCCCCCCCCCCCCCCCCCCACAATTTCGCCGACAGATCGAGCCGTCCCGCGCAACTGCCGATTACCATCGAGGCCTCGAAGAAAACTCGATCGTTTCACCGTTTCCGGCCGGCTGGTTGCCGAAGCGGCTCGTACGAAACTCGACCGACGATTCGTCGGAGCGTTCGAAACGGGCTTCAAATTCGAAGTCGCTTCTCCAAGTGTCCGCTGCAACAAGTTCTTGAGTTCGAGAACTCGGTGCGGATTCCTCGGATTTTCATACTCTGGATCGCCGTTTAATTGGGAGGAAAAAAAAATCCACCGAATCTTCGCCCACAGTTCCCTGGATCGCCGTTTAATTGGGAGGAAAAAAAATCTACCGAATCTTCGCCCACAGTTCGAGCTGCCCCCCGCACCTGCCGATTACCATCGAGACCTCGAAGACAACTCGATCGTTTCACCGTTTCCGGTCGGCTGGTTGCCGAAGCGGCTCGTGCGAAACTCGACCGACGATTCGTCGGAGCGTTCGAAGCGGGCTCCAAATTCGAAGTCGCTTCTCCAAGTGTCCGCTGCAACAAGTTCTCGGGTTCCTCGGATTTTCATACTCTTGCCTGGATCGCCGTTTAATTGGGCGGACAAAAAATTCACCGAAATTTAAAAGCCAATTCGAGCTGTCCCGCGAAACCGGGACCTTGAAGAAAACTCGATCGTTTCACCGCCTACGGTCGACCGGTTGCCCAAGCGTTTGAGACGGGCCGAAAAATTCGAAGTCTGTTCTCGAAGTGTCCGGTGCAGCATTGACTGTTACCACTGCGCTCGGCCGCATCGCCCGGTCGCAGGAGACCTTGGGCGACTGCGCTAACCGCCGAGTGTCCTCGGCGAAATAGCCCCGAGGGGTTAGGTGAAAATGAATTCGTTTGCCTGTTCAACGGGAGTCTCGTTGCGGCTTCTCGTAAACCCCCGATCGAGCCGGCTCTAGTAAAAGGAAATAAAGGAGCGAAGGAGAAAAAAAATTACAACAAAATCGAGGCGACGAGAGCGGCGAGCACGCTCCGGGCCGGCGAGTGCGATTGTTCGACCTGGATTCGAGCCACGAAGCGACGAGGCCCGTGTTAGAGTTGTGGCACCTTCGGCCAGCCACCGCACAGTTACCGACGAGCACGCGTCGTCGGTGATTGGCAAAAAAATAATATATATACATATATATCTATAGACAGGTTTCGGTGGCGATTGGAGGAAAACAGATTCAAACGGTGGAAAAGAGATAAAACGGGTCAGGTGAAGTGTTGATCGATAGATTTGAAAAAAATATTGAAAAAAGTGTCCAAGAACGAGGAAATAAAAATCACAATAAAAAAATAAAAAATGATTTCATCGATCGAAGGAAATTCGAAAGAGTCCTAAAGCAGCAGAAGCGGACCAGCCGGGATCAGATCGAGCGTTTCTCGAAAAACGTGTCCCGTCAAGACTTTATCGATAGATTTGAAAAAATATTGAAAAAAGTGTCTAAGAACGAGGAAAAGAAAATCATAATAAAAAAAAAATTGTTTCATCGATCGAATGAAATTCGGAAGAGTCTTAAAGCACCGGAAGCGGGCCAGCTGGGACCAGTTCGAGTGGTTCTTTTGATCGACATGAATAGCGCGCTTGTATTTTAATACATCGAGCTACCGGCACGGAAAAACGTTCCGAGCGCACGAGTCTGATAGACGAAAGCGTACAAGAGTCACAGGCCGAGTCTTCGCCGGTCTACATAGTCCGGAACACGTGTAAGGTATAACTAAGCTGGAAGCCGAGAGCCGACAAATTCGGCGCGGTAAAGCAGTACAAGACGCAGAGTTGTGGCCGGGAGTGGGACAACGCGAGAAACCCGGCGAAGGTTGGGACGGAAACGAGCGGCTCGGGCTATAGCCGAGCTGTTTCGATCCACTAAACCAAAGCGTGCCTCGAATTTCCAACGAATAACTCTACGTCGAGGATCGACGTACAGTTACGGGAGAGCGCGACGGCGAACAACGCGGCGAACTCGTTACCTGATCGCCCTTCCCGTCCCGTCCTGAGCGCTCTCTCCGCCGACGAATCCGCGCGACGATCGCAAACTTGTCGCGGACGTAGTCGACCATTTTTGACCAAAAAAAAAGACTCGGTAATTTTTAAAAAAAAATTTATAGTAACATTGTGAGCCATTATCGAAGCATCGTGCCTCGATGATAGGAGCATCAAGTTTGGGCGGGATATCGAAGTTCTCGCGGTAGATTTTGTCCCGGTCGGGTAATGAAACGAAACTGTAGCGCTCGGGTGAAACTTGGTTGGTACGAGGAAAATTAAACGGCTGAGCGAATCGGCGAGTAACGCTGCACAAGGTCTTCCTCTTCTTCTTCCTTCGCTTCTTCCACGAATACTGCCGTGGGGATTTCATCGAAGGATATATGAGATTGGAGTGCGAGCGAGTCCCGTGTTACGGAAGCTACGTCTGTGTGAAGTAGAGTTTACCGGCTCGTTTATGTGGGTGTTTGTGCACGAAGGATTCCGAACTCGCAAAGTTTCGAGAAGTCGGCTTGATTGTGTAATCGAAACTGCCTCTCTTGCCGCACGTGGATATTAACGCGGGAGAGAGAACGGAACGGAGTGGACGGAGTGGACCGAGCGGACGGATAGAGACGGAAAGTACGGATACACAAAGTCACGACAAAATGCCGGTTTTCAACATAATAACTAGACGATGCAAGGTGAGTCTTTCTATCGATTACGTATTGTCAATTATCAGACGGAAGAGCGTTTTGTCGGATCTTCGTTTATTTATTTTCCCGCAATCGGGGACTATAATATATAATATATAATATATAATATATAATATATAATATATAATATATAATATATAATATATAATATATAATATATAATATATAATATATAATATATAATATATAATATATAATATATAATATATAATATATAATATATAATATATAATATATAATATATAATATATAATATATAATATATAATATGAGTTCCGGACAAACTGCTGGATTTTCCATGGATTCGTTTTGCTTTTTTTATGAGACTACGATTCGCTATTGCCCACACTTGATGCTACAATTTGTTAGTCCTGTATTTATTTTTTAGTATTTTTATTAAATAGGAGCATTATCTTCGATTATCTGGAATTGATTACCACTTTCACTTATTTCTTTATTTAAACTACCTGCAAACGTGTATTATATAATATAATATAATATAATATTATATTATGATACGAATTCCCTATTCTATATACTCTACTGCGGAGCAGAGAGGCTTCGTCATTCGGTGGACGTGGACGGTGAGAAAAAATAAATAAGAGACCGGAGATAATATTTCATGTACAACAGTTGCGAGAGCGAGTCGCGTCGAGTGATAAGAGAGCTGGCAGAGGGTTATAAAAAAAAGGCCTGACAGAACTCCAGGCTTCCAGAATCACGATAAGGTTGCTGTTATCAGCAGCATCTTGCTATCTCGCGAAGAACACTTATTGTTCTCCCCGTCGCGTACACCTACGCCGCGCGAAGGCGGGCGTGCCGGTGCAATATATAAAAGCGTTCGAAAACACGATTACCCTAAGATCGGCGAGGAATTTTATGACAGCAAAGATATTACGTCGTGTTATATAATGCGTCGTAAAATAATGGATAAATCGAGAGCAATTTATTTTAAATGCTGACGACGTTTTTTTTCAATAACTATACGAGGCTGAGAAAGCCTTTTTTTCTTTTCAAAGAATTTTAAAATTGAAAAAAAATTGAAAAAACTCCGCTATCCCGAGAATGAAGAAATGAATGAATCTCTCGATGACTGTCACGATCCGAGGCTACTCGCGACACCAGCAACGGGACACCGAGCGTTCCGATTCGATTGCCTCTGATGTACAACACGACGTTTACGCAACGATTAAAAAAACAAAAAAATACGCGATAAATGCAGCGGAGTTTCGAGAAACTTACCGGCAACCGATAAAGAAGAAATAAGAAACAGAGACGAGCCTGCGGACCGTGATCGTTTCACATGAATTGTGATTTGTTCGATCGTAACGATTCGTTTTAGTTTTTGCTCCGAATTAGAAAATCATCGAATCCCGTAACGATTGGTCATTGGGTCGATTCCGCGATGACTCGGCGAGATCTTCGGACACACTTGGCAGACTTCCGTTCGACGAGGTTTCATGAATGAGTTTTATTTTTATTTTATTTTTTGAATTTTTATTAGCTCATTCCAATTGCAATCAATTAATCGCCACTTAGTCCCGCGAAGATCCGCGGGAAGTGCAGATTTCGCGATAGAATTGTTAGAGCTAATGTGAAAACGATCCGATCGTCGTTGAAACAGCGGGAGGCTCGTTGGGCCGCGTGCGTTACGGCGGGTAGGCTCTTCCGATGGGACTACCGATCTCTCATGACGGTTCGGTTCGATTCATGGTTAACGCAAATTCGTGACATCCAACTCTCGTTAGCTAACTTCCTGATGTCGCGGATGGCAGTCGGTAACGCGCTGCGCTCACATCATCCGGTCATCCTCGTACCTCGTTTTTCTTGCACGTAACACTGTGCCCGGTTTAACCTTGAAAGCTCCGGATTTCTCTCGACTCTCAAATAAGTGAAAACAAAAAACGCACAATTGAAAGAGCGTAAATCCTCAGTACAATTTTTTATCGTGACCGAAAAAAAATTAATAAAAATAAATAAAGCTCTGCTCTAGATACGGCTCGTTATCCAAACGATTATAATTCGCCGATTCGATAATTAGTCATCGAAGACCATGACGATCTCGCGATAGAATGGAATTTCTCGCAGGCATCCCGCGGCATTGCTTCGTGCATCGATTTATGTTTTATTGGTGCAGCAAGAGAACACAAGGAAAGCCTTCGCGTGCCACTTTTATTTCTTCATCCGAGGCAAGCTCTCCCGTTTCATTTTCGACAAAGATAAGGCTGTCCATTTAATTTTTTATCGGCGTCATTAAAAGAGGCATTCTGAGCTGAGTCTAGTATTTTTTTTCACAATTTTTCGATCATATTTTTTTCGTTACGAAACGAACAGTTTTAACGAGCGGATTCGGAGCTCGTACACGAGGATTCAAAAACTGAGGCGCGAGATAACGGAAACAGATAAGGTAAAAAATAATTGAGAATAGAACGGAAAACAACAAAAAAAAAAGTGAAGATTTTTTCCCGAGAAAAGCGGACTTGCTCCTCAAGATTTTCAACCTTGCCGATATCTCGCCTGTGTTTTCACGCCTACTGTGGTGGAAGATTGTAGTCCGTTTACCGGGGGAGGCATTGTATGCACATGTACGTCAGGATACCTCGGTTATGCCTGCCTATTGACTTGTCTGCCTGCCTACACGTACATGTACAATCTTGCGCTCAGCTCCGAGTTGACTAGTTTAGTTACGTAATGATATGTGCCGAGATAAAGCGGTGATTTACGGTGCGCCGGAGCGAGCGACTACCTGGTACATGTATGATATCTATCTTTTTTTTTCTTCAAATTATTCTTTTAAACGCTGGCTGTAACTTCGAGCATTTTGCTTTAATAAGCGATCGCGATAAAGAAGCACGAGGGATTATACGTAGACGTAAACTGGATTCTACGCTGGCATTAAACTGGCCCTGCGTTTTCCCTGAAAAATCGCGCCCCGATCGAAAATCAGCAAAAAAAATAAAATTCTTCAGTCGAAAATGGCCCAAAATGTTATTTGTTATACTCAAAAAAAAATATATCAATGACTCAAGTAAAATTCGACTGCGGGATGTCAAAAAAAATTGTTGCTTCAATTCCTACAATTCCACACGGGATTGAAACAATAACATGTCAGCTTGACAGTCTTGCTGTGGTTATTTCAACATCGTATGAAATTATAAGGATTGATAGTAGAATTGAAATCTTTTAAAATTCTTTGGCAGCCCGCGAGCGATTTTTTTTCAGTCTACGCATGTAGAAGTACACACGGAAAGTATTAAAAATTGACTGCATAAATAACAAAATAATGAACGGTAACGCCTAAGAGTGGGGATCGACGTGTGACTTATAAAGGGTTAAACACATATCTTGTAGGTTGTATCCGCGAATAAAATATTTTTTCCCGGTCAGACGACGTGAGTCAACAGTCGTCCTGCCTCAATATTTCAAAGTTCCCGGAGAATGCTATCAGGTAGTTTCATACATATGTAAAATAATGCTTTATCATATGACTATTTTTTTTCGAAAATTAAACGGCGACACTTCAGCATTTAAAAAAATACACAACTCTCATTTCCACTAGCTAATGCATACCCTAAATTCCATATCGGTCCGATAAGAGAGCGCGTTGCGTGGGCTCGCTGGGACAAAAGCCCGAGGTAATCGAATAGGCGTTTCGTTCGAGACAATCGTCGAGCAAAACGCGAAACACAGAGGAACGAGGCGTTGCAGCAGCTGTCAGACGTGGTGACGTTGCAAATTCCGTCTAATTCGTTCATGGCAATTCGAGGGAGACCGGACGGACCGGGGGGGAAGGGGGGGGGGGAGGGGGGATTGGCCAATGGTGAAACGAGACGATAGATCGAACTTCGAACGCTCTCTTATTTAGTCCGATGCGTAGAGAGACCTCCCGATCGTTCTCCGCTGCTCCGATGCTTTCCTTCGCTAATCCTATGTCGACTACTGAGAAATAGAAGGGCGTCGTTTAACACAAATATTGCGCGAGATACGCTCCTCTGCTTATCGGCGTCGATATCTTACAGCTCTCTCATTATATATATATATATATATACACGGATCGCAATGCCTTCTGGCCGTACACTCTACCGCAAAATTAGGCGTATTCGATGGTGTCTCCACTCCACACAGTAAAAAAAGTTTGTACTTGTCACAACAAGTTATTGTTCACAACATCCACAACTTTTTATTCGTTAATTTTCTAGTTTTGCAAACAAAAGTTGAAACTAAAATCGTCAATAACACGGGAAATAAAAGGACAAGTTCGTATATTCAAATATATGACCAACTCGTTTATCACTTATTTAACTACATAATTTTCACGAAATTTCGCATTAGGATTTTACGAAATTATTTCTTACTGTGCGAAATTTCGTAAAAATAATTTTGTTAAATAAGTGACAAACTCGTGTGTCACTTATTTGAATATACGTATCTGTCCATTTATTTCCTGTGTCATTGACAATTCTGGTTTGTACTTTTCTTTGTCAAACTCGAAATTTATAAAAAACAAAAAATTGTGGACTTTTGTGGATAACAAGTTGTTGTAAAAAGTGCAAACTTTTTGTTGCTGCGTACACTGGCTCATCAATGACGATCGCATTGTTCGCGTTCTTGCTGACCTACATGCGAAGGAGATCGCGTGTAAAAATAAAAAAAAAAAATGAAAATAAAAATAGGGAAACAAGAGCGGTGAGAATAAAAAAAAAGTGAATGGTCGAGAGAATAATTAATTGTCAGGGTAGCGTGTGCCCATCGTGTTAATGAGCGACAGTTTTTTTTATTTTTTTTTAACGCCATTCCGTAACTATGTAGACACATATGAGGCCGAGCCTCAATGTCAGAGGCACTCTCGAGGATCGTGCGACAAGATCGCGTCTCGTTCAGTGAGCAAGCACGGTTTCGATCGTAAAAATGTCTGCAGACAGTTTTTGTAAACAGTCGATGAGATATAACCGATTTATCGAGGTTCTACGTTTCATCGAGGCGAAACGACGATCATCCGAGGGTAAAACAGGTACCTGCAACAGGAAAAACGAAATCTCGTCGAGGATTCCGTTGGCGTTGCTATCGAGAAACAATTATCTCACATACGAGATCGATGTAATAAAAAATAATTAATTCTCTTTTCCTACTTATCGACAATTCTTTTACTTTGTTCTTGTTACTGTTTTTTTTTTTTAATCAAATCAAAAAAGATCAGAAGATCTAAAAAAAAATCTCATCCATCATCGAATCATCGGCAAGAATTATTTTCCAACAGCAACCCTGTGCAATCGTTAATAACACGTTTTTCCCCATTACAGGCAACTGTTTTACCCTGCGAGGGATTTTCGCCTAAACGCGTAGGGAATTGCGCGCATCATTTTTCGTATCTCGTTTACCGTTTCGTTCGTCTCGTAACTTCGGGCCCACACATGATGTATCTCCGGGCTCCAGTTTCCTTCGCAACACCGCTGACTCGGCTCAGCCGCGGTTGCTTATGTATTCGGGACGCGAGCACATTTGTCCGTCTCGCTTTTTATTGGTGCTGATGACATCTTCGTTTTATCGCGGCCGGCTCTCTCGCGTACACTCGAACAACCTAATCATATGTAGTTCCCCTCGACAATGACGCAAAAATTTCGCGCCCGATGTGACAAACACGCGCGTCCCGGCTTCGCCGAGCTCGCCCGTTCCGCTTGCAATAACGAAATTGGAAAGATAGCACGCCGTTAATGCATAACCGGACGGCTAGACGCGGTGTGACGTTCGTGCGTGCACGACACCTGTTAATAATCGGCACGAGCTTCGTCGTCGTCTACCGCGATGTATGACTTTTAATTTCAGAGAGACACGGCGTGTACCGTAGGCGGCGTGACGCGTATTTGCATAATATCGGCTCGGCGCGACAGACATTCAATTGAGAGATGAATGCGAGCGGCTACTCGCCTCCTCGATGATACATCGGTTCATACAACCATATCACAAATGCACGGTGTTGAACTAAAAAAAAAAATTGAATTTATATTCGGAAGAAGTAGTATATCTTGCTGGCATAAAAAAAAATATATTATATAAACATTTAGCGTTATTTATGACATTGTGTATGGAGTGATTAAACATTTAACACAGCTTCACTGATCGTTCCCTGAAAGCTGCTTTTTTCAAATTTGTTGCGACATTCGTTTTTGAGAATGCAGAAAAAATGTCAAGTTTATTGTATCTCGTTCACTTCCGCTTTCTCGTCATGATCTCCCGAGCGCAATAACATGCGGACTCTTTGCCGTCCGGACCGTGCGGTAAGGCGAACTTTATACGCACGCTGTGAAGTCACACGAGCCCGACGAGTAGCACAGTTGCTTTTTTCTTGTTCCTGAATTTTCACCAAGGCAAAAAAAAAAAAAATTGCGATTCTAGGGTATCTCGTTCACTTCCCTTTTCTTATTAGGATCCTAGCGAAATAACCTGCGACCTCTTTGCCGTCCGGATCGCGTAGAAAATATTTTTCGATTTCGAGATCATCATGCCGGATGTGTCACAGCATTCATAACTCGCAGAGTTCTCCGCCCGCCTATTAATAAACATCGGACTTATATTAATATCGCCGCGAATAAACAAGCAGTGTGTTTGCATGCCGAACGATGACGCAGTTACAATTACGGCCGATGCAGAGCCGGTAATGGATAGAGCGTGTACGGAATTAGCTTGCGCTCTTTCGGCCACTTCTGCTTCCGTGCATTCGGTACTTCGCCCCCGGTCTTCCACCGATGTTCGCTCGGTGGCCCTGCGGTTTATTAAAGTTCAAAGTTCCCCGCTCCATTCACGGTCGTATTAATTACAAGACAGTAGGAGCGAAACCCGCCGCCATAACCTTCGTTGAAGCTCGCCGTTGGCTTCCGCACCGTTGTCGATCCTGCACCCTCGCTCGCTCGGAAACCCGCGGGGAAAACCTCTGTATACAATTTCACAAGGAACTGTCCCAACGAAAATACACCAGACGAAAAGCTAACGCATTTTCCCGTGTCAATTACCGTTTACGGTTGCCATTCGTGCGTTTGACAAACGAACCTCCGGGCGCAGAACCGCTCGCTATTAGTCGTCGCGATGCGAACGTCTGCCGACGGTTCGCTCTTATCGTGACAAATTAATTTCGCGACGGTGAACCGCGGTCGGAGGATTCAGCCACAGGCGGGATTTTTAAAAAATTGTATTTGAGGAAAAATAAATAGTTTTTGGTTCGGCGGATTTATGAACGATCTTTCTTTACGACAGACTTGAGACAATAAGGAGTTGAAATTATTAATGTGACGGTTTAGTGGCTGAGTGGGTCACGACAAAATGTCGCGGAACCGCTCGCCATTAATTGTCACGACGGTAAAGTCCGCGAACGGTCGCTTTCATCGTGACAAATTCATTTCGTGACGGTGAACCGCACGCTGCGAGGACTCGGCCCGAGGCTGGATTTTAATTTTAAGGCACTCGAGGAAAAATAAATACATTTTGGATCGGTCGATTTATGAAGAATTTTTTTTATGTCGGATTCGAGATTATAACGAGTAAACATAATTAATGTGGCCGTTGATTATTTGATATAAAAATTATTAAGAATTATCGAACGGCTGAAGTTTTACTTACAACACAATTTTGCAGAACTCTTTTTTTTTATTGCGTTTTGTTTTGTTATCTAACAAGGCCTGAGGTCAAGAGCTGCTGGTTTGCATAGATTATAGTGGGCACCGGCAGTGTACCGAAGAAGTATCGGAGAGGATAGCCCAAGACCGGCGGATGTCTCGTAACTAGTGTGATTAATTAAACTCTTCTCCGTTCCGTCTCTCGCATTATTTTCTGCGCTTGCGGTACTTGATTGTATGCAATTAGATGGGACAGTTCGTATTGCGTAATTACAAATGCAATTGCTTCCCGTCCGTCGGGAGTAGCGAGGAGCAAGCTCGTAACGCGAGCCTTGGAGTGTTCATTGACAAGGTTTTTTTGAATTCGGAGTAAAAAAAAAAAAAAAATTACCTCGCAAATTCCCGCTCTTCTCCTTTTTTCATTTTTTATTATTTTCAGTTCAACGCGGAGTGCGTCGAGCGAGATCGAATAGAAACACATATATCGAGCACCAAAAGAACATCCGTAGAAATTTAATTTAAAAAAATATCACGCATGTATAAAATTAACGCTGGAATACAAACTTAAAATAATCATCTCTCGAACGATCCCGTTCGACGTGAATTCGCCGCTCGGGGCGTTTCTCCTTCCATCTCTGGCTTGGGAATTTAAACCAGGTCAAACTAGTCGCGAAGAATGCAAATTCGTGTTTGTTCCTTACCGCCGCGGCGCGAGAGTGGAAGGGAGACGGAGAAACCGGACGGCGAAACAGGAATAAAAGAAACGAGGTGAAATCTCGCGGGTGACCGAACTTGGTGAACAGTGGAAGAAAAATAAATAAAAAAACTAAGGAGACATTTTTTTTTTTAACATAAGGTAAACGTCCGAGCAACCGACCGTGTACCAGTAATCGACCAGTCAGCGGTAAAAGATCGATAAATAAGACTGAATGCTTTTCGGCGCTTAAGGATAGTCGAGCGTTACAAAGTCATCAAGAAAAATGTGCTGATTTTTTTTCAACGCATTGATATGAACGGTCTAAGTCTAACTGCAAAGTTTGAATGTGTTCGTCTTCACCGTTTCCGAGAATTTTTTTTTTAATTTGCTATAATCTCACATTGATTCTTATGACAGATTGAAAATAAGCGATGCATTTTAATGTTTCTAAGGAAGTTCGTGTGAAAACGTTGCAAGAAAATTATTGAAACTTGCAATTTATCGAAGTTGAGAATTTTGCCAGTCGATAATTGGGACATTTACCATTTACATTTAGTTCGAAGGTCTCTTTTTTTTAAATCTCGGTTGGGCGAAATGAGTGCCGGCTGTAGCTGGTCGGCCGTTCGCTCCCTAGTTTCCTTTCCTCTTTCGTTTTTTACCCTCCGATTTTCGACGTTGCCGGCCCGAAAGCGCCGCGGAGCAGAAGTCGAAGTAGTAACGGTCCGTGGAGGATCAGACACGCTCGGTGCCCGCGAGTTCCTGGGACGGAGGAGGGTGTCGAGCCTGCAGGAGACGACGACGGAAGGAGTGACTTTCGAGAGCGTTTCGCTCTCGAGTCCCCTGCGAAACGTCCCGCTGTCCAACTCTTTATCGCTATCCGCTCGGAGCGTTCGGCTCGTTGGATCGGATTACCGAAATTGCGAACTAATTCCGGCCGAGCGGAATAATTCTCTCCGTCGCATTAGCGCCGGTCCGGTCGCCCGGACGAATCGCAGCGTCGCCGGGCAGAGAGAAACAATCCGAAAGCACCGCGCGCGGAGGAGCCGAGAGACAGGAAAGATAAGATCCGTTTGCCGAGGAACGAGGGTATACTTAAGGTAATCCCGATGCCTTGACGAAAACTTGAGATCGGGCACAGTTGGGACGAGCCTCGGTCTCGTAATTCCTCGACTGCGGGAGCTTATGCATCGAGAGAAGAATAATCGCGACTTTGCGGTATTGCTGCCTCGTCACCCGGGTGGACGATAAGCGGATGCGAGAGCTCTTCTCCGTCCGGACGAGACAAACTATGCGTTTTTTTTTTTTTTTCATTACAGCCGGCAAGTTGTCATTGATCTGGTAATCGTTAACTGGGTGGGGTGAGGTGTTTGGACTTTGAGTTTTTGCATTTTTTCTTCTCCGAACCTCTTGCTGGGAAAAATATGAAAAAATTGTTGGATAGATTTGTCGGTCTGGTGGGCATGGCATAAAAATTTCGTAACGATTCGTCGAGTCGTTTACGAGTTGGAGACGATTTAAGAACTTTGTAGAATCCACTGTAATTTACAGGACTTAACGAGAGACGCGAGCTATTTTTTGTTTCTTTAAATCTTGAACTCTTTCAATATTTTTTTTCTCTGAAACCCTGACTGGAAAAAATATGAAAATAATTACGGACGAATGTGTCGGTCTGGTGAGCACGACATAAAAGTCTCGTAACGATTCGTCGAGCCTTTTACGAGATGGACTCAAATTAAGAACTCCGTAGAATCCACCGTAATTTACAGGACGGAACGATAGGATGCGAGATGTTTTTTTTGTCCGGCGATGTCCTCGAGATGAAATTTCCGCGAGACAATGTGCCACATTATCTCGATCTTTATGACTCCTTAGGTACACCGAGGACCCGAAGATCATTACAGTTTTTTAAATTTTTATCTTTAAACTTACCGCCGACGAGAACGCAAAGAACAACGTGCATCGGCGCGCGCGAACATCCTTAAGTTTTTCCACCACGTCCGTTATATCACGTTCTAACAACAGCAGCTTCCTTTTCGGTGACGTATTCTTCCGGTACTTTGATCGTTCCTCGTTAAGCCCGACGCTTTGCGTCTACGTTCCACATTTGCTTCGAACAATATTTTTGTTTGTTCCATTCGCGAGTATTTCTGACGGTTTTTTATTTTTATTTTTATTTTTCCTAAACTTCGTCGCAAGTGCGTCCATTCATCCGAGGCGTTCTATATTAGTCGCATCCCCTTGCCATCCTCCTCGCGCGCTCGCAAACTTTTCCAAACGTCGGAGTCAGCATCGGGCCGACTGTTCGCCCGGCCACTGGGACAAGGTAGCCGATAGCTTATTATTGTTTACGTAATGTTTGCGTAACGCCCACGCGTAGCTGTTAGATACGTACGTGACGGTCGCGCGGCTCTCTCCACCGCGCCGCAGCGAAGCCGCGACTCTCGCAGTCAGTTGCTTGCTGACATTTTAGTTTACGATAATAGGCGCGAATCAGGACGACCTGGCGCGACTCGCTTCGTGGGTTTCCCCGATAATTGTTTTTTTAAAAATTCTTTTCCCTGTTTTTTTTTTCGACCAATGGCAAATAACTGTAGATATATAGGTATATATAGGCAGCGAGAAATCGAACATTTGGAGACATAATGGATTCGAAGAATTGTCCGAGATCGGAGTCAGATATATTCGTTTATTTTTCTGAAGCCCGATGAGGAAAAAGTGAAAGTCATCGGTCCGAGGCATTCAGCGAACACCTTGATTAGTATCCATAAAATAATAATCATATATTTTTTTTGGTGCGGACGTGCGTTCGCTATTGGTATTGTGGAATATTTCTATGTAATTAGCCTCCGTGTCTGTGCGAGGTACAATCTCGCCCGGCGGCTGTTGCCGGTCGTCGAGCCGCCTTATCTCGGGAATTCCCCGGACTCGGTGGCAACCCGTACCAGACGGGGGACTCCTTTTTTTCCCTCCGTAACGGTACGTCGGTGGATGACGGCGATGATTCCTCTCTACATCCTCTCACGCCTACTTCTGCATATCAGCACTATACTCCGCCGGAATTCAATGAATTCATGAGTATTTGCAGCCCATCGAAAAATATTCGAATTTTTTCCCAAAACTCACTTTTGACATGACTGTACCGCTCCGACTACCTTAAACGTTAAATCTTAAGCACAGCCTTAAATCTCCATTACCTCAAGATCAGCAAGAACGTTGATAATTAAAAATAAAAAGCGAATGGCCGAGAGAACTTTACCGAGTAAAACAAAATTATTCGGGTCTACCAGACTGCCCGACGGATGCCCCGACGACTCGCATCTCGCCCAAAATTTCGAAGACCCTCGAAGCAAAAATGGCTCACCGTGTCCGTTACCGAGCGAGTCTCTTCAGCGCAGCCCTAAATCTCCCGGCACAATTACATCCGCGCCCCATATATATTAACATTTATCTCCCCTCGCTGCCTCCCGCTGTTTCATCTTCACGCCGGTGGGTACTTTATTCGAGCCATTTTCGTCGAGCACGATAACGCCGCGCAGCGTTTACCCCTTCGAGGATATTCCGGCTTAGCCGCCTTCCGTGATCCGGAAGTAATGACGCCGAGGACCAGCGGTGTTCCTTTCTCCTACCGGCATCGAGTGAATTCCCAGATTTCGGCGCCGGATGGTTTCTGGTCGCAGTCCCCTCGCGCGACTCTTACACCGGGCTTCTCCATCAGGTCCGCACCGGAAGCCGGAGGAGAGACCGCGGAGTTTCCCCGTGAATAATCGGCGAGCAGCCGTCCCGACGGCATTGTGCGCCGTTACATAGCTCGCCGCGGCGTCGTTCTCCTCCTCGGCTGTAAGAGAGACCCGGAGAACACACACCGAGAGGTTCGCCGGTACGCGCCGCGGCGCTCCAGCGCCGCGGAGTGGCTCAAGGCAAAGCGTGATTTAACGCCGCCGACGCGTCGTTCAGGAATTATTAACGATGCTCCGTTCGTTCTCGGCAAGACGTTTGCTCGGGACACTCGTGGCTCCCGGTCGGAGCGAGGGAGAAAGATCGAAAGACGGGGAGGATCGAGGGAAGGATAACGTTGTACGTATGCGAGCGTTATCGTGCGCACGCGCGAGCCTGTGTGCGCGCGTGGACGACGAATAGGAGACGAGTGGAAGACCTCGAACGTTCGCGAACGCCGCGATAAATCGATGTTAACTGGCGTTAACGCGCGAACGCCGATTACGCGTTTGCGTTTCGTTAGGACGGTGGGAGGAAAAAAAAATACAGAAAAAAAATATCGTGACGCGAATGGGACGTTTATTGTGCGAATTTTGCGGGCATCGTAATTTTAGGGAGTTACGGAAAGTTCGTACGACGTCGATGAGTAGTGGCGCGACACCGGGCCGGTATTGGCAGAGCGTCGGCCCGTGTTCGCCGGATGCTGGCCAGTACCGATCCTGTGCGTCATTCCCGCGAAAGACACTTTTGTGATGCAGGGAAAAATTGAATTCAACTATTTTTAAAAAATTGTGTTTGATTTCAGGAAGTAACTCGGTGTATTATGAATGTACCGTCGACTCATTACACACGACAGATTTCGCAATTGTCTCGCTGCAAAAATTTTTTTCTTCGTTTATTTTACAGTTTTTTTCTTGCCTCAAAGTGAATTTCCACTGTAAGGCAGCCAAGTCTCGTCGGAGTTTCCACTACAGAGACAATTTCTGTATGTTCCATTCAATCTTACGAAAAATCGATTTCCCCCAGAGATTTTCATCTTGGAACGAACCACCCGAGCACAATGCACCGCGAACGAGGATAATTATTCTTTCGATTCAGAGCTCCGCCGAGCTTGTACATTGCTCTATAAATTCGAACCTCGATGCATTGTGCGTTTCACCCGCCTTTTTATTTGGTTTCACCGACCGGCGCCCCTTTTGTAGTTTTAATTTGATTCGAAGAGCGTGATTTCGCCGAGAGAATTTTTCTGCCAATGGACATTAATTATATACGATTGATTCTTCGATAATATAAAATTCACCCGAGCGTTATTTCGAAACCATGAAAATTCTTTTGTGTTTTATTTTTCTTTTTTTTTTATGTCTGATTCAACGATTCAATTTCGTTGAGAGGATTCCTTCCCGTTGACGGTGACGAGCTCGATACATTTATCAATAATTATGGTTCAAGGAAGGAATGATTCTACGATACTATAAAATGCACACGGGCGCAATTTAAAGACCACGAAACTTCTTTTGTATTTTATTTTTTTACATCTGATTCAACGATTCAATTTCATTGAGAGGATTTATTCCCATTGACGGCGACAGCTCGATAGATTTATCGATAATCATGGTTCAAGGGAGAAATAATACACGTGCATTTTGTACCGATTGATGTATTCGTAACCGGTGTAATTCATTCCGACCGTAGATTTGGCTTTTATGTAGTTGCGTACAAAAAAAAAAAAAATTAAAGCCGCTAAATTCCCTGTTAACTCGGTAGCATTATTACCTCGTCTCGCTGGCGGTACTGAGCACACGGATTCGTGTAATAATTCGGTAAGGCGATTACGAATGGCCATCGAATCAACGCTGCGGCTAGCAAAACGGGGGAGCAATGTTATTTCTCAGTAAGCTCGAAATACTACAGCCGATATTCTGTCGATTTAATTAATAATCATCCACTCGATAATTATCAATTGTTCCCGGTAATGCGCAATTTACACGATTCTTAGAATATTTGACACCAATTCCTTTAATAATCGATCGTTTCCGTTATTGCAAAATCGATCTATCGAGATATTGGAAATTTGATTGTCGAGCGAGCATGAATGATTCCGTCGATTCGAGCCGTCAAGATTTTGAAAGCGATCAAGATTGTGGGACGACCGAAATCCGGCACGTATCTGATATCGTGTTAACGAACCCTCTCGTCATTGATTCGAAGATCGATAATAAGCGGTAAAGAATGTGTCTCGACCTCATTTCTTTATTTAAAAAAAAATATATATATATATATGAGGCATTCCATCCCGTTTCCAGATGTATATATATATGGGTCAAAAATTCGACGCACAAAAAAATATTTGTATTTTCACCACAATTCATGATTATTTACAAAGGGTTTTTGTAATTTTTTCAGAATGTTCAGATCGTTTTTTTTTTGGGATATCGAACAATTGAATTTTTTTAAAAAACCCCTGCATCTTAAGAACTGTTACTCGTACAAAAAAATGTTTAAGTCATAAAAGTTGCAGTTTCAAATGAACTTTTGATAACAAAATTTTGTAGATTTTTAAAATCCAATAAAGGTCCATTTCTATGGAAAATAGGCTACAATATTTTTACCTATCAATACCTCATGTTTGATTTTTCTTAAAAAAATACAGAATATACTTTCAAGTGTGTAGAGTGACCCCATATTTTTTGTTGATAGTTGAGGCCCGTTTGATATCGAGTTTTCATAAATCATATTAATATTCATATAAATATATTTTTTATTCCATCGATATCGTGTTTTTTCTTTATCGTGCCACGATCTAATATTATCGTCGATTTGTTTTGTGTCAACAGGCGGAAGATCTGCTCGACGACATCCTGTCGTTCGAGGCTGGATCGCTGGGAGACGGTCTCAAGGAGGGACACGGCGGAAGCCTCAGCAGCCTTCCGGATCTACAGATCAAACCGGAACCCCTTCTGCTCACCGACGCCGAGATTCACGCGCTGGCGAAGGATCGGCAGAAGAAGGATAATCACAATATGAGTGAGTTCAAAATGCACAGTCACAAAATATTATGGAAAAAGTATTCGAAAATTGCTTCAACAATTAAATCGAATTGCTCTCACACATACAAGAAAAACAGAAAAATAAATGAAAATAAAATTGAACCGAAATTTCGACGGTCAGTAGGGAAAAGCGGAGCGAAACTCGATCGGAAGGACAATCACAATATGAGTGAGTTCAAAATTTGTAATAAGAATATTATGGAAAAAGTACCAAAAAAATTGCTTCAATGGAAATTCTTCATAAAATATTAAATAAATGAAACAAAATTAACTTAAAGTTAAGTTAAAAAAATATTTTACGGAAACTCTGAGAATCCTGAATACCAAACCTTTCAACAAAGTTCTACCGGTCGAAGATATGCTCACACACCCACAAGAAAAAGAGAAGAAGATAGAAGAAAAAAAAAAAAGAAAATGAACCGAAATTTCGACGGTCAGTAGGGAACGGGTAGCTGAGCCCGACGCGTTCTCGCGCGGCGTGAAAACTCGTTGTTGAGAAAGTGAGCCAAAGAAGAATCCGAGAATGAAGGAAACGAAACGAGGCGTCTAGCGACAAAATAAAATTGTAATTTCGTCGAGCCATCTGCTAGATTCTCGGTGCGGGAGGGGAGTGTCTATGCGAACAGCGGCGAGCGCACACGTATGCACTGCGGCTTTACGGGAGCAGGCAATCTTCGTTTCCAGCTCACGGTCGCTGTTTATTGGCCAGTGGTTATTGGGATTCCTCAAAACCTTCGATACGTACGCCGGCTCTCTCGGTTCCGCAGTTTCTTCTTGCTCTCGGTCCGGTCGGACGACGTGCACGGTCTCTCTCTTCCTCGTCGGGAGGGGGGGGGGGGGGATAAAAAAATAACAACGATCTTTCACAGTGGAAGACGAACGGAGAAGGAAAGAGAACGACTCTCGATCACGTCCCTCACACGTGACCCACGATCGTACGTGAGATGATTTTTTAGACATTTTTTTTTTTAGCGCGAGTCTAACTTCACAATAATATCGAAAGAGGGGCGCGCGACTCTCTTGGACTGTGTGGACTTTCCCTTTGCTATCTTGGGGGAAAAATAAATATATATGTATATCTCGTTGCAATTTCTTTTTTCCAACGAAAAATTGACGATTCAATCGTCCGTTCTTATGTTTAGATGTCAACTTTAACACAACTAGGCAAACAATTATTTTTTTATATCCAAGATTACCCTTTCGTTCTTAATATATATATATACATTTTTTCGAGGTAATAGTTACTGTGAATAGAAAAAAATGAAAGAAGAAAGAAACGAGTCGTCGCAGGATATTCCGCGAGCGGGACATCGAAAGTTGAGGATGGCTTGGAAGGGTTATTCCGTCGGAGCGGAAAATTTCTTCGTCTTCGATTTATCGAAGAGCCGCACTCGAGACTTTTCCCTGTGTATACAGGGTTAAAAAAGCGGGGTGAGGAGGGGAGTGGGTGAAAGAGAGTGAGGAGTCTCCCTCTCGGAGTACAACATTCTCTGGCGAGCAACAGCAGCGGTGAATCGAAACCGTTCGCGTCTTCCGAATTAACTGGTGCAATCTAATCAGCTGGATCGGAACAAGTTTTCCTTTTCCCCACGACGACGTCGACGGAAAGGACGATGGAGCAGAGTGAGGAGGAGAACGGAGCGGAGAGAAACTTGGGACCTCGGCGAGGAGTTCTCCGGAACAACTTTTCCGTCCTCGCGCCGCGTGTTCAACTCCCGTCCCGTGATTCGACGAGACTTCGCGCAGAGCATTTTATCTCGGACCTATATATGGTAAAAACGGGGCAATCGGTTGCATCCGTAACTATCGCCGAATCGCTTAGATTCCAGTTGCCCTTCTTGCCTTCCCAGCCCGGAATTTCCGTTTTAGTTCAGAAAAATATTCCGATGGCTGAAGGATTTAGGTCGATGGCCGATTGGCAATATATATATCTCAAAAACAAATATATGTATACATATATATATATATATGTATACATATATTTGTTTTTGAGCCAATCTGCGTTATGCTATGTTCAAAAAATTGTTCCAACTGGCATATTGTCGATAAATCCACTATTGCTACTATATTCCGTTTCACCGAATTAATGACAAAAAATTTTGGAAAACCTTCGGAAAGGATTGTAACGGAGGAGGTCAATTTTGTAAACAAAAACAAAAAATAACAAAAACGAAAATTGAAGAATTTCTAAATTGAATTGGATTTTTAGTGCTCCAGTTTGCGAAGAAAAATATTACAAATGTTATCTCACCAAACCGTTAAGATTGCGCAACCGCTTCAAATTGACTCAGCACACTCATTTTCTTCTCGAAAAAATAAAATAATAAATACAAACTAGTTGCGACGATTAAAAAAATGTAAGAAGTAAGACACGTCTCTGACGATAATTGCGTTAGACGCAATTGTCGTGGTGGTTGTTCTCGAGCGTTATCATCATCGCCATAGCCTTCTCTTTCAGCTCGGCTACTCCGAGTTCCCTTGTGCTGGATATTATTGAGCCCGTTAATATCGTCGTTAATCAAGTTCCGAGGACGCTAATCTGTCGACGAGCGTCGTAATCCACAAACGTGGGTATTCGCTTCTCGGTTCCGGTTTTGCACATACTCTCCCCTCCACATTCGTATCGACGGCCGGGAATCAGAAGGGCGTAACCGGCATGCTTTTATCCACTCGCTACGCCCTTCTGCTTCCAGGCTATCGATACATAGATAAATCCGTCTCCCTCGCTCTATCGTAGGCTTCGAAGCGTGCCCGCTAATTCCCCCGGTCTGCTCGTTCATGTACTTTTGTATATACCTGTATATACGTCTATCCTATGCATATATCTTGCTCCCGGTTAACGAGAGAATGCTTCTCCGCTCTCCTGCGTCCCTCGGCCGAATACCCATCGATCGTCGGGCTGAGCAATTGTTTTAAATCCCAGTGGCGGACGCGCTTGCTGAGCACGTTGTCGCGCTTTCCTATTCCACTCGTGGCCTTTGCTCGTACCGCAATTAACGGTTCATACCGTCAACTATACCGTAATGCAACAATTCCAATGGCGTTCGAATATCGCGCGGTTAAAAATATTTTTAAATATTTGAAAATATTTTTTAAATTTTACACTTAACGTGACGTCGTAACGGGAATGCGTCACCGCCGTTTTGAAAATTTCATTTTTCTATAGGAAGTGACATCTTACGGGAAATACGTCACTTCTGTTTTGAAATTTTAATTTTTCTAATAGAAGAATTGCAAAATGCTTCGAATAACGCCGGTTTCGTCGACGACGATTCCGAAAGCGAATTATAACGGGGGATTTATCACGTGTCTCTTGTACACACGTGCATAAATTTCCGTGTAAACACAATATCGGATAGCTGATATTCTCGGAAATATATACAGATCGATCAGGAATGAATATTAATATTAATGTCAGCGATAAATAAAGCGTCCTTGGAATTCAATAAAGTTCGCATTGCAACGCCTTGAACGCGAGAAATCATTATTATTATTTTTGTTAATACCGTGCGTCTGCGAGAATTCGGCGAAGTGACGAATTGGATGACAAACAGGAATTCGCGCGTGGAGAACTTGACGCGCAGACTTTTGGTGAACGATTTGGGAGTAATAAAAATAAAATGTTTCATCAGTCTTTTTTTTTTTAATTTTGTATGTAACGCTTCGATGTCGAAACAGTTGTACAACCTTGTACCCGAATTTTCGTAAATTTAGTTCTCGTGTCTCTGAATGTTAAAAGCTTATTTCAAGATCGAGCAAAGCCCTCCCGGCACACGTGCCCTTGTGCCTCTCTCGTGGCACGTTTGCCTCGCGTGCTTGCCACTGATAACGACCGAGCAGGTATCTGACAAATGGGCCAATTCCCTCTCTAGCCAGCTTCACTCGAAGCGAAACTCAACTCCACCGAAAATCGTAATTGCACGGCAGTCGTACTTTTTTTTTTTTACGCCGCAAAATAACTATCTTTAACGAATATCTCATACTTCATTTATTATCTCCTTAAGGAAGTACGGACGTGAGGCTAAATTGGTACTTACCGGTCCACAGAGCCCAGAATGTTGTATATAATAAAAATAATAATAACAATAATAACAACAATAATAATACAATGTAATTATTTTTACTATTAAAGTATTATTATTAAATAATAATAATCATCTACATAATAATAAAGTTCATGTCGATTGGACCCTCACAAATACTTACACTGACACTGACAGACACTCACAGACACTCACACAGTTACGACCGCGCGATGCGCGCGAGCCAAAATAACCGCTAGTAGACATAACTTGTACGAATTATTGCCAGAGACCCGATAATGTAATCGCAATTTGATTGGTTTTTGATCGCAGCTCAGCAGTTAGATTAATACGCGCTTTACAAGGTGCATACACTATACAGCGTATCTATAATAACGATACATAGTAGTCGTACACGTTGAATGTAGGAAATGTACGAAAATGTCTCGCATGATTGATGATCCCAATTTCCGTTTTACAGTCGAGCGAAGGCGAAGATTCAACATAAACGACAGAATCAAGGAGCTGGGGACACTGCTGCCCAAGACCAATGATCCGTGAGTATTCGAACTTTATTTATCTTCATACTCTCCCACAATTTTCTTTTTATTTTTCGAAGATTTCTCTTAAGGCCGTCTTTTCGTTATGCCTGACGCCGCCTAAGTTTGTGAGACGAATAAGAGAGAATCACAAACACTTCCCGATCGGATGAAAATCTATAAAAAATCAAGCATATGGAAGGTGCTGAAAAGATTGTTTGTGCAAATAATGATTTCAAAATGTTATCAACAAATGACTGAAATAAAACATTATGAAATAAACTACCCGGCAACCTAATTTTTGTTTCTCATGAGAATGATTTGTTACACTTTTTGAATAGGCATGCATTTTTTTCAGGATTTCATGTAATGTCTGAAAACTGCGTTTTGTTTATGTTAAAATCTGTTTAAAATCACAATTTTCATACAGTACATAAAAAAAAATCCGAAAAAAATTCACACGTATTCAGAAAAATTGACGAATCATTTTGTTGCACAATTTTTATTTTTCACTATTCTGTAAATAAAAATAACGAATTATGATCACGCAAAAACAATCTTCTCAGCTCCTTCCATATTCGAATAAAAATTCCATCGAGAAGTGTTTGCAGGCTCTCTCATTCCCCCCACAACGAAGGGACTGCCTTAAATAAATTTCCACGTTCTTCTCAGGCTCGAAGAATCCCATCAATCCTTCTCTCACCGTTTCCCAAGATTGCCCGAAATCCCGTGGCCCGTTTAATTGACGAACTGCGTCCGAGAGGAAGGCGCGAAGATGCGTCGAGAAAAATCGCGTGTAGCCTCGCCGACTGGGGTGCGCGATCGTGTCGGAGGGTGAGAAAGCCGGAGGGTCGCAGGTATCGCCCGTTTTACTAACGAGCCGCGCGCCACCCGCACATTAGATCGGAGTGGATGCGCTCGAAGCCGGACGCGAGAGTTCTCTTCTCGGCGAGCGACGAGGAAAGGACGTCGTCGTCGGGCATCGGCGCTGGTCCGGGTCGCTCTCGGCCCTCTCGCCGATCGACCATTTATCAATCTGCGTAGCCATCCATTAGTCAGTGTCGCGGCCCGGAGGCTCAAAAACCGTTTCACCGTACGTCCCACTCGTCGCCGCCGCTGTCCTCCTCTTCCGCTTCCTCTTCCACTGGATGATATTCGTAACGGCAGTCCGGTTTCATCGCATCCCCCGCTGCATGACCTCTCACCACCCTCGGCCGGAGACACGTATAGCTCTTTGTGTATCCAGAGGCCAGAGGGGAAACCCCGAAGGAAGGATATGGATCGATCTCGTCGTTAGACCTTCGACACTGACGGCGTCGCGACACCGGCACTTGACACCGGGGTAACTTTTTTTTTTTTTTTTTTTTTGTCGGTGGAGCATCTCCAACCCAGTACGACCGATGATGTTTCGTAAAAATCAGGCATGGACCGCTGAAGTGCGACACACGCGGAGAGGGTCGAGGGAAATCGTTTGTGTGGGCGGGGTAGACTGTAACAAAAATTTGTTTCAAAATTAATGAAGAGTGTTGGAAGTTTTTTTACATAAACCGTTTCTGAAATTTCAAACACATGGGCGTTGCAATTTTATAGTAAAGTTTGTATTTTTTTTATAAACATTTTTGTAAGTTTGAAGCAAAAGATTTGTAATTTTAATATCTGGTATTTTTATTTTACAAGCAATGTACATTAACGTTTAATTGATATGAGTAATGTTAGCAAGTTCCAAGTTACAGTACATTAAATATACAATTCATTTTTACGGCGTAAATTTCGTAGCGAGGGACAGAAAAGCATCGTGCAAATTACACCAAATTCTATCGGTCGGACGGATTTCTATTTTTTAGCATTTTTCCTTAATATTTTCACTGTTTGTCTGCACTCGCTTTGAGTACCTCGATCGACTACAGTGCTCAAAGACGTTTCTCGTTCGGTGTAATTATAATTATCCATTTCATACATTTTTTTTATTTAACATTTTTTTATTTTTTTATTATGCAACTTCATTCGCGTACACGTGTGCAGTGGCAGGAGAGAGGTAAGCACTGGCGATACGAGGCTGTTATGCCTCCGAGCTCCGGTGTTGCAACGTGAATTCCGTATGCTCGGCATATGTGGGTATAATACGAGCGCGCGTGGAGCGTTTCAGTTCGAGACAGCGAACAATATTAAAGCAACTGCTGCAAGTTCGCCGCGCGTTGCCAGGAGCTCCAGGGCGGCGATGATAAAGCCCTAGTGGATGCCTCCGAAGAGCCATTCAAAACGCTCCGCAGATACAACAGCAGAGCAATATCAACAGCCACGGAGATTCACTCTACCGCAGTTCTTCCTTCCTTCCTTCCTTTCTTCTTTATTCTCGGGAGGAAGAAGAGGAATCCGGCGACGGGAGACAAGCCCACCTTTCCCGAGAGTCTTTTTCGCCTCTACCCGCCTCACCAGGTAGACGTGCGATGCAATCACCGTTCACTACCTTTTATAATCTCGTACCGTATTTTTCTTCCCGGGAACGTTGCCTCGGATAACGACGAAACGAGATAAACCCCCGGAACTAAAGCTTGCAAGCTGTTTTAGATAATGAAATTTCAACAAAAAATAAAAATAAAAATAATGCGATACAAAAATTTAAGCGTTGCTATCGTCAGCTTTGAAGAATCTGTCGGTTAGACGTCGGTTAGACGCGTATCGTACCAAATTTTTCTTCCCGAGGTGTGACAATGGGGGTTTTTTATGCGCGAAGCTGGCGCAAAACAACAGTTTTCCCATCCAGTGAAATAATAGTAATTTAATATATTAGTGCGATAACATTTTTTTCGCACGCAGTTTTCCGTACGCGACGCGTGCGTAACACACTATTTTTGCACCGAGTGAAGTAAAGTACTATTATTATACTCGGTGCGAAAATTGCAGTTTAACGCACGCTTCACGTGCGCGAAATCCCAATTTTCACACCTTGTTGAAGTGAAATTTTGTGCGAAAAACATTTTCTGAACTCGTATAATTGCAGCACGCCCCTTCGGCTCGTGCTGCGAAGTCACAACCGTCAGAAAAAGTTTTATCACACTAGTATCGTAAACTACTGTACCCGAGATATTCTCATGAAAAATAACATCGTAATTTCTTCGATGTTTGCGGCCTCGTGTTACACCCTTAAGGACATCATCGAGCCCTTTGCTATCACGTTTCGACACTTAGTGAAACAAAAAAGGGAGCGAGGATCGCCTCGCACTGACGGTGAAGGACAGTGGGAAGAGGATTTATATCGCTAGGCTTTATCGCCGAGTCCTTTTCGTGATAGGGGCCCGTCCGCCCGCTTCTTCTCTAATGCCCGGACAGAAAGGGTGCGAGGGTCGAGATGACGGATGCTCCTTGTAATACGCTTTCCATTCTTTGGCCAGCCGAAAGAAAAAAAAAAAAAGAAAAAACATTCGCGACAAATCTCATCCATCTCCTTTCGCCGAGAGAACGATTCTCTGACCGGCCGATGAAAATATCACCCGTAACTCGCTATCATTCGTCTCACTTCGATAAAATGATTAAACCCCGAAAAATCCATATCTAAATGCAAGATGAAAAATTGACGATCGCCCGTAAAAAATTCCAAGCTATTTTCTCTTCTTTTCTTCGATCTTCGCTATTTTATTCTAACGATACTTCTAATTTATTTTTCGCGTGGTTGCTTTGCTTGCAGATATTACGAGATCGTGAGAGACGTCAGACCGAACAAGGGTACGATACTAAAATCCTCCGTGGAGTACATAAAGCTTCTGAAGAACGAGTTAACGCGGATGAAGCAGAGCGAGTCGAGGCACAAACACTTGGAGCATCAGAATCGAAGATTGCTGCTTCGCGTTCAGGAGCTCGAGCTACAGGCGAAAGCTCACGGGCTTCCGGTCACGGATTTCAATTGGGCCTCGACGTCCGTTGGTGTAGTTAACTCTTTCGGTCGGAGCAAACACGATCGGCGGAAAATGAACGTGAGTTCGATTCTTCCACAAAATTTTTTCCTGCATCCTCTCTCGTTCATCGTGAAACCCATGCTGTGAGCCAATCGACTCGGATCGGACTCACCTAAATTACGCCTCTTAATTCGCAATCCGAGGATCGAAACTCGAGAACGAAATGGAAGCTTCGTTTGAAGAAAAATCTTCTATATATTTTGGAAAGTTCTGTTGTTCGTCTGTCTGTCTGCCTGTTCATTCACTTTCAGTCCGATCTCATTTTCCGACCGGAAGTGACGCCACTTCCGGTTTGAAAATCTCATTTTTCGACCGGAAGAAACGTCATACGGGAAATATGTCACATCCGGTTTGAAAATCACATTTTTCGACCGGAAGTTACGTCATACGGGAAATATGTCACTTTCGGACGAAAAATAAGACTTTTAAATTCGAAATGTCGAATTTCTGGTATGACGTCACTTCCGGCGAAAAAATTAGATTCTCAAACCGGAACATATTTGGGGTTTCTAAACTCCTTAGTCCATAAGGAGGGCGCGAAGCACTCGAGTCCCAACTATCCGGTAATAAATAAATAAAAATGAAACTTCTAACAAAAAACGTCGAGAAAAACAAGGCGTTCTGTATCGGAGCCCTTTGTATACAAAGTGCGGCACGAGGAGGACTCCTTTTGTAATAAACTTCCCTGTTTTCTGTCAACCTCGAAGTCGAGGTCGTAACGTTGAAATTATCGTCGCAGATAAAACTCCCTCCGGTCTTACACTCCTCGGAATCTTCAACTCGCCCTTTCTTTCCGGCGATTACAGTAAATTTTAACAAAGATACAAGGAGCCGCGTGTCTCCTCGACGTCCGCGAGGAGCAAAACGCTGCGCTGCAGACTTCACAGCGGAGGTGCAGTTTTTTTTCGGGCTGGCGACAAGGAGACGTCAGGTCTTCCGTATGCGACTGGAATGAAACCTTTCCTTCCGAAACAGCTTTTTAATTTAACATATTCTTCCTTGTGATTTCGCAATTCCGGTATAAAGTTTATCGTCGCTAATGCGCAAGGATTCCTCGAGAGATTCAAACATCTTTCGTATTGTTGAAACGGTATTTCCGGTGTGGAACAGTGGCTTCTTTGAATTTCCGGCTCCGAACGTCTCCACAGACGTCGCTGAAACTCGAATCCCGTGTCATTCGAAGACTACGTGTAGCTCTGCCGTTTCAAGAAAGTTTAGCCGCGTTTTACTGAGATTGGAAGACATCGAAACTTCTTAGCTCGTTCTTGTCCTTCGAAAAGACTTCGGATCTTCCCATCGTATCTCCGTCGTTTCTATTCTCCTCGCATTCTCTTCGATAAGTTCTTTCGGTGATTTTTTTCAATTTTTTTTTTCATCCTCCGAACTTTTTTTTTCATCCTCTCCGACATTTTTTTTACTTCTTTAAAATGACCACATATCTTGCGTCGTAAGATCGTCATATTCATCAATGACCATAACCGCCCCTGGAGTAATAGGGCTTCCAGAGGAAGTAATGAGCCCTATTATGCCCTAAACAATATTGAGCCCTATTACTCCCTAAACAGTATTGAGCCCTATTACTCCCTAAACAGTATTGACCCCTATTACTCTCTAAGCAGTAATGAGCCCTATTAACTCTTTGAGCAGAAATGAGCCCTATTACACCCTAAACAGTATTGAGCCCTATTACTCCCTAAGCAGTAATGAGCCCTATTAACTCTCTAAACAGTAATAGACAATTTTCCACCCGTGTTGTACGCAAAGAATGTCGTTATTTTAACAAAGTTGAAAAAAAAAACTTTTTATTTTTCGCGTCGACTTTTATTTTTCAAACGAAAATTCATCCAATTTCATCGCCATCGGAGATAGCACGTCTCCGACAGCGCATCGCCCCGGTAATAGAATGCCAACACCTCCACTCCTTCGCGAGCCCGTTGGTGAATAGACCTTTTGATTCCTGGCCTGTTTCAGCAGATGCCGGACGTGGTAACGGAGGAAGCGTCTGCGCTGAGTATGGCGCAATTCGAGGATCTGATGGAGGACGACGCGGGCGGTCCCGTTCACGGCGGAGATCCCATGCTGTCGTCTCCACACCTTCCGCCGTTGAGTCCGCCAGCTCCGGCCTGTCATCATCCCCTACCAGACGAGGACACCCTCGGCAGCCTCGCCCCCACAACCTCCAATTCCTCAACCTCCGACATGGACATAGTCGCGTAGCCACGAGCGTCCCCTTCTTTTTTTCAAACGTAAACAAAACAAACAAACAAAAAAAAAGGAGGAGACCTTCGACGCGAGAAAAATTCTTCATGGACAAGTCAGAAAGTCCAAAGTTCAAACGCCATCGGTAACAAAAAAAAAAAAACTGGCAATTCAAGGACGAACCTCGATGCCGTTCGCCGGGGAAAAATTCACGTTTCTCAATCGACGATTTCTATAGTCATTTTTATAAATAACAAAAGAATCCAGCGCCTTTCGCGTCAGCTTTGAGGATGCCCATTGATCGTACGACGTGCGAAAAGTCCCCGATCGGTGGCCCTCGACACGCCAACGACTTCTCCCGGTTTGCCGGAGATGGAGAGGATACCGAGGCTTTCAACACGTTGACTTCCGTTCGGACGCAGCCTCCCCGGGCGAGAGGATCCTCCCCCTCCCCCTCCCTCTCTGTCGGGCTGGATGGCACCGAGACACAGTACGGTGCTTGCGGAGAATTGGGAAGAGAGCGCGGAAAATATCGGACATCGAGAGATCCTCGAGAAAGAAGCTCGTCCCGCTCGTTCGGAGCCCGCTGTGTACACCACAGATGACCGAGTAGAGACCGCGGGGTCGTCCGTCCTGTACATCCGGTGATTGGACTCCTCGGCCGGATCGAAAACTCTCCAACGAGAATCCTTCGACTTCTCTCCGCTTCGATGTCATTTTTCCTTTTTTTTTTTTTTTTGCTTTCTCCCATTGAGTTCCAACAACACTCGAGCTCCGGTCGTGTGCTCAGCTTCGAGGAGACTGCAGATAAACAAGAATAGCGGACGGAACAATCTTGACATATCTCTCGTCGGGAGAACTCATCGGGATACTCGTATGGAGAAATTCTTCGCGCGATCTCCTCGGCGCTGATGACTCGGCAATTTGTCGGAGGCTCGACGGGGGAGGAAAAAATTGAATCGAACGAAAGACACTGTGAACCGTGAAATACGCGCTGGTCGTGTTAATAATTTTGATACAGAAGAATTTATTGTACGTACGACGATTACAACGATTGTAAATATTCGCGTGCGAATTTTGTAGAGAATAATATAAAGAAGGCGCCGCGAGAATCGGGGAAGTTTGTAAGCGTAGGGAGATTTAAAAAAACTTATAAATGATCCGGTAATTTCGCAGAGGTACCTCAGAGTGTTGTTTCCTTGATAGCGGAGAAGAAATGATTTATTACGATAATCGTTATCATTGTTTTCAGCCGAAAGAAGACACGACGTCTATCTTAGGCGAAAAGTTCGCCTTAATTTAAGGTTCGACTGTTAATTCATTGACGAACTTGGCGCTTATTTTATTTTTTATTTCCGCGAGGGATGACGAAAGGCGAGCCTGTCTGGAATTTGTCGACTTCTCACCGCTCGGTTCTCGATGGGGCGGGTAAATTGAACCTCTCGAATTGAAATTCAGCGATTTGGAACGATCTCGTGTTACGTTTCGATGTAAATATGATGTAAGCGGTTCGTACACGGGATTCGCGCTTCCTATTTTTCTACGGCCTGCCGGATAACACGATCGTCTGACGGACTCGTCCATTCCGCGGGAGCACAAATTTTCGGTCCGGCAGTAAAAGGGCAAGAAGCGCGCGTCGCTTTCTCCGACGTGACATTGTCCCCGTCTGTGTACTCGCGTCCTCCGTAGATCTGTACGTATGTATTTAACAGTGTAAAACTACGGTATGCGGGGCACACGCTGCGAAGAGGGACGGGGAATCTGCCCCTCCCGTCACCGGATATATACGGCTCGCAATAAATTCAACGTATTTCGAAAGTAGTAAATGTTATTGCGGGTGGATTTACGCTCGGCGGAGGAAATTTCTCGGGTGAACTGGCGGAGAGGAGATCCGGTGGGATATTCCGGGCATGGACGAAACTCCGATGTGTGAATGCCGGGTGAAGACTGTATGCCGCATACGGAACACGGTAGTAAATTGTACACGGAAAACAGAGCTTACAGACCGCAGTTTGCAGCTTTTCGCGGCGTACGACGAGCCGGCGCTCGCTCAATTTGTCTTCGAGAACGCCGCACGGAAATTATAAGGAGAACGAAAAAATTGCTCGCTATTAAACATATAATTATAATTAAAATTGTTTAGAACAAATTTGTTTAGCGGTTGCTTTGTTGGCAAAAATTAGTATTTTTTTTGCGGTCGTAGTTTACGTTGCGGATCCGAGCGATTCATTCCTGAACAAAACCGAACTTGCGGACCGCAGTTTGCAGCTTTTCGCGGCGTACGACGAGCCAGCGCTCGCTCAATTCGTCTTCGAGAACGCCGCACGGAAATTATGAGGAGAACAAAAAAAATTGCTCGGCATCAAGCAAATAATTATAATTAAAATTGTTTAGAACAAATTTGTTTACTTTTCGCTATATTGGGAGAACGGTTTTTTTTTTTCGATCGTAGTTGTTTTGTTCGATCGTAGTTCGTGCGTAGTTCACGTTGAATATTTGAGCAATTGACTGGTCAATAAAACAGGGCGTACGGACCGCAGTTTGCAGCTTTTCACAGTGTACAACGAACCAGCGCTCGCTCAGTTTCTCTCCGAGAACGCCGCACTGAAATTAGAAAAAAACATAATTGCTCGAGTTCAAACAAATAATTATAATTAAAATTGTTTATAACAATTTTTTTCATTATTCGCTATATTGAGAAAAACGAGTATTTTTTACAAATGATCTCACTGAGGAGATTGAAAAACGTTCGATCGTAGTTCGTGCGTAGTTCGCGTTGGAGATCCGAGCGATTGACTCGTCAATAAAACAGAGGCGTGTTGCCAGTGTACGGAGTATACGACGGGGGATCCGCGGGGCGGAGAGGCTAGAGGAGATCGGTTGGGGGGCCCTCGACCGTAATTTAAATTAATAATTCACACGCGTGCCTTCGATATACCGCTGAGTCGGGGCGGCGACTCGCGAACGAGGTCGATTACGCGTTTCCATGCCGAAAGCGTCACGAACGTGTATCTCACGCTGTTTTTCTTCTTCTTTTGGAGCGAGGGAGCTCCACTGCGCTCTTCTTTATTTTCCTACAACTCGCTACCAACAGTCGAAGCCAAACGCGAGAGTCACATGCCACACGCGCCGAGCACGATACACCCAGAAAAAGAATTTATTTGACGAGCATCCACAAATAAATATTTTTATTGATTTAAATAAATATCTATTTAAATCAAATAAATATTTATTTAAATCAAATAAATATTTATTTAAATCAAATAAATATTTATTTAAATCAAATAAATATTTATTTAAATCAAATAAATATTTATTTAAATCAAATAAATGTTTATTTAAATCAAATAAATATTCATTTAAATCAAATAAACATTTATTTAAACTGAACGAATTTTTATTTGCGGGCGGTCCGTCAAATAAATTATTTTTCTGGGTGTACTCCAATTTGGACGACTCGTCGGATAGACCGAACAATTATCTGTACTCTTTTGTAAACTTCCGTATTAAATGCGGACTCTTATCCGAACTGCCAATCAAAGTACGTACATACATCTGAAATCGCATAAATTATCATATTTTTGCTACTAATATTTGAACAAAAAATGAACTAAGATTCAATGGGTAATTTATAACTTAGAAACAAAAAATCGACCGAATATTCAGCGTTGAAATTGTCTCAAGTTTTGTTGCTGCGAGAAATCACAGATAAATGAACTAATTGCAGCTCGGTAACTTATATCGACACAAAACTGTTTTTATTAAATATTCAAATATAGCGCTGTAACGATGAAGTCGACACGTACAAAATATGAAGACCGAAGAAGCGATAAAGATATCGTAAAAATAAAATAAACAAAAAATCCTATATTTTTCGAAGTGCACGGCGCAGTCGTCTCTCCCCGAGTGAAATATCCTGACCGAAATGTGCGACAGTCCGAAGCCAACGCATACGGAGTTACAAATTAAAGTGCATTCACTTTTTTTTACGGATGGAACACTGAGTATCAACGAGAGAGGAAAGAGCCCTGACAAAAGTTTATCGCGGTTAAAATCTTAGATTATATTTTAATGATAAAAACAAATGAGTTTCACTCGACACTGTTGTATACATAGACGTAAGTGAGAGAAAGGAAGAAAGAAAGGTATAGTTAGACAGTGAGAGAGACAGAGAAAAAAAGGGAAATCGCGCGATACCTGTTGCTCGCGCGGGAGGCGTTAAAGTTTGTATAGTTTATATTGTATATGTATCGTGTAATCGAAAGAAACAATTATAAGACGAGAGAGAAGAATGTTCGTCCTCAAATTATATCGATGTTGACAAATGCAGAGATATAGAAAATATATATTTTATGATTACTATCGAAACGGTCTCTTCAAATTATTTAAATCCGTGAATGACTGGACAACGAATCGATAGTCGGTATTACCGAACTCGAGGCTGAAATGAAGTTCGTCCTCGCGACTATGCAATTCGACCCAGATTCCCCAATCCGCACGGAGAAAAATGGTTTAGCTGCTCTAAAAAAATTAGTTTTGCTGACAATTACCTCGTTCCCGCAGCAAAACGATTAGGAAAAGCAGCAAAAAAATTACTACGTAGAAGAATTTGGTTTTACTGTCACGACAAATCTTACGAGCTGGTTACGAGCTGGTTTTGTTATCCCGATACTAACAAACTAAATTTCTTACTGAAACAAAAATCTTGTCGTACCAATACATTTTTTTTCCTTCGTGCGGAATTCCCAAATTCAGGAAACAGTCGCGCGATTAATCAATGTTAATTGACGAATCAATAAAAATCAATGATCGATCGATTACCGTTGAATATTTTAATAATCCGTGAAACCATTTCGTAACGAGTGATTACGGAACGGAAAAATATTAATTCCATGCGAAAGCACTGAGGTGAAAAAAAAGTTCATAAAAAGCGTACCCAGATATAAAATATCGTGAGCTTTTATTTTTATCGTGAGCCAATTGCCGTTGGTTTTGCGGTGCTGCACGATGAGAGCATGTGCATCACGACCTCTTTTCCGCAGAGCAACCTCCCTCCGGCCAACTTCACCCCTCGCTAGGGGTGCTCCGTACTACGCTCGGTTCGAGCTCTCCAACGAAACTCGTCGTTTTTCCTCTCTCTCCGCCTGCTTTTTACCATAATCCCTTCTTTCAACGGTAACGAGCGATCACGAGGGAAGGAAATGCAATTTGCCGTATCGCCGGACCGAAATGGCTTTTCCCGGTCCGGCAAGAGCCACGACGCACGGAGGACGGTTTTGGCTTTGGACAGCCTGACCCAGGTCACTTCCGTATACGTACGTATACATATACATATTATGGACTGCTAAGAAACGGAAGGACATATCCCACCGAATTTAACATGCAAACTCATTTTTCGTCCGGAAGTGACGTCATACATAAAATAAGCCACTTCCGGTTTGAAAATCTCATTTTTTGACGGGAAGTGACGTCATAACGAAAACACGTCACTTCCATTTGAAAAATCTTTTTTTTTTACCGGAAGTGACGCCATACCGGAAAAGAATTAGAATTAAGAATTCCGGTCCAAAGAATTAGATTTTTAAACCGGAAGTGACGTATTTCCGAAAAAATGCAAACATGATCAAGTTATCTTGGGCTTGAAACCTGCGAGGTCTCTAACGATCTCTCGCCCGGCTGATAATAGGGAGCCCGAGTAATTATTAAGGAAGCTGTTGTTTTTTTTTTTTTTTTTCGCGACCAAAGAGCCCATAGTCGCGGTCGTCGAGGAGATAGAGACGAGAGGTTCATGCCCTCGAAGTGGTCGCACAGTATAAAGTCGAGTACCGGATAAGCGTTTCACGACGAGGGCCACACTCTCCCATTTTTCGAAACCCTTCTTCATCGTCCTCTGCCACAAATCAGGGGGGGCTTCGTGTATTTATCCTCAGACGAAAGCAAATCTGATGAAGGAATAAATCACCTATGTTTCTTTGACGTTCAGACATTTTCTTGCCGATTTTTCTTTTTTCTTTTTTTTTTCTCAACGTCGTCTCCACACGTGCGTGTATCAGTTTTGTCCCTTTTCCTCTCTCACTTTCCTTCGCGTTCGCCGGTTTCGGTTCAACGCCTCGCTGTCGTCCTCTTTCCCAGCGCCTGCCCAGACAACCCGACACGGGGCGGTATAATGGATCGCTTCAATTTACTCGCGGACTCCGGCTTCTCGCGCGAGACTCCTCAGACACCCGCCGCGAGCTGTATACTACGTGCGCCCCGGTCCGCTCCCGTTCCAGCATCAACTTTGCCATCTCTGTACTAAAAAAAAAAAAAAAAAAAAAAATCGCATCATCGTCTCATAAGAGAGTTCGACAAACGAATATAGAGAAAATAACGTGCCTGTGAAGGCGCGATGTGCACAGGTCGAGGAGGACCGAAGAATTCGACGGAGAGAGGCTCGGGTTAACGCAAAGCGATTCCGGTGACTGAGTAACTGACGAGATGGCCAAAAAATGTCACTGCCGCTCAGAGCAACGGAACGCAAGCTTTCGGCGCCAGCTCTTGGCTTCCTTGTTTATATACATATATTTTTTAGATCTCCTTTTGCACTCTCTTTCCCATTTATTCTCCCGCCAGAGTCTCGACAAATTTTATCCGAAGTCCTCGGGCTGGTCGGGAATCGAGAAGGCGGAAGCGCGCTGCAGCCTCGAGCTCCACTCGCAGTCAACGCCTCCAGCGTGTAGAGTATGTAGCGTTCGCTCGTCTTCCTCACCATTTTGATTTTATTCCATGGTTCTGTTTTCGGCGGGACACGATCGGGCCATTTCCGGTCCGCCGGACAACCGGAAGTCCCGTGTATCTGCACGCGCCGATCGTCCTCGAGGCTCGCGACTTGACTCGAGTCCGCGAAGAAAATCACAAAAATCGCAGTTTCGAGTTTCCGTTCTCCGGTCGCAAATATCGACCTTTCGACGGTTGTCGATACAACGAGGACACGGTCGGCGATACCGAAGGGAGAAAGGCAGCGGCAAAGCCGGGCATCGAAGTAAGCGAAGAGGATGTGCAGCCTTAATGGGGCGCACAAGCTTTCCTCTGCCAAGAGGATCGCATCTGTGTTCCCACGCGCCTCATAAGAAACCTCGTGCACGATATAATACCGCGCACGTATCTGCGTCCCATCATGCTACGGTACGGTGTACAGTCCACAGTGCCCGAACAATAAACTGTGGAGAGGAGAAAACCCACACACGGCCCGGGAGGATTGGCATCGGAAGCCCGGGCTGGCGTTGCCAGGAAAATACACCGCGAGGGCAAATAGACGGTGAGACGCGTTGAGCCCCGGCACAACGTGCGGCGCGCTTACCCGGGAGTTCATCGTCATCTCCCGTTCCTCCGCTTCCTCGGGCTCGCGGCTCACCCGCTGGGCTCGCTTGCGGGTACTTTCGCAGCGGCGCATTTACATCGGGCTTTTACCTACCTTACACGCCCAAGATGGAGGGATAAAAAAAAAAGACAAAAAAAATGTACGAACGTGGCGACGACGGAGAAAAGGGAATGGGAGTGCCGAAAGCGGAGATACTTCCGTACCTCCTGTCCATGGCCTCAATTTTGCCGGATACCGACGGTGAAAAATACCGCACGTGCTTCAATCTTGGCGGCTCCTCATTCGATTTACTTGCCGGTTCTGTCACCGTTCTCTTCTCTTCTCCCAACTCCGTTCGTCCCGCAGAAGTCGCCAGACACTTGTCGCATGAGTGCGGGATATTGTCGAAACTTACTCACGATCGAATGTCGTTGATTTATTGGTAAATTACGTGTTTATATGAATTACCAATAAATCGTGGTAATAAATGAACAAATCATTTTTCAACTGTTCGGTTGAAAAATGATTCGTTCATTCGGCGACGATTTTTGTGTCCACGAACTTCCACAATATTGTTGTTAATTTTACAAAAAAAAAAAAAACATTGTTAGCGACACGGCGAAGAGAGCGGCAAGTTTGTCTGTGACTATTTATGAGGTTTCGGGAAAAATGATCTGAAACTAAATTTGAGTAGACGATCGAGTTTGTCTCTTGGTTACTAAAAAATGTATTCACGGCTATTACGCCCGAATCGGGGAGAAACGATCAGAAGAGAAGAGAGACGAGAGCTACCGAGCAAAAAAAAAAAAAAAAAACGGGATCGTACCAGACGAGACGGTACGATGATTTTCTCGTCCTACGACCGTCACAGGCGAGGTACGGGGCGGTTATTGGCAAAAAAAAAAACAAAAGACGTGACTTCATTCCATCGGTCGTCCGCTCGGTCGTTTTCGTCGTCGTACTCGACCTCGCGGGGACGTCAATCCAGCCGTAGGACGTGGCCATTATAAGATCCCAGCGAGCCTTCGAACGCTGCGAATGCCCGAGAGGCATCAGCTATCCATTTTCCACGCGGCTTTGTGGAAGTTTTCAGCGAAAACGTTGCACACGTACATCCTTTCATACATATACTGTACGATGTCGGGCTCTCTATCCATTCTCCGTCCCGTGTAGATCGTAACCGAACGATAGAATACAATTTTCAACCGGAAGGGACGTCACACGGGAAAACGTCACTTCCGGATTTAAAATCTTATTTTTTCAACCGGAAGTGACGTCATACTGGAAATGCGTCACTTCCGGATTTAAAATCTTGTTTTTTCACCGGAAGTAACGTCATACGGGAAAACGTCACTTCCGGATTTAAAATATTATTTTTTCACCGGAAGTGACGTCATACTGGAAATGCGTCACTTCCGGATTTAAAATCTCGTTTTTCAAGTCTAAGGGACGTCACACCGGAAATGACGTATGACATAATTTCTGAACGAAGAATGTAATTTACTGTGACGTTGTCCGGTATAACGTTACTACGGATTTACAAGTAAAATTTTCAAATCGGAAGTATGGTTACAGAGACATTTCTTTCCTTCGTATATCTACAGTCGGAGGGTTCGAATTTATAATCACGATTAAGAAAAGTGTAAAAAAAAAAAAATTGGCAACGAACTTTAAAGATAGAAACAGTATTTTACGATACTAGTGCGATAAAACTTTTTTCCGACGAGTGTGAGTTTGCAGCAGTCGCCTTCGGCTCGCGCTGCAATCACACGAGTTCAGAAAAAGTTTTTCGCACGAATATCGTACCGAATTTTATTTCACGAGGTGTGAAAACGAGGCCGTTTTGCGCACGCGAACCGTGCGTAAAACTGTCATTTTTGCACCGAGTCCACTAAATATTATTTTCAGTGTTTAGCATTTAAAAAACATTCCGGTGGCCGCGTGGCGAGTTGCCGCTGAATTCCGCTCATAATAATTATCCCCGTCTATTATGCGGAGAGATTGAGAAAATCACATTATTATAATTAGTATTAACCCTGCGGCGAGCGTCGCAGGATTTATCGAGATCGAAAGGGATCGTCCGTAAGAGTGAGGGGGGGGGGGGGGAGGGCGATTCGCCAGCAGGATACTCTCCAGGCAACGGGGCTAGTATAATAAATGAAAGGATTTATTCGAACGATTTGTCTGGTGGAACGGCGTCGCCCACTTCTGATACCACCTATACCTATACGGACGCTGCTGTTAGCCTCCCCGTATCCGAGTCTCTCACTAACGGCGACACGTATTTTACGTATAGGTATCGCGGCCGATCGCGTATACTACCTCCTCGTGGGGCTTGTAGTACGTGATAGCCTCGTTGCTTCTCTCCCTCTTCGTCAAGACCGCGTGCGATCGACGAAGATAGATACACACGAAGCTCCGAGCACAGTCATTGGCCATGCATGTCCTCAAGATTGGACGGAGATGAAAAATTGCCAATAACTGGTCGCGTAGCCTTATCCTAAAATACGTAATTCGATTGTCGAATTTCACTGACACAGAACGGACTCATTAATTTCATGCATCGTTTTTGATTAAGTAAATTAATATTGAGCGAATGAGCTTTCCGTGATGATTTTCTCAAACAATCTCACATAGCAGAGATGCAACTACTGTGCGTCGAGGATTTACGATAAATTCCGGATGACCTCTTTGAGTCACCTTTGCAAAGAGTCTCGGCAAATTTGCGGAATTCTTTCGTTTTAAATCCGTCTTCTTGCACCGGAGTTTTATTCAATAGAGTGAAACGGCCAACGACTGTGCCCGCGCATACCGGCGAGGGCATAAAACGCTCGAGTGCGAGAGAATATCGATGCGGCTCGGAAATATATCGCGTGTGCGGAGACGCCTGCATTACCAACGGGACGATTGAAGCGGAAGCTGGTATCCGTTACTGGCGGAATATCTGCCGAAATTTACCGAGCGTGCGTAATAAATAAATGTTGATGGTATCTTGCTTCCTCCGTCCTTCCTTTTTTTTTTATTCTACTTTTTGTTTTTTTTTTCTTTTCTTTTTTTTCTGGCAATTTACCTTTCTGGCTTTTTCCCACCGTTCTCCGTCCATTCAACTGATTTCCTTCGTTCCCGAGGACTCTCGCTCTTTCCCTCCCGCTCGTCGGTCCTTCGTCGCTTCGCCTCGTTCCACTTTCGATTTATATTACGCCACGGCGTCTCGCTCGCTCGTCCGCTAGTTGCAGACACGTTGAAGAGACCTCTCGAACGAGGCGGATATCGATTTTAGTCGAACGGCTCGCGGAGATTTCGCACAGACGAGCAATAGAGGAGCAGCGGCGGCATCGAACAGCGTGATTCGTCGGACGGATCGCTTCCGCCCTATTAAACCGCAGCGCCAACGTCTTCCGGAGGCTCTCCGTTTCGCCCGACTTCCGGTTCCAATCACCGCCTCTCCACCCTACCGATCTTTGCTTCTTCGACCTCAACGAGATCAGAGATACCTTCCTTCCCTGTTTCGCCGTCTTTGCTCGTCAATCCAGAGGTTTTTTTTCTTTCCCGATCTCACGAGAGAGCATAAGGGATGACCCTTGACACTTCGTCCCTTTATCTTGGCGCGGCTAGTCCCAAATATTCCGAAAACATTTTTTTTTTTAATTAGTAAATTTAAAAAAAAGTAAGGCTGTGACTGGAATCTTTAGAGAAAACAGCGAAAGGGTATTTTCACAGTCCCTTCAGCGGTCCCTTACCGTCTCGTGCCTGGAGCATTTTTTTTAACAGGGCTGTGAATTAATTCTGACACTAGGTTCAAAAATGTTTTTGTGAGTAACGAGCGAATGAGGGCACGAGAAGCGTTAGAATGGCAGAACGAGAGTCTTGTTGGGTGAAGAATTCACCCCCCCCCCCCCCCCCCCCCCCCTCTCCCTTTTATAATTGTGCGCTGTCTCCTTCGCCCTTTCTGCCCGACATTCCCGCACGTTGCCTTACCTTGTTTTTTTCTGCTGGAATGTGGATTATAATATTATTTTTTTCGTGGAAAAATTAAACGTTTTTTTTAATGAGGCAGCAGGAGAGCGTCTTGACGCGGGTCTGACCAAGCGCCGCCGTTTCTACTGCGCTGATCACCTTGCGTCGTCGCCGGCTCGTGCCAACGCCCTACGTCGGGTGTCTTGGAATTTTTGTCAAAAGCGGATGAATGCCATCTCTCGATGTGTCCCAAAGAAATAGTGTGTTATCTCTCAAACGAGGGAAATGAGCGATTCCCGTCGAGTGCGAAGTTTGCTGCCCGAAGTGAGACCAGAAATCGAAGTGAAAATCCGGAGCCACATAATTTTGCCGGGCTATCTGTCGAATCGTCGTATGGCCGAAAATCATCGGCACGAACGCATCTCATCCGAACAGTCGAACGAGAAAAAATCTGCCGCTACGAGCAAGCAAAATTAGCATGATAAATTTTTCTCTAAATACCTCCTACATACAACATTAATACACTGAGAAAAAAAAATTGTTGGATCAACCGAATTCGCGGTCACCTACGTTTAAAGCTGTTATTTGGTCGGTACAACAAAAACGTTCTTTTATTGAACGATTATTCGCTTTAGTCGATTCAAAATATTTCGATACATAAAAAAAATGTATTGTACCAACTAAACAACGCTTTTGAACGCGGGGGAACGCAACTTGGTTCATCCGACAATTTTTTTTCTCAGTGTAAGAAAACCTACACCGATGCCTTCAGGAATCCGATTACCCTGAAGATCGTATCGACTCAATTATCCCAGGCCCTTCTCCGGATGGCCTGAAATATGCCATCTCGTCCAATCCCCTCTAAACATCGAAACGCGGCTCTCTCGTTACGCGGATAGGCGATAGCGAATGGGATGAGACGAGAAAAATATATTCGAGAATTGTGGTTGACAAGCCGGAGGACCGAGGCGAGGAAGCGGGGCGGAGCTATGCCCGCAGGCGGCGAGTACGTTGAAGTAAAGCGCGGAGGAAACGTGGAGGGCCCGCCGCCTTCTCACGGATCCGGAGCCAGGAGTACCGAAGAGAGTGGAAGACGACGTGACTCGGTCGGATGGAGCGCCCGCCGGGAGCGAAGGAGCGCCGTTGCGAGGGTTGGCTTTCGAAGTTAGTGCTGACATTAAAACCACGGAATGGACTTAACGACTCGTGGCGTGTCGGTGGCTGCGGCTGCCTAACCAAGCCCCGAGCCCCCCGACTCCAGCCCCCTCGAGATCGTCTGCCCTGTCTCCTTCACTGTTCTCCTCCCCCTCTCGCCCGACCATACCGCTCCGAAACCGCAGTCCTCCTCTTTCACCCTTTTTCCCCCATCCGTCTCACTTCGGGATAAAATTCTTTTCACCTTTCTCACTCCCGCGACGGCGAACCCTTATTCCGTTCCTCTTCGAGATCGTGGGCTGCGCTTCCTCTTCGCGACCGCCCGAGCCCGCCGACCTTGTCGCCGAAAGACCGCCGGCCGGCGATGGGAACGAGAAATCCTCCCTCGCCGCAGAGGCGACACTACAGATTGGAGGAGAGGAAAAATTAAAACCATACCGTCGAGACGCCGCGCTGAATTATTGTCACCCTTGGCGGGGAATCTTACGTAATTTTTTTTAATCCCTGCATCGGTGAGGCTTTCAACGACGCTCCGCGGCTTTGGAGATCCGCCGGGGTCGCCGGAGAAATTCGGATGCTGGAGAAATTTGTGAGATTGGATGATAGAAGAGTGAGAAAAAATGCCGGTCAGTGATCTTCGTAAGGCGGTTAATTGGCGAGGGGAAGGATGAGTCTGGCTGGGTGGAAGTTTTCATTTATGGATTGGATTCGACGGGGCAGTCCCACTAATCGGGCGAAAAATGGGTCATTTTTTTTTTTTCTTGAGGCAGTTGCGGGACGATTTTTTTGTAACTCTTAGGGTTTACTTGATAAAAAGATAAAGAGATTTAAAAAAAATAATAAGAACAACTTTTAAAGCCTTCATTTACGGATTGGATTTAAGTGGGCCAAAAACAGGAAGGTTGTGTTTTTACCCGAGAAAACAATGTCTAAACGGGACAGTCTGATCGTTATTTTTATGACAGATTTATTTTTTCGCGAATTTTCGGAAGTTCTTGTCACGCGACGACGCGACATGATAGCGTTTTATCGTCGCAATATATGCCGGGTGTACAAAAATCGTTGACAACAATATCTCCAGGGTATAAATATGAAGGATGCCCAGGAATATTACATTCTGGGATACAACGTGCCGTCGGTGGTCCCGCGTTACTGCATACCCATTACGTATCGCGTTATGCATCCTGGATACAAGCCCCTGCGGCGTCGGTATTGCAGAAACCACCCCGCGGGGTGCGCGAAAGCATCCCGTCGTATCCGGGAAGAATCGACGATGCATGCTCGACCCGACCGCCGCACGTAATATCGCCACAAATTCTATGTGTAGGTCATAATATTTCGATATAAAAAAAATATAAGAACGGCCGACCTTCGGGAATAAATTTTTGTGGCAATTTATATTAAAGTGATTCATAGGTGAATTTCTGCTTTAACCGACAACACTGCTTCGGATAGCTCGACGAGGGAAATAATGGCGAAGGAGGAACGACGTTATATCGTCGAGGCAGAGGGCCTCGGAGTTACAATGAAAAGATATTAATATTGACCGAGTCGACGCATCAATCGAGAGGGGAGCCGGGAGGGGAGGCACGATAAGTCGGTGGTTGACCGGGAGCTGGAGAGGGACGAAGCCGGCGAGGGAGGATCGGCTCGGGTGCATACGGAGAGGTTCTACGTACGATCGACGTGCCGAGTGACCCTTTAATATTCCAGCGGCATTCAGCGGCGGCGGATAGAAGACCTCCCGTACGTGAACGAATACGTGCGAGGGTTGGAATGGCGAAAAAATCCCGGCAGTCCAGCTGCCAGAATCCTACATGGCTGATGTTGCGACTGAGAACGTTTAAGAATCTGGAGAGAAAAAAAGCATACATGGGGTGGTATGAAAATTAAAGTGATAGAGAGGCCAAGTAGCGGAGAAGATTAAAATACGAGGGTAAGTAGCAAAATTGTAAAGGGGAGGTTTTTTTTTACTCTTTTTATTTTATTTTTTCGTCCGTTCGTCCATTTTAAGGCTGCTCGTTAGGATGGTTCTTAGATTGAATATTTTTTTATTTTCTGGGGGCGACGCCGTGTTATCGGGAGGCATGAAATAAAAAATGCGATGTAAAATGTAAAAAATGCGACTTCTAAAAATGCTTCGATTTTATAGGGATATCGCAGAATTTTTCTTATTCGTTATGCTTTGGAAGTGCGTAGTGCCTCCAAGGAAATCTCGAATATTTCATTTTTACTTTAAATTTAGGTGTTCCTAAGTTTTTAATTTTTTAAATAGTCAGTAGCGACCGCAAAAAATGCATTAATTTCCGGGACGCTTCGCACACCGCATTTTTATTTTATACCTCACGATAATACGGGGTCGTCCCAGAAAATTCAAAAATTTCAATTTAAGGACCACCCTACGGCTCGTACACTCCGTCCGCGGCCCAAATATACGTACCGTCGAATAATGAGACCACCCTGGCGATACGCCATTGACGAGGATGAACGATGATAATGTCGAATTTGCAATTCATGGTGGCAGACGTCCTAACGAGTGTCTAGGCGGAGGGTTGAACGAACGAGAATCGCGAATGCGAGACAGAGACAGAGAGGGAGAGACAGAGAGTAACAACTCCGAGAATTGTGTGTGACTGCGGGGGACGCGATGATGGGCGAGGGTGTACTAACAGTGTACGTCTCTCTTTTCCTCCGACAGAACCGTTGCCCCTCGTCGCTCGAAGTTCGAACGTATGAACCAATGCCGCAGGCGTGACGTTCCAGTTTCACGATAATCCGACACGCCAGAAAGTTTCGATTATCTGAAAAAATAATGAGATACGAAACTGATAGGATTTAATTAAAGCTAATATGTTTTTTTTAATTACACATTGAACTCGGAAAAAAACTGAAATATTATTAAATTTATTGGCGGGCTAGTTTTGGATTAAAAAATTGGATAACATAGAAAATTTTGTTAACGGGAATGTATTCAATTAGGGCCTTTGTTGGACGTTGGACGTGACTATCTTGATTTATTTCAATTCCGTAGACTCGTTTTTGTCCTCGACGACGCAGCGACGGTATCTCTTTTGTTCGGAAAGATTCTACGTTGGACGTCTTAGTTGACCTCGCGGTGAGACTGGCAAAGGTACAGTGGAGAGGGGGCAAAACGGACACTACGACTAAAAATAAGTAGTGCACAAAAAAAAAAAATTATCTTACGGGCACACCACAAATAAACATTTATTTCCATGAAATAACTAATTATTTGCTGTGTACCCGTCAGATAAATTATTTCTCTGAGAGTGGGGGCAAAACGGGCACCGTCTTAACTTTGTTATAAACTATTTGTTTTAGATTTCCGATTTTCCATACATAGAAAAAGTACAGAAAATATGTCAAATTGTTTATGAAACAAAAAAAAATATATCCACGCAGTCGGAATTTTCAAAAACATTCGTTCCAGAATTTCGTCGAAAAAATCTTGAACAAACTCATTTTTTTAAGTTTTTGATCCAATTAATTTTTCGACTGACTTTTGATAAAAGCTGTTTTTTTGAAAAATTTCCGTGGTCTTCTTTTGTGGGTATAAACAAGTTTCGTATTCTTACCGTGTTATAACAGGTCTTGGGTCTGTAAGATGGTTTCCATCTACAACAATTGCCGCTGTGTAAGCACCAGCCTCTGATAGCATCCCTTCAAAGTTGAAGTTCCATCAGTTTTCATCCACTCGGTGGCGTCTTTCCGTGAGCGTCGTAAACTTCGTTACGTACCACCATGTGGCTTACGACTTTGCTCACGCTCGCGTGCAGGTGAAGTGGTTGCTTCTAGTGTTCATTTACAATAGCCGAGGAAACACGGTAAAAATCTACGTTCCAACTACGAATAAAAAATTCACGATTACCTTTCCCTTTTCTTGTCATATTGATTGATAAATAAGAGGTCGGTATATCATGAAAAATCGATGACGGCAAAATTATAATTTTTAGACTCGGTGCCCGTTTTGCCCCCTTGCCCGTTTCGCCCCATCTGGTCTATATCCTCTCTGGATACTCGCTCGTATATCAGTCCGACGCCGATTCTGTACGAGCTTTGTGACCTCCATCCTCTCTGGAACCTCTTCTTCGAGGTATCCTATATATTGACCTCTTTCTTTCGCTTTCTCGTGAATCCGGAAAATCGGCTTTTTCTAAAGCCCCGTGACGACTCCGCCGTGGACAAACGGCAAACCGTATTTCGATTTGAATCCGATCGGGCGAAAGCTCGTTTGAGGGAGAACAAAGGAAACTGCGGAACTTTACACCCTATCGCCTAATAAGAATCGAAGTTCCGGCGGCTCGACCCTTTGGACGTTCGTCTTCGATCACTTCGGGAACACAGAAAGGTTCTCTTTGTAGAAAATGAAAGACACGAGACACTGTGTGGTACCGATGTATCCCCGGAAATCCGATAATTTACAGCAAAATCGTTCAAGTCTGGAAATTTTTTTTTATCGGGTTTTTATTATCTTATATAATTAAGTATCTTATCTTAAGTACGCCACTTCCTGTTTGAAAATCCGAGTTTTTTTCGACCGGACGTGACGTCTTCCCGAAAAGCGGAACGACCACAACCCAGTTATTAGTAGTTTATTTGATGTCTACCCTGACGCGTGTTTACAATTCCCGTTCCTCACATAAATACCTGCCAGTCATTAATATCCCTAAGCCGCTGCGGCAATTTTTCCTTACCGTGAATTATTACTTTATTACGGCGTTTCTCGAAGATGTATATTTTTTTTTCATAAATGTGTGGGAAGAATCATGCCAACCAGTTACTCAACTGTCGGCTTCGGGGGCTAACATCGTGACTCACTGAAAATTTAATAACTCGACGGGTTGTCCCGCGGGTTCTCGAGAGTGATGATTTATACATATATATGTATTACGTAAGGTCGCGTTATGTGCAATTCCCGTGCATGTGAGCAATCGCCAGCGTGTGTGTGTGCGTCTGTGTGTGGGTTTCCTTCAAGTATAAATCAGGATCTTGTCGCTTCTCAGGAAAGCGAAATGAAGACTTGGAGGTGAGGACTGTGCCGATAACGTTCGGAGATGAAAATTTTACTTTGCACTTATTTCCGTTTATTAGCTTACCAGCCACTTAGTTTGGATTACCGTTTCACTGCAGCTTTATATGAAGGTGTCATTGTCATGCTTACCTATTAAGTAATTTATCTGAATTGCCAGTGTATTTTTAATTCAACTGGGATGCGGTCTCGTAATCAAGTCAGTAGTAACGGCAGGGCGTGGTCGGGCGTCGAAGAAACTTAACGAATTAAAAAAAAAGTTTATCGCATTTCATTGAGTTTTTTTAGAATGTTAATTTGCGATTCAAGGCTTGACAATTTCTATCGATGTGTAACGTTATTTTGGAAATATATGCGATTTTGTGTGGGTGTTTCAAGCATAAATCAGGATCTTGTGGCTTCTCGGGAAAGCGAAATGAAGAGTCGGAGGTGAGGATCGTACCGATCACGTTCAGAGATAAAGATTTTACTCTGATTATCCGCTTTGTTCGGATTAACGTCTTACTGCATTTTTATACGAAGTTATCACAATTATTTTTAGCTATTTTAATTTATTTTATTTAAATTGCTCGTTTAGTTTTTATTCCACTGTGCGCGCTTCGCAATGAAGTCAGTAGTAATGGCGGGCGTGGTCAGACAGCGAGAGAACTTAACGAATTAAAGAAGAATATGTATCCCATTCCATTGAGTTTTCGTAAAACGTTAATTGGCGAGTTGAAACTTGACAATTTACATAGAGGTGTAACGTTATTTTGGAAGTATTTGCTGTTTTGCGTGGATGGACTCGTCTCGCTCGGAGTCAGAATAACTCGCTCGCTCACGCACGGCAGCGGAGCTGAACCCCCGGCGTTCTCCTCGGATCGTTAGGGGCGTACCGGCGAAACGCTTTTTCCTTTTTTATTGGGCAGAGAGCAAATTGAACTTCCGAATAAGAAGCGGAGAGAAGGGAGCCCGTTACGCGACCCCAGAGAGGACAGGACGTCGTTGCTCTCGCCGAAAGAGCTTTTTGCGCTCCTCCACGCCGACTCTCCGAGCCCCGCTTCGCTTCGTACTGTATCTCATTCTTTCGCCGAGACCGGAGGACGCTCTCGTCTCTTGCACAATCCAAAGTAGCCGGAAGTTTGGCTATTCGGTCAATTACCGTATCCACATTTTCCATTTCCATTATTTTAGTTTTTCTTTTTTTTACAGTAAAACCTCGATTACCGAAACCCGAATTGCGACCTGCTTATCGGAATTTGTATTATCCGAAGCATTGGCGCAGAATTTCATCAATGTTTTGCATAAGTATGTTATTTTTGCATTATCCGGATAATCGTCAATCAGAACTACACTGTAAAAAAAAATTGTAACTTTAATGTACTAGAAACTTGAAATTTGCTTTTATTACTTACGTTAATTCAATATTAATAGTTTTTTTAAATTACAATACCAGTTATTAATATTACAAATCTTTTGCCGGTAATTTACAAAAATTTGTATTAAAAATGAAAATTATACTGTTAAATTCCAACGCACATGTGTTTGCAATTTCAGAAACAGTTTATGTAAAAGAGGTTCCAATACCATTCATTGATTTGCAGACAAAATTTATCCAAAAAATCGGCGGTATAATTTTTCATTTTCGTCTTTATCGTAAACAGGATCGATCCTACGATCCTCGGTCTACCCCAGCATTGTGAGAGTTTAGATAAAAATGGAAACGGTCGACGGAAGGAGAAAGTTTTTCCAATGAGAGTGAAACAGTAAAAAAAAAAGGCAAGGGTGGGGTAACTTTTCGATAAAAATTCCCAGGAGTTACGAACGAGTTAATCGAATATTCAGGACCGTGTCGCCGAGAGGTATACACAACTCTTCGTTATCCCTTCTCGTTTCCGTTCATCGGCTCCTCGCTCGGTTTCTCGTTCTCGCTCGAACGGCAGTCAGTTAGTTGCGCCCACGTGGAAAACTTGACGGACCAGCGGGCGCACCGAAGGGTCGAGAGAAACTTTCGTCACGTGCGTACCCCAGACTCTCGTCGAACGAACGGAAACACGGTCGATCGACGCGGCTGAACGGCGAATTCGCTTGCACATCCTATATCGGTTCCGCTACGTGCTTTTTTTACCCTTGTCCTTCTTCATCGCCGAGTACGAATTATCTCCCTGAGCTAATGCACTTCAACATCCTCAGGATGTTAATTTAGTCGATGAATATTGCATTTTAAAATTTCCTTGCGGTAATTTTTATTGACCGACCAAATTAACGTCGAGGGAACGTTAATTTATTCGATGAATGTTGCCTTCTCAAAATTCCTTGCGGTACGTTTTATTGTTCCGAATATTTTGCCAATTATTCCCTAAGCCCCGTAAACGATGTAGAAATTGACGATCAATTTGTTTTTCCGAAACATAAAAAAAGCATATTTCGTTATTAAACAGCAACCTGCGACTGTCATGATTAAATGTAATACAAACAGAACGCGTGTAATTTCCATTACCGATTTCTATGCAATGAAACGAGAAAAACTCATATCGCCGCGTATGTTGTTCCATCGTCACGGCTCCAGAGGTCCATTCATCAGAAAAGCCATCGAAATTTCTCGAAACCATGTCGTAAAAAAAAAAAATCTCTTCGTGTCATTCATAAATGCACCATTTCCGTTCCTAGCTCGTTGCCACTCGAGAACATTCGAAATTGCTTTTTTATTTGCGGAAAAAAGTTGCGAAGATAATGTTCCTTCTTCCACCCCCGTCTCCCTCGCGGAACTCGCGTGTACGCTGCGTGAAGAGGTCTTTCAAATCGGGACGAAAAGAAATAGAGGCCTGGAACACATTACACGAGAAGTCTACGGCAGCGAAGAGCTCTTTCGTGGAAAATGGTTGGGAAAAAAAAACCGAAGAAAAAAGAAAGGAAATAATACAAAAATGGAGACTTTCGACCATACAGTGGATGTCGTTGCGCACCGGTCGTCTATCGCGGAGAGAGAGAGCGGAAATGATGCTGATACATTTTTTCATTACATCGTCGACGAGCTCGTTCACCTCGACGGGGTACTTCGACCTCACGGTTCATCGGGTACGCTTGCTCTCCTACAGCAATCGTAATAATTCCGCGCAGCGCAGCGCGCTTTCATCGTGTATGGAGAGGAACACATGCAGTTTCGTACTGTTGGATGTACATAGATGCAGATAAGACCGGGGTAATGTGTAACAGGGTGCGAGTTAAAAATTTAAAAAGAAAAAATAAGAAAAATTGTACTTTTAGAAAAGCAATAAAGCTATGGAATGATCATAAAAATGTTCACTTATTTGTTAATAGCAAAAGATTAATATCCTTATTTTCGTCGAAAATCGATCTTTTTTTCACCGGATCACCATCTTTCAATTTTCAAAGTTTTTAGAAAGTATCCGGCCAGTCGATAGTTTTATTGCTTTACTAGAAGTACAATTTTTTTTTTTTCGATTAACATAACGGCTGAAACGGTGTACGCCGTTGGACCAGACCGCAGCGGAATCTCTTTGGTATATTATCAATAAGTTCGTTATTAATTGATATTTTTTAATAAATAAAGAACTCAATCTTCACAACACCTTTTACTAATTGTGTGTAAAAACCCGACCTAGTCCTTCTTACACCCGCCTTAAAACCCGTTGTTGAAAATCAACTTGTTTTTCGCTACCAAATCCTCATGCCAGTGCCTTAAAAGAGCGATCACGTCTCAAATGGAGATCCATATTGCCTCGCCAGTCTACCGAGACAAGATTAACGATTTAACTGCTCGATTTATCGTCGAACGTCTCCTCAAAAACATTCCCCGATCGCCTCCATAGATTTTTCAATTATTCGAGCACTGCCCGTGAGTTTCGTACGACTCCGCGACTTTCGACTCCATCATTTCCGGTTGTTCTCGAATGCTCGCCGAACTGCCATCAGCGACTATATACGCACATTCGATGCACCCATCCCGCGTCTTATAACATATCTGCACACAACCGCGAGGCAACGAACGCGGTTGTACCAAGCCGCGAGGAGTCTCTGGATCACCATAAATCTCACGATCGCTCTGAGGCAGCCTCGTTAACCGAGAGGGAGACTCGATTTCGGAAACCTTTTACGAGAGTAAGTTACGAGCGAAGTTCCTTTAACCATTCCACCGACTGTGTGTGTACAGAGAAGGGCGGGGAGATCTTCCGTTCATTCTGCACTCTACGATCTACTCTACAGTACAGTACGTAGCTGCTGGTTGCTCCACAGTTGGCCTGCGACGTGCGACGCCGGCATCGAAATTAGTTTGCCTTTGTTTCATAGCCTCCTGCATCCGCTAAACCACTCGGTCCGTCCCCTTCCAGCAGCCATCAACCTGTCAATTGTATCTCACTCGGGCCGTGTCCGTACGAAAGTTTCTCGCCGCTAGGATAATAATTTTTTTCTCTTTTTTTTTATCGAAAAACAAAGCAAACTTCGGGCGACCTTCGTAAATCTTCGTTTCCAATGAACAAAAGTTTATTTCGTAGCTAACACAACGGTACGTATGTTTGTGCTATATTTTTTTCTGGATCATTAGATTAAGCACACTTCGAGGTGTGTTCGTGAATTCACTGTTAAAAAAATTGTAGAGTCAAGGAATCGGACTGGAAGTTTAGTGATTACATGAATGTATGCTAGCATTATCTGCTAACCATCGACCTAGGTCCTTCAGCTCAATATATTTATTTATTTATATAGTTTTTATATATTTTTCTGAATCATCAAATCAAGCGTACTCGAAGGTCCCTCTGTGAATGTTTTCAGATTTTTCACACCCTCTGTTGCTGTGTACATTTTTTTTGAAGATCGTTACAACTATGTTACGCGACGAGTGGAGAAAATTAGAGACGTGTTACAATAAGCTCTCGTGGCCGCGCTGCCCGGTGTTCCCAATTGAGTGCGAACGATGTTACACCCACACGTGTTCGCGCATGGATATGTGTACCGTAGCGTAGAGACGACGAGCCAAGTGTTCGGAGAACGAACGGTCGAACGAAGCCACTCGTCGAGGTATTCGAAATTAAAAACATAAAGAGCCTCCGAGCGCTCTCATCGCGTAATAGGGACGTTACGTTCACCACCTGTGTGTATCTCCGCGTGTGCATTCGCGCATGTTCGTAAACACCGTCAGTTCTTTTTTTTTCATCTCACAAAAAAGTTCGTTCTTTTCGCTGGTCACGTGCTGCGGACGACCATTCCACTATACCATGCGAGTGCCGATTATTGGACATAAAGTCTATTTTTTTATGCACGCTTTCCACACGACGAACATGTAACGGTAAAATATACTGGACGGTACTTCGCACAGTGCTCGATTCGAAGCTCCAGCGAATTCAGTTTAAAGGGTTACAAAAACCCCGCGGGGATGAAAATTAAAAAAAGTGCCATAAACTTTGTTTTCCATAACTGTTTTACGCACGAGTTTGCTCTTGTTACACAAGCTTTCATACCCGTAATCCTGTGCATTTCCGACCCGTTAACGAATCGCAATGTGATCTTTGGCGTAATTCGGAGCCAAAGCCAATTTAAAAAAAATCACTAAACGCTGTCGAAAAAAATCGCCCCTTTTTCTGATAATAATTTTGGAAGGCGATAACACTTTGATCTACGAATAGATCTCCACGTTTTACTCGTCTGTCAATTTATGGGGGATCAAGAAAAAACTTTCAGCAATCGTTTTAAGAAAGAAAAAAAAAAAACAAGTCTATCGGTCTTCCGTCGGTCGATATAAAACGTGCAATCCCACGCGTCATATTCAGTTCAAAGGGTTACCAAAACCTGCTGGAGTGATAATTAAAAAAATTTCATAACACTTGTTTTCGATAACTGTTCGACGCACGAGCTTGCTCTTGTAACACAAGCTTTGATCCCCTTGATCCCTATCCATTTCAGCCCGTTAACGAATACCAACGTGATCTCTGGCCCAATTCGGAGCCGAAGCCAATTAAATAAAATCCACTAAACGCCGTCGAAAAAAAAATCGCCACTTTTTCCGTCAATCATTTTCCAAGGCAGCAACACTTGGATCTACGAATAGATCTCCAAGTACTCGTCCCCGAATTGACGGAGGATCAAGAAAAAACTTGGAAATCATCCCTCGGAAATCGGTTTAAGAAACAAATAAGCGTCTCGGTCTCCCGTCGATCGGTATAAAAAGTGCGCCCCCTCGCGCCATACTCGGCTTCTTCGACAATCTTGTAACTCGAAAGCTCCTAAGAATGCATTACCTTTCTTATCCTCTCGGTATTGCGAGTTTTCTCTCTCTCTTTCCCTCTTTCTTTCTCTCTCCTGAGAAATTCAACGAGAGTGTAGCACCCAGTCGGAAGGTAATCGATTTCAACCGCAACAGCTGCCTGACTACCAGTAGGAGATCTCTGTCCCGATGCTGCAGCGGTGACTACTTCTTTCAGCGTAGCAGTGGCCCACTCGAAGCCCGTCCCGGTCGCCCCCGAAGGGAGAATACACATCGAAACCGTGTGAGATAAAGAAAGTGCGCTGGTGGAGCTCCGCGCGGCAAAGGGGCGGAGGGGGGAGGCCATGGAGGAGTTGAAAATAAAATTACGGCGAGAGAGTTAAGCGGAACGTACGATATAACCCTCTCGGTGAGTCGGTGTTCAGTCTCTTTCGAGACTCCCCCATTTTTTTTTCATTTTTTTTTTACCTTCCCTACGACCTGCTCACATTCGTACTCTCTTCTCCGCGATACATTGGTCCCTTCTTCTACAGCCACTGTACAGACCAAGAGTACACCAAGTCAAAGCGGAAATCGATTTCAGATCGCAGACTCTATCTTGCACTCTTAATTCCCTAACTGTACGGGGCAATGACGATTGCTCTCGGCCACCGCGTCTCTGCCCGAGCTTCTTCTGTTTCTCGACCCTCCGTCACGCTCGGTTAATTTAATTGGCATTAATTGCGCAATATTCGGTACCGTAGGAGCCGAATTCGTTTCAGGTTCAGGATGTATAAAATACATAGAATACGTCGAATAATTAAATAACGGAGGAGTGATTGGGAAACAAGAACAAGTGACGAGGTAAAGAAGAAAGCCGAAAAATGGGAAGGAAAATTGACCCAGGAAATAATAAGGAGTATTGGAAATTAAGTGGAAGAGAGAAGAAAGGAGGGGAGCCTGAATTATTCTACAATTAGACGTGAATTACGATCCGGTCTGGTGCTCGGAAGAATCGAAAAAGCATTGAGGGATCGGCGATAGGAACGGAACGAATTTCCGGGCGGTGCGAGAGAGTACCGGCTGTACATGGTATCGGTATAATGGTAATGGCACTGACAGTACCGACCCCGGAGAATCTTCCCTCTCCGCTCGCGAGGCCGCGGTCTTGATTCACCCGTAGCAATTTCATTACTCGTTTGGGAAGGGAAAACGAGCCCGGCTTTTCCACCGCCCTATTCGAGTTGGCGCCCGAAAGATCTTGCACAAGAGGAGGGAAGAGGAAGCGGAGACTCTCGAGCCCTGGAAGAGAATGAAATCTCGGTAGAAATTCTTCCATCGGAACGGAATGCAAGGAGAAAAATTGTGTAGGGACGAGGGGAAGAAACGACGCCTCTCCGAAGTCTAATCCGAGATCACCATGAAAATAACGAGCATTTAGATGAGATGATAGCAGATAAAAGCGGTGTTTAAGGAAACTCAATGAAGAAATTCAGAGCGATGAGGAAGAAAATTAAAACAATCGTTGCACGAGACGTATAGATCGGGAGTCAAAAATCTTTCGGATTTGGAAAGATATTTGTTATCTCTTTAAAAATTTAAATGGTTTTATTACAAGCTCAGTTCGTTATTGTATTGCTACGTTCTTATATTGAGTCATCCGATTATTCTCTTCTAGTAGACTATTATTATAGTGAAGAAAAAAAATTGATGACTTCAATTGAATTCAATGAAATATTATGGAGTTAGAAATTCGCATTGCGGAGACGAATAAAAAAATTTGGCAAAAAAAAAAAACGCGGGATAAGTTAATGATCGTACGTCGAAATTCCACGTGGCGAGAGGCTCGTTCTGTGAGTCGAAGTGTTGAAGCAGCCGTGTAAACATTCGTTTTCGTTTTTTTTTCTCACTAATTATATTTTTTTAATTACAAGTTTTCCTCGTCCTCGCCGTGCAATTATGAGTGTCAAGAGGTTTCGGACTTGGCCGGAGGGCGACGAAGAACCGCGAGAGACCGGTGGGATTTAAAAAAAAAAAAAAAACCCTGAAACGTTAGATTTTCCTTCCTCGCAAGTCGAGACCCCGCTCGCGTTTTATTTATTTTCACCGTCCCGAGCCTCGAGAGTCGGTCGGCAACGTATGAGTGCGGCGCAATTCGGTGTTTTTTTTTCTTCTTTCCAGCATTTTCACTACACTTTGCTACCCGCGGTGTGGCAAACCCTCCGGGCAACATGTTATCGCTCCAATTCCGGCGGTAAACGTTTTTCCACCGATGCACGGTTATCCACACATCCGCAAACTGCATAGCGAACAACGAACGAAAGAAATACCCCAAAGAAAATTCACAACCCGAGCGTTCCCGAAAGAAAATTCGTTCGAACAACTTCGGCCGGTTAAAAAAAAAAATAATAAAAAAAATTAAATAAATAATGCGAAAAGTTCATTTCCGCAGGCGCCCAAGATAAACGGACCATCGATCATTCGTGTTTTTTCAAAAGTCGAAGCCTCGATTCGAGAATCCTTTAACTAATGATAATTTTATCTCCCTGAATGGCACTAACGGTTGCTTGACGCGGGAGATATTCGAAGGATGCGGGTTCTCGCCCTTGAAGAAAAGGCAAAAAAAAAAAACGAATCGCCTGGTATCATTGAGAACGAGATAAAGTGTCAAAGGAAGAGATTCGAAGCTGCGAGAGTCGGTGAGGATATAGTTATACGGGCGGCAAGGTAAAAGGTGTGTGGCGAGCCGCAACAGCCGTGTCTGGTGGTGCGAGAGTCTGATAGCTTCCGCGAATTCACTTCAATAAATTAATCCTACGTGATTAATACGGGGCCGGGGATGGAGAGAAGTCGGGAGAGGGAGAGTCGCGGCGGTCCAAGCTCACCGGCGGGCTTCGTCGAAGATGGAAGCTGCCGCGACGAGGACGAAGAAAAGAACCGGAGAGAGAGGAGCGGAGGAGCGATTTCGTATAGTCGTCCAATTAAAAGTTGTGGCGGTTGTTGGAAACGAGTCTGGCTCTCGTCTTTGTCGTCTTGGCTGCGGAAGATAGGGAGACGAGAGGGAGACGGAGGCTCGATCGAGGGAAGAGCAAGGACCCGATCGTGTTGGATACCCTCGTGTACCCCGAACGCTCCGTGCCGCAACGGTACTTACACACATCCATTTATGTCTTTCGCGTCAAACTGCCGTGCAATAGCTGGGGTGCCCTCAGCTGCAATGTGTGAGACGAGTTTCCGTAAACGCTCTCGTGCGGTGTCGACATAAACTTCAATATCGCAGCGACAATTCCTTTTTTTCAATAATGGCCTTTTCGTCTTTCACTTTTATCTGTAAATGAAGAAAGTTCGATTTTTTTAAGGCTAATTAGTTTGCTTCTTATTATCGTCTGGGAAAAATATGCCTTTATCGACTCATATAATGTACGCTCTCGTGCGTATTTGACACAAACTTCAATGTTGCAACGCCACTCATTTTTTCAATAATGTGCTTTCCGTCTTCCACTTTTATCTGTAAAGGAATGAACTTTTATTTTTTTAATGCCAACTATTTTACTCATTATTATTGACTAAAAAAAAATACCCTTATCGACTCATGGAATGTATAGCGGGCGATACTGTTAAGAAAATCCGTTTCTTTTTTTCATCTCACTATTCCTCTACCAGCGTGGAATTGCAATTACGGGGCGTGTCCAACGATCTCAATAAAAAAAAAAAATATCGATAAAAAAAATGCGACTTTTTTGCCTGAAGTCGACGATCACGCTCTCAAGTGGGGAAACCATTTGCCGATTGACCATTAAATGGTTAAAATATATAAAATACCAAATCCGATATCTTCTATCCGATAAAAGTTTTTTCCACGGATACAAAAAAAAGAGCAAACAGCTGGAATTTTATGCCGTAACCGTTGAAGGGTTAAATCGTAGGGCTCTTTTTCCCCGGCCGTGCGGTCAGCTTTATCGTGCCGTTTAGCGTGTGCCGTACGAGAGGAGAGCGAGATGCCGGGGTGAATCTCGTATTCACCGCGAGCAAGGCGAGTGCAAGAGAGAAGAGATGAAAATGAGGTGGGACGGGTAGCCGAAAGCGTTACCACGGCTGGACGGGGAGGGAAGAAATGAGAGCTCCCGTGAGAGTCTCGGGGAATCGATAACCCTAACGAGTGTCGTCGCGGCAGCTCGGGCAGGTGGGATTTTCACCGGCTTTGAGAAAGTTTCGTGACCCGAATAAAGCAAAAAGCGTCTTGCATGAGTGGAAACCTGATCCCCCAGCATCTCGCCACTTCTCAGGGCGAGCAGAAGGCCCCCTTACGTTTTCGAAATCTCTCATCCGTCGTATTTTTCATGCTAACGTGTTTCCCCGTTCCTCCCGAGCGCGGATAGCAGGCGACCCTGCCGGACCTCCCTTTTTGCCAAGCAAATCCGGGCGATCAACGGCCGAGGTGAGACGCGGCCTCATCCATCCGGAGCTCCGGGGACAACGAGAAAAAATAAATAATCTTCGACATTCTTCATCTTTTGCTCGTAGATGAGAAACGTGGGTGTGACTTGTGTCGCCCTCATTTTTAAACCGGGAAGGGACACCCCGGCATTTTTCACGGCTGAGTTGGGTGTTCTCTTGAACCATTGTTATTGGATATTAAAATTTCGTGAAACGGCGTGTAAATTTATAACAAAATTAATATTCACTTTTTTCACTGTAGACAATCAGACTGTGTGGTATCAATTTGTTACACGAGTATTAAAATTTTCTTAAATCGCGTCTAAATTTATAATGTAATTGATTTTTACTTTTCTCACAGTAGACAACCAGACTGTGTGGTATCAATTTGTTACACGAGTATTAAAATTTTCTCAAATCGCGTCTAAATTTTTAACGAAATTGACATTTACTTTTCTCACTGTAGACAACTCGACTGTATGGAATCAATTTGTTGTACGAATTGAAGCCTGGTATCAACGATCGGGATTTGATTCCGAGCGTTCGTGCGAGTCTCGATCGGTGTGCCGCTGTTGCCACGCCGTTCTCCTTTCTCCCGCGCGGTCCAGAAAATATATACGACCGGTTGAACCGTCGTTCGTGCGTTCGGCCAATTATTCCTAGATTAATAGGAGAACGAGGGAAACGGGTATGCATGCACGGGGGGGGAGGATGGCGAGCGGAGGGGGCGTGAACTCGACGAACGTTTCGCCACGCGATTGCGATTGACCATAAATGCCGACTATTCGCCGGCGTCCCATTAATCCCCGTGGCATTATTACGCACGATTGAAACGCGCTACCGGGCTACTGTACGCTTCGGTTACCGTAGGAAGATTCGACCAACAGCAGCAGCGGCGGTAGCAATAGCGCATACATGCAGAAATGGCAACGACGATCCTCCCTGGTTTCAGCGGGCAGAGTCGGATGAAAGCTACGATCGGGAGGGTTGTTCTCGTGTGTGGTTGTTCGTTCTGCTGCGGTAAAGGGCCGCCCCGATGTACACCGACGAGCGTATGCAAATACGTACGCTGGATCCGCAGCGCAGGTACGTCATCGACAAAAGCCACATGTGAAGTCGACCGAACTCCATGAACTCCGAGGATGAGAGCTCCAAATCCGGCCGCCTCGTCCTCCAGAATGACGTTCGTGTTTATAGTTCACGATATGAGATTCATCGAATCGATCGTTGATCGGTTCGTTCGTAAGAGCCGTGAGACGATGACATCCGGTGCACTGAGAAAAAAGTATGGTATTTCCTACTATAACGAACGGTTCCCAGAGGGGACGTCTATATAGATAGTTTGTGATAGTATAAACTCAATTGATTAAACTATGATTATAGTTACAACTACAATTTTTGGTCATTGTCGTAACTGTAAAATGTAGACGTCCCCCCTGGGAACTATTTACTACGTAAGTTTTTCTCAGTGTGCCGATGACCTCCCAGCGTGAACCTGGAAAATTAATTATTTTCTTAAATGGCGGTTCGGCGAACTCTTGTTCGATGTACACAGCCTCCCAATATACCGCGCGTTGTGAGGCTAGCTAACGAATGCGAATAATTACGCGCGCGTAATTATTAAATTAGTACGAGAGAAAGGCCTGGACAGAGTCTTCGATAGGTATTTTTAAAAATGAGTACATTTTTAATCCTGACGTCTATCAGATATTTCCAAGAAAACGTCGTAATCCTTGGCGTTTGCATTATGGCGTTTATGTCAATTTACAATGTAATCTATAGTACGATATAGAAGCCTCGAGTGAGACGGGATTTGCGCGGACGCGAGGCGGAAGCTTGCGGGGCTAGGATAATTGTATGAATGAATTTACTCGGAATTTGGGTTAACCGGCAAGGTTTGTCGACGATGTTGCGGCGTTTGAGATGCTATCCGGAGCACTTTATGCATATAGCGTATTGTACACAGTGTTTACGGTGCACCCAGAGTAATCTTTTCTAAATTGTTTCAACGGAAAATAAAATATTTCAAAAAGTGACGTCTGTCAATGATTTCACTGGAGCAACGTTGCTAACTTCCATGTCATGCATCTTCGACGAATCTCCGCAGAGCGCGCAAAAATCCGACCAGAATCTCTAGCGCTGCGAGGCAGAGTTTCCGATAAAAATAATAGTCGAGCAAGTTTTCTCTTTTCTTGTTAAACATACTGTATATTCAACAAACACTTTTCAACATATCTATTGTGAGTATTTCAACCAACGAATTATTTCGAACATTTATTTGCATGCACTCTGCCTCTGACCTTCTCATATACTCCCGGACGCTCAATACCTCTACACGTATTTTCCTTTATTAAAACCATGGCAGTATGGAGAGGTCTCCGTCCCCGAGTAAAGGGCTAACACCTTGACGGAAAAGAGAGACCATTCAATGTTCACGGTTCTCACCGAGAGAACTCACTGTTCGCAGGTCAGAACGCAACCCGGCTATCCGGGTGGTTTGTTGTTGCCCACCACAGGAGAGTTGAAGTCCGTTAACCGAGCGACCTGACGGACGGGAAGTTGAAAAATAAATTATATTTTTAAACGGCCGTTCAGCGAACTGTTTTTTGACGAGATGGAGTATGCGCGAACGCGAGGCGGAGCCGGGAGAATTGAATGAATCAATTTACCCGGAGTTTGGGTTAACCAGGAAGGTTTGTCGACGAAGTTGCGGCGTTTGAGGGGCTACCCCGAGCACTTTATGCATGTAGCGTATTGTACTCAGTGTTTACAGTGCAGGGGGGAGATTGTACGGAGCCAAGGTAGCACGAGATGCCGCGTCGTGCAAGGTACACGCGCTCTCTCGCGTCATCGACGTTACGTTCCTCCCTCAGGTCGCTGTGGCTGCGCTATCTGGGCGAAACGTTACGTGTTACGCGGTGTGAGTGGATCGGGCACGAAGTACACCGGCGCGAAGCTATATCCGGGAGTGCAGCGGCAGCGGCGAGCATCCGGAAGGTATTATCTACCAACCGGGCGTTGTTTTAGCCCGTGCTCGCGGGATATCCGAGAGCGCGAGAGATAGACCAACTTCGTCCCGTTGCTTCGTCCTTGGAGGAAACGGCGGAACGGCTCGTCTACGTCCCGACCGTGAGAGAACTCGTCGCCCTCTCGGCAACTCGATTCGCAGCGACAAACGGCGAGACGGCGCCCCACGGAAATGACGGTACGACGGAGGCAAGCGTTTCCTCGGATGGGGAACAGCAGGGTGTCTTCATCATCCTTGGCAAACAAAACAGATCTTGATAGACAGATAGATTCGTTTATTGCGGGTTCTGAGGCCAAAACCCTAAGATACGGTTTGAGTTCGGAAATGTTGTTGTAAATTTGATCTCTTTGAACCGGGTGTAATTCAATTGTGATTCTGCGATAGATCTATATTCCGATTGAGATATAGTTGATTTTTATATATAATAAAATTTTATATATATAACTGATTGAGTTATAGTTGATTCGAGATATAGTTGAATTTTCACCATCTGCGGCTCTGATATTCTGATACAGATTTGAGATTCCGATCTACTTCTTAATCTGTAATTGAGATGTATTTAAACTACGCACGTGACATTTCCTTGGATGTGGTTAGTTAGTCTGAATAGACACGGAGAACTTCATAAATACTATTTTCGATTAAAAATTTTCGACCCGAGTAATAACTTTGTTTTGTTATTTTCATCAAAACTCAAACCTCCGCAAGGATTCACGCATAAATTACAAATACAAACGTGTATACGTCTTACGGACGAGAGAATCCCTCGATGCAGATAGGAAAAAGTCGCAGTCGTTCGCCGGCCGAACCGCAAGTTCGCTGGGTTGATGAAACGCGGTTAATGATATAGTTTAATCAGAGCGCACGAAGGAAGCCATAAAGTCGCCTGACAGAGTCGCCGTCGAATACAGAACGAGCGAATGTGTCGCAAACCCAATTAACAGAGACACAATGTGTTGTTAGCGTTGAAAAGGGATCGAGGACTGTTGATGATAAAATTCGTGCTGAGGTCGTGGCTGTCTGCGTTGTGTCGTAAAGCCCGAACCGGTGACCTCGTTGAACCCCCTTTGAAAATAGAACTACAGGAGAGATATGTACGGTCGGACACATATGCGAACCTACATGCGTAGATACGTCGATTGAAGCTCCCTTTGTGGTCGACGAACGAGGTTTGCATTTATGAATTTCTCTTCTGTCCGATGTGTGCCACTCGACAGTGGTATAGAGACTCTTACTCTTTCACTCCCTCTCTGTGTCGTTTGAACAATACAATATTGTAGATGCGTGTGGGAGAGACACCGCAGCCCATCGAGAATTTCGTGGGTCTACCCACTGGACGAAACAAAAGTTGGATATGCACCGATATGGGAAGCTCGAACGTATCCCTCCGATGCTGCTCTCGCGGCTTTCATCGTCGTGTCCGTAGGGACCGTACCCACACGTATTATATTCTCAAGACCCTCCAGCGGATTTATCGACGATGAGGAATATCTCGTGTATATCGGACGAGTGGCGAACAATGGACAGGTATTCGTACAGGTAGATCCACTCGATCCGTGCATCAGTGCGCTTGACAAAGTGCATCCAAGGTGCTTAATTCTCGGGCATCGCCTCGTGAAACTTTCAGTGTTGAGCTCTCTGTTATTACGATCTGAAAAGATTTTCATTTCGGTTTTTTTATTTTATTTTTTGCTTTCTCATAGAGGAAGCTTCATTTTGGTGAAAAAACGAATCGAGAATTTAATGAAAACGTATTTAGAATCTTTCAAAACGTCGAAAAACCACGTTTGAGAAAATTATCCGGATGTATGGTGTATGTGTGCGAGTGTTGTGTTTGTACGTATGAATCAAATGCGAAAAATTCAAACCGCTGTAACTCGAGAATGCCTCGACCGATCAAGCTGAAATTACACACAGAGGATGTGTGGTTAATAGTAAATGTTTCAGCAAAATTTTATTTTAAAAATGTGCAGTTGTTTTTTGTACGCCATTTTTTATTTCTTCAAAAATGTCGGTGCACTCTATAGCTCTCAAATTTTTTTTAGCAATCTCAGCAAGTTATATTAAAATTTGAAGTTTCAACTTTTATGAGGAAGCGATGTAGAAATTTGGATTTTTAACTTTTTTGTGCACACACCGGACAACTAGGCTATTGCATAGGGTGTGTTTCCATGGGTTTTTGGTGAAGGCTCACTTTGCCAGCTTGAGTCAATTGGTCAAACTATGATTATGGTTGCGACCATGATTTTCTGTCATTGTCGTAACTACGTAATGTACACGTTCCTCTTGGGAACTATTTCTTATGGTAAAAAGTCAGTATTGTATCTGCCAGGTGATCCGATGTGTGACGAATCGTTTCACAGGACTGGACGGTTCGGTATATACGAGGACGATAACGCGCCGGATTCGCCACGACCGACTTCGCCAAATAACCCAGTGGCACCAGCAGCCGCAGGATATCTCTCGCCGTGTCGTACCGTACCTACTGTAAAGGCCCGTATGAGACATGGCTCGCTCGTGAGGCGAATATTCAAGGGAAAAAATATATTATCCCGCTTGCCCACCCTACCCAATTCGGAGAGAAGTAAATTTTCTTTGTTCGGCTCGTATGGAGATGTTACACCTTGTACGGGAAACTAGAGTCATTTTTTTAACCCAAGTTTTTCCACTTTGCGCCTTATCTTTAAATAGAGGCCGATATGTGGGCTTGAAAAAGAAATGAAACTGAAATCATACGATAGCGTTTTTAAGGGCGAATATTTAAGGGAAAAATATACTACTCCGCTGGATGACTGTATTCAGTTGGGAGAGAAGATATTTTTTTCCACCAGCATGGATATGTTAAACCCCATATGGGAGACTAGATTCATTTATTTAACCCAAGAGTTTCCACTTTGCGGTTTTTCTTTAAACGGAAGCCAATATATAACTTTTATTTAATCACTTTGTAATTTTGCGATAGAGTATTTGAGGACAAATATTTCCGCTAAAAAATATACTACCCTGCCTGCTCACGGCATTCAGTTCGGAGAGAAGTAAATTTTTTTTCAGCCCACATGAAGATATTAAACCTTGTACGAGAGACTTTGCGGCTTATCTTTAATCAGAGGCCGATATGTTGATTTTTGAAAAATCGATTTGTAATTCTACGCTAAGGTATTTGAGGGCTAATATTTACAGGAAAAAATATACTATCCCGCTGGCCCGCCCTACTCACTTCGGAGAGAAGTAAATTTTATTTTTTCACATAGCATGGAGATGTTAAACCTTGTACGGGACGCTAGAGTCAATTTTTTAACCCAAGTGTTTCCACTGTGCCTCTTATGTTTAAATAGTGGCCAACATCTTGGCTTTTTTACTATCAAATTGTAATACCACAGTACAGTTCAATGTATAATTCAGATGTATTTAGACTACAGACATCGCACAGCCGAACAGATTTTTCTACCCAAAAGCGAAAGCGGGCCAAGCTTACGCTACAAGGCCTCCCGATCGTATATCATCCGGACAGGATTTTTGTATACTTCCCAGCTACCCCTCGCAACGGGCACTTTCATTTTTTTTTCCTCCACTTCTTTTATCGCATTTCTCAAACGAACGGAGGCTGCTCGAGTTTCGCCCGAGAGAAAAGAGAGAAGACAACCACAGGGTTCTCGGCAATAAGCTGTTTGTTATAAAAACGAAAACTCGTCGTAACGCTGAAAGAATTTACTCTCGCTTTTTTTTTCCTCGTACGCACTCATTTCTCTCCGTTTGAATTTTTTCTTTTCCTTCCTTTTCTTCAATCTACCGGCCCCTTACTTTCGCAATCCTCGAGCGCAGTTGTGTTCCAATCCTGGTATACATACATATATATATATACGTGTATATATAACCGTAGTGGAGAAAATTGCGAAATGTCTGTCGACGGTGCGAATAATCAGTGTTTTCCACCGAAGGTTGAAAGGACGAGCTGGTTGAAAGTAGAGAGTGGAAATACAGGGCCGTATATATATATATATATATATATATATATATATATATATACATATATATATATACAGAGGAAAAAAGGTGAGTGCCACTAGAGATTTCCCACCCCTCTCTCATTCCCTTACGTCCCTCTGCTCTCTTCGATCTCCTCTCCCCGTCGCGACTGCCAACCCTCCGAGCTTCTAACGCGTGAGATTAATTAAGAGAAGGGTGATCCGAGGAATAGTCCGTAGACCCGATAAAACGGTGGTTTGAGGAATTTTAAAGAGCCCTTATATCCGAGTGCCCGTTACGAATGAGACAAGGACCGAAAGGTCCTCATGTACGTTACGCACGCCAGGCATTTCATTTCGTTCCTCGAACAGACGTCGGTCCGGAGATTTTTCATTAAACTCCACCACCCGATGCGCCCCTTAAATTTTTTTTCCTCGAATACTATCGGGCGCGGCTTTTTCCTCTGTGGAATGGTGAACATTTTCTTTCCTCTCCAATTACAATACCGGGAGCATATCGCATTGTACTTCCTTCGACTCTCCTTCCTCTTCTTTATAGTTATGGTCATTTTTAATATATCCGAGACCGTTTTTCCTTTCGAGCGATGAGAATGTACAAGGGGACATCGAGATTTTCATGACATTGGAAATCATTCGAAAAAAAAAATTGACACTGTTGAGTGCAAAACCAAAGATTAGTAATGAGGATCACTCTCAGTGAGACTACTGAGAAAGATCACTGATCACATGGTGCTGGAGCTGAATTTTATGTATAACGCAGGATGATGTAATAACCATCTATACATCCAGAAAAATAATTTATTTGACGGACGGCCCGCGAATAAATTTTTAATTGGTTTAAATGAATATTTAATTGGTTTAAATAAATATTTAATTGGTTTAAATAAATATTTAATTGGTTTAAATAAATATTTAATTGGTTTAAATAAATATTTAATTGATTTAAATAAACATTTCATTGGTTTGAATAAACAGATATTTATGTGCGGGGCGTCCGTCAAACAAATTATTTTTCTGGGTGTTCGCACCTTTGTAACTCAAGGCCGAGGTTTCGAGTTCGCGTGAGGCGAGTAGCTCGCAGAGGCGAATTGCGTCGTTGAAAGAAAGACTGCGCGAAGGTATGTGTTTGATATGCCGGAGGCCCTTTTTTGTCCTTTTGAGCGCCCAGGGAAGGAAACGTTCGGATAAGAAAAGAGTTTTTGAAGAGTGAGAAGTGGCAGAGTTTTCGAAGAGTGAGAAGTGGTGATGTTTTCGAAGTGTGAGAAGTGGTGATGTTTTCGAAGAATGAGAAGCGGTGATGTTTTCGAAGAGTGAGAAGCGGTGATGTTTTCGAAGAGTGAGCCAGCTTTGCCAGTGTTGTCAGAGTTCACATTTGAATTAAAGGAGTGATTAGAAGAATTACGTAGGACGTAACACTTTTTTAGTGATCTGATCAGATAGTACCGAAACCTAATTTTAAGTACAACGCAGTACAATGTAATAACCATCTATGCGCACCTCTGTAACTCGAGCCTGAGGTGTCGAGTTCACGTGGGGCGAGTGGATCGCGGAGGCGAGTGGCGCCGTTGAAAAGAAAAACTGCAAAGTTTGTATACCCACGTCAAATACACGCCCTGCATCCAACGCTCTGCTGATAATATTGCTTGCCGCGGGCTGTTCGAGCTCGAACTTTCGAAAACTGCGAAAATAAGATTTTTCTCAATCGACGCAACTGTGAGCTCGTCCATTCGTGTCGACGGAAAAAAAAAATTAAGTTTCGTTTAATTTGCTGTCCACGATATACGAATTAGGATTCGTATATCGTGGATAGCAAATTAAACGAAACTTAATTTTTTGCGAAATTGTTCGAGAGCCAAGTTTGCTCTAACCGCGCATAGAATTCTCATCAGAAGCTAAAAACCCCCTCGACAGCCAAAAATCCAGCAAGACGATTCGTCGGAACCTTGACCGAGATCCTGCGGCTGCGAAAACCGAGTCGGAGTGTCCCGTGCATGTGCGAAATAAGGCGTGCGCTCAGGTAGGTTTTCCTTGGAAATATCGCGTCTCAAGCTGGTAACAGAAACCCTCGGCGACTGAGTGACGAGTGGCTGAGCCTCGTCTCCGTCGTTCTCGCCGTCGTCTGTGCGCACCGCGCCTGTACTCCACTTCGTTGTCTGGCGGCGTCAGGAAATTGCAGTCCCTCCGTGTTTCCCTATTTGCCTCCCTTCGTCTCTCGCTCGTGTGAAATTTTCATCGTCGTCTCGCGGAGGCGGGCGAGCTGCCCGGTGTCTGGTGCACCCCCGAGCAGTTACCCCGAGCCGAGTCGCGGGGTAATAACGTAGACGCCGGAGAGTACATGCACCGACACACGTGAGCGCGCCGATGCGAGGACTCGCCGAGACTCATCCAGGACGACGTCGCACAACGCTGGAAGCCCGACAGTGAGCGAAAGCGTATAACAGTGTACATAAAGCTTGCGCTTCGCATACACCCACACTGCAAAATACCAACTGCAGTTTGCGTGTACCGCGCGAGGCGGTGAGAAAGGTGGTTGAACGTTGAATAAAGGGGCGGAGCGGGGACAAAAGTGGCGAGCGGGTCGACTCGCCTCTAATGGACAGCAAACAGGACACCGTTACGGCGGCCGAATCGACGAGACCAGGAAAGATGAAGGGAAAGCTGAGAGACCGGGACGAGTCTCGGAGTCTTCGGAGTGCGAGAAGAAACGTCTACGAGAACGTTGGTTCGTACGTAGGAATGTAGGTACGAGGGTGGTGAGAGTGCAACGAACCCCGGCACGGCGACACGCGCGGTACTCTCGTTTCTGTCTTCGTACGATAGCGTTGCCCTCTTTTATCCCGGGGACACGAGAGCGACGAGCGAAATATCCCGACGTATCTCTGTGTACGACAGTTCGCAAACAAGTTTGCTCGAAGATTTGTCAGGAGATCGGGCGGTAAAGTGTTGGTACGGGAAGGGGGGGGGGGGGGGGGGGAGCGGCCAGTGGATGGTTTTAGGTATTAATGAGATCAACGAACGGGAGCGGACGTCGAAAGCTCCGGAGTCTGCACAGGTTCGACGTGGAGGATTCGACGCTCAGCCGCTGCGTTTTCGCAACGATAAGTATAATCTAACGATAAGTAAACGGTGGGAGGGTTTCCTTTCACCATCCGGTGAGCCACGCGAATCCGCGCGCAATAAAAGCTGGTCCCTAATAACGCGAGCACTCGAGTCGCGAGGTGGGGCGATCGGAAATCGTGAAAGTTAACCGGCAACGGCGAGATGGGGATGCAAGGTTTTATAGAGAGCGTATCGTCGACGGAGAGAACCCTCGAGGCGGCGGATCGCATTGTTCGCTTTGTTGTATTGCGAATGTACTTTGATATGGACACCGCACCGAGGCTGGCGGTGACTTCGGGAATGCTCGGAAGGAACGCTTCCTCGCTCTCGATGAAATCGCATCTCGCAATGGTCTGGCCGCTGCGAGGGTGGCGGCGAACCCTCGGTCTCCCCTAGACGCGCTGATTCCTTTTTTTTTTTTTTTTTGGGGAGTAAAAATCGAATTACCATCGTCGCGAGACGGTACGAGTCCTCTGACCTGTTCTCCGGTTCCTTTTTGCTATTTTATCTTCTTTATCGTTCCGACTTGGCGCTCCGTTTTTATTGCTCCCTCGCGGAGGCTCGTGCGCGCGGATCCTGACGGAGAATCCACAGCCACTCGACGCTGACTCGAGATGCACGGAGACTCGACGACTGGAAATAAAACAAAATTTAATTATAAACAGGGATTACTGAGACTGCTCGAGTGGAGATCGCCGGCTCGTTTTGCCCCGCTCCACCCTATTTATTCGCACAACCTCGTGAGCTCAGTTCCGCTAGGGAGCCTTCTTAGTGGAAATGGTACAATCGCGACTTGCGCGGCTATGCGCGACTGTGACGAGATACTCGTTATGCTAGAATGAGACCGATCGGTTTGCGCAAACTTTTAACCTTTGTGCAACTCTGATTTGATGGACTCAAGCGCATCCCCATGCAGATATAAAAAGACCTTGAAACGACTGTCAGTTATCATAGTCGCAGAAGGGTTGCATAAAGATCACGTGTCCGACTAACGCGTTGAAAATTAAAATAAAATAAAATAAAATAAAATTAAACAAAAAGTTGAAAATTAAAATTTTCATATGGCTTCCTCATAAAAGTTGAAAATTGAAATTTTTACATCGCTTCTTCGTAAAAGTTGAAATTTGAAATTTTGACATTGTGTTCTCGAAATGTTCCTTCCACGTAAAAAGCTTCCGATACTGTTCATTAATTTTCAAACAAATTTTTTTTACAGTGCAGTTCCGTAACGGCTACGACAAATAAAAATATTGACTTTGTCTTTTTCTCACTTTCGCACAAACTCGGATACTCGTTCGTATTTTCCCAACGACGACTGCTTCTCTCCACTCTCCACTTCTCGCCGGATGCCCTCCCGTATGTACGTATCCATTTTATTTTTCTCTCCAACAGGAAATGGGAACACGCCTTTCAACTTTGGCGACGCAACGCGGCACACAGGTAAAGGTCGTCGCACGACCGGTGTTACTTTTCCGTGCGAGGATCGTGAGCGAGGCTCTATCGGAACGCTGTTGGCGGAGAGCTCGCAGTCCCGGCATTCTCGCTCGGCACGGCTCAAAGCGAGTCCCGACAGGGTCGCCCGCGCCGGTGCTGCACAAACTCGACGACCCGACGGCACTCCGTTCAACCATCCGTCCGTCCGTCCGTCCGCTGCAAGTAGATTTTTAATTATCAATTAACGCGTAAAAGCAATGACTGGCATCAGAAGTCGACGCACCGGAGCGAGAGCTGCAAGAAAAAAATAAAATTAAAGTGCGAACGAGGGTCGTGCCTCCTCGACGACCACTCGTCCCCCCAACCCCCTCTGTCCCCCCTCCCTCACCCCTCCGCCGCCATCCTTTTCCACGATTTCTTTCTCAATTTCTATTCGCTTTTCTCGGATAAAACGAGTCACAGGGGCCTCGTTAAACCTTCCCCGACCCTCAAACTTATAACTTTTGTTTCCAATTAAGCGACCCTCCGTGGGAAGGGGGAGGGTTTTTTTTTTTACATTTCAAGTTTTTTTCGTACTATCCGGCGACGAGCTTAGTGGGAATTCGTCTGGACGCAAGTAACTACGCATGCGACCGTGCCGGAGTCTCGGAATCGCTTCGGGATCTGCAAAGGTCCCTCGAGCACGAACTTGAATTTATCGCCCAAGGTCTTTCACCTTTCGTCGCTCGAGACTCGTCATCGATTTATCTCGACCGGAGAGCTTCCACCCCGGTCTGTTTGTTATTGAAATTATTTTATTTTTAAACGACGTAAAGTTTCGGCGAAGTACCAATTATTCATTTCGCTATTGAAAGGCGGTGGATCGATGAATTTATTAAGTTGTCCGCCCCACTGGAAATTGGGAATATTTCCTGACCACGAAAAAAAAAAATGAACACATCGCTAATTCGAAATTTTACGATAGTGATTTTTGTTTTGTTTTTGTTTTTTTTTTAAAATTATTTTGCTGTTAAAGGACGATGTAAAGTGTTAGCACGGTATTAATTATTTATTTTGCTATTCAAATACCACGGACAGATGAATTTCTCATGTCATCATACCCAACGGAAATTGAGACTATTTTTAGGCACAGTAAAAAAAAAATTTAAACATCGAGAAATCGAAATTTTACGATGTTCATTTTTTCTTTCTTTCGTACTAAAAAAACAGTATTATTATTTTGTTCTCCTTTTTTAAATCGACAATATATCTTAATTGCGAGCAAAGTGAGTCGAGTTCCGTGTAACATTCCCTTCCCCGGAGTTTTTTTTATCTTTCCCATTGAAGTCGTTGACGATGATGATATAATCGTGGAAATTTATAAGCGCACCAGGGGAGTCCAAGGGAGTCGGGAAAAATAAACCAATCACGCGATAGCATAACTTTGTCGCGCGGTGTCGTGCGTGCGGGAAGGGTTCACGCGGTGCACGGGGATTTTGTCCCTGTCCACCTTTCCAACACGCCATCGTGTTTTATGCTAATTCGTAACATGGAAGAATGAAAGAAAGGAAAAAAAACTTTACCAATGCAAGGAGCTTTGGACGGAACGACACACAAGCGAAGTCGAGAGTCAACGCGTATCGTATTACGTATTACAGGATATGCTCCGAGTACTCTTTTATAATAAACCAGATAAAAGTTTCTCCGATGTACGGAACGGAGTAAGCAGCGAGAAACGTTTCGAGCGAGATAATCGAATGAGCCACGCGAAAGTCACCCGGCATATGCTCTCGCGTGTACGGAAGAGCGTGGGTTATATATAACTTATAACATGTACTCGTTTTTCGAGCAAAATTCTAGTGCCCTCTCTGCAGTCAAAAGGGACAAGTGTACTAGATGAAGGATCTTTGCCCGAGTCTCGCTAGGTTAAAGGATGAAAGGATGAGAGTGAAGCTCGCAGTCGAGTATATCCTGACCTCAAAGGCAGCGAAGCCCTACAGACGTGTAGCGCCAGTATAACACGGGTTCAAACTTCGGCTTTGTGCAGCTTTGAGAATTACCGTATGGATCAAGTAATAACAATCGAAAGATTCAAAGTAGAAACAGTGGGAAAACAATGTTCATCAATGTCCACTCATATTTCCCAAAATCCAAAATCAATAAAGCAGAGGAAAATACCGAGGATTACACCAGTGTAATACGGGTTCAAACTTCGGCTTTGTGCAGCTTTGAGAATCACCGTATGGATCAAGTAATAACAATCGAAAGATTCAAAGTAGAAACAGTGGGAAAACAATGTTCATCAATGTCCACTCATATTTCCCAAAATCCAAAATCAATAAAGCAGAGGAAAATACCGAGGATTACACCAGTGTAATACGGGTTCAAACTTCGGCTTTGTGCAGCTTTGAGAATCACCGTATGGATCAAGTAATAACAATCGAAAGATTCAAAGTAGAAACAGTGGGAAAACAATGTTCATCAATGTCCACTCATATTTCCCAAAATCCAAAATCAATAAAGCAGAGGAAAATACCGAGGATTACACCAGTGTAATACGGGTTCAAACTTCGGCTTTGTGCAGCTTTGAGAATCACCGTATGGATCAAGTAATAACAATCGAAAGATTCAAAGTAGAAACAGTTGGAAAACAATGTTCATCAATATCCACTCATATTTCCCAAAATCCAAAATCAATAAAGCAGAGGAAAATACCGAGGATTACACCAGTGTAATACGGGTTCAAACTTCGGCTTTGTGCAGCTTTGAGAATTACCGTATGGATCAAGCAATAACAATCGAAAGATTCAAAGTAGAAACAGTGGGAAAACAATGTTCATCAATGTCCACTCATATTTCCTAAAATCTACAATCATTAAAACAATAACTTAATTATTATTTCTTAATAATTTCACTTTTAGAACGGGTAAATATTATTCAGAAGGCCTCAATGCACGCCTCAAAGGAGTTTTTTTTCAGATTCAAGATGCAACGCTTTCGTAAACAATAGAAAACCGGAGCCGCGACTCGGAAAGATGTCGGAAATTCGACCATTTACCTTAACTGACTGCACATGCGCACGGTTGTTTTTTGATGAGCATTCGAAAAAACAACAGACCGCATGCGCAGTCGTTGTTATAGTAACGAATAGCAACAAATCGAAAGCACCTCGATACACGTTACTGGGCATCTGTTTCGAGCGCAATACGTTTTGCTCCTTCTTTCATAGACTTTTCACACAAAAACATACTCGCGTTTCGCGTTGCCGATAAGCCGCTCGAACGCTTTCCGGATTGCTGCAAGCCCATCGCGCTATATCGATCGTAATTCACCGCGCGTAACGTACACTTTTCCGAAAATTGACGTTTAGTGACTGTTAAACTTGCACGCTGCAAGGTCAGTGGTTCGCTCGTTCCTTAAACTTCTTCGCTCTACGAAACCGACGCGAGTTTCTCGTTGCGTCTAAACGCTTTCCGGATTGCTAAAAGCCTCTCCTCGTGCTCCGGGGAATCTTGTAAAAATAATTGGCCGGAAAGATGCCGGCGAGGCAAGAGAACGAGTTCTCAATTTATCTCAACCGGCAGAGACTCGAAGCGGAGCGTCGTTCGACTCTACTCTACGTTCCTCTACTCGCAACAATTTCACAAGTTACTCTCATTTATTAATTTCAATTCCTACGATCGACCCACCGATGTAAGAACGCCCAGCGCAAAATTTACTTTCTATGTATTCGCGGAATTCTCGATTCATCGTTTCAGTTGTTCTCCAATCTCTATATTTCTCTTTCTTCCCCTCTCTCATCGTCTTAATTCGCATCTTTTTTCACTTGAAACTTCTCAGGCCTGCATAAGTATACTAGTCGACTAGATGTATGCGTACCATTCTTTTATTTCCGTCAGCTTTACTTCATAATTTAGCCACCGGTTATTCTACAGATAATATTTTTGGAACTCTAGTTTGTATCGATCGTTAATTATGCCGCACATTTATCTATGTGAACCTGAGACACGAATTAAAAAATCGAGTTTTTTGCAAGTCTAAGATTTTTGTGTGCAGTTGTTTGGAGTAACAATCTTTTTGTTTGTATAGCGCTAAAAAAAATGACAGGACTTAAAAAAAAGTATATCAAAAGTTTAAAAAAAATGTATTCACGTAACGCATGCATGAAAATCGCTACTTTCCGTGCCTGCCGAGAGTGGCGCAGGCGGCGCTTTGCAGCCATGAGTTTAAAACTTCGCGGCGCATGCGCAGATCGGCTCCTTCGCGTGCGATTAACTTCGACGCATGCGCAGTTCGGCTACTTTCACTTTTGCGTGCGATTTCTAGAAATGATTGCACGCTGCTCGCAGCGCCACAATCAGCAGGCACGGCGAAGCGCTTCTCCTGCATTCGTTACATAAAATAGTATGCGATACTTGTGAGTAAAAGCGAACTCTCGACGGCGGTTGCGAAGTGGCCGCACTCGCCTTCTCTCGCGCTACAACAGCACGCCGCTCCGTCTCGTTCCGTTGTAGCGCTCGATCCGGCTCGCGCAGCCACTTCCCAACCTCCGCCCAAAGTCTGCTTTTACGAATTAGTATCGCAACATACTATTTCGCCCGGGCCTATTGTTGTACTCGAATCGCAGCAGGTCTGGAATTTTTACTCGGTACGTTGTTTTCATTCTTTTTCTGTTACCTTCTTATTTCGATTTATTTGCTTTTCACTGCTGATGTTTAATTTTCCTCGTAGTTTAACCAAGGCGTTAATAAAAAATCAATAAATCGATCGATCCTTCTCGGTCTCTCCCTTTCCTCCTGCTTCGTCGAGACATTATTTTCTCTTTCTCTCGTACCACTTAATTTATCTTCTTGCGCTCGAACGTAGTAATACATTCGCTCTCGTGTTATTTTCTTCCCGATCTCGCTTCTGCTTTTATTGTACCGGTAAATCAGTGAAAGTAGGCCGGAGTTCCCTCTTTCGCTCCCATTCTCTAACCTAAAGCTATCCGGCGAAGCCCCTCTCTCGATTTCCATCGCCATTTTCTCTCGCCTAGCCCCAAATAATCTCGCGCGCATACACGGACGAGCCGAGTTTGCCTCGCTGGGTTTTCGCACACTCATCGTAACTTTTGTGAGAAAAACCTCGGGCGAGATAAACGCGAAGCCAACACGCACGCACTTATCATCTGTTTTCTTTTTTTTTTGTACCTATCCGTGAACGATATTGTTTTTCGACTCTCGGCGAACGATATTCGAGAATAATAATGCGAAAACATCGCACGTTCGTCGCTATATATATGTATACATTTTTTTTTCTGCACTCGTTTGACGACTGACCTCATATTGATTATTTGTATTTTCGATTTTTTCAATAGTTTATGAAGTGACAATTAAAAACCACTTATGTGCAATATTGATGATATTAATACATGTACAAGTAACATGACTTCGAATACATGCGTGATTATTTATTAGTATCGAAATCTGCACACGGAAGCTACAAATCGAACGTGGCCGACTCGCGTTACCTAGCCATAACGTGGTTCTTATTTCCACCGGTAAAATTTCCATCATACATGTTTGATTAACGAAATTAGCACGAGCAATATTTAAACCTCCGAAGCGCGTGTTTGCGCGATACGCGGCACCATCAAAGAGAAAACATTTCACACATATTTTATCCGTCAAAATTCGACGCGTTTTCGTTGATTAAAATCGTTCCACGCGCGCGTTACAAAGCGTTTTCAAACCGTGCGAAATTACAATCTCCCGACATCGAATCTGTTAATTTTTTCCCCCCTCTCGATTCCGTATATTCGGCGTATACTTTGATTCGACCGGATCGATAAATTTGCCTCGATAATCGTTCCCTTGTCAGCTTTGAGGGGGTCGCGGGACTTAAACGGGCGAGGCACGTTTGAAGCCTGATCACGGAAATTCCCGGCGGAACAAGCCCCAAAGCGTCGCTGGCAAACTCGCCCTCTACGCCCCCCCCCCCCCCCCCCCCCCTATAGCTTTTCGCCCGAGGAGACGGCGAAGCCGGCCAGCTCGGCCACCAGACACGGTCATGAAACTCGGCGCGCACCGCCGTGGCAGTTTGCCCTCTCTCAGGTGTCCCGTGCTCGTCCGCAACGTTAAATTCCACTGGCGCCCTCCCCTCCCCTCCCCTCCCCGCCCGTTTTACCCCTGGTCGCGTTGGAGCGTTATCCTCGGCGAGGCCACCATCACGGTCTGTTTGGGGTTTCGGAAGTACCCTCGGCTCTACGGGCTGGCTACAGGCCGGCCATCCATCTATGGGAATAGGAGTTGGAAAGCACGAAAGTAACTTCCGGTCGGGAGGAGGAAAGGGAAGAGTGAGTGCCCTCTTTATCCTTTTCCACTTTTCCTTCCTCTCTCTCTCTCTCTCTCCGCATCACCGGCGGAGAACGTCGCTCCTCGTATCTCTCCGGCGGACTCTCGAGAAATAGGTACGACTCTCGTTTCACTCAAATGTTTAGTTTTTATCCATCCGTTTGTCTTTCCATCTCGGTTATTTAAATACCTCTCGCGACCGGCCGCTGGGCCACGACCGCGCGTCGGTTGCGAATTCTGCGGACAATTCTCTTCTGCAAATTATTTCATTCGATCTCTCGCGAGCTTCGTCACTCGTGTGTATCTTTCCGGTAGCGCGGGGATATTGTGTGGGGGAAAGTAGTGCGTATTTACTTTTGGGGATCCCGAAGGTTTTACGATTTCTTTTATTTATTCTCGGAGTTCGAGGGGATTGATGGTAACTCGAGATGATTCGAGGGGAAACACTTGGTAGTTCTTGTGGGTCGTATTTTGTTAAGGTTTTTTCATTTCTTGTGGTTTGGGATGATTTTTTTTTAAGAACAGTTCATGGCTGTAAATCTGAATTGTCTGTTCGTTAGTTACTTTAATTCGCGTTTCTCAAAGCCCTCGACCTACCTTTCGCAATTTTTCTGAAATCTTCGTTTCTCGCATTTCGAACTCCAACGTCCGCGATCGTAGGATAATCGAGGCTCGAAACTGAGTAATTTTTAACTACCAATTAGTTAACTCGACCGGATAAAAATCGCGGATGGGTCTGGCGGAGCATCCTGTTTCCAGTTAATTAAATTCCGTAATTGGCATTCTATTGACCGAATCGAAATTTTATCACGACACGAATGTTCCGTGCATTCCGTTTCGAATGCGCTACGAGCAAGCCGAAAACGGATTGTTTTTGGTTAAGCGACGAAGTGGCGAAGGAGTTTGACTTCAGCGGTGTAGATTCCAAGATCAAAGAAAATTTGATCGTTACGAATTAATTTCTTTAATCTCAAAATTGGCCCTCGTCCACGAGGCTTCGAAATCTCAGTCCGATCGTTCATCCTGAACCAGAAAAATAAATCACGATTTCTGGGAGTTCTTTAGGCCGTCATGGCCGGTATCTGTTGGGAACGAATGGCTTCCAGCCGTGCTGCGAACCCGCTGTAAAGCATGTAAGCGGCCGGCTCGATAGCGCTCCATCACACCGTATCCGCGAGTCTCTATCGCTTCGATAAATATACAGTAGAACCTCGATTATCCGAACCCACCGGGACCGGGTCTAGTTCGGATAATAAAAAATTCAGATAATCGAAACGCACATTTTTTTTACGGGTTTACATGCGCGTCGTGGCTTTTCTCATGCCGCGACGCGCAGCAATGTACAATGTTTTGCGCTAATATTCGGATAACTTAGTCTTCGGATAAACGGCTTCGTGGTTCGGATAATTGAGGGTTCGAACGGTCGAAGTTCCTGTAATCGAGTTTCTACTGTACACTGTCCATATCCCGCACCTTGTATACTTAATTCTCCAACCACTGTCGTAAATACTCTCGCAAGAATTCACGAGGTAAAAAAATTGCTCTATCATAACTCTATTTTTCCTCGCATTTTAGGTTAAATCTCAAATTCCGTACAGGAAGCTTCGAGTAGACAGCGCGAGGCACAAAGCATGCCTTTTCGTCCAACAACTTGGATATTCAATATTTTTTATTTTACCTTATTTTTTCTTCGACGTCAGTCATTTCTCCGTTACACTTTATTTTATACATCGGACACTCGCCGTCCGACTATGATTCGCGCTCCATTGTGTGTTAAAACATGTTCTAAGCATCCTGCCAGTGCGCAGCCCGACAAAGTGAGGCTGTCGAGCGAGCTTTCGAGAAGAATCCATTCAATCCAGATACGCCGGAATATCTCCGAGGTGTTCCGAGAACTTGGACCGTAACTTTTTACTTATTGTCGCGCAAAAAATTTTTATCTCGCTCGAAGCTTCTTTTCTCAATAGCGAAGTATTTGCTGTGTGAATTGCGCAGCGTGTCCGTCCGAGCGTCCCGTGGCGTTTGATCCCCCCCCCCTCCCCCCCCCCCCCCCCTCGTTCTTCCATTCGAACCTTGTACGTCGCGGCGTTCTCTTCTCGAGCCACTTTGCTCCTTCGTGCATCGTGTGCCGAAACGCCGAGAAGTTTTCGCCGCTCGACGCGCTCGCCAAAAGTCGCGGCCGGTGGCGCCACCCGCGCGTCCCGCGTCGCTCGCCGAAAGTTTTACGCGACAGCTGGGACCCGACGTGCACGCGACGCACAGTATCGGATGTATACTGTTTCGACGGTGTAGCGAAGTTTTGTGCTGTACGTATAGTTTACTGACGAGGCTGTGACACTATCTATCCTCCCGGATCTTTGGGAAGGTTTTTACCCTCGGAAGTATATTTTCTTTAATCTCACGGTTCGATCGCGCTAGGAAGGGCAACGGACGCGTAAGCTAACCTCGAATATGCGACGGTCCGCCAGGTACGGTCTGACGGTGAAACGAATAAATGCAGAACAAGACCGAAACGATAGTCAAGGGTGGGGCCAAAGTCCAAAATAGTCTCACTGTATTTCCAGTCCATTTGTCTCCGATTTCCAAGTCGAAAACAGTTTTTCGGCTAAAAGGTTTGAAGTCTCTGAGATTTGCAATTTGTGTCTCGGCGAAATCGACCTCTGGCATCGATATTAGGCAGTTCGATTGCTGCTCAAACACTGTCCACTCGGTGTACCGAGCCGAGGACGGCGGTTGGCAGAACGCCGTGCAGCAGGAGGCACCGCAGGGCTCAAGTTTCGAGATCCCTTTGCCGTGCGTACGCAAGCATGTTTGCGCTGACCCGTGGAATTATCAGTAGCAGCAACAAAGCAGACAGCCAGCGGTCTCCGGATGGCCCGGGGTTCGTCTCTGCTGGTGAAACCTTCGGAGCATTACAGAGGCGAACGGCGCAGTCAACGCTGAAACGAGCAACTGCCCTACGGTAGTCGCCTCCGAAGTCCGGGCCGTTCGCGGACGTCTCATTATCGCAAACAATCCTAAGTGCGTATTCAGTGTGTACCAGAAAGTTCGGAGAAAGTCATTGGCCGGCCCGTACGTTTCGAAGCCCAAGTGCCGCGGTAGGACGAACGTGTTAATCGGGCGCTAGGGCTCAATCGACGAAGCGTTCGACTGTGCGAGCGCCAGCTGTTCAACCGAGCGGAAAGAGGGAATCGCTCGCCGGACGATCGAAGGGAACGGGCGGGCCACACGCGCCGATACGATAACTATACTGGTCACCGGGTGTCTACGACACCACCGCCGCTCCACCCTCTATCAAACCCTCCGGCCGGCCCGGGTGTAATTTCTTCTTTTTTTTCGGCGGCGTTTTTTGTTGTTGAGGCATCGATCATCGAACGAAACACCTACACAAAAACCGCTTTCGAAGTCAATTTTTTTTTTCTATCGACCCTTCAACTGCCAAACGCGTTTCTCGTTACAAAAAATAATATCGTCACTCGTCGACGCTTCCCTTTCTTTTCAATCCTCGCACCTAAATGAGAAAATATTTTAATTAAAGTCGTCAACGAAAACTAATTCCGTAAAATTTCTCCAGAATCTCTCCGACGAAAATTTAAGACCATGTTTCTTTGTTTAAATAGCTCGGACAGGAATTGAGTCTTCGAAGAATGATTTCCCCGGAAAATTTCACCGTTTTTAAATCCGAGGAGAGAGAGAGCTTCCCTTCGTTGCCCGTGAAGCGAGCGCGTTTCCTCGCGTCGAGTGGTGGCAACGTTACGAAGCTCGAACCAGCGCCGGATCTTCGGCTCGGTCAGTAGCGCCGGGCGTTTCGACGCGGCAGCACGTCCAGAAAGGTGCTACACACGCGCTTCCCTTATCCTCTTTCGCTCACCGACTCTCCGTACACAAAACACACACACACATACACAAAACACACACACACACATATATATATACATATAAGGTTCCATCTTTCTCTCGAGCGTTCCGCTATAAACCCGGCGATTCGCAAGCCATCCCGGAACCTCACCCTTTTCGCCCCGTTCCACAATCGTTCGTGCGCTCGTACGCTCCTCGGTCCGAGTCGGCCAGCCACATCGCCTCCCGGCTCGCCTCGCCGCCGTTGTCGTCGTCGTCGTCTCCCGTTCCTGGTAGCGAACTTCTCTCCTCCTGGCGGTCGTTCTCCGCTCTCTCCTACGCCGACTCCCGAGAACCCCCCCGACTCGCAGGCGGGAACCGCCCACCCCGGACCCAGAGCCGCGAAACTGCCGCTGCTACCCATACGCGCCACCCGACATTCCGAAGTTGGATTTTACCGTACTAGTGTCGCGCGAGACGCGTCACCGCGGACTGCTCGAGCGAATTCGGACCCCGGAACCGAACCCCATCGAACATTGAATCCCGGCCGTTCTCCGAGCGTCGTAGATCGATACACGCGATCGATCAATGATCTCAATTCCGATCGTTCGGAACTCGAAGCGCTTCGACGGATAAGTGTCGGCAGTGAAAACAAATTTCATCGCTCTCTCGTGGATCTTAAATTCGGGGCGTTGAAGGATTTTAAAAAAAATTACAAGAAAGATTGTTTAAGTTTGCCGAACCGGAAGTGGTGTTTTTACGCACGTTGGATAATGGATACTCCACGTTAACATCGACGTGATTAACGTCGTCTTGGGACGAGTGATTGGTGCTTCGATCGAGGAATTTGTATTAAAGAATACAAATAATTGTTTTTTTTTTGTGGTTTTTTTTTAATTTATATTTTTCCGAAGTTCGAAGTTTTGGGAAGAGGCAAGGTGGGGATGATCGTGTGCGGTGCTTCGTCGCGGCTCGCGCCGGACCTCGACGACAGTGGGGCCGCGAGTGTTGAAGATAACAACGAGCAAGTTTTTTGTGAATCGAGTGCCGGGAGGGTTATCGGTGAATCGTCGACGAGTTGCCTCGGCGAGGCCGATTATCGTGATTGCGTGGGTGATGACTTAATCGCGTTCGACAAAATCCGAACGAACACGATGAGAGGCCTGACGATGCTGGAGGGGATTCTGGTGGTCTTCAAGTTCTTCGTTTGCCTGACGATTATCGGCGAGTCTGGAACTCTCGTTTCCGGTGCAACGAATCCGAAAGGTCAGTGACCCCTACGGTGCTCGGATTATTTCCACACATTTATTATTGATCTCTTTTTTAATTAAAAACGCGCCGGGGCAAATTACTCTGACTAGATGGGAAACCGTCGCCCGAATAACAGTGTGAGAGACGTGCATCGCAATAAACAGATTGCACAATATGGGAGAATTGCTTTAACAAAGATTGCACACGGAGAAAAAAAAATTGGGTGGATTAACCAAATCTCGCGGCGACACACGTTCGAGGTTGTTATTTGTTTGGTGAAAATAAAGCATTGTTTGATTGAACGATTATTCGCTTCAATTTATTCAAAAATTTTAGATTGAGACAGACATTTTTGTTATACCAACCAAATACACCTTTGAACGTATGTCGCGCATTTGCTTGATCCAACCATTTCTTTTTCTCAGTACACAAGGCAATAAAATCAAATAATCAAGTGATGCATATCAGAGAATTAAAAGTAAATATCGTAAATTCGCAAATGCAAATACATTCGCAAATACATTCGTAATTCTTAATGTAATAAATAAATCAATTCAAGTGGTTGATACACTGATAAAAAATACCGTTGAATCAACTGAAGATTCGGGCAGGGGCGTTCAAATCAATATTTTGTTGGTTGCAGCTAAAAGATTGGTTAGTTCAAAATTTTTTTTATGCCACCACCAAAATATTTTTCAGGCATTAAAATATTTTGTTCGACCAAGTAGATATTTACTTGAACGTCCCTGCCCGAATCTTTTGTGGATCCAACTGCATTTTTATCCAACTGCATTTAAAAGTGTCACAATTATTCAAATCTACCAATTATTCTTCGCGCAATTTCGCGCCAAAACAATTTTTTCTCTTTCGCGTTTCAATGGTTCATCTATCTGGGGACACAAAACGCCAAAAACAAAACAACATACGAATTCGCAATTGTGAAATCGACGGAATAACTATAAAACTCTGGCCGCACAGTGGGGAGAAATTAATTCGAAATTAAGAAAACTGGACCGCAGCATTTAACTGCTGGTTGCAATGTAATCTCACCTGTCAGTCTCTCGCGGTTCCCTTTACGATTTTTTAAATTTATTTCTTACGCGTTAAATGCGAGAAAAATTGCGGTTCGACGTAATCGGACGTTTCTCCACCCTCTCTGCTTCCGCTCTTGCTCTGCCACTACGGAAGTCATCCATCGAGCCCAAGTGTTAAATCGATACAATAAATCCGGCGAAAAATGAATCCTCAATTAAAGAAAACTGGACCGCAGCATTTAACGGCTTAATGCAATCCCCTTCATCAGTTTCCCGCGGTCCTCTTCAACCTTTAAAAAATTTATTTCCTACGCGTTAAATACGAGCAAAATTACTGTTCGAGGTACTCGAATACTTTTTCCACCCTCTCTGCTTCCTCTTGCGCTGCCACTACGGAAGTCATTCCTCGAGCCCAATTTTTAAATCGATACGTCAACGATAAAACTATCCTCGCAACATCAGTGAGAAATTAATTCCTACTTAAAGAAAACTGGGCCGCAGCATTTACCGGTCTTGATGCAATCTCTCCCATCAGTCTCCCTTCCCTTTAAGATTTGTTTTTTAATTTCCATCGCGCTTAATGCCAGAAAAACTTTACTATCCGAGGTACTCGAATACTTTTTCCACCCTCTCTGCTTCCTCTTCTTGCGCTACCACTACGGAAGTCATTCCTCGAGCCCGATTCTTAAATCGATAAGTCAACGATAAAACTATCCTCGCAACATCAGTGAGAAATTAATTCCTACTTAAAGAAAACTGGGCCGCAGCATTTACCGGTCTTGATGCAATCTCTCCCATCAGTCTCCCTTCCCTTTAAGATTTGTTTTTTAATTTCCATCGCGCTTAATGCGAGAAAAACTTTACTATCCGAGGTACTCGAATTCTTTTTCCACCCTCTCTGCCTCCTCTTCTCGCGCCACCACTACGGAAGTCATTCCTCGAGCCCAATTCTTAAATCGATAAGTCAACGATAAAACTATCCTCGCAACACCGGTGAGAAATTAATTCCTACTTAAAGAAAACTGGGCCGCAGCATTTACCGGTCTTGATGCAATCTCTCCCATCAGTCTCCCTTCCCTTCAAGATTTGTTTTTTAATTTCCAACGCGCTTAATGCGAGAAAAACTTTACTATCCGAGGTACTCGAATACTTTTTCCACCCTCTCTGCCTCCTCTTCTCGCGCTACCACTACAGAAGTCATCCGCCGAGCTACTCCTCTCCTCTCGCATCGACTCAGTTTTATTCTCGAACGGCTTCTCGCGAAGAGGGCGGGGTGGTTCGGCGGGGGGGGGGGGGGGGGGGGGGGGGGTGGTATGGCTGAGCGGTATATATAGCGCCGAGGTTCTCGGCAGGACTTACGATTCCTCCACCGACGTCAGGGGCTGCCTGGAGGCTTTAAGGATTATCCTCGCGAATTTCCGTGCATCCGCTCTTTGCTCTCTGCTTTGCTTGACTCTCGCTCGGCTGGGCTCTCTCCCTCGACTCGTCTCGCGCTACTCCGGTGCTCCTCGACACTGGTAGGCGAACGCCACGAGAGAGTCACGGGATTACGTGACTCCGGTTGGGAAGAGGACTCGCTGAGCCAGAGAGTCGCCGATGCCGAGCGCCCGCTCATATATTATATATATATATATATATATATATATAATATATGTATATATATATATATAAAATATATATATATGACCCGACGCCGCGACGTCGCTCACGGGACATCGAGCCCCAGCTACCGTCACCCTCACACGAGCAATTGGTATTCATCGTACTGCATTGAACGGGAGGTTTACCTATAGCTAATACCCACCTCTGTGTCGGAGGGATTTAAGCGACGCTTCGTAACCAACCGTCGGAGAGGAGCGGGGGAGAAACCGCGGGAAGACGAAAGAGGGACGGATAAAATATCGGGAATGTGACGGGAAACGATGTCGGTACTTTTCACGTGTCAGAACGTTAGCGTGTGACAAAGTCCCTTTTTTTTTTTTTGGGGCAAGATTTGTCTTTCCGCTTGGGTCGAGGAGGATGGAGGGATAAATGCTTCGGGACGCTTTCGCGTCGGGAAAATTCAAAGGCTCGAGACGATTTTCGGGATATTTTTCTCACTTGGGGGTTTCTCTTTTATTGAGTGCTTCTCTTTTATCAACACACGGAGCCGAAAATGATATTTTTTTTTTTTTGCAATCTATATATATATATAAATTTTTTTTATTTATTTATTTGTCCCAAAATTTGTCCCAATTCCAGTTTTTCTTTGGTAGATTCTTGGAAATGGCGGTTATTTTTTTTATCGCCGCACGGAGCAGAAAATGATAATTTTTGTTGTTGTGACATGTATATATTTTTTTGTACGGAGGTTGAATAGCTTTGTTCATTAGGGAGATCTGGGGATATTCGTAGATTAGATCCATTGTGCGAAGTATATTGCAGGATGGGCTGCAGGGCTGCTGCTTGGTTAATGACCGATCGTATTTGACGAAGAGGACGGAAACCTCGACGAGTCCGACGATTATAATCGGAACCCCGTGTGACGAGCCGATTCAGGAACTCTAGTGGGCTCTCGGTGTTCGCATCGCTCGAATTTATCGATGACGAAAATCGGCATATAACAGTGAAAAAAAAAAAAATTGAACAGATTTTTTCTTCTTTTAGTCGGACAATATCGGAAAGCACAGACTCGTACACGGTTCCTAAAAATGTTTTTGTTCAGTGAACGATAAATTTTTACTTTTAGCGTACATAGTGCGTATCAGTTTTGAATCTTTTGAAAAATATCTGTAAAGCATAGAAAAACCAGAGCGGGCGCGGATAGATAATAAAGGGTAGAGATGCTCCTGTTTTACGGTTCGAGGCATTTTTTAAATAAAAACATCGCTAAAACAACGTTCCGACTGTGTGTAAAAGTGAAGCAAAAAAAAAAAAAAAACGTAAAAGCTATACGGAGAAGACGAAATAAAAATATATACCCATTCCGTGGGTTACGATGGCCCGGTGAATGTCACGTCGAAGCTATACGAAGAAACGACGCGCATGCGAGTAAAAACAGCGTATCGAGTCTACCGAGCCGAGCGGGAGAAAAGTTCTTGTCGAATCTGCCGCATCGCCACGTTATTCGAACGACAAAAGAACGAACAGTCGTTCATTAAAATAAAACGAAAAATGGCTACAAAAATAACGAAAAATTCAAAAAAATTCTTTCGGGTTTTACAGTAAAACAGTTAGCTGTTTTACTGTAAAACCTGTTAGATTGAATATGAAAAAAATTGCAAAGTTGCACATTATGGCTTCCTCATTTATTACGATTTTGAGCGCAGCTTCCTCTAAGGGGAAGCCAACATCGATCAACGAACGCTCTCATAGAGAAATCTCTGCGCAAAATTGTAATAAATGAGGATGCCCAAATTACTTTACAACTGTTTTTTTTCTCTCGACAAAAAAAAAAAAAAAAAAAAATAATTAATTAACCATCGACCTCGAGTCAGAGCTTTCGTCCCGTGCCAGTAGAGTGGCCGCTCGGGCATCCCCAACTTTACCTTATCCCGTTTCTCTTTTCTTCAAATTTCCAATAATTTTTTTAAAACTCATTATTTTTGTTTTCTTTTTTAAATCCCTACACTCTGGATGGGCGCTCGGTGACAGGAGATTTTCGCGGGCGCCGTGCTGTTACGTGCCAGAGACGGTTGTACCGGCTCACTCCATCTCTACGTGCAGAAAAACGTCGAATGTTTACAGTGACCGGTTTTGGCGATCGGCAGCTTGTCGTCGCTCGTTACATTTTTTTTTTTTCTCTCGCTCGACAAACGAAAATCCCGGGAAGCTGGTTTCTGCGAACGATAGTTCACAATAGTCCAAGTATGTCTACATATCTGTATGTCTGTTCTCCCGCACAGAGGACAGAGACGGCTGGGCTTTGGCGGAATTTTGGGGTGAGCCGAAGTGGTCGGGGGGGGAGGGGGGGGGGGGAATGCACTCACAGTCCGACGACTCGTACCCTCGGGGCATCGGAGCCTCTCTCTGCGCCGATCGAGCGTGGACGTTGAATTAATTGAAAGTCGGATAGCACGGCCAGGGTCTATAGAGAGTAGTAGAGCCTGTGACAACTGGCAGCGAGTGGACGTCGCGGTGTATATTGAACGGCGAGAGAGGCCTCCGCGGACAAACTCGATATCTATCGCTTCTCATCCGGCGCTGTGCACCGTATAGGATCTTTCGAAAGTTCGACACACTAAAAAAAAAAGATGGCTCGGTAAAAAATATACTGATAATGAAGCTTATCTTGAAGAGGAAGGACCAAGTTATTCATTGATAAATCTAAAAGCTGAGCAGGTTTGCATTCTGTATAGGATCTTTCGAAAGTTCGACACACTAAGAAAAGAAAATGACTCGATAAAAAATATATTGATAATGAAGCTTATCTTGAAGAGGAAGGACCAAGTTATTCATTGATAAATCTAAAAGCGGAGCAGGTTTGCATTCTGTATAGGAGCTTTCGAAAGTTTGACACACTAAAAAAAGAAAATGACTCGATAAAAAATAAATTGATAATGAAGCTAATCTTGAAGAGGAAGAACCAAGTTATTCATTGATAAATCTAAAAGCTGAGCAGGCTTGCATTCCCTGAATCTGTGTCCATAATAATAATAATAATGATCATAACTTAATTTAATTTACTTGTCGGATTTCTCCTCTATTATTAACATACATATATATAATGAATCCTAAATATGAGAGCTCGAGAGGAATAAGTTGTGAGAGTTGAAAAAATTAAAAACACTTAAGTCTACTATCTACAAAAGATTTTGAATAGTAGTACGCACTTAAGTTTACTTGAGTAAAGTTTTTAACACTTCACACGAGACTTGCGCGTGCCTAGGCGGCTTTTTTATTTCTTTATTCTTTGATTATTTGTTTTATTTTATTTTATTGCAAATGATTATATTCTATTATTGTCTCTCCTCACCTCCTACTCGTATCTCAGAACTGCAATGTTTGCCGATTTTTTAAAAGATTCATACGACGACCCCGTAAAGTTCAGTGCGACTTTGCTGCTCGTATGATAATAATAATAATAATAATAATAATATATGGATTTTTTTGAAAATATGCACTATTTTCACAAAATTGTTCTCGACTAAATTGCGGCACGACTAACTCAAAGAAGCGCATCATCTCCTGTCTAATTAAACAATCGTAATTCGATTTGTCACGAGGGACGATACGGCACTCGGAGAGAGTCGGGGCTTTGGGGGAGATTTTCGACGGGCTGTTACTATCGCGCGGATAGTCGCGTTATCGTCGGGATTTACGTTAAGGGCGTAACCGGAGGCGTGGTTCTCGTGCCGGAAGCTCGTCCGATAGCTCGAAACTCGTTTGGACAGATGTCAAGCCGTCGCTCGGTCGACGGGGCTTTCGAGCCCCGAGCCAGAAATTTCGTTCTCTCCGCGCTAACTCTCCCCCCCCCCCCCCCCCCCTCACCCAACCCCGGCCGACCGGTACGTTTCTATACACGTCCAACATTCTAGGGTAGGAACATCGTGCAAACGTTTCTCTCGCACGTCCGCGCACGACCTTCTCTGTCGGCGCGTAACCTTTCCAGCGATAGCGACCCGACGAGCGGAGACTCCGTACGGACGGAGCGATCCCGCCAATCCCGCGTCGCCGCCAATGTTGCTCGCCCGGAAAAATCATTTTTTTTTTTTTTTGGGGTTTTGCCACCGCACTACGAATTCGAGCGCTTCCTCGGCTCTTGTTCGACCAAAGTGACTCGACAAGGACGAGTCTACCTTGCGCTGGGATGTTCTACTGGCGATACCTTTAGGATGGACACCGTAACGTGGCCACTCGTTTTTTTTTTTTTTTAATTGTGTCTGCCCTCGCGCCGGTAGAAGAACATCGCACATCAATGGCAGAAACGTGCGGCGAAGTTTTTCGAAAGGCTTTGGACGCAAAACCACCCATTCGCCGCCAAATTTACGCCCCCTCCCCCCCCCCCCCCCCCGTTGTCCTTTCTCGGTATAATTGTTTTTACCTGATGAAAATAAATTATGTTTATTTCTTTTTTTTTATCCGGTAAAACTATTCTTTACACAAAACAACCCACCCGAATTTCAATGAATAAACCGGAGACTATAATTATTGAGAGAAACATCTATGCTTGTTTCCGCAATTTATTATTGATGGTTTCATTATTTTTATTATTTTAGTATGACATAGAGTAAGTGAGGATGATATCAGGAAACCCGTAATGTCCCGAGTAAAGATTTTCGAGTGTTTCGAGTTTCGAGTGTTTTAACGTAACAATCGAACGGCCCTGCCGTTTGCACAGTTTTCAGTGCATGTGGATACAATCCCGAGTAGAAATTTTTGAGCGTTGCATCGGGTCCTGATAGGGTCCTGATAAGGCCTTATCAAGACCCTGTCGATGTGCTCGGAAAAAAAAAAAAAAAATTTGATACGATGATTCTCGATGAATCGTCCGACACGACCTCAATCGTGCGTGACCGCAGCGAAGAACTATCAACTCGCTCGTCGTCAAAAAAAAAGCATAGCCAAACTTCTCGAGCGATTTTTCCAGACAAGGTATGATTTCTTCCCGAGAATTTTTCCTCCCCCCCCCCCCCCTTCGCCCCTCTCTCATCCCGGCTCTGATTATATGGTTTACCCATCCAAAAACCCGCGAGTCCCACTGCGCTACGATGTTTTATTTATGCGGTAATTTGAATATAAATGGCGTTGAAAATACGGAAGATCTCTGGCTCCCCGGGCACAGCTTCGTCGACTACCATCTCACCACTTCCCCCCCCCCCCCCCCCCCCCCCCCCCTTCCTCCAGAGCTCTCGGGTATCAAATTCGAGATACTCACGCCGACCGCCGGAAGTCGCGACACAGAGAAAGAAGGGGAGAAACCGGGAGGAAGAGATTGCCGAGGAAGCCTCGGCGAAGTGGCGTCCAACACCCGGAGTATCTTCCACACTCCTCCACGATAATTTCCTCCGGCTAAGTGAGTTTTCCAATCCGGAAAGCGGGCAACGTTCTAAAACCCCCTCTTTACGGTCCGCGACCGCGGCAACTACGAGGGGCTGCAAACTCTCAGAAAATTTGTCGTTGAGCGAAACTAACTATTAGCATCAGGCGGGAAAGGGGGGGAGAGAATTGTATTTGCAGCCCGAACTATTAGGATTCCGATGAGTTGTGTAGTCGAACGGAAAGGAACCTTTGCCACCGGATCTACCGTGAGGAAATTCGATTTTATGATTCGGATAAATTGTCCGTCCGTTTATCGTTCCCGAACGGAGATCGAGGGTCGCATGGCGAATTCGGTTTAAGATTCGTGCGATCGATGCTCGTGAGGCTTGACGATCAATTCCGGGACGAGAATTTCGCCGAAGGTGTTTTATAATTTGAGGCGATTTCATTTCGTCTAACTAGTAGCATTAGGGAGGAGAAGGGAGGATTGTTTTTGCAGCCCGGATTATTAAGATCACGATTGGGCGCGAAGTCGAACGGAAAGGAACCTTTGCCACCGGATCTACCGTGAGGAAATTCGATTTTATGATTCGGATAAATTGTCCGTCCGTTTATGGTTCCCGAACGGAGATCGAGGGTCGCATGGCGAATTCGGCTTAAGATTCGTGCGATCGATGCTCGTGAGGCTTGACGATCAATTCCGGGACGAGAATTTCGCCGAAGGTGTTTTATAATTTGAGGCGATTTCATTTCGTCTAACTAGTAGCATTAGGGAGGGGAAGGGAGGATTGTTTTTGCAGCCCGGATTATAAAGATCACGATTGGGTGCGTAGTCGAACGGAAAGGAACCTTTGCCGGAGGAAATATGATTTTACACGATTCGGATAAAGAGTCCGACCATTTATGGCTCCCGAATGAAAGTCGAGGGTCGCGTCGCGAATGTGATTCGCAACTCGTGCGATCGATCTTCGTGCCATTTGACGATCAATTTCCGGACGAGGATTTCGCCAGAGGTGTTTTTGTAAATCGGAGCGATCGCTTTCCGTCTCCTCGACGGCTTTCGGAGCGCCGCTTCTCGCGTGCCTCGGTGTCCATAGCCGGAACGGCGAAGCCCACCCGAGTCCTTTGACCGCCGAAGCGTTTAAAGGGTGCTCGACGATACGCGGTTGCAAATTTCACGGACGAGCCGGAAGACCGGAATCGGACGTGCCGGGACGCGAGGTTCTTCGCCGTTCGATCGGGGCTCCGATTCAGTCACCGCTGGAAAAAACAATCAAATAAAAGAATGTCAAAGAGGATCGGATTTTTTTTTTTTTTTTTTTTTTTAACTGAAAGGAAAAAAAAGAACGAACACATTTGCGAGATTTCCTTGACGGGAGGGCAAAAGCTCGTTAACGATTGCAGAGAGCGAATTTTGGCCGTTGGCAGCAGCGAACGGGAGAAACGAATTTGGCCTCGTTAAAAAAGTGTGTTCGCGCGGAATGTATCCAAAGCGGGGAAAATACCTGTATCGCGACGTGGCGCGTTCGGGGCTATGGCAATCCCATTCGGTCGTGTATGTCGATAAGTCCCGCTCCCACGTTCATGGTATCAATCAGGAACAAAATGAAAAAAAAAAAGGAAATAAAACCGAGATCCGAGCATTTGAAAAAGTTACCTCTGGTTTCTTTTTTTTTTTTTTTTTCATTCTGGTACCTCTCGTCGTGTTGTCGATTATTTTTGCCGGCGGAGCTCTCCGATTCACTGACGAAACGATTCATCCGAGAATGTTTATCACACGGGCTTCGACGGTTTGTTAGCAATGCGGGATCGAAAATTGGGCGCAAAATTTTCCACCGAGGAGAGAATATTTAACCATCGCTTGATAAAAATAAATAAAACCGTTCCTGGCAAGAAGTAAAATAAAAATAATTATTCAATACTCATTATGATTATTATTATTAAATTTTTAACATAGAAAATTACAATCGGATCGAAAAAAATAATGAAATTTGTTTCCAATTTTTTGTGGCGACAATGGTCGAATTTTTATCGTCGAACACAATCACCGGCGTCGACGATACCGTAAGAAAAAAAACAAAAAAAACTGCATGCCGAATAAATCCGGAAAACGAATAAAAATGCTCGGATCAAACATTCATTATTCATAATTAAACTATCGGTAAAATCATCCGTCCGCTTTCATTCGAGAGCTTTTCGGTGAAATTCCATCGTTTTATTCGGCTGTTATAAACAAAATCCTCGGCGTCGGTGCATCGCGGCGATTGATATTCCCCGCTCGCGCCTCACTCGTTGCGTAACGCATACGATAGCATTAAACTGATTATAGATTCGTCATGCGAAAATCCTATTACATGTTTCTATAACGAATGCCTCATCCCTGCAGATCTGGATTACGTTTCCCCCGACTCCCGGGCGTCGGATAGCCACACATTTACGTAAATACTGTATGTGCCACCCTGCTGTCCCGAGGGGTGGAGGGGGGCGAGGAAGGGGGCGTCGGGGAATTTATTCACAAGCGGCGATTAATCGTCGCCGAGTTCCTCCTCGATTCGCGAAGCAGGAGAAACAGCGGCGGTCAAACGGAAGCTTGCGTGCCCGGAATATGCTTGGAATACCGGCAGTAGAATTCGCGTAGACACGGGAGACGTGTGACTCCCTAACTACGCTATAGATTCTCCGACACACGGGATTATACCTATACACGTGTATTTAACGCTCCAGAGTGCGGAGTTGTTCTTCCCGCTGGGTAGCATCGATTGTACATCAGGAGGAGAGGGGAGGGGGGAAGATGGAACAGGTTAAATGCATCGGAGAGACTTAGGCAAAACGGAAACCCGGGTTAAAACGGACCTCCATTTTGGAGGAAACTTTTTTTTCCACGTCCGGCGAGGAGTTGATGAAAGTGGTCGATTTTGCCCCGCCTCTTCGGTATGGTGTGCAAGCGGCAAAATTTTGGAAAGCGTCGGTACCAGAAAGAGGACCGAGCGAATATTTTTCGTCCGGCTTTGCATCCCTAAACTCGATCTATCTCGGCCAATTTCCGTCTCTCGTTTCGCACGAAATTGTGTAGTGGATCGTCCGGTCGGAGGTCGCGTCCATGCAGATTCCGGCGAGCGCATTGCAGCAACGAGAATTATAACGGTAGGTGCACCGTTTTCGCGCATGCTCCGGCGGGTTGCGCGGTCAAATTCGCCGGAAGTGGAAGGCGCTGACGAGGCTGGCTTTCCCTCGGCACATGTGGCGTTTCGTCCCTCCCCGCACCTCCCCCCCCCCCCCCCCCCCGTCCTATCTCGTCCGTCGGTCCGACCAATTCTGCAAAATTTACTCTGCGAATCACCTCAATCCCGTTAACGCCGTTTCCACCCTGTTACGTTTGCGTCCCCGACGGTTCGAGGCAGATACGATCGGGACGGTTGTCCGTCCCCGTTAATAACCCCATCTTCGTCACTTAAATCCCGTCGATGGATTTTAACGATCCGGAAGACGAGGAGACACGCGGAACGAAGCGTGAATTTACCCCTGACTCGAATTCATCATCGTAGAGCAAAAAGAAGCTGACCTTTTTTTTCAGTGCCAATTTTCTTTTATGTCCTTCCCATTTAAGATTGCAGTCTACAGACCCGGAAAGTTTCGGAAGGGTCCTTCGCAAGCTTATCCCTCATCATTCAATTTTTACAGTTCCGCATTCAGAAACAGAGGAAAACAAGGCGAAAACATCGCCGAGTCGCAATTGCCTTGTGTTGCCCTATCACGTATCCCGCACGAATTTTTCCGTCGCCCTCCGGCGTTTTGTCCCCCTCGATCTTGGTCGGCGTGGTCGGTCGTCGGTAACGTCGTCAGTCGGATTAGCCATTCCGCGGGCCGACGCATTGCTCGTAAGTCAACGGGCATAACGGGTTTCCACGGAGTCGTAAGGTTCCTCCGAACCGAAATGCCCTCTTCTTACACAGCCCCTTTCGGGTATCCTTCCGCGTGCTCCACGACCCACGACCACCACGGCGCGAGCTGAGTCGGGTGATTCACCGACGACGGCCTCGTAAACTTCTCACTGGTGATTGTTGCCCGGGTAGGACTTGGCCAACGCGCCGTTTTGCCGGCGATGTGTTCCCCGATCCGCGGAGTTCCACACTCGTGAGTTCGCTCGTGTGGCGCGTGTGTAACAGTGGCTGCGATTTCTCTGCCCCGCTCCGACCCCCGGGTGGCAATAGAAACGATAGGATCAAGCCCGGATTCCGATCGAGGGAAAACGATGCTGATCTTCCGCGTTGCCTTTCCTCGGGCTTTCGTCCCTCCGGTCCGTCCTCCGGGAGGATGGGAGAGGACGAGGACGGAGGCTTTGGCCCGCTCGGTTTCTGGCGAAGCCGCCGACTCGAAGACGAAAGCCTGCCAAGTCTCATCCCTATCGCCCGACATAACTCGACGAATGTTACTATCATACCGGCCACACAAGAGCCCGGTGAGTCGTCGCGGTGGTTTACAATCAAGAGGAAGCGACCCCGATCTGGCGATGACGACCGGTCGGTGGAAGATCGGAGAGATTCTCTTCCGGTTGTGACGAGACTGTGACAGGGCCGCGACCCCGTCACAGCCCTGTCACCGGCGAGGGTCATGCGGGTTTCTTAAGGATTTCGGGGGCGAAGTTCGCTCGTCATTTCCTCGATGGCTCTGCGACCCTACGTCGAGTTAGCGACTGCCGGAGCGATGACACGGAGATACGGAGTGACGAGGGAGTGGATGAGAGATAGGGCCGATCAATCGTTCGGCTATCCGGGAAAGAAATGATTCCCAATATGCTTTGACGTGTTGCTCGATGCTTGCGGATTACGGGATTGAATTGGGGTTGGGTTTGGGTACAACTCGTCAGAATTATTGTAAATAATTGAGCAGTCAAGATTAATTCTAGCTTAATGTTTAGGGACGTCATAGCAAATTTTATTGACAACTGAGCCCAATTTGATCGTTTAGGCTAGTCCAGATAACGTGTTAGGGTGGTTTAGGGATTTCGTCTTTCGCATGGACATTGGCACAATCTGAGGCGCGAATCTTCTGTGGAACAAATATCTTTATTGACAGCGAGGTTCGAAAAACTACACTTTTGCCGAGTTAATTTTGTGTCGGCTCCAAGTTGTTTTCCACCGATATTCGATAGTCGCTTATCCTCCCATTCGGTCTGTGACGAGGCTCCTTCGGTTCTTAATCTCCCGCACGCAGAGAAGTTTTCCCTTATTTGCCCAACGATGTTTTTTTTTCCTCCGCATCGCGGGCACGGAAATATGGTAGGATTTGCGGGAAAATCGGTTGAGCGAGTTTCGGAAAATAGAATTATACAGATACGCCTATACACTGTATACTCGTGGATCTACAGATATAACGGATGCGAGACGCCGAGGGGTAAAACATCCGCGGGAACAGCAGAAAGAGATGATGGGATATGCTCGATGGCAACGCCAGACGAGACTCCTTTGTGCTCCATTGTGGGACGAGTCGGGATCTTCGATGATCCTCCTCAGAGGGTGATCTTCGTTCGTCAATGTGCTTCCATAAGAATCTGTCGGAGGCGTTCCACCGTGAAAAGGAAAACGAGAATAAAAAAGTTCCCACAACACAGCCCAAAAACGTAGCAACGTAGAAAGGTAGCAACATCAGCAGTTTGGAAAATGCGCGTTTTAAGACACTCGTGGTTTTGGTAGGTAAGGCCAACACCCAGATGAAGTATAACTATTTGGAAGTTTTCCCTGGACTGAACATAGCCAGAAAAGCTAAATAAAAAAAAAGAAAATGCTCCCTGAACCCAGCCCGAATAACATCGCTAATAAGAGCTAAAGAAAAGTTAGTAACATCAGCAGCGTGGAAAATGCGCGTTTTAAGATACGCGTGGTTTTGGTAGGTGAGGCCAACACCTAGATGAAGTGGAATCATTCGTAACTCTGCAGTGGACCCAGCATAGCCAGGGAAGCCAAATGAAAGGGTACGAATGTGGCCGGAACAACGGTGATCGGTTGCCTACCAGTAACAACAGTATTTCAGGTCAACCGTAGTTGAACTGGTACGAAACCGGCTATGAGCGAACACCTTTCATTCGAAAGCCGTCAGCAATAGGGAGCCATCGGGTTGTTCCTTTTTCCACCTCTGTATTCAAGTGGAATCGGGCACGGCGGCAAAAAGAAGAGAATCAGAGGGAGCAAAGTGTTGCTGAACGGTGATTAAACGGTACAATCGACGCGGCCCTCCCATGCCGAGGGTGCGATGAAGTTGGCGAGCGAATCGGCCGAAAGACAAAAGGGACAAACACGTTGAACGAGGGAGGTTGCGCCGGTCCCGACACAGCTCACCGGACAAAAGGAACCAGTCGAGGGCTCCCGCGGGACCTGCCAAATTGGTACTACCGCGGGCTCTGTAGTTCGCCCTCGTCTCTCCGACACGCCTACGCTTTAACAATATCATCAACGTGTTTTTTTTCCCGCCGTCGCAGTTCTCCCGCCAGCGTCGCAGTGGGAGTTCTGTCGTGCGACACGAATCCATCGGACGGAAACTTTGAGCACTTTTTCACCCCACCATCGATTATCCGTGAATCGTCGCAGCTGACCCTACGGGACTTCGCACACGGGAGAGCGGGGCAAGATGGAATGTCACCAGTTTTGCTCGGGACGCAAAAGAGGAGTTCCAATATGGCGAACTTTACGAAAACAACGAAAACAACAGGTCCGACAGCTCATAGATGGTAAACCTCGGGAGCTCGAAGAGGTGAAAGAATGATCGGGCGCGGATATGGCAGGCGTTGGGATGATACTTTTTCTTTCTTATTTCTCGCGTCCCCGGACACGACGATTTCTCTTCATTGTTGAGGCGACACACATTATTTTCCCGCACTTTATCACCATTACCAGCATTGACCCCACCGCGCGGGGCGCTGGTGGTCCTCGTGATGGCTTCTCGCTGTATCTCTCCTGTTACTTTCGGTATCTTTCTCTATCGCTCGCTTTCGTTCCCTTTCGCTCTCGTCCAACCTACACTCTCGTCGATTCTCCTCGTTCGTTACATTTGCCGATGTTACCGACACTTCCTTTCTATCCGTTAAATCAGCTTCCAGCGAGCGGTTCGACTTCTCCCCCTCATTTCATCGGTCGCCATGTATCTTCGTGTCCGCCACGCCTCGCCGCTTCCCCGCTGAAAGGAAACGTGTCGGCTTGCGTCTGACGGGGGCGAAATTAAACGTCGGGAGACAGGCGTAGTGTTCATAATGTCTGATCGTGTTTTGCCTACCAAAAAATTCCATCCGGGTTATTTTACGATATCAACCGTAGAAAATTCCTCCGAAGCGTTTGAGCGATTCAATTCTTTGATTCGTCATCGCAGCCACCTCGACTGACCCGCATTCTTTCCAACCCTGCAGGTTCGATCTCTCGAATCTTGGTCAGAGTTTATTATTTTCGGGCATTAATTTTCGCCGCTCTCTACGGAATTTTGTGGGGTTCCCGGTTCCCCGATAATATCCTCCGTGGGAGTGAAGTTAATGGCTCGGCTTGCATGAAGGATGAACCCGGAACGTAATCCGTCCCCTCGGTGGTTAGGAATTCGGTGTCTGACTCATCGTCGCGATTACCCCGGAGGCATGACTAATATTTTAGGGTGGCAGTGTCTTCGACGTTCGGGCGGTTTCCGTTGATCCCGAGATAGACCTCGAGCAGTGAAGACTACCCGGCTTGTCCGCTGATCCGTAGTGAAAATACCTCAAGTACTTAAAGTCTGTACTTAAACTATAGAATACTGGATAATACTTGAGCGTTCATTACTGGGTAGTAACCGGATCTCGGGTATTCAGGTATTCGGGTATTTAGGTATTCAAGTACTTGGAGAATTCAAGCACTCTGGTATTCAAGTACTTTGAGAATTCAAGTACTCTGGTATTCAGGTATTGATGTATCCAAATACTTTGATACTCAAGTATTTCACGTTTTTGACCATCCCTGATTTACTATATATCGTACGGCAATCGTAGGGTCGTCGAAGCACGAACAACGTTTCCGGACAATTTGCCGACGAGAACAGGAGTACTCGTTCCTCGTAGAACAGCATCGCCTACCGTGTCGACGCTAATGGCCGGGAAGATAAGGGTTGACGCGACTCTTACCCGGTAATTGGGTTATGTGCTGTAATACTAATAGCGATAATGATCATTTCACGATGGAGAGGGGAGGGAGGGGGGGGGGGGCGTGTGGAGATGCTCCGGGACAGCGTCAAAGGGAGATAATGTACGAGGACGCGCGTGCACGACCCGAGCTCCCACAGCGTGTCCTACTCAGTTTCGCTTGCAGCGCGCCGCGAGGGTGGACTTGATACATTTTCCCTGTTGACCCTCGAACCGTACTCCAACGGCGCTATCAAGTGCCGGACGGCTTGTTATCGTCGCTTGTTCTCCGCATCTCGAGCCTCTCCACCTCTCTCACTCCTGCTCCCCCTCGTCCCCTCCGAGTACCCTCGAGCCACGAGTGGACGGATATCAAGACAACAACTACGCGAAATGGTCTCGAATACCGGGGTCGATGGCAGCTTTGATATTGAAAGCGGATTCTGATTTCTCAAAATAATGTATCTTTTATTGTCACGTATATCTCGAATTTTTTCCTCGTTAAGGGGAGACAAAATTAGCTCCGTAACTTCGTGATATTAATTTTTAATGAATTTTGTTAAAAGTGCCATCGAAGAGATATCAAAATTTTAGCTATTTTAGGTAACACCATTTTGCGGATGTTTTGCCTCATAACAGAAAGGCTTTGTGATCTTCATTAACAGCGCAGATTTGCAGCGTATCACGTGCACATTCCGGCGACCGGGGGGGAGGGGGGGGGGGGGGGGGGTGATGAGTATATCGTACGCGCATATACCGGTAATCAATTATCACCGAACAGCTTCCCCCCTCCCCCAGTGTCAATCTATTTGCGCCGGCGTGTCGCAATTTGTTTTCCCACAACGCTCAATATATTTTTAGCTTTTACGCGCTAGAACGCGCCGTTGGAAAGCTTACGCCCCGCGGTCCGCTCCCCCGGCCTCCGATAATTGGCTCGATGGATCGTTAACGAACACACCCGATATTCTACTCGATCTGTATCGGTCTAGATGCGACGCGGGAGCCGCGACTGTGATCTACTCACGCTGTCTCGCGGATATCCACCCTCGCGTTAATCCTACCGATTTGGACGACCCCGTCGAGCGTTACCGACGGAAATACAATTAGCACCGAACCCACGTGCGCCCGTCGAAAGTTCTGCCTCGATGTCGCGGACAAAACGGTTTCATCGAGTTCGGATTTACGAACTTAGATTCCTAAAATTATTCCTCACAAAATCGGTCGCCAATCAAAGATATAACAATATTTCCCGCACTCTGCGATCGAGAGATTTTATTTTCTGAAAATTAGATCAACGAAAATTAAATATAATATTTTTTTATTACCCATTTCCGTTTCCAAACGCTTTAACAAAATATATTTAAAAACGTCTCTCCAACGGCCCCGATGCCGAAAATAAATTCCACAAATTTTCGTTCTTAAATTTCATAAATTTTTCGTCACCGCTCGAGACGATTCAATCGAGTCGTCAGTATAGATTCCATCCAATCGCCTCCCCCGCAAGTTTCCCAGATTATCACGGTACGTTTCGTTTTCTTTTTTCGTGATAAACGAACTATCCCCGACTTACTGAGACGGGTAAGGGCGGGGAGTGGGGAGGGGGGTAAATGACAATCGAGTTTTGCCTGCTTTTATGTATCGACAGTTAAGACGCAGAAGGTCGTATCTCGCATCTTGAACGGTTCGAGATACGTTCTTCGGTTTCCCACCAGCCGATGCTAGACCGGGAACGAAGCTAAAACTTTATACGGCGCTACGAAGCGGTACATAAAATCCCGGTATGATATAGAACCGTTATCAGCGCAGCCGGGGTGTGCGCGCTACCAGACATCGCGTTCTTTGATCACTGGCACGTTTTTAATTACAGATCCGAGTTCGGAGCAGGGTTGGCGGGGGGGGGGGGGGGGGGGGGGAGGGTTGGCCCCCGAACACATACTGAGTTCATAAGCTATCTCGCTACACCGGGTTTGTTCTCAGGGCCCACGGAATCGCGCCCTTTTTCCCAACACGCATCCTTCCACCCTTATAAATCCAACTCGCTGCTATATTGCTCCCGCTCGTCGAGCAGTTTCATCACGTCGATGCTTTGTACATTTTACACGTTACACGTTACCGCCTCGATGTATATGTGTCGACTCGGCGAATGCGAGCTAAGATTGTTGGCTTTTACGACGAGCGTAACGGAACTCACTGCCGGTAGTGTTACGCGGATATTGAGGTAGTACCAGCGGACAGCCTGAGCCCACGTGAGTTCATAGAGAATTGAGAAAGAAATGCGAACACTTCTCGACGGGATAAAAATCTTTAAAAAATCAAGCATATGTGGCTGCAACGAATCTTATCTACGTCAAACATCGAACTCTAAACATATACTAACAATGAAATAAATAAATGAATAAATGAATAAAAAAATAAATAAATAGATAAATAAATAAATAAAAAAATAAAAAAATAAAAAAATAAAAAAACAAATAAACAAATAAATAAATAAATAAATAAATAAATAAATAAATAAATAAATAACTAAATCTCAATCCGACGATAGACTATCGCCGCGAGAGCATCGTTCTCGGAGGTTGCAAGTAGAGCGAGTCGGGCAATGTGCGGGCTTTCACAGCGCGCCACCGATAGTCGTGCCGAGAGAGTCGCGACGTTGCAGCGATCGCTGTACGGGAACTGCACGCGCTCTTTACACCGGGAGTTGAAAGACCGGAGGGTCGCCTCTTCACCTATCGGTGCTCTTCGAATCGGCGAGCGCAACGGAAACGGAGATGAAAACGAACCGGAGGAAACGAAGAGCCGGCGGTGAAAGCATGAGAAACGGAGTGACAGTCGTCGTGTAGTCGCGGCAACAGCGGGTCGCCCGTACAGCAGAATAGATAACGCTAAGTGCATTACGTTGTGCCGCGCTGGCTTCGTGCTTACACAATGACCAGGCTCGGGCGCTCTCTTCGCCACTCCAGCATCCCACATTTCACTTCCTCTCTTCGTCCATCTCGCTGTTTGAAACAGGATTCCCCCCCCCCCCTCCCCCCTCGTCCCCCCTCGTCCCGCCGGCGGCATCCTGTTCGCAAAGCTATTTTCTCTGTGTCGTATCGCCGGGCGCGCCGCACCGCTCCGACTGCGAGCCGCTCTTTCAACCCTTGGCCCGTCCCGTATCGTCTCCGCTGTAATGTATAGAGCGGCAAGAGAGCAGCTTTATTCACGGGTTCTATTTCGCCGGTTTTGCGGGTACTTCGCCGCGGGACGGGAGAGAACGGAGGAATTCACCGCCGCAAGAGGTACACAGTTCCATCTCTATCAAACGGGGATCCCCGGGATGCTGGCCGGGCAAAGGGTTTCCGGACGCTGCGACATCAAATCTTGTTGATTGTGGCCGGTCGGAGATAAACCATGGAACGGATGGCAAATCGGCTGGTGGGCGAAAATTTAATTAATTAGATAATTTTGTTATTCGAACGGAAGCCTGGGTTTGCCGGTACGCGATAGTGATAGTGAGGGAAAATAGTGTTTTATTTTATTTTTTTGGAAATTAAATTTTTATCGGAAATCGTCTAGGATTGATTGTACGCAATGGTGTTTTGATAGTGTGAAAAAATTGTCGGAGTTGAATATAAAATGTTGCAGGAGTTGAAATTTTTTTTAATATTTTTTTTTTAATGGAAAAAAAATGCACCCCCTGCGATTTTTAATATCCAGATCCGGGGATTTTTTTCACACGTTCGGAACACCGTTGCGAACGATCGATCGCGAAAGATTTTTGGTCCGACCATTTATTACCGAAAAATAAAAACAAACTTGGTGGCTTCTCATCAAAAATGCATCGAGTCGAGTTTGCGATAAGAATATTCCCATCGGTCGCCCCAGTCGTAGATCAAAAATTTCTCGCGCACGGGACACACTCTTCCGGCGCGCATACGTTACGGTATCGGATAAGCAGCGGCGGCGGCGAGAGTAACCCGTGCACTGTCTCCGGATATCTGGCGTCTCCTTTTTTTTTCTAACCCGTTAAATTGCAAAATATCCCACGGGAAATTCGCTCTCGCTCCCGTGCGCACTTGCCGGAAGTTCGAAGAACACTTGCCGGGGGAAACGTGCACCGGCCAGACCTTTCGCGGGATCGTGAGCTCTTACCCGCCAGCTGAGGAAACAACGAAGATGGATGTCTCGAGATGGAGAAAATTCGAGAACTTTGTTTCCGCCCTATCTGATTCGTTTTTCGTCACAGTATATGTAACATCGGCCTTATCAGAACGCACTGTCGATCAACGAATCTCTTGCTCACTCTGAACCGATAAAACGAAAAATGGTCTCTTAAATAAAATGAACAACTGAATTTAGTAATACGGCCTAATAATAATAATAATAATAATAATAATAATAATAACAATAATAATAATAATAATAAAAACAACAATAACAATAATAATAATAATAAAAACAATAATAATAATAATAATAATAATAATAATAATAATAATAATAATAATGTGTAGAAAGAAAGAAAAATAAAGGATGAAACAATTATCTTCCGCTCGGCGGTAATTTAATTATGCTGAGAGGCGTTATCTAACGCACGTCACGCGGAGTAATAATTATTAAGCTACAAATGTCAACATCTTCTCGACTCTCGCGTGTATTAAATTGCTCCGGCACTATATGCATAACAGCAAACACACCAACGGGGGGGGGGGGGGGTATTAATTTTGCCTTTGAAGCAGATGCGACGGTTGACGTTTCGTTGGCTGTTTACATCCGGCGGTGAGGGGGTGGGGGAGGTGGCGGAGGGGCGCATATGCGACAGGCAAGAAGCTCTCCCGGAAGCGCGGAAACGTCGAGTGGCTTCGTTTCGTCGCAACCGCAGCGAATTTCACCGCGCGGATGTTAACGAGTAGGAGAAGCGCTCGCACGGGAGGGATTAGGAGCCGGCAAAGTACTTTTCGTGCCCCCTCTTCCGACGGTCCCCGAACACTCGAACGGGACAAGTAACTGGAATTTCATTTCCAAGCGTAACGGGAGACACAAGCCAATTCGTGTTTCCTCTAACGACCTATGAGCAATCCGGGCGTCTCGCGTTTCAGCCACGGCTAAGACCGAACCCGAACGATGCAGAAGGACTGAATTTCTCTGTGCACGGGAAGCCCCTCACTCTCTTACTCCCCGTCGTTGTAGCTTCGTATTCCCATCGGTGTGCTGGCCGCGCGAGAGAATCCCTCCCAGCATCCCCCGGCGCTCGGCATAATCTACTCCATTCCTGACTGAATTATCCGACAGAATCCCTTTGTCTAACGTCAGTCGGGTACAATCACTGCGGCAAATTGTACACGATACTGTTCCGTCGAAACATCGCGTTCGGGATGTCTTAACGAGGCTCGCGTTCCCCGCATAACTTCGTTGAAAACCTATCGTTTCCAGGAGTATTACATTAACATTTTTTGGTAAAAAAAAATGTTTGGAAAGAAATTTCTTCGAATCGGTCGATTCTGGGGCATTGATGGCTGGGAAAGCCGTAAGGTGAGGCAAGAAGGTCCATTTGGGATGAGCCTTTTTTTAAGCCCCGTGCCAGCATTTCCAAGTATGATCCATTTGTGCTTTCCCCATTTAAGACCCGACATTTATTTTCTCCGCTTAAAATCGACGGTGTCCCGGAATGGTACTGGACGGACCCGATTTGGTCACAAAGTCAAACATTTTCACAATGTAAATGCACATGATCTATTTCGCCTTTCCCCTTTTGAGACGCAAAATTATTTTCCTCCGCTTAAAATCGACGGTGTCCCGGAAAATGGTACCGGACGGACCCGATTTGGTCCCAAAGTCAAAAATGTGCACAATGTAAATTACAAATGCACATGGTCCATTTTGCCTTTCCCCCTTCAAGACTCACCATCAATTTCCTCCGCTTAAAATCATCGATGTCCCGGAACGGTACCGGACGGACCCGATGTGGTCACAGAGTCAAAAATGTCCACAATGTAAAAAATGTATCCGAAAAATTTGCCACTCATGATTCTCGAAATCCCGTGTGATTTACGACGGCTCCATTCCCGTTTGTCAGGCATATTGCGATCGGTCCGTAATTGTCCAATGAATTTCTTGGCAATGGTCCCCGGCATCTTTACGGCTCCGGAGAGCGACGAGCGAGGGTAAAAGGAGGCACCGACGGTTCGAGAAGGACGCGGCTGGTCGTGGTTTCTTTGTCCCTCTCGAGTCTCCGGCCGAACATCCGACTATCGTTCCAGAAACCACTGCATAGCGGATGGCATTGCCGACGTCGGATCCGATGCGACGTGTAGTGGTTTTAGTGGTCGCGCGTAAGGGAAGAAAACCCGGCCAGCCTCGTGAGAAACGGCTTTGCAGCTGTGCACAGATTTTCTTTGCCTCCGTTCCGATTTCGTTGCGCACGTACATCGCGCGCGTTATGTGTACGGTGTACATGTGTCGGGGAATAGCCCGGGCTGTTCCTTTCGCGTCGTCTTATTTTCACGCGGACGGGCGCGTCGTCGCCAATTTCTCGCGGGGCGAGGATCCTCCGTGCCGAGGGATGCACCACACGGATTCCTGGCCGGTTTACACTGGCGCGTCTTATCGACGATACCGGCAGCTTCGAAACGGACGCACCGGGGAAGAGCCAAGATCGTCAATAAAACATTCCGACGTTCGGACTGGCTGGCACGCTCGGCTGGGATTTCCTGAAATCTCGGAATAGTCTTCTCAACGATTTTTCAACGATTATTTTTATCGATGGAATCTGGTTCGGTATAACGGAAGACATTTTGATGCTAGACTTTTGAAAACATATATTTATTTATTTTGCTTCCTCATGGAGGAAGCTACGTTTTGGGGAAAAAATCGAGATTTTAGTGTCTGTGTATTTAGAATTATCTGAAACGTGCAGAAAAATGCGATTTTTATGCGTGTTTTTATGCGTTTAACATATTCGATTTATATCCGCCCCCTACTCAAATGACGAGTCGAGGGCAATCCAGGGAAAGACCGACTTTACTATCGTGCGTTTTATTTACTGACCAAAAAACACCTGCGCACACATACTATTATTTTTATCTCGTCTGACCGAAAATCGACGAAAGTAAAAACCTGACTCGTAATCTGTGAGCAATGAACTGATCATGATAAAAGTATCGATAAATCATTCCAGCGAGGAAAGAAAATCGTACATATTTTGCCACTCGATAATTAAAAAAACATATGTTTCGATGAATACTCCGTAACACGATAAGCGCTATCGATTCGCTGTGGGAAGCTCAGTAAATTCTCGTCGATTTGCGGTAACTCTGCCCGTAAGACGATAGACCGCTGGAAGTTAACCTCGCTTGCGTGGTCTCGGTAGAAACCACCGCGAAGCCACCGGCCGGTCAGTTCGAGCACAGAAACGGGTTTCGCGGAATATGGTTATTAATAAGGTATCCGTCCAGTTCTGGCACGCTTCTGGTTCGAGTTACGAGCGGGCTCAGGGCGTTCTGGTTGCTCGTTCGCGTTCTCCGAAGTCCCCGTGTTGCCCGGACAGCCCGGAGAGAGTATTAAGACGTAATAGCGTATCCGCCAACCCTCTCGCCGCTGGCAACGTCTCAACCGTCGTCCCTTGGGCATCCGTGCATCTCGCACCCTCTCACACCCTCCCCGAACGGCCAGGGTCTTCCCGTGCGATCTATCTCTCCGCAATGCCCATTCGGGAATCCCGGAACGGCTATCGCCCGGTCGGACGACTCGGGTCTCCGAGTCTGACCAGTCACGTCTGTTACTACTGGCGGCGCTGTAGTATTATCGGCGCTACAATGGTTACATCTAACTACTCGCAGTTGGGAGCGGGGCATATTGCGGTGTTGTCTAGGACATCAAAAGCTGTTCGGCGGAAACTAGGCTCGGAGGATTTGAATATGTATAAGGATACAGCGATGTTTCGGGGTCATTGGCCTCTGGAAGCACGGCCGTCCGTATCTCCCGCGTCGGTAATGTAACGTATCTTTTAAACGACTCGACGAATCGTTGCGAAATTTTTATGGAATCTTTGCAAGGTTCATGTGCACGCATGAGAATCTTGAAGATTTTTTTCTGGACCTGTGTCGAGAGTTGTATATTTATTTTCCCTACAATTCTTGAAGGTCCGATACGAGGGTTCGGTGAACCAGGAGAGTTTGGCTTGTGGAGGCCGCCATTGCTATACCACTTGGTGAATCGGTATGTTAGCTTCGGGAACTTCTGGTCCACATTCTGACGTATCGATTTCGCTACAAACAAGCCGGAATACAATGGTTCTAGGTGACGTAATAGCTCCAAGAAGATAAGGGTGCGGAAGTCTCTGTGGTCTTTCAGGGTGCAGAAGCGCTAAATGCATCACAGCGGTTCCAAAGCGTTAAGAAAAATCCGTTCCCAACGTTTTCATCTTTATGCGAAGATTGACGCCCGAAACTTTGGATCGTGCGGTGGACATCGCCAAGGGAAACCGAAAACACGAGATTATATTCGCCTCGCGAGAAGGGTCTGACGCAACCGGGTCGGGAAGATGAAGAAAATCGTCTGGTCTTCCAGTCCATTAATACTGTTTTTTGAAGTCGACGTTTTCCCGACGTGTTCCATCTCGCTCCCGCACTTTCCGGAAGTAAATCGTCACACGGAGAGCCCGACAAAGTGTAAGTCTCACGACGGTCTCGCGCTCGTCGGGCGAATGCTTCTCCCGCGAGAGTGTCCCGGGTCGAGGTCATTTTTCCGAATATAATAGAGATGGAAGAAGTAAAAGATGACGAACATTAGGTCAGATAGCGAAGATTGTCTTATATTTTCTTCGGGGTCCCTTCGTCTTCCTCCCTCCCTCCGCTTCTTCCTCATCTCTCCAAAACTTGGACACTTAAGAAAAACGAGTCTCCCGGCGAACTTTCGCCTCCTTCGTCGCGTTCTCATTTCTCAATAACACCAACGATAAATCTCCCCTCGACTCGTACCAACTATAATTTTCAGCTCAATTTCACCACCTCCCCCTCCCCTGCCCCGCCGCCCCTGTCCTGAGCAGGGTGTCCCTTGTGTCCCAAATCCACTCCTATATTTTCACCCGGCCAGGGGGGAGCTATTAATAACTCGCGATAATTAATTCCATCAATCATCTTTAACGTCTTATCGTTTGTCTCGTTATTTATCGCTTCGCCATTTACCTCGATACAACGGGCTTCCTCGTTCCACCCTGTCGAACCGCAATCTCATCCGGCTGGATTGAGAACAATATATATGTTGTATGTGTAATTTTACAAATAACATTTTTCCAATTGAACAATTTATAAAAATGATTTATTACAAAACATTTATTCATTAAAAATGTGTGGTAGCAGCAAAAGAAATTGGTTGCCAACGCAATACATTCATATCATCTCATACTAGTTTTATACCGAATATTATTATACAATCATACACATTAATGAAGGGCCGTCGATCTGACTCCTTCAGCCCTATTAAAAATTATTTATTTACTAAAAAATATTGATTCGGGCCGAAGGACTTAGGTCGATGGCCTATTGGCAGTAGAAATAGCATTATGAAGTGTAAATAATCGTCGAAATGTATCAGCATCCATACCGTGTAATAGTATATTGTCAGTAAGTACATATACTACTACTAGAATTATAACCGTGGCTATTGTTATCGTCGCCACTGTATCTTTAACTTTCGGTCTCGATTGAAGAATACCATAGTCGATAGAGTCGTTGAGTTATCGTCGAAGAAAATTCAGAGGCGGGAGAGGTCGTCCGATGATTCTCGGGGCAGCGATTGGGACGAGCTGGATCGAGAAACGGTCAGTGTTCAATGGCCGTTATAATCCGTCCATTGTGATCGACACAATGAGAGTTCGAGGGAGGTGGGAGCTCAATTCCGCGTGAAGTATGGCTCTATAAACGGTCCACCCCCGATCACACTAGCTCCTCGCAACCAACTGTAATAGATATCACCGGTATCGAAATATACGACCTCTCGCCGCCCCATCGTTCTCCGTTTTCCTCTTTACGCGCATCTCTCGCTGCACTCCGCGTCGGTTCGCTATATCCCATTGACCTCACTTACGCTATATTCGACGCGGTCGGATACTGGTCGCTGATCTCTGACCTCGCACCTACACACCTACCGCGAGCGCATCGGTGAGCGAGCACGAGATATCAAGTGAATTCACTCGCCAACCCGCGTGACCGAAAACGCCGCGATGTAGAATTTTAAGTCCGTATCGCAACAACTTCTCGACGACGTCGAAAACTTTTGCCAAAACTTTGCCGACGACAAAGAAGTTTCCGTAGAAAAAAAAAGAAACAATAAAGGTGTGCACAGGACGATTCGGAATATATTTGAAAGCCGTTATGGGGAATTTTTATATCTATTTTTATTTTCGTAACATTTTTTTTTTATGATCAGCAAAATTGAAAGAGTCGGGTGCAAGACATTTTTTTGACGAGTTGTTGTGCCAATTTTGGAAAAACTTAGTGATTGGAGTTATTGCAAGATACGAAGCTGAAACTGGATTAAAAATGCATAGAGCAGGGTGCGAAAAATAATTAAAAAATTTCCCCACGGAAAAGAAGTTTCAGGGGGAAAAGAAGAGACAATAAAGCGTGTTCACAGAACGATTCGGAATATATTTAAAAGTAATTCCGGGGAAAATTTATGTCGATTTTTATTTTATTAACATCTTTTTTTTATAATTAGCAGAATTGATAGAGGAGGGTACGAGAATTTTTTTTTGTCGAGGTATTGTGTTAATTTTCTAAACGCTCAGCGATTGGAGTTATCGCATACAAGCCACGAAGCTGAAACTGGATCAACAAATTGCGATACACAGTAATAAACCGCTCTCAATGAAAACGACGAAGAATAAAAAAAAAAGAACTTCCAATCTCGAACACATTGCGTAGGTAGACAAGTGGACTCGAGCGCCGCCCGAGAGGGTTAACTTTTCGAATAATTTATAACTCCGCCGGTTCGCGGGTAGTTTGACACTGCGGGATGAGGAAGTAATGTATGAAAATTTTTTTGAAACCGGAGAGCCGACAACGACAGAGGATCAGAGACGAGAAGTAGCGACGGTGGAAAAAAAAACGGGCGCCGCGGACGAGCGAGGTAAAATAACAGGGGAAAAGTTTTTGAGCGCCGGTCGAGAGGGGATGCTCTCTCATCGGAGGTTCCGGTATAGCGAACGTTCTCCGCTCTGGGTCTCGGCCAGAGGAACGCGACGCCGGCACGTTGAATTTTTTTATCCGTCGTACGAAAAGAGCGTACTTACGTATACCGTACGGTGTACCGGGTGGACACGGGGCGGGGGGAGGGGGGTTGTCGGGAGGGGCAAAGAAGGCTCTAATGAATAGAAAGGGAAAAAGCAAAGAAGCGCGGGCGCCCGGCCTGGCGGACCATCCCGCACGGCTAATGGCGATGGATAGTGAGGGAGCGAAAAAAATTTCATTACGGGTGGTTTTAGTCTCGCTCACTGCTTTACTCGCCCGGTCTCCGCGTACAATCTCATTACCATTTCACGTACCGCGTAGAAAGGAATGGAGAGCGACCGAACACCGGCGGCACATTAATTAAGAATTGAAGACCCAAAATATATATTTTTCATATTTAATCAAAGAATTAGCTGAAACAGCAACAAAAATTTAAATAAAGAAATAAAAATTCTAGAAAAAAACTCGTAAATGGCAAAAATCTGTAATCTATTCGAGAATCCTCGAGGTCTGAATTGTCGCCGGTATCGCGGCTATCGAGCAACTAATTTTTGCCTTTCTCCGTGTGGCCGACAACGCGGATCGATGAAAGTCCTCATTTGTTTTAATTTGCCTAATTTAACGCCCTTGCTGGGCGAAAGCCCAGCACGGCGTTGTCTCTCTCACTCGCTTGCCCCGTAATTTGTCTTGTTCAAACGAATCTTAGCGGTAGTGCTGACAAACACTTCGACTGTCTTATACTTAAAGCGCTCGAGGAGTGAGGTCGAGCCTTGACGTCGAGGAAAGACTCCGAATCTAAATTTTCTGTAACAGTATATATATGTAATATTTTTTTAAATCTAATTTGTTCGGTTTTGAATCAAACGCATAGTTTCTATAATAATAATAATAATGATTATTGTTATTATTATTAAAAATGTATAATTATATTATTAAATATGTGCCAGAGCGACGAATTTTTTTTGTTCCACTCAATCAAGCGAAACGGCTCCGCAGTAATATCTTTTCATTCTCAAATCGTCCTTTTTTTTTTCTTCGCTTTTTTTTATCTTTTCGCGAATCTAACTCGATAGTTCCGAGGCAAAGAGAACTAAAGTGCTGAAAAGCCGCGCGCTGAGTGTGTACTACGGGCGACGGGTATTGCACACACACACACACACACACACACACACACACACACACACACACACACACACACACACGCGCGCGCGCGCGCGCACACACGCGCACACACGACCATGGATGAATATTGCGGCTGGCATCGAGTTTTCCCTCTATGATTTTTTCATTCGCCAGAGTGCCGGCTGTGTTGCAAAACCGATAGCACTCGGAATATCCGCTCGTCTCTTTAGAGGCCCGCTCTACCGCGACTTCGTTCCTCTGCGCGCCCCGTCTAGCGCGTAAGCGTGTAGCGCCCCTGCATCGGGACGGTTTTCTCCACCGCATCGCATCCACCATCGAAACGGCACGTACCGTATACACGCGCGTGTACGAAGATTCACAGATACAACGTGTCACGTGTGCGCGGTTTCGTGCAATTTCATTTCTTTCTATCCGATGAAATCTGAAAGGAAGGAAAAAAAAAAAGAAAGAAAAGAAAATAATCAGCCGCTGTTACCGGAAGTACGTGAAAGCTGGCGAACTGTCCAGCGTGGCCAGCTCTCTGGCCCCGTAACCCGGAACAGCTATAGCGGCAGAGCGGGGCGAAATGGACCAGTGTCCTCCATTCGGCATAAAGGCACTGTCTTGCTTTTAATCTCCCGTGAACAAAAATTCCAAAAAATGGTCCGCTTTGCCCCGCTCCGTCGTATACCTACATACGGATAGATTAAAGTCCAAGAGAACAGTGCAGACCGCAAATTCCCGTCACGAACGCATTCCTCTGCAGTTTTCTGCTTTTTTTTTCATTCGTTGTATGCCAGTTTCCTTCTTCTCGTGCAGGACCATTTATTCCCTTTGTACCTTTTTTTTTTGCTTTGCCGTTACAGCCGTTTTCATTGTGCGATATAACGCGCGGAGGTATATTTGTTGATATGCGAATATACGCGCGCGCAGGGACAGAGGTTTTGTCGATGCGCCGAGTGCGACGATGGGAATAATCGTAAAATCGCGAATTTAAGGCTCACGGCCCGGAATCCCGCGCAGTTAGAGTACATATACGAATATTTGCGTGAACAATGTACACTGCACTTTATGGGCCTCTCTCCCTCTCTTTCTCTCTTTTAGTCTCTCTCTCTCTTGTTTCGCACAGCGGGGCAAAAAATTTTCGGGGAAATATTGATAAAGCCCGATCGAATTTCCGAGTGCTTTTAATACGTTACGTTTTTCGACAAACGGATACTGTAAACCTCTCAGCGTGCCGGTGGACACTGCCGAAGCGTTTTACTCTACGGACGTTCTGCGAGCGGCGAAGGATTTTTTTTCGCAAATCTTTCCATTGGAAACTCTTTATCGGTCCATTGTCTCGAATGTCCAATTTTTAAACACTCGATCATCTGTTCGGCTGTTTATTGAGCCATTTACACAGACTGTAAAATTAATGTACGGGAACTTGAAATGTACTTGCATTACTTAGATTCTCTGTAAAAAAAAAATTCGCACGAAATTTAATGTACCGGACTCGAAGTGTAAAATTGCAACGCACGTGGGTTTGAAATTTCAGAAACCGTTTCTGTAAAAAAAAGCTTCCAATACCATCCATAAATTTTCAATTAAAAAAATTTTATAGTCATATTTTTCAATAAAATCATTTTAATTTCACTACGAACAAATTAAAAAATAATCGTTTCCGGCCGAGTAACAACCCGACGAAGACGGGGCTGCCGAAACACGTGTGGTCTTCCAGTATAATAGTTGAGATTTTTGATGGAAAAAAAATAAATAAAAAATCGAGACTGAGACTAGGCAAGTAGGGTTTGCCGACTGCGATCACAGAGCCGAGAACAATAACACCCGAGATCGCTGAATTAATAATTGGCTGCTCTTTGTCCCTTCATCCCTTACACGCCCGCTCGTTCCCTCGTGGCCTTTCGCACTGTGTCCACACACTGACTGCACGGCCTCGCAGTCGTACCGACGTACGTTTCATCCCACACCTTTCCGTCATCGTCTCGACGTCGCAACGACCCTCCCTCGCACCGTGTTTGTAAACCATTAGCGCAGAACTGAGCAAGAAGGGTTGCTCAGACGAGAATGCTCATTCCGGATTCTCCGCCCGGGGAAGCTCCGAGCTTCTCGCTCTGTACTGCGACTGGCACAGTCAGACTTAACCAGCCCTCACTTTCAACCCTCGCACGTCACGCGACTTTCAGGCTTCCGACGTTTCACCCGTTCACCCGGAGCATAAAAGGGACACCTGCTACATGCCCGCTTAAGCCCTTTCGAAGTCACGGGCAGCAAAAAATAATTTCACAAATGCAATTCTCGAGGCTGTGACCAATGAGAAAATATTTTCTTTGCCGTGCTGCGGCTGTGGAGCGGTCAATTTTCGGGTTTCTCTTCTACCGATTTTTATCGAAGAGTCTCCTTCACCTTTCGACCCTGGTCAGGACCCTCTTCAGAAATTTGTTTATTTATTCTACAATTACATTATTATTATTATTATTATTATTATTAGCTATCTGTTTCTGAGGAAAACCAGAATGCAGACTTCGATTGGCCAATAAAGTTTGCCTTGTGGATTCCGTAAAATCTACTCCGGGCCGCTGATGAGCGTAACCTGGATGGTGCTTCACAATCCAGCCGGGATTTCATTAAATTCGGTTTCTCTAAAAAAAAAAAAAAAAAAATTTGCTCTCACGGTTACGGATCGGACGCTCCAAACGTGGATCCGCATCGCCTCTCTCCCTCCCCCTCCTTCCCATCGTTCCCGCCGAACATTTTACCCTCGCGAAATTTAACCGTCGGGATTAAATTAATTAGAATGGAAATTGTAAGGAGCGCGGGAGGTATTCCTCGGGACAGGAACGTGCGCCTCCGGATAATTCGTCCGATAGTCGATGAAAGAGTAATGGCTCGTCCCGATCGGTCGGCGAGACAATCGGATCCCGGCTATTATTGCAATTGTCGTCGTGGCTCGCTCCTTATCGATGGAGGAGCGATGAGGGGGGGCGGGCGAGGCGGGGGGGGGGGGGGGGGGGGGGGTCGATAGTCGCGGAAACGACGAGATGCTCGAACGAAAGTGCGGCCGACGACCTCGAATTTATCTCCGCTGCGAATTTCGAGTCTCTTATCGGTCTCGGATGATTGACTATGGACTATCGATCCGGGCCAAGTCCGTCCGTGCACTTCGCGCGCATTAAGCCCCGAGGTTGTTAAACTCCGCCGGTAAAGAAATGCTCGATTCTCCGACACGCCGTCCGGCACCGCTGGGAAACTTCGCCATCCAGAAGCCCGACTTAACCGTACTTACTGAAAGGACCCAACAGCGCGCACACAGACACTCGCGTGGGTAACAGTTCGCACGGCTTCGGGGGACGCGACCGACACGGGGGATTGTGTACAGGGGAACGAACGACGCGGAGAACTGAGAAACTGCCGGCGCTTCCGGTTCGGAACGGAAATAGAAGCATCCTTCATTCCTGGCCGAACGAATATCGCCGTGTGTGCAGCTCCTCCCCCCTCCCTCCCCCACCCACCCCCTCGCCCTTCCTATCACGCGCACATTTATCCTGGGAAATCGACGAAGTAAGCGAATTCTCCTGTCGGCTCGGCGATCTCTGGATCTGGCTGCCTTCAACCATTAGCCAATAATATCCGGTACGAATCATGTCGCTCGGAAATAATTACTTGCCTTTCCTTTTTGTTCGTAGAAAAAATGTCCGCACGAAGTTTGCGCTCCACTGTTACGTCCAGCCCTGACTCGTGCGAGTGTTAGGGAGAGCGTAGCACTGGTCTCTTTTCGGGTCAAGGCAGGGCAGAACTTTACACCGGGGACGGAAACCTCGCCTTTTACACTGTAGTATTTATGGGTCTATGGGTGGTCGTTTGTAATCGACAGTCGGAGCAGGTCTTCGCGTTTTTAACCGCGAAAATTAATTTGTCGCGGTTGAAGGTTTTATCGATTGTCAAATGAGTATTGAAATACTCACATGATTTATTTTGTTCACAATATTTAAACTTGGTGACGCGATACAATAATTTCACATGTAACTCGCGTACAGTTCGAATATTAATCCGTGGAGTAAAGATAGACTGAGATTTCGTCGAATGAGCGGGAAATTACAATATTCACCGAAAGCCGTACGAGCTATGAACTCTAGTTTCTAGTTCGATTGTCTTCGAAGTGTAATCGCGCAGCCTGAATTTATTCGTACAGTGGTCGGGTGTTAACTAACGTTTTCCGACTGATACACCACTATAATGGAGTCCATTATACCAATATTAATAATTAAAATAATAATGATATTTCTCTCAGGTTGGACGAAACGAATTTGGAGCAAAAAAAAATGTCAAGTTTTACAACCGGCACAGATGGGTTATTTTTTATTTATTTTTTCTATACAAAGATAAATATGTTTCAATATTGATAACATCGCCGAGTTCCGATCAACTCTTTCCGCAGCTGGAAATCCCCGAGGTTCCATGTTGATTCAACGTCGCTTCGAGGCACGTACTCTCTGTAATACATCTGGTGCCCCCTTCTCTTTCCGTATTTGTGTTTAATTCACCGTTGAGATGTTTCCCTGACTCTCGGTGAAAAAAAAAAATATATATATATATATATACAAATAATATATATATTTTATTTCATATTTTCATTCCAACCAGCAGTTATACATCAAGCCCCGAGGGAAGAGTGTCTTCCTCCCTTTGGCCTCTCGCTGCAGTAACTTTCCTCCGTATTATTTATTTGCTTCATCGCTCCGGCTGCCGGAAGATTCTTACCTCATCCTCTCTCGACTCCTCTCCCTTCTACGTCTCGAGACCCAACACTGGATCATCTTTCCATCTTCTTTTTTTGTCTTTTTATCATTACAAACGAACGATCTTCCCACCGGTTCCGTAATTCTTTACTCCGTCGGTAAACCATTCTTCGTCTCCCCGCATTTGCAACCCGCTGATCGTACGCGCGCGCGGAGAGTGGCAAAAAAAAAAAATGCCCCCAGGACCTCCCAGCCGAGAAGTGTTGAACTCTTTTTATTTTAATTTTTTTCCTCTCCACTTTTTCTCACGTTTATATTGCCCCTCTTCGTCTTCATACCTCAGGCTTGACAACGTGCCAGGTGACGATAAAATTTCCGCGTCCTAACGTACGGCGAGCCCGCAGCATCGCCGTTGCGTCTCCGGTCTCCGGAGCAATTCGCACGCCCCCGAGAGCCTGACGTCTATATTTCTCTTCCGCCATCCCGGTACACAGACCGTGGCTTATAAACTCCTTTGGCCTACCTAGGGCGTCACTCCGGCGTTCCCGGCCTTGTCACCGACGGTTCACCACCCCTAAATTGGGTACCGCGCGCGGGGGAGAAACGTCTCTCTCGCGAGGGAGCCAAAGAGCCTTTCGCGCCCTGCTACCCTCTTTGCTTCAACTTCCGCGTCAAGCTCGACGGTCGAGCTTCGCGAGCCCCGAACATTTATTCGCGCGATATTTTTTAACGCACCGAGCACTCGACGTCTCATCGAGCCGTCCACAATCATTCGAGATGTCGTATCTCATGTAACACCCGATGTTAATAAACCGTTTCTTAAACTAACGCACAACTCATACACAAGTTCATACCGGACACAGCGGGGACAATTTCGTCCAGTGAGAAGTATGAGCGATTACGTGCGCGTCACTGGTAGAACGCCTTAGGACGCCTCTTTATTGCCGCACAATCCAGAAGCTCGCCATGTTCTACTTCTGGTCCCCGAAACGACGTCGACGAACTCGTTCCTTGTATGACGGAACGGATGAGAACTCTGTTTACTATATAAGCCGAGTAGAATCAGCATCGGACGCTCGTCAGTTAATTGACGTCGAACTATTAGAGTTGCCGAAAGGGCAGACCAATCCTTTCGGACTAGACCTTTCGGACTAAAGAGGGTTTAGTGTCTACGTTTCAGAAGACACTCTTTATCAGTCAAGGTTCGTGGCTTGTACGGCTGTTACGAAGAGGTGTCATCTCTTTAATCGCATAAAACTATTAGTTTTATGTTAACTTTAAGTTTAATTTTTAATTACGTTGAATTTGTTAACTTTAGTTGTCAGGATAGCCTGACAACCTGTAATTGGGTTCTGCCCGTATGAATAAATAAATATAAATAAATTAGTGTAAAAGGCGAGATCTCCGTCCCCGGTGTAAAGCGCTGCACGGCGTTCACCCGAAGATAGAGATCGACTGTATTAATGACTCCCTTACACTCTAGCGAGTTCGGTAGAACGTAACAATACTTCTCCGTTAAAAATTTTTTTCATTTTTTTTTTTTTTTTTTTTAGAGCCAAGGTTCGAGAAAATTACTTGACCCTTCTGCTTCGAACCCTATTTGGTTTCGCGCCACTCGCCTCTATAGAGAAGCCTTGCCGGGTTGAACGAGAAATTTATGAGACGTCGAGGGTCCTCGAGCAAGTCTCGAGGAGAGCGCCGAGTTCGCAATAAGGCCTCCGAGTAGAGGCCATTCACCGTCTTCATAATTCAGTAATACCGGCGTAGCTGTTTCCAAAGTGTCGAACGTTAAATTTTTTTTATTCCGTTTTTTGTAGCAGCCTCTGAGCTACTGAAAGTAACGTCAGAGGAAGTTATCGTAATCGTCGAGAAAAATATATCGGTGCATTGTGAGGTCGCGAATATTGAGATTACAAACTAACCCTTCGTAGATAAAAATAAAAAAAATAAGTCGACAACAGAATTCGAATTACATCTCCGAAATATCGTTTCATCTCGATTCGTCAATGTTTCAATATTTTTCTCAACATATCCAATAATATATCATATTTGAGATCACATAATAAAATTTTCATTATTCCGCTGAACATATTTCCTCACATTTCTCACACAATCAATGGCTTTGATGAATATACAACACGACCAGTTGATATCATGACCAACTTTGTGATTAATGAATTCCTGATTGATTCGAGAGTCCGCAGTAATTTATATATTTTTTCGATCTTCGATTTAAGTATGTGAATTCTCGATTTGAAGATCAACTTCGCCAGCTCCCCCGTAAGCGCCGTGTAAAAAAACCGTTATTCAAAATCTAATTATTCATCCAAATTGTCGGTAAGAAATTACCATAAAAAAAACATTACACATTTTTCACAAATTGATTTAAAAAATCATGCCGCATATATTTCTCTCGCGTCAATTAATCTTGCCTCTTTCGTCATCCCCTCGTAGTAATTACCTTTAATTATCTCCCGATAATTTCGGACATAATTAAGTTGCACGCAGCCGGAGTTTGCCCTTCGCATACAAGCTCCCGGATATTAATTAAGACTCGGCAACTCGACGGGAAAAAAAAGCTCCTTTCTTTCGCAAATAATTTTTTTTATTATTATTATTTTTTTTAAGAAGAAAATTAAACATGGAAGAGTGAAGAGTAGCTCCGTGGTGGAGGCGAGAGGGAGACGTTGAATTCAACGAGCGAATCTTTCTCGTTTCCTCGTTCCCTCTATCGCCGTTCGTATCGGCGCAATTAAACGGCAAGTTGTTTCGCGCTTAATTGGATGTTTTGCGTAGCTCCGGAGTGGTGCACGCTCGTGCAAACCCCCTCGTAGAGAGACCGGAATGAAGAGGGCGCGAATAAAAATGCGAGACTTGCATTCTCCCGAATGCACTCGAACTTTGTACTTCGAACGAGCGCCGGAATACATGTAGCGTCCAGAGTATAAATTTTCGAAGTGCCCACTTCATCCTCGACACTCTCGAGTGTGTTTGCTCAACGATAATTATCCCGAGGAAAGGCTCAACGACGTCGTAATACCGGAGCTTCCGTTAGGGGGGACAAAAAATGTTAGTGCTGGTTCAAAACTGCGTGGAATAAAAATTAAAGAAAATTAAAATAAAAAAATAAAATTCCGAGCGGAGAAAAAAAGAGTTCGTGGAAAGGAAGAGGACGCCGGTTGAATCCTCCTTTGGGGGTAACCCTTTCAAATGCGACTCTTTCTCTGATTCTCTTCGCCGCCGCGAAGTACGCGATAGCTTTATCAAAACGGACGGGCTATAAAATATGTGAATGGAGAGGTGGAAAGCCGAGGACCTCGCGTCAAATGAATAGCTTATTCATGGCGCAAAGAAATTAAAAAGTAACCACGGTAACCACGACGGATTGTTCGTAGTGGTCCTGAAAAAATATATTTTTAACTGTGTTTGATGTACATTAATACGCAAAAAAAAATCGAATACACAATTTTTTTGTTCCTTACTTATTTGTCGCTGTTAACGATTTATCAATTTACGCAGCACATGAGCTCTTCAAAAATTGTCCTAATGTCAGGGTGAAAAAAAAATGTTTGAGATTTTTATGAAAACGTGTTTAGAACGATCGAAAAATCACATTTTGAAAAATTGCTCTGATGTATGTGTGTATTTCTGTATGTATGTATGGGTAACTCAGGTGCGAAAAAATAGTCAATGGTTCTTGAAAATTGCAGATCTATGAATAATATAACTGGTAGATTCGTATTCACCATGGAAAAATACATTAAATATAGTCTCGGAGCGACAACCAAGGAAAAAAGTTTATCGGACATTTTTACAGTCAATACTGCAAAAAAAAAAACAAAAAAAGCGTGATTTTGCGCATTTTCGAACAGCAATTTCTTTGCTTCCCGATGACATCGCGGAAAAACCCAGGTGCCTATCATGTTTTTTCCCCTCGTTTTGCCACTAATAATTCAGCGACCAAGTTTCGCTACGAAAAAATTCAATCGTCGCCTGTAACTTTTTCTTACTTTTCTCCTGAGAATTATTCTTATTATAATTCTTATTTTTTTTTTCTTTGCGATGGTAATGGGATTCTGCTTCGTCGGCGGGTCACGAACCAAGAGTTTTCTCTTCGAGTGAAAGGTGAAAATGTGTACGAGAGGGAGTGCCCGAGAAACGTGGGGCGAGAGATCATCGCGCGGCTCCGGGGACCGCATAACGCCAGAAGTCGGATCAGCGAGGCGTACACAGCCTGCCGAGCGGCTACCACACGAGTCTTGGCAACTCTGGCGCATCGGCGCGGAGAGTGGCCCAGGGAAGGCGAGGCACCGTAATAATTTCATTTATTTCCTAAATCCCGCCGCGTACGTGCGAAAAATTATTATTAACTCTTCGCTATCTCTCGGTGTGCAATGTATACCGGTGTACCGACGTAAATCCGAGCTTTCGCCCGCTCGGCTATGGAGCAAACGTGTAGCCCAGATACAAAGACGGATCGCACAAACTTTTTGAAATATCTTTCATCATTTTGATCCGAATATTATGAAAAAATTTACCGATGGCGATGCATTCCGATGAAAGCTTTTGCAATATAATTTCATCACAAAAAATCATTTATTAATGCGTAATGATTTTTTAAGAATTAATTTTTCGATAATTACATTTAAAAAAAAATTATTGAGAAAAGTATCGAGTCGCGAATTATGACTTCATTTTATCAGGTAATTAATAAACGACCGGAATTTCATATCTTACCTATGGATAGAAAAAAAATATAATAATAATAAAAATAGTCCGCCTCGCGGATATTCCTCGGACAACTCGTTTCATCGCTCCCCGCCACGTACGTGCGAAAAATGATTATTTACTCTTCGCTATCTCTCGGTGCAAAATGTATACCGGTGTACCGACATAAATCGGAGTTTTCACCGGGTCCGCCGTGGAGCAACCGGGTTTCCCGGAAACGAAGACAGATCGGACCAACTTTTATAAATATCCTTCTCTTTTTTTATCCGAAAATTCTGAAAAAATGACCAATAGCAATGCATCTCAAAGAAACCTCTTGCAAAATAATGTCATCATACAAAAATTATTTATTAGCGAGCAACAATAAAAAATAAAAAAATTAATTAAACAAACTTGCGCTTTAGAATAGTATTTTTATTCAGTAAAGTATCGAGCCGAGAAAAATTATTTCATCTTATCAGGCAAGAGGTTTCAGACTCAAAGCCTTAAAACAGCATTCGATCGAAATCTCATATCTTCCCCATATAAAAAAAAAAAAAAAAAAAAAGCCCGATCCTCAGAATATTCCTCGGCCAACTTACTCCATCGCTCTTAATCCGAATATTTATTTAATTTTTTTAATAACTCTCCCGCGCGGAGGTCTCATTGGGGGCTCGACGGGCTGCATAAAACTTTTGCCCCGCGCTGCGGCCCCTGATGAACCTAAGAAAAACATAAAGAGAAAAAGTTCTTGTACACAAGACACAGGGCGAAACGGAAGAAAGAAAAGTTTCGAAATATCGGGAGAGAGGCAGGTAGGAGAAGGGCGAAGGAAGGAGATCCGGTATTCGAAAGGCCACCCCGCCGCGCGAGAGTTCATTGTGGACTCTCGAACTCTCCTCCCTTTTCTTTCCCCGAGATGTTTTTCTTTTCTCCGTCCGAACCCGAACTCGGTTCCCCGCGCCGCTTTCGAGACACAAGGGGGACATACACTTTCCACGGCGGCGTCTTATATTCCGTTTATCCGACGTTCGTAATTACGACTTTCCGCAGGTGTACCGCGGCGCACGGTACACCTTGTAATTAACGTTCGGTGGTTTATATTACACCGGATAGAGGCAAAAGTACAGTCCGAAGTCGGGCCGAAACTTTTTACGCGTGAGCCGATCTCGTGCATCAGAGTTCTCTCCCCGATAGCGCCCGCTTCGAACTTCCGTCGCGCAACACTCTACCATAATTACTAATTTTCCTTTGATTTATTTTCCATCTCCGCGTCTTACACGCTCGAAGAAACTCGACGGTAACTCGTATTACCATCTGCCTTTCGCACTGCATTATCGAATATTAATATTAATATTCATATCCAGTACAATTTATTTTTATTTCATTTTTTTTTTATGCGTGTTCGGTAAAGTTTATTTTTACTCAACTTTTTTCCGGCTGAAGAAACTCGAAGGTAACTCGTATTAGCGTCTGTCTTTCGAACTGCATCGTCGAATATTAATATCATCCGAATATTGATATTGATATTCATATTCGATAAAATTCGTTTTTATTTTATTTTTGTTATGAGAAATAAACTTCGAAGCTGCCGGAGCCATCGCCCGTACTTTTCTCGATGATACAACTTTTTTGCCGTTCGCTTCGAATGAGCAAAAAAAAAAAAAAAATGCAAAACATACACAATATTTAGATACACAGTTGTTATATCCGTACGATGGAGTGCGCACGGAGCTCGTGGATGGAAACAACGGGTAAAAGCTTTGTTGAAAAAAAAACAAGAAAAAAAGAAAACCCGATTAACGATATCGGAAGCTTCGAAGGTAAAAACACATTGTTCGACGATGAATTGTTTGCAGATTTACACGGAAGGTTGCACGGGAAATTGTGGGTAGAGGCAGCGGCGGCGCGGGGGGGGGGGGGGGGGGGGGGTGCCCCGAGCGTCGGGTTATATTACTCGAGTTCTAGCTGCTGTATGCACGGTACATTATGCACGTTAACCAGTAACTCCGAACATCCGACTGTTCGGAGGAGAGAAATAAAGAAAGAAAAGAAAATCTTCCGTTAAATCGGCAAACATTAATCGCACCTTCGTTACTTCTCTGCACAATTTTTTTTTATTCCTGTTTGGTAAAGACAAAGTTTAATATCCGAGGGAAGTTTTTTTTTACGTAATATGAAAAAAGGAATTGCGAAAATGTCAAGACCTTCGTCCCGGCCGATTATTAAATTTCCGCATTATTCGAAACTTTTAATTGAACCTCGTTGCAAGAGTACGTCATCGGGTTAGAATCTTCGGATCGTCCCGACGTAACGCCTAATTATTTCTTCCAGAGATGAATATTTCTTTTTTCAATATTAAAATTAACATTTTTTATTTTTACCCTTTTTTAAAAATATCTTTATTCTTTGTGCGAGGGTTTCGTCTTGGTCGTCATTACGTAAACATAGATTATTGAAAAAAAAACAGTAATTGTAAAAATGTCAAGACCTTCATCCTTGGCCGATTATTAACTTTCCGCATTGTTTGAAACTTTTAATTAAACCCCGCTGAAAGAGCGTGTCATCGGGCTAGAAACTTTAGATCGCTACATCGGGACCCGATCAGGTTCTGGCCAGGCCCCGACGTAACGCTCAATTCTTTCTTCCAGAGCTAAATATTTATTTTTTCAATTTAAAAATTAACATCTTTTATTTTTACTCTTTATTTTTGCTTTATTTCTATTTTAGCACTTCGTGCGAGGGTTTCGTCTTGGTCGTCATTCCGTAAACAATTTTTTTTTTTAAAAGCAGTAATTGCAAAAATGTCAAGACCTTCATCCGTGGCCGATTATTAAATTTCCGCATTGTTTGGAACTTTTAATTAAACGTCGTTGCAAGACCGTGTCATCGGGCTAGAATCTGTAGATCGTTACATCGGAACCCGATCAGGTTCTGGCCAGGCCCTGACGTAACGGTCGATTCTTTTTACCGAGGCTGAATAATTCTTTTTTTAATTCGAAAAATTAACATTTTTTTATTTCTATTTTTGCCCCAAGACCGTGTCGTCGGCGTTATACCCAAGGTACTCTTTGTGCGAGGGTTTTGTCTCTCGGTCCTCATTCTTTTCATACTCATGCGCGACCTTATTCCCGGCCGCGATGCCTCACCGAGCCAAAGTGGATGAATTATTTATAGTCTGTGAAAAATAAGTAGAGTGCGGGTCTGGCCCAGCCGGAGCAGTCGGGTGCTTTCGAGTGATGAGTAGAGCTTACACGTGTAAGAACCCCTGTGTACATACGCGAGATAATAATGTCCCGTTCGTGAATTATTAACCGGGTGAATTATTCGTTCGTGAAAAGCGTAGGTAGAACCGAGCCGGGAGGGTCGGAGAACGCAATAAACTCGGGAGGAAAAATGATCGGGGAACGGTGGGTTCGTTCGACTCTCGACTCTCGGCTCTTCCACCGTTATTGGTCATTTTACTTTCGACAGCAAACTTCGCGTACACACTCGGAGATTGCATCACTCCCCGGCGAATCGATACCCCCGCAGCGGTACAAATGCTCGGGAGGAATGGAAAATCTATTTCACGAAAGTTTCGTGCAAACTTAAAAATTGTCGAGTGGAAGCCCAAAGTAAGTACAGTTCTTGCACGGAGCGTGAAACGTTGATACGGATTTTCTGAAATCAAACTTTTCGCCATCGAGAAAACTACCTTGATTAGATAGATAGATAGATAGATAGAATGGTACATTATCCTACTAGGGAGGGAAGTACGCGATTTTCACCGAGTGTGAGGTTTGCTGCTCGAGCGAAGCGAGATTTGCACTCGCATGAGGTGATAGGTGGTTTTTTTCCGACTAAGCTAAAAAGTGGCCATATTTCCTATGTAACCCGGTGATGTTTTTCAGAATTTTTTTTTCATCACTAGTTACCGTTCCCCGAAATTCCATTTCTGAATGGCCGAAATTCTGTACCGTTAGTTTGGCGACAAAAATGTTAATCGCCCTCTCCTCGGTACGGCATCGTCCCGAAAGGTTTGACAAATCCGGAAATCCGCTTTTCAATCCCACGAATTCGAACCTGCGAGACTCGGCTACCTTCCGCACGAACAATTTCACCACAAAATTGCATAATCGGTAGCTTTGACGCGGCCATTAATCTCGATCGTTCCAAAATAGCTTGGCCCGGTGTTCGCCCAACGTCGGCCAGCGCCGGTCCCGTGTGTCATTCCCGCCATGGTCATCGAGCGAACCGCGCTCGTCAGCACCGACGCGACATGGTCGAAAGTTTCGGCGCTGAATGAGCGAAATTCCGTTACGGCGTTGCTTCACTTAGATGACCGAAGCGTGTATCGCCGAACGCAAGCGTATCTTTCCCTCGTCGGCAAACTTGCCCGGTTGCTCGCAGAATCGAACGTCCGGCCGGCGGTTGGACGGCAACCTCGGCGGCTTCATCCTCGGTCCGCTTGGCAATTAACATCGACTCTCTCCGAGGCGACGGGACGCCGGAGGAGCGCAAGGATTGACCACGGTCTGCGAACTTGGTTGGTTCCCGATGAAGAGCTTCCGTTCAGCTTCGCGAACGGTGAACCGGATAGTTTCCCGAACCTCTTCACTCGCTCCTCGCGATCTCTCCACTCTCGCTCTTCAGCCGACCCAAGGAAAACGTCAAGAAAAGCCGGAAAGTCCTCGGAGACGGTCGCGCATTGCGGGAGAGTCGGAAGGAAAAATCGTCAATGAGAGGCGGCCAAGGAGTGAGCGGACTCGAGCTGAAATGAAGACCAAGAAAAAAAGAAAGGGGTGTAAGGAGAAAAACCCGGAAGGAAGCTATCGCGGGAGAAAACGAAGCCGAAGAAGAAGACGCGAAAGTCGATGGAGAGAAAAAGATCCTAGCAGGACAGTTCGTTTTTTTTTTACACAGCTTCTTCCTCGCTTCCGCTGCACTCGAGCGTTGCGGGGATGAACGTAATTGCGTCCCGCCAACGACATCCATTCTCGCCCCCACCGTACCGCCAGGACACTGCCGCTGATGGTCCGTTCCCGGCCCTGCATCCTCCCTCCCGCTAATTAGCACTTTTAATTACCGCGTCGGTTTTAAATGGCTGCGTTCGAGAGCCGAAAGATCAATTCGAAAAAAAAAAGAGAATCGAGAAGCGGGTTCCTGAAATCCTCCGCGTTGAAGTGAGACTCCGACAGGACAAACTTCCGGCCGTAGAAAACAGCAAAAAAAAAGAAAACAGAACGGGAAAAATATTAAATTCAGTGCGAAAGTACGCTCGAATCTGTTCTTCCCCTCGTCACTTTTAATGCCTTTCCACCCTCGTCACAAGTTCAACCGGCTTGTCGAAGGAAAGCGCTTAAAAGTTGACGCCCGTGCGGAAAAATCCTGCACCGAGTCGAGGCGACATTCCGGTCAGGTTCTCACAGTCCGCACTGGCTAAACTGACGATTTTTCTTCCCTCTGGCACGCGAACAACGAATCGGGCGATAAAAATGGTAAAATGGCGCGGAAGTGTGTAAAGTCAATCGAAAGTGCGAATCGATATGAAGCGGCGGATTGAAATTTTTCAGCCCGGCGTGAAAGGCTTTCGGCACTTTGGATTCCGTGACTGCGCCGGAATGAAAATTTACGCGGGGCAATGATGGTCAATGCTCGGCGTAATGAGGATCGAGGGGTTCGATAAAGAGTTTTCCCGCGAGCCGCCAAATTTGAAAGGTTATTTTGATTGCCGCTGCGGCCGGCGGGAGTTCGAGTTCATCTCGTCGCGCGTCCGCCGCGGAGCACCCACTTGTGTCCGCCAGTGGTGCAACGCACTCTACATGCAACGGCAACCGCGGCGATGAACGAAAAAGCTCCCGGAGTGAGCAACGCGCGACAAATACCACCAATTCTACCGACACACCCTTCAACCCTGTATAACGCGTTTAACGAGAACACTCGTCGTTTTACGCCACCAACATACCCGACCAGAGAGAAACCCCCCCCTCCCCCCTTTCCCAAACCAAAACCTGCCATCGAGTGCTGTCCGACGATTATTGGGCGGATATCGCTCGATGTCGCGGCCGCGAAAGCGTTGCCATCGATTTTGTTCGCGCTCGATTTCGTGGCCATTAATAAGATTACGTTGAGTACTCCGCGTCGGGTAATTTTTAACGTTGGCGAGAACGTTATTATGATTTTTTTTTTATGGTGTAGGAAGAAATGCTTTTTAAATTTGCAACCCTATTTTTATTTTATTTTTAAAAATGTATCGTTAAGTGTAGACACTTGAGTACGCGAGTACGTCGAGTATTCTGCGTCGGGTAATTTTTAACATTGTCGAAAACATTATTCTGAATAAGAATGATTTTTTATTTGATGTTGAAGGAAGAAACGCTTTTTAAATTTGCGGCCCTATTTTTATTCTATATTTTTATTTATTTATTGTGTATCGTTAAATGTACACACTATAATCCGACGATACGGAACGAGTTGAAAAAATAAAAAAATGAATGTGTCGGTATTTAATAGATGGTAAATTCGCACGGCCGCGCGCGACTCAACAATTACTCGTGGAATTTAATTCCCCGTGACGGAGCCGGGAGATATTCGACGGGAACGGAAAAATCTCGATACCTTCGGACACTCGGCAAATCGTTCGGGTTTCCGGGGTGTGGGGTAGAAGTGAGTTGTCACGCGTAATCCTCCGAGCTTTTATCCGTTCTATTCAATTTTTATTTATTTTTTTGTTAATCACTTCTGTACTCTACACAATTGCGGTCTCTGTAATCGTTGTTTTTTATTCAACTTTTGTATATAAACGCTTTCGTGTCGGAACTTTGAAGAGCAAAAAAGAAATGAAAAAAAATCAGGAAATGAAGAAAATAGTGGGTCGCGGCTTGTCGGATCGAACAGACGCAATAGAGTAGTTGCGAAAGGTATATCTATATATGTATATATGAATATACAAACACAGTATACGCCATCAATTCGTCATCGAGGCCGTTCACTCCTTCTCTCCTGTCCGCACTTTTTCTCGTTCCACCCAGCAGGCAAGCCCGTATTTTTATTCTCGTATTTTACTTTTTTTGTTTCTTGTTTTTTTTTTTTTTTTTTTATTCCTCCTCCCCTTGGCAGGGTGGAAACAGCAGAATCGTAGAAGCAGCACCAGCAGCGGTCCGCACGTTCCTCGATGAGCGAACGTTGTCGCAGGTGCCTAGCATACGCCGGATGTGCTCTCGTTCTCCATACCCGTCCGGACGCGAGGTATACAAACTTCGCAGATTTTGTTTTTTATATTTTCTTTTATTATTGTCTATTATTTTTCTCATCGCGCATCGGGTTTCTCGGTTCGGGCGTTGTTTGTGCGTCGGCAGGGTGGAAGGTAGCATTTGAGAATCTCCCAAACATTTTTTAAAAATTTCATCACCGTGCTGCGGCTTCGGAACGGTCTAATTTCGAATCAAATATTAAATATAGTCGTAGGTATCAAAAATAGTCGCCGACTTGTCGGTTGTGATAACTGTTTATAAAAACAACGACAAAATGTAAAATAATTTCTGTTTCGCGTTCCAAGCGACGAAGGACTACCATTACACCGATCCAACCAAGCTGTCGAACTTAGGCATGAAACACTACATGACACATAACACATGAACACACCCAGAGAGCAGCAGGAGAAACGAAAGAGGGGAAACATTTTTTTATGGAGTGAACCAGGAAAAAAATAAACACTGTTTCTGAAGAGGGTCCTGACCAGGGTCGAAACGTAAAGATCATAAAGGAGTCTCTTCGTTAATACACAAAACAGAAGAGTCTGAAATCAGACCGTTCCGAAGCCGCAGCACCCCAAAAGAAATTCATTTCTCATCGGTCGCCGCAATCAACAACGACATTTTTTTAAACTCAAGACTAAGGTTTGTGATATAGATTCGATTCATCCCGATGAGTCTCCGGAGGCAACGTTACATAACAAGAAATATCGGAAGGGATGAAGACTTCGTTCTTTCGCGCCACCTCACGATTCCCTGTTCCGGGCGAATCGAGGGGTTGCTGACTGACGATAAGATTGGTTCGATCTGTTTGACGTATACATACGGCGTGTGTGCCTTGTAGAGGATTCGTTGAGGATATCTCGAGAAACTCGACTGCCGGTACCAATCTTTTTCCCCCGCATCGACCCCCCCCCCCCCCCCACCCCGCCCCTCTTCCTCCTGGCAAACACGGAAATGAGAATTTCCCGAGGAAAAGCTGATACACCGAACGTTTTTATTTGCTCCGATCTCATCGAGCGCTCGACTCTCTTCGGCGGGGCAGAATCTTCCTCCCGTTCAAAATTCGGACCATCGTCTGAAGCGTCCGGCAGCGCTTACCGCTAAGCTTCGTCCGCCTAATTGGGCGTAAGTGAGGCCGTGTTCTCGCGGCGAGGGAAAACGCCTCGCGGCGCGAAGACAGCCTCGACTCCAGGAACGCGAGAGAAGATAAGAAAGAGCCAAGTAGCTGAAAAAAAAAAAAAAAAAAACAGTAGTGCAAGCCCGCGGTAATCCCGTCGCGTCCGACCACCCCGTTCTTGCGCCCTCGGCTCCTCCGCCCGGAGCCGGGCTCCGCTAGCTTGTGCAATGGCCGTGGAAAGATCCCACTTGGATTTTAGATCGCGGACTCTCCTCCCCGTCCCCTCCCTTCTCTTCGTCCTCTCTAAAGCCGAAAATAATTGTGACCGTGCACGGGACGCGAGAAACGTGATTCGAGTATCCGCCAAGAAGTTTCGGGCCGCTACGTGGGCATCGCACCGGCTCTACGTACCAGCCAGCGGGGAGGAAACCAAGAGCCGGAGTTGGTCTCATTCTTCTCTTCAGCTGCTTTCGTATTTCTTCTGGGTCGTCGGACTCCTGGTCGTTGCCGTGCCACTGATGCTTCTCCTGTATCGCTGCAGGTGTGACGAGGGATGGAAGCTTCCCCTCCCCTCCCCTCCCCCTCCCTCCCCCTCCCGCCGAACCCGCGCCAGCTAGGATAAGAAAGGGACGAATAAAAGACTTTTTCGACGCCGCCTAACACCCTCCAGCATCCTTTTGTCACCGTCACTCCTACTGCCTTATCTCCTCGCCGAGGTTCGCTTGTTCCCGCACCATCTCGCTCGTAATAAGGTAATTAACTCGGCGAGATAAAGAACCGTTCGACGAGTGATGACACTGAATTTTCAGACAGTTTTTATTTTGTCGGTGCCTTCTTGTCTGGGAAGTGCGGCGAAAAATTGGGATCGAGGAATGGAGGATTTTTGTTTGACTTCAAAATTGAGAAAACTTCCCTTCTTGAGGATTTTTGAGTAATCTGAATTTTCTGAGAGTTTTTATTTCGTCTGTACCTTTTTGTCTGGGAAGTGTGGCGAAAAATTGGGATCGAAGAATTAAGGATCTTAGTTGCAGTACAAAATTGAGAAAACTTGCATTCAAAAAAAAAATAGTTTTTATGTGTTAGTTTGGCTGGTGTGTAGTTCGGGCCAATGGGCAGATAAAGTTTTTTTTCCAGAGACTTTTTTTAGGCTTAGAATATAGTTATTTTTTTCGATAAATTCTCGAGCACCGTGAAAAAAGCGCGCCGGCACCGATTATTTTCAACGATACTGCGTGGCAAAGTCCTCTTGATCCTCTGATCTCCGATACCGTGATACATGCCCCCGTACGATATTCGGCAAGCTTGGTGGAGTGAACTGGAGCGAAGGATTTCGCTGCTCCAGCTACTGCATGGCGAAAAAAAGAAAACCCCTTTAAGCCCTCGTCAAAACTTATCGGTCCCTTTTCGGGCCATTTGCCGATCGTCGCTCCTAGCAGATGTATCGTCTCTATCCTTCGTCCGAAATCGCGCCTATAATGCGCCATAAAATCGACGAAAGTCTCGGATAAATTTTCATCCACACCTCCCGTCCTACCAGGCTTTCACTCTTCTGCACTTCACCCAGGATTTATTCCACCACTCGATAAGTAATCTATCTATCCATTAAAGACCCTTCTCGCCGAACGAGATAGTAACACGAATGAATCCTTCTTTTAAGGGGGAATAAACACCTGGAAACGAAAAAAAGGCAATTTTCGACAATTTTTTTCAGACAAACTATTGGAATTATCGGATCGGGGTTTTTTCCAGTTAAAAATATACACTATCAAGAATGTTTTCAAATTTTGCTTCCTCACAGAGGAAGCTATATTTTCGTGAAAAGTTTTTTTTTACAAGATTTTGATGTCAGCGTAATTATTATTTACACGCAAACTACTTAAATTTATAGTTACAATTGCAATTAACTCCGGGAGTTATGACAGATTTTGTATTCCTTATTTATTCATCATGAATCATTCCATGCTTTTTATGTCCACTTTTATCAACGAAACGTCTTGTCCGTTTCGTTCTCGCCCGCTTCAAAAAGCACAGCGACTAAGAATAAACCCGCCGCTCCACAAAAACGGCCAGGATAACTCGACTCTTTTTTTAATTCACTTTTTGCCAAAGATCTCGAGAAACCATCGGATTAAGGAGGCAGCACGTGTCCCCGATGGGATTCTCGTTCTCCGGATCCTCCTTTTGCACGATCTTCTCTTCCCCCTTTAAAATAACGTAGAAAACCGTTCGTTCGAATGGTAACGCGGGTGAAGTGAAGGAGGAAGAGGAGACGCTGTAAGAGCCGGCGATTACGATCGATTTTCCCCTTACGTTTCCCCGAGCCGTGAAGAGAGCCCCGTCCTTTCTCGTCGTCGTATTAAACGATCATCCTCCCTTTACAGCCTGCTCTTTTTAATAGCGCCCCGGCCCGACTCCCACAGAAATAAGATTAAAAAAACAAAAAAAAAAAAAAAAAGGAAGAAGCTCCTTGTGGTTCGGTCGTTTTCCACCGAGGGAACTCGCGCTCGTGCTGCGGATGGCGTAGCTTGGCTGTGCAACGCGATATTTCTTCTCGAATTACCTCGCTCCACCGAAGGAGAGGGGGATGGGGGGGGGGGGGGGGAGTGCTGAGGGGGTGGCATTAGACTCTTGGGATAAACAGAAGGATAGCAGTTTCACTCCGGTGGAGGAGAAGCCGGCGGAGGATTCTAGCTCGCTTATTTCTACCTTCCTTCCATTCTTTTTCGCCGACTCTATACATATTTTCCGCTTTGGTTGTACCTCGGGTTTACGTGCGGCTGTGTGTGTCTGCGGCATCGACCGGAGCTGGGGGCGAAACGCGGATGGTGTTTATTAAGGTGCATCCCTTCGGGTGTAGCGTTCAAGAAACGGCGTCGAAATTCTCCGCTCCGGCAACCGTTCTCCCTCGGTCCGTGTACATCACTGCGGAGGTTCGGGAAGACCGGGACGGTTGTTTATTCTTTCGGTGGGTTCGAAACTCGCCCGTGCCATCAAGGAATCTCCGCGATGGGCGGCGACTGCACCTGGCAACCTTGCCGTCATCACCCCCGAGGTGTTTTCCGGCACGGAGCATCGAATCGGAACACCGGGAATATCTCGCTTGGGAACCTGGGAAATTCCGCCACTATCGATCGGAAAATATCGCATCGGCGGCGAGGAAGAGAAACCGACAGGCTGGAGACCTTTTAAATGGACTTGGAAACCCAGTCTGGTACCTGCTCGACGAGTCACGCTCTTCAGGCACACAACCACCGGATATTTTCCCTGAATGTGATTTCTTGCAGTTTTGAAGCATTCGGAACGATAAGATGAGGATTTAGAAATTAAAATTTTTCCACCGAAACGGAGCTTCCACTACCCTGGTAGGAATGACATACGGAATCGGCGTTGGCCGACGTTGGCCGAATACCGGCCGACGCGGTGCCAGTACTGCGTCCTGTGTGGCGCTAGGGCATGAAAAGATATATGGCACACAACCACCGGATATTTTCCCTGAATGTGATTTCTTGCAGTTTTGAAGCATTCGAAACGATAAGATGAAGATTTAGAAATTATAATTTTTCCACCGAAACGGAGCTTCCACTACCCTGGTGGGGATGACATACGGAATCGGCGTCGGCCGATGTTGGCCGCATACCGGCCGACGCGGTGCCAGTACTGCGTCCTGCGTAGAGCGGGTATGAGGAAGTAAAGAGGACCTCAAATTTGAAGGAGGGAAAAGGCGAGCTTCAGCGAGAGTAACTGAACAAGGGAAGAAGGTACGTTGCCATTGGCAAGGTGTAATAATAAGATAGCGATAGTTCGCTCGCACTGTTCGTAGCTTTATCGCTTTATACGTCGTCCCTCCGCACGACGGGCGGACTCTCGTGTTGCGCTCGATCAAACGAAAAAAGTGGCGCCACCGAAGCGGAGAAGCTCCAGGTGCTTTTAGTCGCGGTGGCGAAGATTTTTGCATAATTCAGGAGAACTGTTTTCCCCGCGGGGATCGTTTGACGCGTATAAAGGTCTCGTCGCGAAATGAAACGTCTCAGCCCGGACACCCCTCGCCCGCCGGCCCAGCACCAGTGCTCAGACTTTCTATTTCCTCGCCCCCTAGCCTCGAGCCTGATTGAAGTTTTGAATCGGTAGTTTCTGCCAGGAACCCCGAGAACGTTCCTTGATACTGATAGCTCTCAAACGAAATGGGAGCAGGGGGAGCCCTTGGAGATGGGGCTTTTACTCCAAAAAAATTCGGGATCAACTCCGATCACTCTCTAAAAAAAAAAAAAAATATCGTAAAAGATTTTTTTGAAATAGAAACTAAAGACTTTGAGGGTGGATTCGAAAGACTTCGTGAAATTAATGAAGGATAACGAAAAATAATAATTGAAAATGGAAATTTTCATATTGCTTGCTTATAAAAGTAAAAATCGGAATTTCCATATCGCTTCCTTATAAAATTTGAAAATTGAAAGACTTGTGAAGAGAAAGCATTTTCTCTATTTTTGGCCTCGTCACAGAAATAATAATTTTCGTAAGATCGAATCAATTGATCACAGCGTGTAAGGAAACCTCGTTACAGATTATCGGAGCTCCATTAAAACGCCCAAAGAATGCCGGTTAATTTTGTTTTTATTTTTCCCGCACGGAGAACTTTTCCGCGAGAGAATTACAACGCAATTAACCACATCGCGAGACACTCGAGGGGTTCGAGGGATGTAAAGAAAAAAAAAAAAAAACCGAAAGATGTCCGGAGAAAAAGTTTGCGGTCCCTCGATATCTCTCCCCGGTCACGTCACCCAGTCATTAATCATCTTCCACCCTTTTCACACGCGTACCTCGCCACCCTTCCGAATATACACGTATACTCGGAATCTTGGCGTCGTTTTCCTGTATAAATCATCGCGGCTCGTTAAGCGACATTAACAACGCCGGATCCGGGAATCCTCGTGCGGTCGGGAGCGCCGCGAGTGCATGCACGACGGTTCTTCGCGGTATCGATGATGAGGCAAAAGTTGTGACGCCGAGCGGAGAGGTCGACGAGTCGGTCGCGGAAGTCGCGACGGTGAGAAATTCCGTGAAATTGGAAACGGTCCAGCGAAATCGCGCCCGAGATAAATCGCCCGGTGAGAATTCGTTCGGGAATCGTAGGAGAGGCCCGGCGGAGAGAAATCATGGATTGCCCGGTGGAGCGAACCCAATTAGAAAGTGGTCGCCCGAGCCGGTGTGCGACGGTGCGGGGGGGTTGAAACAGTCGGTACAGCAGGAACCGGGGATGGGAGGGTGCACAGGTACGATCGTCGGGGTTTTCAACCGGTGGGAGGCAAAAGTGGTTTCTCTCCTCTCCCTCGCCGGTGGGACTTTCGTGGAATGTTATATACCGATGCGAGAATAAACGAAAGGCGTTAATGGCATGCCCGGGGGCGATTAGCAATTAGCGGTGGAATAATCCTCCGTTCGCGCTTATACCGCCGCTTTGCTCGTTTTTACAAATCCCTCTTAACGTACATTTTTTTTTAAATTTGTATTTCTTTTTTTTCATTTTTTTTTTTTTTTGTTACACACCCAGACAAACGTGTTTCGATAGCGAGTATCGTCCGCGTGGGGGGATGCGCCGGAGGGATCGGCTATAAAATGGGGTAGGAAAAAAAGGAGCGTGCATAGGATAGCGAAACGAGGGCAACGGGTAAACGGGCTATCGTTTTTCCGGTTCGTTGACGCTCAACTGTCCGTTCCACGCGATACTGAAAATATCGTCGATGAAAGAAGCGCCGAGAAAAATCGTCGGGCTATAAACAAAAATTACTTCGAAATAGAGGAATGTATTGTACGGATGAATATCAACGAAACATTCGAACAACAACGTTGTAAAATAAATATTTTCCAAATGTCTCTAAATGAAGACTCTAAATAAAAAAAAATATATATATATAAATGTTTATACTTGAGCAGTACGGTTGAGTATGAAGCGAAAAAAGATGTTGGGTCTGCAGTCGCGATACAATAGGAATTACGAGCACCCTCGTCCCGAAGAGCCTCATCAGTATACCAACGTTTGTATCGAGGCTCTTGTAGCGTTTCGCTACCGCCACCCTATGTTCTCGGTTTCTCTTTTCTCTCATTCTTAACTGCGTCATAAAGCAAGCTTTTCTATTGTGCGAAGCTTTACTTGCTCCCTTTGGTCGGAGGAGGAGGAGGCGAGGCATAAAGTACGCTTCATTGTGGCCCGAGAGACGAGGTTCAAGGCTACAATTCAGAGGGGCTTGTGCCGGTACGGTGTGGGAGTGCGACTCGAATAACGAGATAACGGCACGGAGAGCGTGCATGGGGCACGGGATCGGAGGCGGGACACGGGAACGAGGCAACGTTATAAGTCGGCAAAGAGGTTTCGAGGGGTGGATTTCCACTAAGAGAAAACAACAAAAAACGCTCAAGAAAAAAAGACAACGCAGACTCTACCGGACCGTTGATTCATCGTTCCGAGCCTCGGCGGCGCTTCGGATATGCAAATTTACGTAATAACATGTGCTCCTCTATGTCTCTATCCCTGATTTTACGTGGGGTGAAAGCACCCAGAAAAAGAATTTATTTCGCGGGTGCCCTACAAATAATTATTTATTTCAGTGACATAATTATTTATTTTAATGAAATAATTATTTGTTTTAGTCAAAGAATTATTTATCTGCGGACGTTCAAGTAAATTTTCGCTGTGTAAAAGCTTGCAACGAAATAATGGCCCGAGTAGAAATTTTTGAGCGTTACATCGGGACCTGATAGGGTCCTGATACGGCCTGACAAGGGCCTGATAAGACCTTATCAGGACCCAATCAGGTATTCTGGTAAAGAGTAGTTATTGCAAGACCTGTGGAGCTTGCAGAGGCAAAGAAGATACGGCTCAATTTGAGGAGTGGCACGAGAGTCATCAAGAAATTTGTCAATCGAATCATAGACGATCTGTGATGAAAACTTTGTTCGGACAATCTGAATCTACATGCGGTGCAAAATATTTCAGTTACATAGGCGACTGTGTCTCTAAAACATACGAAGGGATAGTGGATGCTTCTCCGTGCGGTTTTAGAGTCCGGCTGATGTTGGACCAACTACGACCGCCTGAGTTAGAAAGTCGACCAGACTCTGGTCACCGATGTAGGTCCGACCACCAGTTAACTTCGGAATGATAACACCGGTCCAACATCGTGAAACGACGTTGACCCAATGTTGGCTACCGCTGGCCAGCCAGCGTTGAATAAAAATACTAATAAGCAAAAACAAAAATATTTTTATCGATCTGCGCGCCTCCTAAATACTTTTTAATCATTCTACAATTGCTTTTTTCTAGCTTTTTATTCTTACACATTAAAATCATCAGAATACATTTTTCACTCGGCTATGCTCACAGTGAAGGATCTTTTTTCGATCTTATATAAGTTGCCTGTCTACTACACGTCTGTCTAATATTAAACATAACCCATTGCTTTAAATCATCTAAGTTTTATTATTTTATTTTAGTAGTAGTAAGTGTGTATTTATTAACAATACATACGATGCCTTGATGCTCGGTACAATTTTTTTTTAAAACATTTATACATTAATACATGTCTAATATATAATCTAATTGCATCCACATACTGTCAACGGGCCATCGACCGAGGACCTTCAGCCCAGATTCCATTTCATTATTCACATTTTAATTGATAATCACCTCTGTTAAAATTTTTTTTTTAAAGCTCAAAAGACATGTACCATAGTTAATGAGAAAAAACACCGTCTCTTTTTGTGCAGCCGACAGGTAGCCGTTCCTCCTCAATCGAAACTTGAACCATTCGGGACTCCGGAAGAGTACTGAAATATCTATCCGAATCCGATGTACCCACCCTCCGGAGATAACAATGCTAAACAGTTTCGAGCAGTGTTGAATACCTGCTGTTAGTAGTTGCCTCGGCACTCAGTCTCGAGATTACCGGTACCTGCGAGTACGGTCCCCGATACGGCGAGAGTACGGTGTATCCTCCGTGTCCCGGCATCGACGGTCCGGTCCGGTCGGCGAGGGAGCGAGACGGCTCCCGGCAGCGCTGCTTTACCCTCGGCACCGTCGGCGACCGGCATCACCAACACAGAGGTGCAAGTTCGCGAACAGTATATCTGTCGCGAGGCGCGTCCAGTGATAAAGGGTTTGAACCCGGGTGCGCCGTGCATATCCCGGGGTTTCTCGTCGTCCTGCCGTTTCCATGCCGGGAGCCATACTGCCCCGCCGCCGCCGGCTCTCTCCGTTTCTGTACGGTGCGCCGTGTTCCCGGTTATACCCGGGGTCCACCTAATTTATGGCCCAACGGCAAAATATTGTTCCCACCGCACAGATTAGTGCAGCGCGGAACCCGGCGAGCCACCGCCACGTTGAACACCTCACTGTCGCCGACCCATACATCCAGCCGGCCATTTCCGCTCCGGCGTCATCCACCTTCATCCTTTGGCCGGACCCCAACGAGCGAAATCCCTCTCGCTACCGGTCGCGTTCCAGCTCCGCGTTCCCCCCCGTTCACCGTGTCGCCTCTCCCCCTCCCCAGCCCCGCCGCCCTCTTTCACCCTCCGCGCCCCGAAACATGACCGGGGTGCGGGCGACCGACGATACCGACGAAAAAAAAAACAAGTACCCGTGAAAAAAAGTGAACCCACGGATGGAGAAGCGTCGGAGAGAACGAGAGGGGATTTCCCCTGGACAAAACAAAATACACGCGCAGAGCGGGAATAACAAAGTCTGCGTGCGGACGGCCAACGGCGCGTTGAACCAGGGCCAATTAGGTTCACAATGCAGACCCAGGGATCACGCGGGTGTTTGTTTATTTCGTATATCATGGTTTATCCAACATCCGTCCCAACCCCGTTCGCTCTTTCCTCTTTCGGCCGCAGCGATAGCTCCCGATACTCGGCGCCGGCGATATCTCGCTTCGTAATCGGGGGCTGTATAACTCGTTATTTGTCCGAACGAAAATGTCGGTACACGGTGCGTTCGGGACCGGGGAGGATTGTATCGAAGCGTTGCATCGGTCAATGCGCGGCCCCAGCGGTACAATAATAACGATACCCGATTCGAAACATCCTCTCGTTTTATTAGCTCCCTGCGGTCGGAAAAGTTTGCCCGGCGCAAACTTAGCGACCGAGCGTGAAACCGGGGGAAAAAAGTTTTTTTTTTTTTTTTTTTTTTTTTACTGTCCCACTCGCAATTGACGCCAACTTTCGATTATGTTTTCATCGCGACGCTGATAATCACATTGAATATGATGTTTCGGTTGTTCAACGTCGTCCTCGGTGTATCATTTCCGGTGTGCATTAATGCGTGGATCGGACTTGTAGGGGACCTGTTTGGGGACGGGGAGGGACGAAGGGTTTATTATGGCAACACGCGGTCTCCCCCGGGGCTGCGGGACGTAACGGCGAGAGTCGCGTGAGTATTAACAACGAACCCCGACCCTCGGAACGGCAAACACGGCGAACTCTTAAGAGTGGACGTCGAGAGTCTCTGCGTACATGGCCTGGATATAATTTACCGGGTCGCGGACTGTCGTGCTATACGTATTCGTTTAGCTAATGGAAAACAAGTGCATGTTGGGGAGCCTTGCCAGCTGTTGGCGGTTTTGCGTCCCCGGAATCCTTTCACCGAGAGCCCCGGGCGCGCTCCTCCACCGGTGTACGTAACAACATCCGTCACCATGATTTTCGTGCATTAACGTCATTTTGGATTACGAAAAATGGCTCTGAAAAGTAAAAAAAAAAAAAAGAAAAAATACTTCGCTCTCGTCAACGAGAGCGGAAACTTTTATTTTCGGGAGCAGCTGTATTAATTAATACGCGTAATTAATTTTTTTATACACCGAGGACACAGCTTAATCTACGGGTGGGTTCGTTATCCACTAAAACGTAGTTTCTTTTTTTAATGCCGCAAAATGCAAATATTTTCAGTTCTCTCTCAACATGAATATTCTAAGTCCGAATGATAGAAATAACGAGACGAAGAGAAAGAGTTTCAAAAAAAATGGTAATTAGTAAAACAGCGAGCACGGCGAAATTGTATGTAAAAAGTCTTCATTAATTTTACGACGACCGACCCGAGGCCTGATTATCGCGAGTCCCGCGCTTACCGAGGACTTTTCGCTCGGAACTCTCGTCGGCGATGTTTTCCCGTTAAAGCTCGAGCCGCCTCGCCCACAACGCTGCATGATCTCCTCGATACGTCGCCTCCCCTTCGAGTATCCAACAGGTCTCATGGCGGGGAACAACATTCGAGTACTCTCGCGAGATACAACATTCTTTACAAGGACTTCCCCGGACGATACCCCGGGGCTCGCCCGGGTGAGAGCGGGGTATCTCCATCGAGGGTGTTGCGTAACGACCCTGGAGCACTCGACCCATTAGGACGCCATCATCCCCTATCAGGCGTGCGCTCCCGAGCCCGGCGCTACAACACCACTCACGCCCGCCGTCGGACGGCCCCGACCTCCCGTGCACTCTCTTTCCGTACACAGACCCACCTGCGTGTAATCCCAAGAGAGGATCACGCTTTTGCCGAGATACCTTTCAGCGCGGGTCTATCGAACCATCGGTCTGTCACCCCGCGTTCTTCAATAAATTGAAAGCTTCCAATGAAATAATATAGTCGAAAAAAAAAAAAAAACAAAAACCAATACAACATCCATTCCGTCCTCCGTTCGTTCTCGATAGAACACCGACACCGGGGTCATCCGACGATAACACACGAAGTAAAACAAATTGACACACGGCATCGGGTTTCCTCGCTCCCTTGCCTTTTATTTAATTGGCCAATTGATCCGGTAAATTGGATTTCCACAAAACCGAGAGAATTCCGTCGAGAGTTCGGGGTTTTCTCTCTCATCTGCGTGCACGTACCCACGTCGCGGAAGCGTAGGTCGCGTGGAAGGACGGTCGGTGGTCAGCGGCCAGAAGGAAGTGGGCAGTGGAAATTCGCGAGAATCGGCAGGCGGCAGGGGGAGGAGGGAGGAGAAGCCAACGGCGAAAGCCGGTGGTTGTTCCAAGGGTCGTGCAACCGCTGGTCCAGTTCGCCGCGATATACTACGGTGCGCCGGGAGGAGGACGAGGTGGTTCGGGGAAGGATGCTCGGAGAGACGAGAGAATGCTGCTGGCTTTCCCTCCGCAGCGGATAACGCTCGGCGACGGGGACGGCCATAGCGGACGACGATACCCACGGGAACTCTCTCCGCAGGCGTGCCAATACCGCGCTCCGGAGATAGTACGACGTACCCAACGATCCCGGCAATGCGTGGCAATCCGGTCGAACCATTTCCGGACGCGGAACGCTCACCCAGTGCGCTCCGCTCGACCCCCCTCGCCCCCTCCGGCTCATGGATATTCCAGGTGGACGCCCGGCGTACGGTTCGTAGCTCGTAGGTTGCAGGTAGGTTAATACCGTGAGGTCGTTGAGGTGGGACGCTTGCCGCGGGATCTCACGACCGCTTTCTCTGTTCCACGAGCGATTCCCTCGATCGCGCACGACCCGCAACTGCGTGTCTGCGGGTCGCCGGTGTTGGGCGAAATCTCGCGATTGCGGGAGGAACGGAAGCCATCGGCTCTCGACCGAATATCGATCGAATCGCGTGTCGAGTCGCCTGTCGGCGGATAATCCCGTTAAAAAAATGGCTCCGCGATGCAGCGCGATCGTCGGCGTTTGTCAGGTTTCGTCCCGAGGAAGGTGTCAAGCGTCGCGTCAGGCGTCGTCTGGAAATATTCGTTTTTCTGACAATCGCATAGCGAAATTCGTACCGAATCGTCGAACTCTTGATATCTGCGTTTCAGACCCCGTTTCCTATTCTTCCTTTCACGGTTTTTTTTTCTACCCATTGTTCACTTTGGAAAGGTGTTTCATATAGGGATCCGACTCGATTCCCTGCGAAAGTATACGCGGTAGATGTAATGAGATTTTTTCGATCTCGGCTTGCACCGGCGGTCGATGGGACGATGGTGAGGGTGGTTTCTCCCAACGGCGACTGGGGTTGGTCCTGTGGTCAATATACACTTAGGGTCGGGAGGGGGAAGGTCGAGGCTGAGAATGAACGCGAGCCGCAAAGGGAGCTTTATCAGTATCGCCGCTAAGTGCCGCGCCGTTTCTACACGCGGGACCCGGTGAAGTCCTCCATCGTCGGGGAGACTCGACGACGATTGTACCGGGCCAGGAACGCCGCTGTTGGGAACGAACGGAAACGAGATCTCCTCGTTCGAGGGCGAGATGTCCTCGAGATGGAGCGGTCGGAGCTGCGGACGGAAAGGGGAGAAGAAAAAAGCCCTCGGTAGGATTCCCGTCCGGATATACCCATAAGCCGGCATCTCAGATAGGTGTGCGGTGCGGGATAGAGATACCGTCTAGCATCCGAGAGAATATAGGCGGTACAGATCAGCGGGAAGCGGTTGGGAGCTTGACGCATCGCGGATTCGGAAGGGGAGGACGGGATTCGAATTTACGAGAATCGCTCAACACAATCTTTCATTGCCTGTTCGTGCCCTCTTCCAACGCCTGATGTTCGATGTTCGACCTGGGAAGCTCTCGACTAAAACTACACACGGATCGCCGTCCAAGATTTTTTTCCACGAAACGTTTCCCCCGAGGAATCCATCCGGATCTTCCGACGCCATCTTCGACCCGACGGCGGAACGGGATTTCGTCTGTCGTGCATCAACGCTTTCGAAGAGTCTCGAGCAATCTTCAACAACGTTGTCCGCGTAACGAACAACATCGCGAGGCGGGGTAAATTTTCCTGCGGCCCGCGCCGACCGAGCAACCAATTTCCTCTCGTTCAATACATTCGGCTGGATTCAACTGCGGGACCATCCATCCGCGAAGTTGTGTTCGTAATACCAGTCGCCGAGGGGATTTCGCATCCGAGTCAGGCGCGTTCGCGGGGCGCGCTGAATGACGAATACGTTCGCGCCGGAGCCGGAGTAATCGCTCGTCTATCCGTACGAAATTTCTCTCGTCTCGACGAATCGCTCGTACTCCGACGCTCTCTCCTCAATGCAGTTTCCAAAGCTCTCTTTTATACGGGAATCTGTGTACCGCCCGTGCATCGCCGGGTACCCGGCTGAATCGTCGGGAAAGTCCAATTTCCGCTCAGAGGGAATCCCTCGCGGCGACGATCGACTTTGGTCTCCGCGGTGTAAATAATCCATAATATACGTGCGAGAACGATGAAACGTGTGTGACGGTGTGCGACCGACGCGCGTACGTACGAGACCCGACGAGAGCGAGGGGACCGGTTGCGGAATGTTCGGATTCTCCATCGGTGTACCCGGGTGGGTGCATGAGTTACGCGTTCGCGAGACTTCGGGGTTGGGATACGAGAGCGTAAATCACCGGCGTCTAATTTCCCAAGGATGGCGTACGCTACGGTGGGCGGTCCATGAACGTTAGGGCTCCATAGTAACACAGTAATGAATACAGTTATACCGAAGCTAAACGTAATTCTACCGGATACCCGCGGAAGAGAAATGGGGGATGGAGTACCGGTAGTCACCTTCTCGGTGTTCCAACCCCACTCCACACCCCTCGTGTACCATCGTTGGATATGGTCACGCGAGCCAACTTTAGTGTCGTGGCGGTTCGATAGTCGGTGCGGGAAGGACGAACGCGGCAGGGCCAGAGATACTAACTATGCACCATGGAATTCCTTGCGGATTAACCTATTCTGATGCAATTGCAGGTCGGGTATACCTGACTGAGGAGTAAGAGATGCGGGGTATGTGGTTAGGAGATTGAGGGTACGGGGGGTTTTCCACGGATTGTCCGGAGTTCCCGGGCAATCTTGCAATCTACGAGCACACGCGAGAGACTCCGCTGCCGTGATCAGTGGATGAGATGATTGTCCGTCTTTGAGGGTTTCCCTCGTGGGCGGAACGAGGCGGAGAGAAGAAAGGGTGATTAGTCGGAGCGGTGTCCAACCCCGATCCTTCCCGACGATGCATGGAAGAGAAAGTGCGATGGCTCTCATTGTCGGCTGCTCCAAGTGTTGGGACTTTGACGTCGGCCTCGATGATTTTGTTGCGTATATCAGGAGATAAGAGAAGAGATAAGATGAAGCGCCAGCCACAGCTGCTTCCACGGTCCAACGTACTGCAGAAAACGCCGCGGAGGATCAGGAAGGTCCATCTTCCCTAACCTCATAATACCCTTGTTCACCCGTCATCTTGTATTATAACAATCCAGCTTTAACTTCCTTGGCGTTCACGCGGATAGACCGGGGAAGGTAACGCCTAGACGTTGTGTAGCGTACAACACCGGAGGAGGGACGGTGTAGTGATAAGTAATGAGATTATGCGGAACCTAAGAGGCCGCTTATACCCTACATCAAAGGAGGATGTAGACCAAGAGGATTCGGGTCTTCGTGTTCGACTCCTTCGGGCAGCTTCTCGGCTCTCTCTCAATTTCGCATATTATCTGGTAATGTTCCTGCAAGAGGCAAGGTAACACGAGTCTGTGGCGGAGGTGTTCTAGGGTTGCAGGCTGAGGCGTCGAGGGCTTCGGCATCGTTAGCCCTCGGTAATCAGGAATGTCGGGGATAATGGAAAAGGGAGTGGATGGTCGGAACGGCGGTGTTGGATGATGAGCCGCCGGGTCGTCCGAACCTGTCCGAGGCCATTCGAATCAGTCAAAAACCCGTAAGACACGCGATCCTGCTGGAACCTCACACACCCTCGTAATCCGAACTCGCGTCAAGCAAACGTTCACGATCAGTGCATAAAGTGACGTCCAACAAGCCGAATAATCCCGGCGCAAAAAGAGTTCCACCGAAAAATCCGGTAACATAATATTCACGCATGAATCGAAGCACGGGAAAAGTTCAGCCATCGTTGCTGTCGCACGCATCTCCCCGCTCGTTCGTTCTGCTTGTGGTTCACACTTCCGCGCTCCACGCTCCACGGAAGAATTTGAATTTCATTTTCTACCCAAACGCTCTCGCGTCCCTCGACTGCCGCTTTTCCACGCGTACCCATTTTATACGCCAACCGTGGCCGCGCAAGCTTCGCGCCGACCTTTCGCTTCTCGACGGTGGAAAATTTTCATGGAATTTTTCATCCCGCACCCATCCCGACGCCAATTTTTTTTTTTTTTTACTCCCGACAACGCGAATGAATACGAGGAAAATAAATGGGAAAAGTAGAAATCCCGGATTACGAAAAGTACTTAACACCGAATCCCCGCTGCAATCATTTCGACCGTAAACTTTCCACCGATTTCGTTCGTTCCGCGGGTATGAAACTCCGAGTCAGGATGCGAGCCCGATCGAACCGCGTGTTTGATAGCCAAAGCGCAAGGTATCGTGGATTTGAGGCGCGCCGCTCTTGATCGCGGACTCCAACGTGATCTCCGCGGAGGCGCGGTTGCGGTGATTGCCCGGGAGTGATCCGCTGGTCCGAAATAAGAGGAGAAATAAAGGAGAAACGGAGGAGATATCCTCTCGTCCATGGTTGGTCGGGGCTCGTGAGGAATCGACCAAACGGATCCTCCTTTGCTGCCTCCAACTTGCACCCCCGGCTGTCCGCTTTCCTATATTTCGAAGTCCCCGCAGGCACATCGGGCCCCGAATATCCGCCTTCGACTCGTGCACAGTCCGAGCAGGAGAGAACCAGTGAGAGCCGCGAGCCGGAGTTTGGGGCAGTGAAAAGGGACTTTCCGTGATTCAGCCGGGTTTCGTGTTCGCGCAAGGCAATGATACACAGCTATAATTATCCTCGGTGGTTGAGTAACTTGCCGGCACGAGAAGAAGCGAGACGGTTCGAGAGAGGTGCACGGACGAGATGAGAGCCAAAGGAGGGAAAGGTTGAGCTTACCGAGCTCTCAGACTTCGCCGCGTACAGCGCGAGGCTGGCGGATGCGAACGTTGGAGATTCGAATGGGGTGAGCCTGCGGAAACTTTTATGATACATCGCGGAGCCCGGACGGTAATTAAAACTGGCGCTCGAACGTGAGCTGAGTAACGGATGATGATGGCGATAATAACGATAACCCTCCCCGGAGTCGGGGTTCGGGCAGTCAGTGGCGTGCCAAGGCGATAATGAAGATAAGGGAAGAGCCATGTCCGTTGTATCTTCCATATCTGTCCCCCCCATTCGCATTACTCCGGCAATCGCGCCGTTGCTCTGCGAAATCAAAATTGATCGTTCGAGTAAAAGTATCCCGTTTCACCCGCCATGGGAAGCGTATGTTAATTGAAGACGGGGAGTGAAGAACGGTCGAATGACGACAAAAGGAGCGCTCGGATATGAATGGATAGCTGGGATGGAAATGAAGATTGAACAAACGAATCCAATTCTCCCGGATGCGTGTGGGTTTGATCGATAAACGCTCCGATCTCTGACGCTAGATCGAGCTGTATCGGTATCGAACTGATGTGTTAATTTCGGGATGATGTCGGCATGAGAAGTCCTATCCAGTATAATGCGAAACGGGTACACCATCAACAATCTTGTGGGATTGCCTTGTGGGGCTTCGGTTCCGACGCGTCGTACCAGGTAGCATCGATAACGGAGGGAAATTGAAGGCAGGTGAGTAGACCGAACGAGCGAGCAGTTCAATCTATTATACACAGCTGCTGTGCATAATGGTGATATAATAATGCCACATGTATATATCTATATCAACTTCCGTTTCGCTCTCCTCCGTGTCCCGTCCTTCGCGATACCACTCACGGTGCTTATTAAGCTCGGAGACGGCAAATGAAGCAGAAACTCGACCGTCGGAGCGGGAGGAGAGTGTGCGCTCCCTCCACTCCTCTTGCGCACGACGGGCGGAGGGGGAGGATAAAGGGAGAGGACGAGGGGGTCGTTCCGACTTCGAACTCGAACGAGCAGCTTCGTCTTCGTCGCTTCAAGTTCCGTTTGAACTCCGCAGGGGTCCACGAGCGAGACCATCTCATCCTCCTCCTCCTCCTCCTCTTCCTTTAACCACCCATGCAGGAAGTCCTGGACGAACTCTTACTCCAACTCCTTTCACCTCATCGTACCATCACTTCTTCACCTCATCCTTCTCGTCTCTCTATCTTCGCGTCTTCCTCTTCTTATCCTCCTCTCCTCCTCCTCCTCCTCTCCTTCCATTCTTACTGCGGGGAACCCGCGCGTCTCTTCGCCGACGAAATGATTATTAGGGCGCACCGGCTCATTATCCTTTGCGAGGGGCATATAACTATTTCAGGAACTTCAAATATTAGCTCGAAACTCCAAGGGGAGGGGAAGGAGGGGAGGGAAAGGAGGGGAGCTGAAAGTTCTCGACCGGGGGGGTGATGATGATGGCTGTGTGCAGAGGGACCTCGGGAGAGGTAGCGGTAAAGTACCGAAGCTCCACAGGAAGTGGTACACACGGCTTCCTCGCGGATGGCGGGGGAGGCGCCCTCGGCGATGGCGTCCTTCCTTCCTCCGAGCCGATGTACTCAACGATTCTCCCCGGCAAATTTCGTCTACACGCAGTTTAATCTGATCCAACGGTGAAAAGACGCGAGCACGGTGCCGCTACCGGCAGGTTCCGTAAGATTGTCAAGCTACGGAACTTCTCGAATCATTCGATTCTCAGCGACCTCCTCCTTATCCTTCTTCTTCACCTCCACATCTCGGGGAGCTTCCCCGAGACTTGATTTCCCGATACTACCGAGAGCTGCGCATTCCCAGCAGCTTTTGGAACTTGCTCCTGCACTCCGGAAGGTTCCTATCAGCGTTCTTTTCGAGTTCCTCCATCTCGTCGTAGGAGAGAACGCTAGCCTGCAAGAGAATTCAGCGAGGGTCGTTGGTGGGCTCCGGCGCGAGAAGTCCTGGAAATTATCCACGAGCTTCCGGAATGGATTCCCTCTTGGTGAGAAAATATTCTTGCCTCAGATCTTTCCACGTGCGAGAATTCTGATCGGGTTTCCCGGTTCGGACTTTTGTAAACGAAATTTTTGGTGTACGAGAGAAAGGTCCATAAAAAATTGCGGAGCAACGTCGATGGGCCACTTTGGGGAGATACGTCATTAGGCCGAAGCTACAATTTGCCGAATCGTCGTATGGCCGAGAATCACGGTTCCGAACAAATTACATCCCGATAGTCAATCTTCCGAAACTTCATTCTTCTGAATCGTAAACTGCCGAATCTTAATTTTTCCAAGTCGTCAAATTTCCGAAACTGTATTATTTCGAATCTTCATTTCAGCGGGCGTTACTCTTGGTAGAGCGTTACTCAGCAAAATGATGTGGCTCCATCACTTTCGCGGCTCGGACTCGGTCATCTGAGCGATATATCGTTTCAAGATTGTTATTCGCGTGTAACCCGCATCATTTTGCCGAAAACTGGCATCGCGCTGCTGGCAGTTCGCCATCGGTTGCCCCCGTGGGAGGAATGTCACGAGATGGACCGCGCGTGTATGCTTCGGGATATGATAGGAGGAACGAGGAAGGCTCGTCGATCCGGGACCACCGCAGACACAGAGGCGCGGATGCGGTGGCCCCTTCGACTGCCACTTAGATAAATCCCCGACGAGAAGTTTCGATGGAGCGAACCGGGGGAGCGGGAAGTACATACGTATATCCGGTACATGAAAACGGAGATGCGAACGTTCTCTCGCGGGTCAGGGAAACTTCGGGCCTAAAGCTCCGGATTATCGGGACGGGATTCGTCCCAGGGGAACATGCCGAGAGTTCGACGACGTCGTCGCGGTCGTTGGCCTCGTAGCTCGCGTTCCCGCTCACTGACAACCTACACCATTCGCTCCACCGAAATTTCTCCCTGTCACCCCGGACTTCGAGACGTCTCGCTGAAGCTCTTTTTTTTTTAATCGATCCGGATCTTCTCACGAGCCGAGGAAACTCACGGCTCATCACGGCGGCTCAGCGGTTGAAACTTAAGAAACAATCCAGGCGCGGTTGGCCGACGATTGGCTTTCAGTCGGCAGCAGATTGGCAGCCGATGATTGGATCTCGACGAATGCCCAGTATTGGCTGAACTGCCGATTGACAACCTCTCCAACGTTTAAAAGTCGCGCAGATCAATAAAAATATATTTTTTTATTGCTTATTAATATTTTCCATTCAACGTAGGCTGGACATCGGCAGCCAACATTGGGGCAACGTCGTTTGATAACGTTGGGCCGATGTGACCATCCCGACGTCAACTGTTAGTCGGCCCTACATTGGCGACCAGAGTCGGGGCGACTTTCTAACTCAGGCGGTCACAGTTGGTCCAACGTTGGCCCGACTCTAAGACCGCACCTGGGAACCCTGGGAAGTCGTTTCTTTTTCATGACAAACATCCTCTGTACCACGACGAGGAAGTTGCAAAAAAAAAAACCTCCCGGATATCGGTTCGAAGCGAAAAAACCTTCAGAGACACAGTCACGGATTGAAAGCCCACAATCGTCAGGGACCGTTGGAGAAACAAGAGGCAGTAGCTTTCCACTTTGAGAAGCAATCTCGTTAATTATCGTCGAGCCAGGCGGGAGACTAACGCGGCCCGATGCGTCGCGAGATGGAAAATGGCCCGAGCTGAGCCGTCTTCGGGGGCGGTTTCGCGCGACAGCGAACCGGTTGAAGAGGGAACGGTATTATGGATACAGGCTGCAACAACCGGCTCGGTTCGCGGTGCGGCAGATACGACAAGGAAAATTTCTCATTCCAACGGAGATCCGACTATTCCACGAGGTCTCTCCCTCTAGCGCACAGCGGGGCTTCCGCTCACACAAGCTCGCGAGGCAACGAGAGAACGCGCGTGCAGAACCCATTGTTCCGACCTTATTAACGGCCATTCCCTAAACTAATTAACGTCGAGGTAGTAACGGGGCTGCGTCAGCCGCTCGGTTAAGCTCGCGCAGCGTCTCCGTCGCCCGCACGGTTTCTCCGCCGCTCTCTTGCTCCTCACCATCTCGCCCTTTGGCTTTCCCCGAACGGCTGCATTGTGCTTCTCATCACTTCTCTCCCTCCCACCGACTTCAATCTCTTTGTCCGCGGGAGCGGTGCTGTGCTCGATCTTTCTCTCGCACCGCAGCTGCACCCACCTCGAAACACGCGCTCCGAAACAGCCTAGAAATTGAATCGTACTATCAGACCCCGCACGAACACACGAACTTGCTCCCGTCGCCGGCTCTCCGCCGAACCCCTTTTGCGCTTGTACGACCGAGTAATGGCAAACCTCACCGACGCTTGCCATATTTGGATCTCGCGTATTGGGTGTCGGCTATTCCATCGCGTTTGTCGAGTAAATCACGAATCAAATTAGCATCGACGCGAATGTGTAACGAGAGACTCGCGCGTGTGTGACACTCGTTTTCTTAGACGCGTGTCCACAATGACTTGTTTTCTGTGGTTTCGAACGTTTTTTTCATTAAACATTTTTTTCATTAAATTGAAATAAATAGTTTCCAAGTCAACAATTTTCTTATGTGAACCGGTCAAGATTTAATAGAGCTGAACATTTTTGAATTGTAGAAATGTTCCATCGATTGAAATCTCCCCGTATCGAAACAAAATTGCTAAAAAACAAATAATTGTTTTCCTAACGCATGCATGTAAAATCCCGCTTTTCGTTCGTGTGAAGTGTGCGTAGAAAGGCACTTTTTCGCATCGCGTGCGGGAAAAATACTGCGCATTCCTACAAACGCAATATGGTCGTTTTTCCCGCACTAGAGCGAAAAAGTACTTTTCTACGCACACTTCGCTCGAACGGAAAGCGTGATTTTCGTGAATTTATTTTTAAAAAATTATGTGAATGGCATGGCGTAGAAAAGGGACTTTTGACTCGTGTGAATGTCGCACTCGTCAATAACTCCCTTTCTACGCCCTCGCCATACAAATACCTATTCCGTAGTGAACCGAAGGGAAAAGAAGCAATCATCCGGAAATGAGCGAAGTCTCGACGGTGTGCATCGTGCCACGCCCTGTGCGCCGGTACGAGCCGGAGAGGTTCGTTACGTCGAGTGAGCTCTAAGTTTTGGCAAATTGAAGCGGGTTGATGGGGAAGACAACAACAATGTGACGGAAGCGCGAGAGAGTGGGTCTTCGTTGATGCCGCGGTACTTCGAGAACTTGCTCTCTCCTCCGCTTCTTGGCTGGGCCGGCCTTGTTTGGCTCGATGTCTCTCACTCGGGTCTATAGATTCCTATAGCTCCGTGGATTAGCATAGCGGTGTATAGATTTTCCCTGGAGTGGAGGGAGTTCGGCACCCCCGTGAAGTGAGCGTTGCAGCCAGGATTGAGTCGGTGTTTGTCTTTCAACAGAGGTCGGGAAACCGTCTGATACCGTCAGCTCCGACCGGAGGCTTCGGGATATTCAGTGCTATAGTTGGATGCATGCGCTTTCGTATTCTCTGTTCTCAGGCGCAGGCTTGTCATTTTCCGCGTGTGACACCGTCATTTCACGTCATAACGCACGTCCGGAAAATCGCGGGAGAGAACGGAGATTAAAGTAAACAGGGTATCGACAAGTCACGTGTTTCCGCCTCGTAACTTATCGCCCAGAAGAAATAGCACCTTACGCTACGAAAGAGGAAAGTGCGCGATTTTTACCGAGTCGAAAATCGCACGAAGTGAAAATTCGCTCCTCCAGTGTGACATAAGAGACTCGATACGGACTCAGTCGGTAACAAAAACGAATAAATTTTTGAACACTTTTTTGCATTTTTGATCGACCGGAAATGATCGGCATCGAAAAGTGAATCAAAGTTTTTGTTACCGACCGAGCATAGACGTCGCTTCGATGCCGAGAGGAATCCTCGGGAATCACGAAATGTTATCAATTGCGCGAGTGAATTATTGACAAACGTACGTCAATAGTTCGCGAAGATCTTTTGAGCCCTTTCCCGGGGCCTCGCTGACTATTATTCATTACCCTCAGACTCGCCTCGTTTGAGCCGTAAGTACCGCGGAAGCATCGAACAGCTTTATCGGAGTCTCGCGTGCGGGGAACCCTCGAAAGCTGATTACGCCGCGAACAGATAGAGGCCTTGTGTATACAATGAGATAGCGAGTTTCCACCGGAGCGCTCGTACACTTCTCCTCTACTTACCCGATGGAAATTCCTTCGGTTTCTCCCGCGATGCGAATCGACGAACCTTAACGTTCGACAAACTCGCGTCGCTCAATTGCCTTATAAGTTGCAAAGCACCCGCGCGCTCGACGCGTTTCCCGCCGAAGATTTATACCACTAAATTGAAACCCGATAACGAATCTAATTCACTCCATGCACTCTACAGCGCGCTCAATTTTCTTCACCGGCAAATAAATCATACAAATAATCCTGCGCGACTAATTATTTATAACAACATCCCTACAGCTCAGAAACAAAATACCAGGTCCGAATCCAAATATCTGAAGCTCAATTATTTTTCAGATTTGAAGTATAAAATTCCTTCGGCTTACACGACGTTTCAGCAAGATTTTTGTCTTCATATCCGCAGCGCGTGGCTGCATTTTTTTTAATTTTTTTTTATTCCCGTGACGCGCATAAATAATTTCGTACGCTCGCGGCAACGAGTTCGCGAAACTCGTCAGGGAATATACTAACCAGGTTAGAAATATAATAATAGCCCCGGGAGGGGGGGGGGGGGGGGGGGGGGGGGGCAAAAACACACGGGGGAGGCGAGTGTTCGCCGTAGCGCCGGGACGTGGAGGAATGTGAAAATGTTTTTCCGGCAAAGAACGCCGAGCGATGCCGGGTTCACCGGGTGGATTCTCTCTTCGCGGGCTGACGTCGGGGGAACGTCGACGTGGTCGGTACCACGGTTGTTGCCGGTACCGAGGATAACGGCGCAGCGAACCATCCGCGCACCAGACCGAGTTATTCTCCGCGCGGAATGACACTGTTTCATGGGGATGTAAACCCGCGCGACGTTTCTCTCTTGGCTTGCCGAAATAAATGGTGCTTCCGCCTCGAGGCCATTTGTTCTCCAACGAGGCGAGCCCCGGAGGCACGGAGATGTGTACAGAGAACGCCGTCGGGGTAAGACAGAGAAGCGGGGAATGAGGAGGATGAGGAGGACGAGGAGGAAGGGCTGGCGGGGGAAAAAAGGAGAAAGTTACTCCGCGGCTGATGGGGAGGCGAGATGCTTCCTCACTGTGTACTCGGCTCGACTGTCGGGAGTCGCGTTTACGAGTTGTAACTCTTAGGGATTGCGTGTACGAGCCGGGCGCGAGAGGGTGGCGAAGGAGGGAGGGTTTAGGGGAAGCGACGATGATTCTGCTTGGATTCATTTTTTGAGGCTCTAAGAGGGCGAGGTGATGCGATGGACTTCGAGGCACAGAAGTTCTGATCGTTCTGAGTATGTCTATGGAGGACTTAGAACTGTGTCTCGCTGATTATCTTGATGAATATTTTGCTCAGTAATTCTTGCTGGAAATCAAGCCGAATATCTTGCTGTCTATCTCGCTGAATATTTTACTGAATAATCTTGCGGAAAATCGAACCGTATATCTTGCTGATTGCACCCAGAAAAAAATAATCGTTGAAATAAAAATAACTTCGATCTTCAAACGACGTTCATTAAGATAAAATAAATGTTTAATTGCCTCAAGAAAATTGTGAGAGCATTTTAACGGATATTTTATTGATTAACTTGCCGACCATCTAGCAAAATATTTTTTCGTATATTTTGTTCGACCAAAGACATGTACACAAAAAAATGACCTCGATAGAGAAAAAAATTAAGAATAAGCAAGATGAACGAGTAACAAACTAGTGGAGAGCGTCCGCCTCGTTTCCGACGTTATCCGCGGGCTTTGAGCGCTTCGAAACGAAACCACCGAGGCACGAAGCCTCGGTTCGACTGTGTACAGGAGAAGAGCAATACCGTGAGCCGGGATACTTCTGGCCGAGCGAAAAAGCAGCAGAAACGAGGCAGCGCCAACCGATATCCCTCAGGAGTTTACGAGCGTGCCGACGGCAATTGTGTTCGAGAAATCGAATTGGTGCCATCGAGAGAGCCTCGCTCGGATCGATTCCGCGAGGAGCAGCGTGAAACCCCCAATCGCGGGCAATCGTGGCCACTGTATGACCGGAGTACCATAAATAAATTTAAAAAACGCCAACACACCGACCGTATTTGTACTCGCGATGGTTCACATAAACGCACAAAAATATTTTTCGAAATGGAAAATTGGATATCTCCGGTTTCCACGCATGGGCACTTTGCGATTCCCTCTATTTCAAGATACCAAATCCAAGGTATCGCCTCGGAAAAACGGGTGGATAAAAAATTCGCAAAAAAATTACGACCATGCTCGTCAACCCTCCGAAGATTATCGTACAAATTTTACGATTATTCGTCGAATCGTTTTTCACTAAGAATCTTACGATTTATTTTTGTTTCCTTCCCTGTCGTACCTATGAGTTATTTTTTTCCCTATCGTACCTACTTGTTTTCTCCAAGACCGAAAACTATTAAAAAATCCATTAAAAATTCAATAAAACAATTTTTTTTTAACCAGCAAGTTTGCAATATCAGTACAGAGAGTTCGGGGAAATAATGCTCAGGTACATCGAGAGGCATGTTAGGATGCGATAGGTGTACGCTGCGGCGTTGTCTGCAACATAGGCAAAACGTGCCCGGTGCTTATGGGTCTCTCTCACGTAACCCAGCAGAAATACACACCGCCCGGAGTGTCCGATGGATTATAACGGGCGGACGATAAATTATATGGGTGTTTCCGGTGGGCGGCCGAGGGGGGCTGGAGGGGGAGGGGGGAGGAAGGGGGTAGTTCGGGGTAACTACAACTCGGACGTGTTTTGAACGAGCGAAAATGTCGCGCTCGCTCCATTCTACTGTACGACTCTATAGCGGAGTACGCGCATATATGTGCACTGTGTGTATGTCATAGTATACAGTATGGACGTTGTGCCACGTTAACGTACCGTCGCATAATTCAATTTCGCACCGCGGCTAGCCTCATCCCACCTATCTACTAGCTCGTTCGTTCTGCACGTTGACCACACGTATGTTGCATCCTCCACGTTGCTGCAATGTCTGCCCTCCGACTCTCGCGCTGCAGCGCCCGAGCGAACAAGCCAGCACCAAGGTGACGGTTGAAAAAAAAATTACCTACTTTTATCACTGGCTAAACAGCAATTATTGGGCCAATTGGAACTTTCTTCTTTGTATTGAAATCGGGGCTAAAAAATATCCATATTCAGACAAGGAAATGTAGATAATATGGGAGAGGATTGAAGTCCTTGAAAAATCCTTGAATTCAGCTCGTCTTTGAAATTCCTGGAAATCTTCGAATTTTTTTTTAATCCTAGAAATTTTTTGGCTATATTCGTTTTACGAATTCACTAGATTATTCATGACGCTGATGCGGTTTGGGTAAAAATAATCAACGCTTGATTGCATTGAATTTTCCTCATCCTTAAAACATTGAAAAAGAAAATTGATTACATTTAGGTAAGATTCGAAACTTCTTAAAGGTCCTATTTTCAGCTCAATTGTATCTCCTCATCGTTCGAAATATTATATTTAATCTGCTTTTCAAGCACTTCATGTGCCTCATTCAAACCCGACTCCTGCTCACTGTTATACTGTGTGTACGTCTCTGTTTCGCTTTTCTCATTAAGTGAGGCAAAGAGCGAGAGGAACGTCGAACAGGGGTGGGGAGTGCTGAGCTGTTGTCACGGATCGGTGAATCTTCCGGAGAGAATTCTGATTAAGGAAAGTTTCGTACTGTGAACGGTATGAACTAGACTTACTCACTCTCTCTATACATACGGCGCAATGTATACTATACACGGCAGAACTATAGTTCCACGTATTATTATATTGTTACTGTGTGAGTTGGCGAAATGATGGCGGGTTTCCTCGTTTCCTGTTTGCCCCGAGGGCTGTTTTCAGATTTCTCTCGGCTGACATTTTCTGGTACATGAATTACGCTGCAGTGGGTTAAATTTTATTCTAAAAAAAAATAAAATTAAACAAAAATAAACACTGTGATTTTTAAGGCGATTAAAACAAAACTCATCTTTCTATCATTTTTTCTCGAGATCGGGTCGGTAAAATTTTTAAGGAACTACATCATCACATTCAATCGCGCGACTCATGGTAAAAATTAGAAACGCACCGGTAGGTCCTGCAGATAAAAAGTAGCCTGAAAAAAAAATTAATAAAACGCAATCTAAATAGGAGAACGTCTGAGAAATCATCGAAGAGCCGTTCGACGGAGCGTAATCGATTGATCGTCGATCGAGTGAAAGTGAAGCTGAAAAGCTTCTTCGCTCTGTCGCTCCTTATGGACAATTTTGCGCAGCTTCTGGAAGCCTCGGTTTCGATGCTCGTCCCGAAATCGACGGTGCACGATAATTTCAATCGTGAAATAACAAAGTCACGGCATCGCGATCTCGCTGAAGATTTCACCGGATCAAAGTATACGGCTTTGATTCTCGAGTAACTAGAGAGATAGAGAGTCAGTTGGGTGAGACTCGGAAGCGCTCGAAACGTCGGATGAGGCCGGGATAAGCGACTGACACAACGGAAATTGAAAGACTATGGGCAGGTCGATCGAGACAAGAAAGTAGACAAGGATATAGAGCTTTTTTCGAATCGTGGCATGCTGGTAAATCGAAGCGCGATCCTTTCCCACTCCAGTCAGAGGATCAGCCTCGGGCTGATCTCTAGAGACGTCGGAATAATCTGCGACAATCAGACTAACCTTTACAAACCTACTACGAAAAACAGAAAAAAAGTAGGGCTTGCAAAAAAAAAAATTGTTTCACAGATCTTCAGAAATGGCTTATTAAAAATGGATAATAATAATAATAACAATAATAATAATAATAATAATAATAATAATAATAATAATAATAATAATAATAATAATAATAATAATAATAATAATAATAATGATAATAATAATAATAATAACAATAATAATAATAATAATAATGTATCTTTACTTGGTTGTTCACAGGCGACATAAAGGTAGAGGTAAAAGTGCCAAAGGAGGCAGTGCTGAACGGCTACGCGGATCTGAGATGCGAATGGCGTGTGACCGGTGGGAAGAATCTCTACTCGGTTAAATGGTACAAGGACGATCACGAGTTCTTCCGTTACCTTCCGGACAATCGGGAGAGCATACAGACGTTTCCGCAGCTGGGAGTGCAGCTCGACGTAAGTACATAAACCATCTACCGTGATATATCTCACTTCGGTCTCGAACCCACTTCGGCCCTCCTCGCGGCTTCTGCAGGAGGGATATTAGCATATTAAGGCAATCAAGCGAACTTACTCTCGCCCCACTTCCTCGGCCATTAAAGCACCAAATCATAAATTATTGCTCCCGAACGATACCTTAATTTCCCACCTCCCCCCCCCCCCCCCTTACGAAATTGCTATATCACGTCGATTAAACGAGCTATCCGAAATCTCCATATTCCTTCCATTCTCCGCGGCCGGCAAACGGGTTGACGGAACTAGAAAAAGTCCAGATGGAAAGTGGGTGATATAGCGGAAAAAGGAGCATTAAAACGATTTTTGCCGGATGTATAAGCCGAACGATAGGGGGCGAGAGAACAAGAAACCAGAATGAGTGGTAGAAGACCTTTTTTTTTCTTTTTTTTTCTCCGGACGAGAAGACTGGTCGTTCGATCGTCGCAAACTATTATCCCGGCATCCCGCATTTTATCCGGTTATCGTCGCGGTTATCCGGGCGCACACGAGACTTTACCAGATCCGCGTTTTTCCTTCTCTGGCTGGATTTTTTTTATTATTTTTAAAAAAAATTTTTACCCTCTTCGTCTATACTTTAGGAAACGCTCGTTCGAGCACGAGCGAAAGCAAAACAACGAGCGAGAGAAGAGAGTGAACCAAGCGCTTGGTGAAAAAGCGTTTGAAAAGGCACACGTGTGTGTGTGTGTGTGCGCGCAGTGAGAGACTTTTTCTCGGTCTCGCGAGAGAGGGCAAACGCTCGGTTTTCCCGACGAACGAAAACGTATGCGAATGTACATTTCGTCGGAAGATATACGAGAGACGACGAAGAACGAACGGGACTCCGAGTTATTTCAAGTTGGGAAATACGTGTTTGAAGGAATCCTCTCTCACTTGTCGTCTTTTCGATAACAGAGGAATACTCGTCTCTCTTATTTTCTCGTTCACTTCCGTTAGAATATGTGGAACGAACCGAAAATTTTTCCAGAACCCCCCCCTCCCGCTCGCACCAGAACAGCTCGTAAATTCGTCGATAAATTATTCCACACGTGGGTGCGTCGATAAATTTCGCCCGCACGCGGAATTTTTGGAATTCCATCGTCCCGTTCGGAGGTGTCTATGAATCTCTCCTTCCGCTCACTATATCGTGGAGAAAAGAATTTTTACATTTTTTGAAACTCATCCCCGCGATGATCCAACGGCCAGGGACGAGAGTTTTCCAAAATCTCGATCGCGAAACTGCTATCGATCCCTTTTCACTGATTTACATTTACAACAAGCACGGTGACTCTAAAAATAGGTAAGAAAAAAAATCGTTCAAACGACCCTTGTACTGTATATTCTCTTCAGGAAAAATAAAAATCATATGTACATTATTCGAGCTGAGAAACACTGTTAACGTTTCGTCTGACGAAAAATCGTAGGAGCAATTCCGTGCCAGGTGGCATAGACGAAATGAAACTGCAAATTGATTTCCATCCCCTTGCCCGTTTCCCAGGCGGAGCGAACGCAGTATACGGGGCAACGCGATGAAAAGGTTGTACCGAGCGGCTATACACCGATAGTCGTGTACGGTGCACAGTGCGCGGTATAAAAACGATCCTAACCCAGCGTTCATGGGTGTTGGTTCCTGCAGCTCGTTTCGGGGGATGCTGAATGCCAGAGAGCCGCGGGGAGGCGAGGTGTCGGCGAGAATCGCCGTCGAAACGGCCCGTCTGCCAAAGCGATTTCAATCCTCGGAATTCCGCGAAGTGGTTGAACGTGCGACTGGCAGAGAAGGAACCCGAGACGGGAAAAACGGAGGGAAGGAGAAAGCAGGGTCGTTTCCGGTTCTTTCGAATGTGTACCTGCAACTACAGACATAATGTCGCGTGTTTATATATATCTCGGTTAGCGAATACCTTAAAACGCAAACACAGATCCGGAGTATGAACGGAAAGAAGGAAACAAAAGGATCAGAAAAATTATCTTCCTCTCCCTTTTCAATTCTGCGCCACCGTGCCTAGTTTCCATTTCGCCCTTCCAGTGGGATGAAAGAGCTGGTGCATTATCCTGTGGCGGACTGAACTACGCTGCAGCACCCCTGGCCGTTGATTGGCCTAAAGAACCCCGGGGATTGGAGCGATACCGTCAAACGGTACAAACAGCTAATGATTGGCACTTTGAGAAAAGGCCAGTCGCTGCACCGCAACTGCATCCGCAGCAGTTCCTCCCGGGTGGAAAGGGCATTCCGCAAAGTGGCCGATCAGAACTCCATTTTTTCCTTTTATTTTCTTTTCCCTTTTCAATTCTGCGCCACCGTGCCTAGTTTTCATTTCGCCCTTCCAGTGGGATGAAAGAGCTGGTGCATTATCCTGTGGCGGACTGAACTACGCTGCAGCACCCCTGGCCGTTGATTGGCCTAAAGAACCCTGGGGATTGGAGCGATACCGTCAAACGGTACCAACAGCTAATGATTGGCACTTTGAGAAAAGGCCAGTCGCTGCACCGCAACTGCATCCGCAGCAGTTCCTCCCAGGTGGAAAGGGCATTCCGCAAAGTGGCCGATCAGAACTCCATTTTTTCCTTTTATTTTCTTTTCCCTTTTCAATTCTGCGCCACCGTGCCTAGTTTTCATTTCGCCCTTCCAGTGGGATGAAAGAGCTGGTGCATTATCCTGTGGCGAACTGGACTACCCTGCAGCACCCCTAGCCGTTGATTGGCCTAAAGAACCCCGGGGATTGGAGCGATACCGTCAAACGGTACCAACAGCTAATGATTGGCACTTTGAGAAAAGGCCAGTCGCTGCACCGCAACTGCATCCGCAGCAGTTCCTCCCGGGTGGAAAGGGCATTCCGCAAAGTGGCCGAGCAGAACTCCATCGCCTCCGCCTCGTTCCCTCCGGCGTCCTTTCTGTCCCGTGAAGCTCGTACGGGTTCTTTGTCCACACTGCTGCTCGGAACCACGGCCGGCTCACTTGTACACGAAATCCAAAGCAATCAATCTTCCCCCCCCCCCCCCCCCCAACCTTCGTACCGTTGCTTTTGCTGCAACTGCTGGCGGGGCATTCTCCTTGCCGATTTCATCCTCGCGCAAACCCTTCGGTTTTCCATCGACCTCTTTCCACCTCGTCCTCCTCACATTTCCGTCTCTTTTCTCCGGATCTCCCGATGCACCTTCCATTGGTAGCTTGCTCTCTCCCGTCCTCCGACGAGAACCTCCTCGAGCTTAGCTCCATTGCCTATACATCTTTGCGCTCTCGAAACCACTTGCACCACCTCATCCGACAGTGGAGAGCTGGAATGCGATGCAGCGGGAGAGAGAAATACAGATTGGATCGAACCATTTCACTTCCGAACTATTTCAAGAGTTTGTATTCTTCGAGTTCCCGAGCCACCACTGCGGATGCAGTCCTTCGCAGGTATTACATCCGATCGAAGGGGGTTTTTTGTTGTTTTTTTTTTTTTTTTGGGAGCAGGAATGCGTCTTGTGTACACAGATTATTTATACATTGACTGAAGTGGAAGGTTTGCAGATTTGAGTTGGTCGAGACGTGAAATACTTCCGGGAAAATGCTTCCGAGGACGAAACCGGCGAGGCGGCAGTTGCACTTCGCCCTCCGCGTTGTTTCTTAGTTACTGGGTCGATGAGGTTCCAATGGAGCAAGAAATGGAAGGTTCCTTCGTGACAGGCAGCGATCCAGTTCCAATGATACGGGGAACCGAAGGTTTCTTCGTTATTGGGTCGATCCGGGTTCAATGAACGGAGAAAGACGAGACCTCTTCATTAACACTCTCTCCGAAGCGAGCTCGAAGCTGATCGAAGTGGTTCATACCATTCTGTACAGAGCGTTATTCTAGTCCGAGCTAAAATTGAAGCAGGACCTGATCGGTCCCACTCAAAGCATCCACCCACGAATCTTTCCAGATATCCTTTTCTCAAAAGTTTCCTCAGAATATCTCGTATGAATCTTATTATTTTTATTTATTATTATTTATTTTATTATTTTTTATTTATTGTTAATTTTTATTTATTAATTTTTATTTATTTTTATTAGGGACACATCGATAAGAATCGTAGATATCTTATCGATGTGTCCCTGCAACACAGAGATCGAATGACGAAAAACATCAAAAGCGTAAGGAAAGTTCTTCTTTCCATTAGACGTCCACAATCCTCTCATATCTCCGTTCGACTTGCGCAGCATCCATTCTCGAACGAACCGAGAATCCGGACCAGGCCATCACTTCGTTTTCCATCTCCATCGGGGAAAAACTCCGACGGAACCGAGCGTCTCGACGTTTTCAAGCTATCCGATGAGGAATACTTCTTCCCGAAGAACGACGAACGGACACGGAGGCGGAGAAAGACGAGGGTCGACAAACGAACACAACCATCCAGACGTATGCGCGGCGTGATTCAATCTTTCAGCATCCTTTTACATTCTTCCCTTGGACGGTCCTCTCATCTTTGCTTCTTTTCTTGTCACTGTTGAAAGTGATCGGCGTCCCGGAGGCCCTGGGCGGACCAGCCGAGATTCCGGAAGTGACGCACTCTCAAGATTTCCCTCGCTGTTTTTTTCTCCTCGCTGTGTGTGCCCCTTTTTCTTTTGTCCTTTCGCCGTTCTCCTCGTCCCTCTTCTCCTCCCGCGTCCACTCGGCTAAGCGAGTACCTATAAGACAAGCGGAAAGTTTCGCGAACAAGTCTCCGACGACGGCGGACCGTGTCGCTTTCTCATTCCTCCCATTCTTTCCGTCCTCGGGCTCTTTTTCCTTCGCCTCCTCGTGAACTCTTGATCATGGCGGCTCGGAGGAGAACGGAAACGGGGTCACGAGTGAGCTAACGGCGCTGATACTCGCCGCCGCCCGGCTGCACTGCCACTACCCGTCGCCGCTTGTAGTTTGACGAGAGTTCGAGAGAGCCGACATCCACGCGAACGACGTCCGCGTCCTCCCAGGTCCGGGTGGAACGGCGCTTGTCGAAACTTCGATTCGGTCTCGGGGAATCTTTCACCGAACTCGCATCTGGCTCGTTACTCTCTTGTCTTCGGGTATCCCTGTGTGTGCGCCCGGGATGTCCCAGGGGTACATCTCGGTCCTCTCGAACGAGAAGTCGAAGATTCGACGGTGGATCTCTTTGCACTCAGGGACACACTGTCGGAAGGAGGGTCGGTGCTCAGCGACGTCTTGTCATCGTTCCGACGACAAGTTCGACCGACTTTTTGGTGCTTTCGCAAGTCCGAACGATAAGATGGGAAATAAAAAAAATCTTTTTCCCCCAATTTCGCTAAAATAACCACATTGGTTGCGTGCAATACGGGCGGAGAATAGCATATTGTTTAACGATGATTATTAACCTGTGCGCATGCGCAGTACAGTTTCTTTACTCTCTATGGAAGCTCTATTACTCCCGGAAGAGTAATGGTCATTGGCGAATATGACGATTTTGCGACGCACGAAATGTGGTTATTTTAACGAAGTCGGAGTCAAATATCGTATGCGACAAGGGAGGAAGTGCATTTTCACCTCGTGTGAATTTCTGCCCTAGCTACGCTCGGGCATCGAACTTCACACTCCGTGAAAATCGCGCACTTCCTCCCTTGTAGCACAATATACTATTTTTGTTGGTTCAGCGGTAATTCTAATTAACAATTTGAACATTTTTCCTGAAACCCAATGAATGCCAACTCATCAAAAGCTAAAGTGTAAAAAAAAAAGTGTCAAACACAAGCACATCCTCGAGTCCGACAAGCGTTTGCGGTTCTAATTTAATTAACTGCTAAATTCATGGCAGAGCTCGGCCGGGTGCTTTTTCCCATTTCCCCTTGATTCCCACAAATAACCATCGGTCCATGCAAAATTCACGCGCCAAAGAACGACTTCAAAGAACAATGGCGTAACGTGAATAAAAATTTGGACGGCGGTCGGGAGGGGGGGTCGGTGGAGGGGAGCGGTGATAAAAGAGCATCGGGGAGGAAGCCCGAGTGTGCTCTTTCCCGTATTCCTCAGCCCTCCTTCCATCCACATCCCCCGGGCTCCGCGCTATCGCGTTTTATTATAATGGCTCGCACATGTGTCGTACGTGTGCGTATTCGGAGAGCCGCGACACCGCCGCCGCTCGGCGGTGAACAACGTATGCGAAAAGCCTCCGCCACCCTCCGGAAGAGCCCAGAGCCAGATGCCTGCGTATCGAGAGCGTGGAGACTGCTCCCGGATTCCTCCGCACCGGTATCTCCGGTTATGACCGAGCTTTCCCAAAGTAACGAGAAGATCGTATAATATCCTCCTCCCCCCCCCCCCCCCCCCCCCCCGTCCTCACGCACGGGACGCGGAGCCGCGAACACCCCGGCGTAACTGTACGAGTGACTTTATTCGTACCATTATACCGGAACTCGGTACCTACGTCCCTACGTACCGTCTAACCCCCCTCCTCCTCCCCTCCTCCCCCCCCCCCCCCCTCCCCGCCCACCGGATAACGAACGCGAGCTTGCGAAAAACGCTCCGTAGGTGCGAGAGCAGTCAAAAGGCGAGAATAAAGGAATGGTAAAAAAGATTTAAAAAAAAAGAAAAGAAAGGCGGAAAAACGTAGGAAAAGACTGGACGGAATCGGTCCGCGTGAATCGTCAACCGTGAAGAACCGTTTGGGGAGATTTTAACTCGCCCGACCGACTCCTGGCAAAGCGCGGACGCGGCTTCTCCCGGCAGCACGGGCTGTTAAACGCCCGGAAGAATTTGTCGAGCTGCAACCAACGCCGGGAGGGAAGCGGGGGGGGGGGGGGGGGGGGAAGCGCCTCCCGGCGAACTCCACGAACGCCGACGAGGGCGAGCCATTTTCCTCGGCGATGTGCTGAAATTCCGCGTATGGCTGCGGTATGGAAATGTACACGTCGCGGGCGGATAGAGGCGTGTGTGTACCAGAAAACGCCTCGGTGGACTCGTTAGCCGGAAAAGCCTGCGCGGCGAGAAATATTTCTTTCACTCCTTTTCCTCGCTAGTCTCCGCGTTCTGCAACGAAAAAAAGAACGAAGAAATAAAAGGAACTTCTCGACGCTGCGCTTATTTTTTGTCTCCATTGTTGATCGCGCTGCGTCACCGTCTCCGCGATCTTCTCGCGTTTATTTCGTATGCCGTTTCTTCCTCCGGTTTTCTCGGTGGGCTTTGCATCGAGCTCTTATCCGCAAAGCCTCCGGCCGACGGCACGGGGAGAGTCGACGCGTTCGGCTCCTGGCGCGGGCGAGCCACGCCCGTATGAAAGCTTATTCCTATCAAAGAAAATTTATTAAGGACGAAGAAAAAATTTCTACTCGCCTCGTGCCGTTGTAGATCTCGATCCGGCTCGTGCAGCCACTTCCCAACCTTCGCCGAAAGTCCACTTTTACGAACTAACGTCGCAATATACTATTATTCAATTTTCGTGAATAAAGTACACCGAATGAATTCTTCGTAAAAAAAAAAAAAGATCGGAACTCGTCTCGTCGCACAGTGGGTTCATTTATTCTTTATCGTGGATCCAGTGCACGCAAGCCACTCTGTACGGTATTTTTTTTTTTTTTTTTTTTTTTTTTTTTCAATTTCATTGCCCCCGAAGCGTTTCCGTCGTCGACGGTCGCTCGCGACCGGAGAGGGAAAAAAAAAGTGCAATCGAGGACCATCCAGCGGGAGCGAGAGAGGTCGAGTAATTTTCTTCGGGGTAATAAACTAAAAGCGTCTTCCGGCCAACCCGAGCCTCTTTTTCCAGCCTCCTTGCCGAGCCCTCCTTCCGACGAGACTCGAGGAACGAAATTACTTTTACGATCCCTGAGAAGGTTGAAAAAAAAAAAAATACGAAAAAATAAGAAAATAGTCGAAGCCAGGAGTCGGCCCGGAAAATATAGCAGGCGAGGCCCGTGTATACACAGACTTTCGCGGCTTTTAGCCGCTATCTGCATTCTGACTCGAAATAATTCGAAAGTATTTGGATCCTCCGGAATCGGGAGAGACGTCGGGAAACCCTTTCCATCGCGGGGCGAAGTCGAGAGATAAATTTATATAGACGGGTGTGGATAGAAAGTTCGACCGAGTCGGTTCGACTTGCCTTTGGCCTTACTTGAAATTGGCCCGAATCACTCCCGGCGTTATACAACCGGCGGGGATACTCACCGGATCTTGCCGGTGCCTCTGGGAGTTCGAAGTACACAGAGCCAGACTCTGAGATAACTCTTGACGAACCAGAGTCTCTCCCGCAAGATCTTCGTCTCGATCCACGCCCCGCTTTCCTCCATTTGAGCGGTTCCTTTTTCTCTTTTTTAATGGAATTTAAAAAAAAATCAGCACCAAACTCGAATGCAAACTCGAACCGAAAACTTTTCACCCGTATCAGTCGGCAAAAAGACTTCCTTATATGTATATATATATATATATATATACTTATTTTAATTTTCACGAATAAAGCTAAAACATCGTGCATTGTGAACGAAGAGCAAAGAGAGCGCCTGCTTTTGTATTCAGCCTGATAAGAAATATTACGAGACACATAAAAGAGTATATAGCACGTGTATACTTATATAATGTGGTGGCAATAAGAAAAACACGTAAAAGGGGAAGTGTAAGAAAAATAGAGGCGATACGAAGTGTCTCTCTTTTGCTTCAAGCTCCAAAGGCTTTTATCTTCCGAGTGCGCGCCCAACCTCCCCTCGGCGTCTCTGAGGACCGAAAGAGGATATTCTTATTGGCTTTCCGTGCCGCTGGATGGACGAGATATTACGTACGTGTCCGTAGGATTTCTCGACTTTTCTCGAAACGTTGACATTTTTTATTTATTTATTTTATTATTATTATTATTAATATTATTACGCATCAAGATTTTGAACCGTCCGTGTAAAAGCATCGCTCCTGCATCCGATCGTTGGAGATTGACGCAGAGAATGAGACGCAGTTTGCGCGGGACAAAAGCAAGCGGGAGCTCCGCATACGCTATACATATATATTGAAGATTGAACAAAGTTGTAGCTCTCGTACTTTCGAGCCTGCATGTGCACGTACGTCGCCGTCGCCTCGAACTAACAAAAATGAGAAAAATATCAAAGCGTTTCCTCCCAGTACGTATCGACTGGTTTCTCGCACAGTCGCGAAACTAGTGAATGCGAAAATCGCTTTCCGGCCCGCTAACGCCCTGCTCAACGAAGCGCGATTCGCGGAGCGTGTGCATCGAACACCGCCAGGGGGTGGGGAGTGATTTTGCTATAAAGAGAATTTGTCGCTCGGTATTCTTGCGAATCTAAGCTCGGATCTGATCTGAGCACCCGGTTATCGCGGCCAGCTCCGTTGGAGCGTGAAAAATAAATTTCCTAAACAAGCAATAAAAATTGAAAAAATAAATATACGTATTTTGGAGCGGAGAAAATGGTATTCGCTTACAATATTTCCATCGCGAATTTTTTTCCATTTTAACCATTCGTTCGACCAGCGTTTTTGTCGCACCGTCGAATTCTTAGAAGCGGCGAAGAATTCAAAACGCAGAAGGAATATTCTCCCGAATTTTGCGTTTTGTTTTTTAGAAATATATTTTTCACGGTCCAACGGAGCTGGTCGCGATAACTGGGTGGTCGTATCCGAGACGATTTTTTTTCCGTCCAGCGGGGATACAGATGGGCGAAATGAACTGAAGCAATTTCCATTTCAATTATAGTTTCATTGAACAGGGGGTGGGGGGGGGGGGGGGGCGGGGGGGAGGGGGCGAACGGTGGGGACGAGATAAAGAGAATGCAATTTGCTCGGTGACGGGGCGAGTTGCCTCAGAAATGTAAATTACCCATGGTTCACGGGCTACTTTAAATATAAATATTAAGAACGATATTTCGAGTTCTATACGGATAAACCGGGGACACTGCGAAGTCCTTGCGAAGTCCTCCTTTTCTCACCGAGATATTGCCATAATTTTGCACGAACGTTACGCCCTTCCGGCGATTCTCACGTGTGTGTGTCTGTATGGGTGGCTGGTACGTTCGCCAACGTTACATCCGCACCCACGAGTCGCGCTATCTTGACCGTATAACCGGCAAAAATATTACGAACCTCATCAGTCACGACGGCTTTAAAGGGAGGAGGATGAGGAGAGCGAACCGCCGGGAGCGCCGGTGGAAAAACCGTCGACGGACGGGGAGAAGGGCCAAGTGGAATAAGAAACAGTGTGAGGAGAAGTAAGAACGAGATGAAGACCAGCGAAAGACTAGAAGATATGAAGGTTGGGAAAGAAAAGTACAGAGTTGGGGAGGGTGGGAAGAGCAGGGGGGTGAGGATGGGGGGGGGGAGGAGGCGGGGGTAAAAGAGCCAGAGAGTATGAACTCCACTCGATCATCCGTGTGTATCTACCTCTCGGGGTTCTCTCACTCTCAACTTTCATAGACTCCGCACCCACCTACCCTGCAATAGTTATACCCCGATCCCCGGCCACGGAGAATGTTGCCATTTCTCGAAAACTTTCGACCGGAGAAAACGAAAAAAATTAACGCAGACACGTATATCACTCGGCATCGTATTTATTCGGAGGTTCTCGGACATTGAAGTTTCGCTGCGAAGGGCGTTAACCGGAGCGGTGGAGACGGAGCGGAGACAAAGTGTCGGGGACTCGAAAAGGATTACATGTGAATTTCGGGGATTTCGTACCTATTTTTTTTTTTTTTAATTTAATTTCATCGATAAAGAAAAATGTTATCGAAAATCCTACTGGATCGATTGCTGTCAAGGAGGTTCGGTGATGAAAGCAGATCCGAGATAAAAATCTGAATTTTCGTTGCAGCCCAGCTGTAAGCCTCATGCAGGCGTACGCGAAATTTCCAAGGGATTCACCGCGTAGTTTCGGAGTCATGAAATTACAAAGTTGTGACATTTTAAGTGTAAAAATAGAAAAGTGAACACGACGTTTTGCTTCTTACGATTCAACTGCATTTTTTATCGGTGTACCGTACCGTAACCGGCGGTCAATCGCATGGAATTTTTTATACACATTTTGTTTGCCGATGAAAACCAAGTAAAATCCGTTTTAGGTCCGGAATCGTCGAACCTCTTTTTCGAAAGTTTCCCGGATATTTTATCCCGCGTGGATCACCGATAACTTTGTATTCGCCCAATGTTCGACCGAGGCTAGATATACGAGTTAATCAAGGTGTCCCGCTCTCCTGGGCGAGCAGTTACCGTCGTCTAATCGATGGGTTCTCGTGTGTGGCGCAGCTGTGCGCGCTACTGCGAGATATTTCGGAGGTGAAGGGGATGACCGGACAGTTCCCGAAGAGAGGCCCAATTAATTGGATCGGTCACCAAGCAATCCGGAGGCTCGTTCGATTCGTCGTGTGTTAACCCCGGCAGCGGTGGAGCGCCAGGAGTCAGCCTCCTTGTGTCCATACATGGATATACCTCACGGCACGAAGGTACACGTGCCCTCGTACGAAGCGATCGCTAATTGGAGAGTGGACGAACGCAACGCTACATCCGATCGTAGCTTCCGACTGTTAACAGAGCGAGAGAGCCGGAAGGAATATGGACCGTGCGAGCGAGACCCGGGTTAACGCTGCACGGCAATCTAGCCAGGGTTCTGCCTGAATTATCGATAAGCCGTCGAGTACCCACCGAGTTTCCGTGCAATGGTATCTCGTTCCGCAGTGACGGCGAGCCCCGGACGTCGCTATCGATACCATCGACGTGCCCACTTCCGTCCATCGAGAAGTTAACCCTGGCGCACCGTACATAGATCTGGTAAACCCGAGCAGTCGAGACAATCTTACATTTTTTTAAAGAGTCATTGCAGATTTTTTTTTTTTTTTTGGGAAGTTTGCTGATTGTAAATTAGCTGGAGAGTCTTGGAGATTGAAACATCTTCATTTATCTGAGTCGTGCTTCGTGCCGGTATATAGTCGGGCAATAGTAGTGCCCGTTGGATTTATATACAAGCACTGTACAATATCCGTTATGGAACCTAGTGAAAGATCTTTTCTCAACCGCAAAGCACAATACGCCCACCGGTACAAGTCTTGCAGGCAAACGGAAAATCGTTCTTCAACTTCCGCACAGTATAGGTGTATATATATATATATATATATATCTCATTCACGATATATAGTTAATAATCGATCGCAGGAAGTAGGATGAATTTCAATACGCTCAATGTAGTGTACACAGAAGGCGGTGTGTTATTGTGAGGCGAGAGACAGGCAGCCGGTCTGCCCCGATAGTCGGAACACCTGCGAGTTCCTCTCGCGTTTGTCTTAATGCCCACTGTGTGGCGAGGAGATCGCGAAAAAAAAAAAAAAACTTAAATTGCTCTGCCTCGTTATTGTCGTGTCGGAAATTGTTCGCCCGGAGAGTCGCGGGAGTGTCCCTTGCGCCAGATTAGGCAGATGTTTGAGACGCGGTATATTTTCCCGAGTCGTGTGTGTCGGAAAGTGGAAAAAAGAGAAGGGGTAACCCTTACAATTTTTCGACAAAAATATTATTTTTTCAAAAAAATTTTTTAGAATTTTTTCTTTACTGAAATCGTTTGGTAAATGTGCCACTTGAAAAGAATGGCGAAGGTTTTAATTCGATATCCCGAAATTTTTTGCCAAAAATATCCATATTTTTTTGTAAAGTAAAAAATAGCAATTTTTATTGTTCTCACTTTTCGTACGAGGGCTATTCGGGAAAGCTGAGAATAATCGGTAATGGCACACTCGAAGCTCGACAAAACGTGCTCCTTCCTCTCGAAGGTCTAGACATCTTTCTATCATTCGGGTCACGAAGAGGTCTCTTCGCTCGGAAGAGCCACGAATGAAGGAAGGAAGGAAGGAAGAAATAGTAGTATCGAGCGTGGAAAGTGGAAACAGGATATCGTTCGAGGGGCCGAGGAGAAAACGAGCCGGGACAAACGATGCCGGATCGCTCTCGACACGTTTCCGTATACTACCTACTCGAGACTCCTGTACGAAATGAGAGGGACGTTGAAAATTCCACTCGCGGTTTTAGCTACACGAGGCCTTCCTTCATACCGTTCGTCCGAACGGCCACTCTGGTACTTACCACGGTATACACGCTCGCAAGCCCTTCGATAGACCTCGAAGGGTCACAAGTGCAAAGGGAGAAACTCGATACCGCTGTTGACCTTTATCATCGAGCTTTAACATTACAACTTAATTAAGGATCAAATTTCCTGACAGCAGAAATATCTCTTCTTACGTTCCTGATAGAGCCCTTAAAAATGTTTAGGGCACTTTAAAAATAATCCGTTTCCGGCACTTTAAAATAAATTTGTTCAGCAGCGCCGAGAAGTCCCTTCTTTCTTGTTGATAGCTTGGCCAATCGGTCTGCAAAGCTGATTCGATATTTAAAGCGAGAATAGCTGTAAATTATCATATTTTTCCATCAGCAAGTCTCAAAATTAATCTAAAAATAATGTTTGCTTGAAAGTGTCGCAAATGCTCATCTTTCCATTCCGAGAAAAGTAAGATTTTCAAACCGAACGTGTGAATACCATAAACTGATGTATCCTGCGTTACTCCGATTGTGACACGTAGATTCGAGCGCTCGATCGAGCGGATCTTACACGGCTGGTGGGTTTCGCCGACGGTTCAAGGAAAATCCCGTTCTATCCCCCGTCTATTACGCAAGGATTACCTTAGTAGTCCCGACTCACGCCGTGATACGTGGCTGCTTTATGGGAAATCCGGTGGCCAGTGTGTCCTGTTTGTGGGTCTGTGTGTGTGTTTGTCTATTTCACTCACCAGCAATCTCGCTGCAGCGACCGAGGCTAGCAAACGCCGAAGCTTTGTGCAGCCGAGGAATTACGTTTATCCACTCTCTTCTTCGTGACTCGGTTCATTGTGTGGGCGACCGAGCTCTCGAGCTATTAAATTTTATTGCCCGAATCTGAGCTGAATCCGGCTTTGTTGAATTGGCACGAAGTTATTTAATTGCGATCTCAGTGCTCGCTAAAATCACCCTAAATTTCATTGACTGTATTTGCAATTTATGTATTTTATCATTAATGTTGTCATTGCGTAAACCGAGCAGCGAAGACGAGGCGATGAGACGAGTCGTTCTCCGTGCCGGTGTAAGCGATACTCCGACGTTTTGTTCCATTACCAAAGTAAACATTTTCTTTTTCGTTGTTTTTTTTTTCAGGAAAATGCAAACAGCAAGAACTCGATACGACTGACGAAACTCACGGCGAAGAGTTCCGGCCAGTACAAGTGCGAGGTTTCGACCGAGGGTCCGTCATTCGCCACGGAATACAAGATCGAAAATCTCACCGTTATCAGTAAGTAATATTTTTTTCATCACAATTACAAGACCAAAGTCAAAAGCCAACCTTTTTCTGCAAAAACACAAATAACGATTTCAAGTCTGAAGTAAACGTCCGAGGTAAAGTTCGTTCCTTAGATCGATTGAATCGAACTATTATCTTCCGACGACAGTGATAAAAAATATTTAAAAATCTTATCGCCATAAACCATATTACCATTCGTGAACAAAAAATCTCGACGTCGTTGGATATTTTTCTCAGCATTATTTATTTTTCACGAAAACTCGCGAACCACTAGCAGTACCCAATATATTCACGATATGATAATCGATAGTTCGCCAACTCCTGGGGCACTTCTACGTCGAGAGGGGGGCAAAGGGGAGGAGGGAGATGGAAAGATCGTTGTTCCATCGTGCGAAGCCTCGGCATCGTCGCAGCCGTTGCCGCGCCGCGCGACGTCCTTTATATGTAGATTCAATCTGTGCGTCGAGCTGAACCGGGAAATCCCCTCGAGGCTCGTATAATACGCATCGATACAGATTATATGTATATAATATATGTATATATATATATATATATATATATATATATATATATATATACATATTATATAGTACTGTATAGAGTACCGTCTCACCACCTCCGTTTCACTCGAACCAACCTAACTCATTCCACCTCTCTATTCAGTGCCGTCATACAAATTGACCTGTCGGCCGTTGTAATCTCGGAAACGTTGTTCCCAGACAACCGCAAAGATATGAATAGTGGAGTAGCTGACACGACAAATAAGACGGCAATGTAAATTCACAAAGATACGCCACAAAATTATCAATAACCCTCCCATAGTCGATATCTCGTATTTGTTGCACAGTGGAAAGACGATAACAAGCCGAGATTTTAATGAGGCTGCATTTTTGTATTGTTTTTGCTCCTCATATGGAGGAAGCTTCAAAGGTATGAAAAATAAACAATGTGGTGCATACAAAAAAAAACGAAAAAAAATATTGGGCGTACGATATAGTGTGGGGATGAAAAGGGCGCACGTTGGCGGGCTGAAATGTAGTGGAATGGGAGAATCTCCGAAAAATTATCGCTACAGACATATATGTATATATATATACATATATATACGTGACTCTCGTCCATCACCATTTATCAAGCGAGTCGTTCGCGAATCTCGTTCGCGCGATGCAGCATTTTCGAATTATTTGCTTCGGGGCGTTGATTTCCGGGTTACGTAAAAAGCGTTAAAGCCGCGCACGCATTCGCCTGCGGATTTTCTACTTTTTTATTTTTCATTTTTTTAACCTCATGGCCCAGTTTATACGTAACAATCAGGGGTGTTCTGTCGAACCAGCGTGCTCTCTTGCGTGCACAGGGCCAAAAAGTGATTGCCCCGTGGCGAAGAGAAATGAAGAGACAGAGCAAAATGGTTTTTGACGGACGAAAAAACAAATACAACAGATATAAATAGAGCCGGGTTGAAAGAATCGTCGATGCGTGGGGGGAGACGCGGGGGAGGAAAGCTTCGTTCGACAAATTTTCGCTGGAGGTGTGCGGATTGATGGAGCGGATCGAGAAAAAAAACAAGCTATCATTTTTCAGGAGTCGAAATTGTCGTACACCGGGTTAACTGTGAATTCACATTTATTCTTAAACTCGGCGAGAAACAGAAAGGCAGTTTCAACAAAAAAAAAAATGAATAGCAAAAAAAAAAAGATTTCACCAAAAAAAAAAAACGAAGAATGAAAAATTCCCACATCGACACTTTTCAAAGTTTCATGGTAGTCGACAGAAGTGACCGAACAAAAAAAAAGGTAACTATACAAAGTGTAAACCACGTGACCGACAATTTTTTTTTTCGTCCATCGAATATCTTCGATCGATTATAATTAATTAAATAAAGTATATAAAAGGGAACCTTAAAAAAAAAAACTTGGGAATATTTTGAAACAAGAAAATATATAGAATTAAACATTGATACAATAGTTGAACATTTTCATTTGTTTTTAATAGAAGTCGTTAGAAGTTTGGTCAGCGAACATTTTTAATTGGTCCGTGGAAAGTCAGGGATAAGTCAGGGAATTTTTTTCCGGGAAAAAAACGGCCACCATGTACTACTATGTGCTATCGTAATTTTTCTTAGATTATCGGTAATTTTTACTAGACCCTTCTCTCAGTGTTCTTTCGGATGACAGCAACAGTCGGTCTTCTAGGTTTGCTCCATAGCGCCAGAGGTACGTCACGTCCATTCCTGGCTGTAACCATTGGACACATATATCGGCTAACCCACAATATTTTTCTGCCAGCAAGACTACGGTACCAGGATTCAAACCCAGGACGTCCCGATACTTTGTTTACGAGGCTAGTACTCTAATCGCGAGACCAAAGCGATCGGTTAATTAAATATTGATTAACGAAAATAATTGAATCAACCCAGAAATTAAACACTCCTATCGGAGTTTCCATAAGCCATCAATTACAGTGCGACGGGATTATATTGACCGGGACAGGAACGTCGGCCGTTGCGTATTATCATAGTGAATTTACGATTGCATACCCTTGCCCCGCTCGCGCGCGTTTCTATGCACATCTGGCCCCGATACAACTCGCTATCCGCACACGAAACTCGTTGACGAATCGTTGAATCGGGTACGGTAGATGCAAGCCCGTTGCGTCGCCCGAATCTCCGCGCACAGCGAGCGAGACGACCGACAGTTCAAGCATTATAATTAGCCTTCGATACGGTGTATTATTATCGACATGGAAATCCGCCTTCCTCCGTGCGAATTTCGAAATCGTTGGAAGGATAGAAGGCACGAAAGGATGGACAGGAGAAATCCACACGGAGAAAAATAGTTCAACTGCTCTAACGAAATTAATTATTTCAATATCATATGGAATTGTAAGAATCGAAAGTCGAATTGAAACAAACATTTTCTTCTTCTGTGGTTACAAGCACGGAAGAAGAAAAATTTTACTGTGGTTACGAGCGCGTTTTGCTATCCCGATACCAAGGTAAACGTCCCAGTGGCCGAACACGTCCCGGTGGCCGCGCAAAGCGTGCGTGCCAGAGAGACGCAAATACGATTTTTCATGCGTGTACGAGAACTGGGACTTCGTCCTTGGGCGGCCACTGGTACTTGTACCTCAACAAACTAAATTTGTTACGGTAGGAAAAATCTCGTTGTAGCGACAAATTTTTTTTTTCTCCGTGCAGGATCCACCGCTTTCCGCCGGATCCACAGTTGAGCGCGGGCGCGACAGCGTGAAATCCGCGATCTCGTCCGTTAATCCGCGGGTGGCTCGGATGGGAAGCGGAGATCGGCAAAACGTTCCCGTTGTCCTCCGAATCGTTCCCAATCTCTTCCTCCGTGCGAATCGTCCGGTGCGTGCGTCTGACACGCCATTGTTGGGCGCGATTGAAATGCACGACAAATGGACATTATGAGGCAACAGTCGCGTCTCTGGTCCGCCGGGCCGATCATCGCGCGATTGCCGATCGATCGAGGCTATTCAATTCTATTGCCTGTGCGGGATTGCGGAGAAGCCCGGTGGTATCGCGGTGACCCGATAACGGGGAGGATCCGCGCAAAATCCCCGAACGGCGGTGAGCGCGGCATCGGCTCACTTTTGGGGAATCCAGGACGCTCCGCGGGGAGGGATGTGTGCTATGTATGTGCATATACGTGTCCTCCCTCAGTCACCGGGATTGATCATTTGCGACCGCCGACCGCTCCACGCCAGTCCTCGATTAAACTGACGCGTCATACTCATAACACGATGCTCGATTAGATATCGCCCTGGATATTGCAGCCAATTTTGACCTCATTTCGGAGTTTCCTCGCGGTTTCGGGACTCTGATTGTTTACTTCTAAAAATTAACTGTACACTGAAAAAAAATATATCAATGACTCGAGTGAAATTCGCTTGCGGGCTGCCAAAGAAAAAAATTGTTATTTCAAAATAACTCTTAAATTTGTGAGGTCTGATCTTCAGGTGCCTGTGCTACTTGTCGATCTGCAAATTTACAGAAAAAAAATCCTTTAGGTTACTTATCCAAAAGCAACATTTTTCGTGCAATTGCAATTTTTTTTTCTCACTGCTCCATGTTTAAAGTTCATGTAGAATAATTTATTTATACATTTTCGTCGCACAATTTTTCCATAATTATTATTTTTTCAATTGTCATAATTGCGTGCAGCAGGAGCTCGTTTGATGCGCTAATTAGGACTGCGGTGAACGGGACGGTCGTTACATTTTTCGCGGGCTGTTTGCATTCGTATTTCGATTTCGTCTCTGTGTGATTAACCGATAATTGGGCGCAGGTTGGGGTTGCGGTTTTGTAAAACCGTATTCATCAAGGATTTTGATTACACCGCAGCCGGTGGGCGAAAAAAAAGTATAATTCTACACCGTAAATGCGCTTTTAGTTACACGGATGAGAGTAAATTCTGCGATGTTTGCAGAGAATTTGTGTGAATGGAATATGAAGCGGAGAGCGGGGCAAAACGGAGCGGCGTTCTCTATTAGAGGGGAGACGCTTCGTTCTCGTCCCGTAGAAAATTGTCAAAAAATGGTTCGTTTTGTCCCGATCGGTCTGTAAGCAACATCGACTCTCGTTTCACATTTTCCGCATCGACTTTCTCGTCTCTCTCGACGGTATTCATTTACACCGCAAATATCGAACTCGTCAAGGCATCAATAATTTTCGGTGATTTGTGTGCTCCAATAATTGCAAACTGCTAACAACTGCCGTGCCGCGCACACGAATTCATACATGCTCGTAGTTCGGCCGTACACTTTTCCCTCGAACACACCACTAATTGCTCAATTAAACTCCGCTGCAGCAATTGCAAACGTAACGCGACGCACGGAGAGTTTGATACGAAACGGAGTGTGCAAGGTTTGCCCATATTATTTATTTTTTATTTTTCAATTAACGAGTCTATAGAAAAATTCGTGTGAAAGTTGTGTAGACATGCTGTGGAACTTAAAACGATCGAATTAAAAAATAATAATAATAATAATAATAAAAAGTCAGTGCATAGGCGATAATTCATGAAAGGGAATTTCGCAAACAGATTTGTTAAAACTTAAAATTTCCACAACCCCTGAATTTCCAGCGGCAGATTTTCAGCAGATTCCGGGTCTGTTTCGTCGTCGCTGAGAAATTTCACCCCCGAACTCTGCACCCGTAGAAATTAACCCCTTCCCGGTGAACTCACCGGTTAACCCCGGACTGTTAGAATCCCAACCGGTGCTCGAGCTACACGCTTAGTCGAATATCATATTCGTCGAGGGTAAGATTGGAATAAGCTTTAGTAGAGTATTACGGAATATTGTGTACATTAATGAGAAAACGTAGGGAGCTCGGTCGGGCGTGCACGTGCATTTTCATGATAATATAGAAATCCGCTGGAGCGCAGGTGATAGCGCCGGCTTGGTTTAACGAAACTGTAATTAATTCCATGCACTTATTAATATCGCAGTACACACGTTACGTGTACATAGGTATGATGCTATCAGCCCGCGGAGTGGAAAGTTCGGCGAGATAGCGAGAGTGGGGCAAAATGGACTGCACCGAATTTTCGCGGAAAATTTGAAAGTCTCGTCTCGAATGGAGGACACCGGTCCGTTTTACCCCCGGAATTCCGTCTTGACCCACTCCTGCCCACACTACATGTACCCACTTGTGAAATACGCTGTTCATTCGGGCACCATATTGCCAATCGCGAAAGTAGAATTCACGGTTGCAAATAATCCTTTACAGCACCTTGCATCCTGAACTGCCCTAAATCCGGTATTCCTGACTGTTAAGGGGCTGCTGGACCTTCCTGTTTTATCGACGAAAATAGGCGATTTCTTAGTTTTCACTATTCGTCGTTACTATGCGACGCGTATGCTTCAAATCTTACAGGACTGTCTTGATAACATAAACGATTCGGCGTGCACTCGAATTTCGGTCGAAATCTTACGAAAAAAAAAAATCGAATATCATAAACCGTCGCGAAAACCAACATGGCCGCTGAAATATCTACAGCATCCGTTCTGTTGGATATAAAAAATTCTAGATATCGCACATGCATTATTTGTCCCAAACACATAACAGCTTTGAACGTATGTCCAATTTTTTTTTTTTTTGTCAGTGTAGAGTTGTTAGAGCTATCTTTTTTGGTGGAGTTGTTATCCGGTAGAGTCATGAGTGGCAGAGATGTAAATGTGCCAAAAGTTCATTTCGATATCTTCTAACTGTATCTTCTCCGATCCCTTTTTCCGTTACAAAAAACAAAAAAAACTCCTTGCGCTCTTCTACTCCATTCACGTACCGATCCCCAAAGAATTCGCCCTTCCCGCGAGAAATCGTTAAAACAAGAACCATCTCCACGCGCCCGGTCCATCGACCGCGTGGCGCGAGGATTTCCGATACCAAAGAAATCCTCGGACGATGCTCGAACGAAGATATCACCATTTCTTCCGTCCAACGCCGCGTATTACTTTCCGGTGAGGAATCTTCGCGTTGGAGTAGCACGAGTGTGCAGAAAATTCGTAACCGACCGTGTCAGCGTATCCGCGTCTTTGAACGATGGTACGAGGTACAAGAAGAAAGGAGTCGGGCATACGCGAGGGAAAACCCGACCGGAAGGGCATTCCGTTGCGCTCCCCCCCCCCCCCCCCCCCCCCCCCCCGCGGCTTCGCGGCTGTGTGTGTGCACGCTCGTCGAGAAAACGGACAAGGGTTTTGTGCGGACCGGGCTGGTCCGCGGTCTCTCCGGTACAGCTGCGGACATATCGTGGATATACGGTGAAGAACCCCCGAGAAGTCCGTTCGGAGAAAACGTCCGGCGAGTGTCCGGAACGGGAATGGGAGAGCGAGAATCTCCGAGTCAGGAGGGACCAGCGAGAACGATGTTAGGTCTCGGTGTAAGGAAAAGACGACTGGGACGGTGAATTGATCGATTTAAAGTCGGAGCCTTGGCGGAGGTAGCGGAGGATCGGGTCGAGTGAAAGGAGAGAAAGGAGCCGAAGATCGGATGGTCTTAGGGAGGATCTTCGTCCTCCCTGCGGATGGACCAGCGGCCGCCGATGCTGATGCTTCTTAGTTACTATTTGGTTTTGAGCAAAGCCGGAAGATCGGGGCTACTTCCGGATGATTCTTCGCGAATGGCCGGTCGAATTTGGAGGTCCCGAAGGCCGATAGTCGAGCGGGGGTGGGGGGGGGGGGGGGGGGGGGGGGGGGGGGGATCGAACGGTGAGGTTTTGGAGTGAAAGACGGAAGTGAAGAGAAGGAAAAGAATCGAGCGGGGTGCAGCGAGGAGGCGGAGCGAACTGATCTAGGGTCGGAAAAAGAGGAGAGCAAAGGGTAAGAAGAAAAAAAAACACACACACACACACATAAGAAGTAGAGAGATCGGATGGCCCAGTCCGGTGTTCTATAGGCCGACGAGCTCGCGATCCCTGCAGCTATGTGCTCTACGGATAGAGAGTATTTGGCGAGAATCCAGCTCCGGTCAATCGGCAGTAGATAACCCCGCCTCGTCCCTCTATTCCTTGGATCCGTCGTGCTGCGAGTGAAAAGCTCGCTCTCTCGTGGCTGGCCCTCCCGCGAGCGAGCCACGGTGATGAAAAAAGAACGACTTCTCGGGAGAATCGAGAACGAAAGAGGACGAGAGGTAAGATGGACGAAGAATCAAAGAGAGTGAAACATGGGTGGCTAAGGCCGATCGTTTCACGCTGGAAATTCAATTCTTCGACTCTCTTCCGTAGCCACGGCCTAACTTTTACCGATATTTACAACATTTTTTTTTACCACATCCAAATAGAGGTATTTAGGTTTAGATTTATGTAGCCTACTAGCGGTCATGTCGGCTCGAGCGCTCGCAGTATCTGTGCGAGTATCGGCGAGTATCTGTGAGAGCTGTGAGAATCTGCATGAGTGCCTGTGTGACCATCTGTGAGTGTCCAATCAACATGGAATTTATTATTATGTAGATTATTAAAGTAGTTTATTATATCCGGTTCTACATACAACCTTCAAAAAATCCGTAGCCAAAATAACTCGCTTTTTCGACATGTATTGTTTTTTTCCGTTCTAAAAAAAAACCGTGGCCAAAATAACACGCATTTTTTTCGATATGTATTGTTGTCGCGTAAGAAATGCTTCCTGATTGGTTGCCGTGCGAGCCTGAAGCTGGAGTCGTTCGGTGATCAACTGCAGTCGATTAAACCAGACCATGTGTTTGACAGTTGTTGTGGTTAAAATCGTTGTATTCACAGTGCATTGGCTATCAATAACCACGGGTATGTCTTTGTCTAACGTATTCTTATCTGTTTATTATTGCTATTATTACTATTATTATTATTATTATTATTATTATTATTATTATTATTATTATTATTATTATTATTATTATTATTATTATTATTATTATTATTATTATTATTATTATTATTATTATTATTATTTTGTGCGATATGGTGTATGTGTATATGACAAAGATGTGTATAAAGAATTCTCAAAAATTCCGTCAACCAAAGTGGAGCGTGAGTAGGAAAAAAAAAAAAAAATTGGCCTTTCAGCGCCGTCGAGAAGCCTTTGTAAGATGATAACGAGTTTACCGATAAACGGAAGTAATGTATCCTCCGAGTATGCGCGACGGATGCCGTTACCGGGGCGAACAAAGGCGCAAAACTTGGGAGCTTCGAGGCAACAGCAGCGAAACGCTTGACTGTTCCCTTCATTCTTCACTTCGTTTATATTAATAATGTCTTATACCGTTGTAAAGTGCCGTAGCACATAGCGCCGCCGGGCTTTCTCGGCGCCCGCGAGAGTTCCTATATTTCTTGCGCTTTAACTGCACTCGAGGGAAAATTCTGGGTAAAAGAGTAAAGACAAACACACACACACACACACACACACCAGTGTTACTTGGTCGTTGCCGGCGACGGTAGCAATAGCAGCGGCGAATCGTAAAGAGATGGATTGCTTACGCGGGTGAAGTCTTCGTGCTCATCCGGTCGAGTAATTACTTATCAACCGGATGGGACGTTGAGTCTCTCAGACTGTTGCGACCCTCGAGCGTTCTATTTCGCCGGTTTCCTGCATACCTCGCTCCTCACTCTCGCCTCTTCACATTTTCTCCTCTCCTCGGCGACGGAAGTCGAACGCGAACGCCGCGGCGTAAGTAATGCCGAGGAGTCCCGGAGCCGACGTCGCCGTCGTGACTGCGAGCAGGGCAAAAAAAACCGCTGGAGATAGAGGAGGAAAAATTTAAAAAAAAAAAACATCTCCGTAATTCCTCATAGTTGGGTATTTATTATTTGAGAATTCCTTTAAACCGGAAATCCCACGGGACGCCGGTAACTCCGACTCCTGACGAAAATTTTCCTTCAGCTCGTCGTGTGGATGGACTAAGGTAAATAAGAGACGAGGTGAACGGCCCTATTGCTGACCACCGAAAGAACGTCGTTAAAAATATTGTCGAGGTCTTGAAATAACTGGACTTACAGATAATTTTAGAGCCTTAATTACCGGAAACAAGTGTTGTATGATTGTTTTTCACCATTTTTCATATAGTATTGGGGGAGAGCGGGGCAAAATAGGACAGTGAGGGCAAAACTCAATTTTTCAAAAAATTTGTGATGCCCCATTTTGTCTCAACGACACATCCGGATTTTTAACCCCGTTTTGCCCCACGGACAACCATTGCCACCATCCAAAAGTTTAATTTTAATTTTAATTTTTAATTTTTATTTCCGGGTTTGTCCGACGAATTTATCTGGGCCTCTGGCACATGTCGATAGATAGTCTTCATCTCCGTGGAAAAACATTCCGAAAACTCCGGGCGCTTCCTTTTTTTTTTTTTTTTTTTTTTTGTAAACAAGCCCTCGTAAACGAGCTCGGGACGTTTTGGTCCCGAGCGCATCGTATTTGCACCTGGTCGAATGACACGTTTAAAAGAATTCAATAAACCCGCGCCGTAAAATGTTGCTTTGTCATCTTTGAACAAAAGACCTTAATTAATTGGCGACTATTCGTGTTTCGGGAACATTTGTGTAAATTATAATTAGCACAGAGATATCGCCGGAGAGGATCCGCCCGAGAGTAAAATATATTTTCAATCACGTACATTGCTCGCTTTGCGTGAGATAAATTTTCGGAACGCGTAATTCATTGTATAGAATCCTCTCTCTCCGCACCTGCAAATGGAACGCCGCGCTACCGGAGCCTTCATTGTGAAATTGATTCAGAGCAGTCGGCCGAACCTCCGAGCCCAGCGGAGACTATTTTGTAATTGGTTTTTACCGCTGCGGAAAAATCTCGTTGAAAGTACTCAGCGCGGTAATCAGAATTTCATGTATCTTTTACTCCAAATAAAAAAGGTTTGCCTTCGGGGAAAAAATGCCCAACGTTTTATCGAGTCACTCGATCTTTAATGAGGCCGCGTTTCCGCATTAAAGATCGAGTCGCTCGACAACGCGAGATAAATTTTCATCAGCGCTCCCTCCAGCAATTCAACAATTTATCTCACCCTGAAGACATCTGCGTCTAGAAGACTAAGTTTCATCGAGTTATAGCGGTTATATTCTACTTCGCAGAAACTTCGCTCGGGGAAGTTCACTCATACAATAAAATACTGCAAGTGAGTCCTTCTTTCGTCCTAAAGCAGCCGTTCGACGGAGACTTGCCAATGATGAAATTTGATATCATTGTCCAGCTATCATTGCGAAATTGATTCGGAGCATTTCGCAGAGCGTCCAAGCCCAATAGAGACTATTTTGTAATAGTTTGTTACCGCCGCGAAAAAATCTCGTTCAATATCCTCAACACGTTAATCAGAATTTTATTTATTTTTTTAACGCCAAAAAAAAAGCATATTTTTGAGAAAAACAAAAAATTCCCAACATTTTATCGATTGGCTAGATATTTAATGAGTTGAACTCGAGATAAATTTCCAACGGCCCTCCGTCTGGCAATTCAACAATTTATACGAACGAACAATCTCCACGAATATTTCATCCCCTTTACCGAGTCCCTTGATTGCCGCTTCCTCGGCCAGAATGCCCGTGTGTGCGATAGGTAAACATGTCAGAATTCGGAATCGATTTCAGATAGGGAGGAGTGCGGGCAAATCGCATTGGATCGGGGGAAACGGTGAATAGTCGGTGAATAGCAGACCGGAAGCCGCGAAGATACGGTCGGCGCACATGGCCCGTGCATATGCCTTACATGGTATATGGAAACTCGTGGCGGAGACAGAATCAGAGCGAAGACCGGGAAGAGACAGTGCCGCCGAGATTGAGAACGAACGCGATTCGATTCGCTATGAAGAGCAAAAAAAAAAGGAAGGAGGAAAAAAAACGAGCGAAAGAAATGATTAAGGAACAGTGGAAAGGAAGAGTGCCCAGGAGTGTCGCGGGAGCGGCCAAGCGATAAAAATGTCGAGGAGCTTAAGAATTGAATTTCTCGAAGTATGTGAATGAAGCCAAGAATGAAAAGGAGTATTAAGGGGGTACGGGGAATAAGCGAGGAGAACCGAGAGGGTAATAGCCCGGCCAGCCGGCGGAAGGACTGCGGCGAGTGGATAAATTTTAGGGAGGATGCGAAGAGATCGCGTGCCGCTGGATGGGGGGGGGAGGGGGTGGTATGGGAGTCCTTGCGAACGAAATTTCCGGGTGCAGGAAAAGTGGTATGTTACGTTACGGGATAAAAAGGGGGAGGATTGGTAGCGCATGGCTGCACTCCGCCGGACGTGCGGAGATCCTCGGGAGAAGAAGGAGAAATCCGGTGAGGAGTCTGCCTAATAATCCGGAGCCATATGCTGGGTAATGTCGCGATTTCTATGATAAGGCGGAAGCTTCGGCCACATTGCGATTTTCGGGGATCGAACGGCTTCCCTCTTTCTTGCTTTCGGGTCGACTGCCAGAAAGGCATGTGGGGGAGTGTCCCGAACCGTCATTATGCGGGATCAATAATTTGAATATATTAGCTTTCGATGAATCTTCTCGTCGCGGAGGACGTTGCTGGACGAGCGGAGGGAAGTTGAAGAGCTCGAGCGCTAGGCTCAGTGGTAAAACCATTAATAGTCAGACATTCGAAAATATCCTGAGAAACGAATAACGGATGGCTGATAAGTCGCCAAATTGGTCACTCAACTTCATAATTTTATTAACTCAAACGAATCGGTTTCTGATTTCTTAAAAAATATTATAAAATTTGTAATTATTATCAAATTGAAGAAAATAAATTAAACTCATACAATTTAGTATACTCGAACCTGCTTTTTTTTATGTTGTATTTTTTCGTTAATTCGACGGCTCGCGTGAATGACGATCGAACGAGGCGCCCAAATCTCGTCCCCGATGGTTTACAACAAAAATATTAACACAATGTGTACATGCGTATAAGAAACGAACAACGGATACTTACTTCATAACTTCACAACTTCTATGAATCCGTTTGTGATCCGTGAATTTTCAAAAAAATATTATAACATTTTAGATAATCAATCTACTCGAAGAAAGCAATTCAATCTCCACAATTACTTACATACGTACCTGAATTTTTCGTTGTTGTTTTATTTATTTACACTAATTCGAAGAATCACGCGAGTGGGGCATGAACGGGGCGTCCGAGTCTCGTCCCGGACGGTTTACCGTAAAAAGATTAACACAGTGATTAATGTTCGTGCTCCATCCCGAGACCCGTTCGCCAGATCCTCGCTCGCATTTGTCTTGCAAATTTTCACGATGTTAAAGTATTTCCATTTTCCTTGGAGGAGAACAGAGTTTCCTCTCCCCCCCCCCCCCCCCCTCCCCCCTGCATCTTTCTTCATGCAAGAGGAGCCTGCAGCTTCGGGAAGAATATACGGGAAAGCCGCGAGTGCCAAAGGCCAAGCGGCGAAGAACAAGAGAGATAAGGATATCGAAGAAGCGAAACGGAGATAGCGGAGCAAGACGGCTGGATGGAAAATCCTGTTGAGAAAAAGGGATGAGACGCCGAGGATACGTACATCTTCGGGAGGAGGAAGTCCAAAGTGGGGTGGTCCGGGCACGCGCTTTCGAGTACGGGGTACACGTACTTTCGAGTATCGTAAATATTCATGAACCTATAAATATTCATGCACGGAGACGTTCAAAGAGAATGGTGTAAAGAAGGAAAAACCAGGAGAAACGACGTCAAGCTTCTTCCGGTAAAAGTAACCCGTTTGCCATCGCCCGCGCGGCCCCCTCGCGGAGGGCCGAGTCAAGAGTTCCCTCGCCGTCGCGGAGGGTTAGCGGCGACATGGATGCCGGTTCCCCGGTTCCTCCGCCGAGTCTCGATGGCCGCTCACGGAGCCTCCGCGAGATCGGGTTCCTCGTCTTCCAGCTTTTTTTATTACCGACATAAAAAAAAAATACTAATAAAAACAAAAATATAGAGACATCTCGGAGGATCCTCGGGCTTGGCAAACATTTTGGTAGTGAGATAGCTCGAATTGCAGGTCGGTATTGCTAAGCCGACGAACCGAATGGGAGGACGACGAACCGGATGGAATTTTGATTTTTGTGTTTTTTCACACATTTTATCCGTATAAAAAAAATCAAAACTAATTGAAAAATCCTCAAAAATTTATACGTATTCAGTAAAATGAACGAATCATTTTCATTGGAACAAAAAAGTTTCGTTCCCGGGCAATTTCTTGAACATTTAATTTTTTCATTAATTTGTTAATAACATTTTGGAATCACTATTATGCAAAATTAATATTTTCAGCACCTTTTTAGTATGCATGCATTTTTTTCTCAGATTTTTGTACCACCTAGAAGTATTTGCAATTGCCTCTTGTTTTTCTCGTACTTATGCGAAACGAGCGCGAAGCGAGATAGCTATCTTAAATCGAAGGAGCCGATCCCTACCGTAGTCTGGTCCAACGTTCACCAGTAATCAGCAGCATCACAGTGTCGCGGATCGCAAGACAATACCCATTGTCGTTCCTCGTCAATCTGTCTCCGCCATCCAGCGAGTTTTATCCGAAAAAAGGGGCGAAACGACGAGACAATGAGCGCGTCGATCCAACATTTACAATGGATTTAACTCGGCGAGAAAAATACGTTAAGCTTTGTATATATTTTTATCCGCCGGTACGTCGATCCTTCTTCTGATTTATCGTCGCTGCCGCGAGAGGAGAGGAGGGGTGGGGAGGAGAGGAGATGACCGGATCGAGTGAACAGGATCATCGACGGAAGCCTCGAATTAAATGGATGAGCGGGAATATAACGGGATAGAGGGCGGGAGGGGATGAGGGGGGGGGGGGGGGGGGGGGGGGGGGGGGGGGGGGGAAATAGCGCGATGGAGGGTGCGAGAGCCGTCGCTGAGTACGTTTAAACGAACGCCGTAAATTTAACCCCATGAAATCATTTCTGGAACGAGGAGGAGGACGGGGTTGTTCGAACTGAGGGGGGATCGGGCTGGCGAATAGCTTCACCCTTCCCCCCCTCCCCTCCCCCCACCGCCCGTCCCCCGAGCGTTTACGCATTGTGTTATCGACTCCTCTTCCCCCTTCATTCTTCACTCTCTCCAGCGCCGAGCCAACTCACCCCTTTGTATTTATTTTCTCTCTCGGTCTCTTCCACTCTCTCTCACTCTTCCGAGCTTTATAACGCCTCGTAATATACACCTCACGGCCCGATCCCGGGCCGAGCGCGCAAGCTTATCGCTCGTAATATTCGCACATATACAAGAGCACGGAGGAAATTGTTCCATCACTTCCGATATTAAAATACGTCCATACAGCGCGGCGACAACAAGAAAATAACCAATGGAGAAACATTCGTTTAAACCGAATTACTAGGAACGGGGAAAAATCGACGAAATGCTAGGAAATCATTTTCGCGGATGTCGAAAACGTCACTACCGGTTTTGAAAATCTCATTTTTTTTACCGGAAGTGGCGTCATCCAAGAAAATGCTACTTTCGATCTGAAAATCTCATTTCTCTCCCGGAAGTGACTAATTTCGGGTATGACGCCACTTTCCATCGAAAAATAAAATTTTCAAACCGAAAGTGAGTTTACGGAGAATATTAAAAACTTTTCTCTGGAATTGGTAAAATCGACTAATTTTACCAATTTTTTGCTGGACATAAAAGAAAAAGATTCATTCCAAACGGAGGACATTGGTCCATACAGCCCCGCTCTCTCCCAACTGCGTAACTGTGTAGCTGGCAGTTGAAAATTTGGAAGCTGCGAGAGACCGATGAGAGAGTCGTTATCAGCGAAACGGCCGATCTCGTTGGGGGTGAAAATGGAGAGATTGGAAAACGGGCGAAACGAGTGTGAGTGAAATTCGTCGAGTTTCCGATTTTAATTGCAGTGCCGGATATTTCGCGCTAACGCGGAAACCATTAATGGGCAAGTTTAGGGTGCCGAATTGGTAGCTCGATTAACAACAACCATAACGCTGGAACGTATAATTGAGCGTTCATTCGATCGAGGACTGGAGCGCACTACGGAGTTGTTGAAGAGCGAGGGAACTGCGAAATGACCAGGGTTTCCCTCCTCCGGCAATATCCGCGAGAGTGCCAGCTCTCCATAGCTCTGCCGAATGTCTCTCATAATCCCGACGTGCCAATTATCGCCATTAGGAACAACCGGGGATACAGAACGGTGTGGGCTATTATGCAACAAGCCGGCAGTCAGCGAGCTGATAAACCTAATAATCGATCACCGAAGCTACGGGAATAGCCGACTCCTCGACCGACTCAATTTTCTACCGGACGATAATTTTAAAAAACCTTAGATTCTGTTCATTTACTTACGAAAGAAATTGTACATTACAATACATGTGGGAAAAACTTTTTCTGACGTGTAAGTTTGCTCCACGAGCCGAAAGCAAGTGTTGCAATCATACGAGTTAAGAAAACGTTTTTCTCACGAGTAGCGTGGAATAAAATAATTTAACCCATCGTCGTATTCTTTAAATTTTTTCGAAAAACTATCCACCAAAGGATTGAGAAATCAGATTGATTGATACTAAAGTATGTATACACTGAGGCTCGGGTTGGAGGCTAAAATGTTCCGAGATTTCCAGCTCGTGGGAGTTACAAATGAGAAACTGCATCGTGCCGTTCAATTATTGAACGTTTCAACGAAGCGCCCGGGATCTCGGTAGCTTTGAGCGGACGAGAGAATGAGAAAGAGACGGAGAGACGCAGAGTCGGAGGGACTGGGGGACTAAGAGACTGACAGACTGAGGGTCTGAGGGACTGAGAGACTGGGGGACTGAGAGACTGGGAGACTGAGAGACTGAGAGACTGAGAGACTGAGAGACTGAGAGACTATGAGACTGAGAGACTGAGAGACTGAGAGACTGAGAGACTGAGAGACTGAGAGACTGAGAGACTGAGAGAATGAAAAAGAGACGGAGAGACGCAGAGTCGGAGGGACTGGGGGACTAAGAGACTGACAGACAGAGGGTCTGAGGGACTGAGAGACTGGGAGACTGAGAGACTGAGAGACTGAGAGACTATGAGACTGAGAGACTGAGAGACTGAGAGACTGAGAGACTGAGAGACTGAGGGACTGAGAGACTGAGGGACTGAGAGACTGAGGAATTGAGAAACTGAGAGACTGAGGGACGGAGGGACGGAAGTCTCATTAAAAATTAATTCCTTCTTCCTATGTACAAAGTATGACTACGAACCTGTAGAACATTTCGCCGAGGTGATCTGGCTCTCCATCGCACCCTTGCTTGCTTTCCTCTGTCGAGCAAGGCATACCGGCTCCTCTCGACGGTAGCTTACTCCACACCGTGGTACGAGAGCTCCGACGGGTATACCTGTATCGTGTTTGCCTCGTTTTCTTATTCCGAGCAAACAACATTTTCCCAAGCAAGATGAAATTATGTTTCAGCTCTTCCGGAACATGGTCCTAAAATAACGGGGCTGTCCACTCACTACGCCGTCGGGGAGAACGTGACGGCGAACTGCACCGCCTGGCCCTCTGTGCCCAAAGCAAGCCTGCATTGGACCATCAACGGGAAACCGGTGAGAATTTTTTTTTTTTATGTTTTATTTCACATAAAGTGGTTTTCATTCGCAATACGCTCAAAATTAATATACACCGTAGTTTGATCTCTTGAAATCATAAACAAAGTTTCCCAATGAAACCATTACATGGTAATCAGGTTCGGAAAATTTTTGGAAAACTTACTTTTTTTTATACGAACAGGAAGCAAAGTAAAATCGAAAGAAACATCCTATATTAGAAGAAATATCGTTTTAATGGAATCAATTGATGGACGATGATCCGACTAAAAATTATAGATCGCAGATCGAAGAGACACACCCTCGCGATTATTTTCACCGCCGTTGAGCTGCGAGCCAGACACGACAAAAATTTGTGAATCGATCTCTCGGAGGAGTGATAATGTCACGGTAAAAATTGCTTCTGAAAAAAATAAAAACAAAGAAAAATTGTATGAATCGCGGATTACACAAGATACACAAAAGAGCGTGCGTGTATGGTGTATGCAGTACGGCGGGATTTAATTCGGACGAAAAATCTCATGCTCGCCCTCGGGAGAGGGAGGGAGAGAGTGGCGGAGGGATGGAGGAGAGAGTCTCTCGCTGGCATTCGTTAAAATCGCATTACCATTATTCGCTGGTGGATGCAGTGCGGTTCCGGCCCGTTCTCGACTCGCTCGGGGATCGCCCGTTATCGTCGGGGTATAACGATTCACCTCGGGGCTCTCATGTGTGTGCCCATGCGAGGCTGCTACGGGTGCGAAAGCGTTGGTAACGTTTTAGCGAAGGTGGAGGAAAAAAAAAGGAACAAAAAAAAAAAGAAAAAAAAAGAACGACGGTGGAAAGTCGCGTGAGTCGAGGTGCAATGTTGAGCTTAGGGCAAGGGTGAGAGAGTAGCAGGGTGGAAAGAGGGTGTATGCAGAGAAAGGGAGAGGGAGGGAATGGAGGACTCTCCGGCGCGTTACCCCCTGGAAACTCTTTATCCAAGCGTACGGCACGAAAAACGACTTTGATCGTGTTCTCGCGGCTCGACACCGCTTTTCATTTTGCCGAGCTCGTCAACCGACTCCCACGACTCTCATTTACACTCGTTCCACTGCACTCACCTACTCTCAATCATTTACACTGCCGGCTCTATCGCTCTCGCGCGGGCTCACGACTAGGGGAGATAATAACTAAGCTTTATTTTATATATATATATATATAATTTTTTTTTTGTTATATATATGTATATATATATATGTATATATATGTATATATATATTTTTTTGGGACTTTTGATACCTTGATGATTTTGAGGGTACCTAAAAAATTGCTTGAAATTGCGCCCAGGGTGATGCGAGACTCGATCCGAGCTTTAGGTTCGGGCAAGCTCGAACAAAAGATAAATTAATGTTTAGTCATTTCCATGGGGTTATTATAAATCTCATCAGTCGTGGGGGAGAGAGTTCATAAAAATTGCTCAATTTTGAAAGCCTTTGTCGTCGTCGACGACGTCGTGCACACTTGATCCCCTTTGGACGCTCGCACGTCGCTCGTAATACGTCGTCGAGAACGTTTCAAACCGTCTATTATTTATGGAAAAAAATAAAATAATAAATTATCCACTCGAAACGAAATTTTCCTCTCGTCACTTTCGAACGAATTTACCTGACGGGCATTTTTTCGGGAACAAATGTGTCTGCTGTGCGCGAACCAATTAGTTTTAATCAAGAAAAAATAAAACTTTCGATAAAATAACTACGCGCCGGTGCGTCCCAATCACGCGCGAATAGTTCGAACGCTAATTAATAATAATAACAGTAATAACAAAAAGCATCAAATTTATTGCCTCCCGTTGAGATTCGTTTTCGCGACCAAACCACCGGTAAACGCGTTCAACGATCTGTCAAATCAATTTGAATTTTTAGAATGAAATATCGGACAGCGTGTTCCATTGTCGAAAAATGCGAGGCCTCTGGCTGATTTATACTTTCCATCACTCTTCGACTTTTATCGTTATATTTTTTATTTGCATAAAAGGTGAACGCTCAGCGAATCACGGCGATTCGTGATATCTGATTAACTATTCTTATTACCCGAATACATGTTAACGTTTGAAAAGTTCGGTAAAATGTGAATGCAGTTTGGCAATTTTTTCACGAAACTTTGCATTCAGTTGTAGAAGATGTTAAAAAAAAAATCATCCTCTTCTCATTTTTCCACTTTCAAAATGGCTACCCTTACCATTTTCGAAAAAAATGGTATTTTTGAAAATTAATTTTTTAGAATTTTTTTGCTTATGTAATCGGTTGGTAAATATGCCACTTGAAAAGAATGGCGAAGGTTTTAATTCGATATCTCGAAATTTTTTGAAAAAAAGTGCCGTTTCGCAAAATTTAACATAGGATTCCCTATGCTGGAAATGGTGAATTTTTCAAATTTCGAAGAAAATACAAGTTGCATGTGTTTTGAGCCGGAATGGGCCACTTAAAGCCAATAGAGGTGGTAAAAAACCGATACCTCGAAAAAAAATATTTGGCCATTTTGAAAGTGGAAAAATGAGAAGGGGTAATCACAGGATTCCCTATGCTGAAAATAGGTGATAAAGAATCGATATCTCGAAAAAAAGAATTTGGCTTTTTTTCCACTTTTAAAAGCCGATTCAACTTTCATGATTCGAAGGTTTCGTAATTTTCGATCAACGAGGGGGTATTTTCGGTGCGTGGGCATAAATGCAACTGCGTCAAAGCCCTACGAATATTACCAATTCATATTATTCAGGACCGATGTATATATAAAACGAGTTGCGTAAGCCGGGAGAGAGAATGCAGAGAGAACGAGGGATTACACAAGGGAGCGTGCCGTTAAGGCCGTTATCTCAATAATCAAAGGGAAATTACGTTTCGGCCAAATTTCAAAGCCATGATGTTACAACGCTACACTGGTCCCCGATCTCTTCCCTCGTAATTGCTTCGGCGACATCGATTTCGTGGTCGGATAACTCCACGAATAGATATTCCATCCGGAGTCTCATCAACCTGGTACTCTGTAAGATAATATAATGATACACTACATAATGTACCGGCGAACAATTTTTAAGATCAGCGATTTTTTTAAAACATCGTCAATCTTCATCCAAGAATTCTGAGAAAATTGGCAAGCAACAATACATCACAGATAAAGATTTTCGCCCGAAATTTAATTTTTTTTAACAACATTTTTGCGGACCGTTCAAAAGTTACATGTGTAGGGTTAATCAGAATGGTTAATCAGGTGGCGAACAGCGTATACTACATCACGATACTAGTGCGATAAAACTGTTTCCGAGATGTGCAACTGTTTGGGAGATGTGCAAACTCACACTGGTCAGAACAAGTGTGAGTTTGCACATCTCCCCGTTCAGCGCCGCACGCACGCGAAGCGTGCGTAAAGCTGCAATTTTCGCACCGAGTGACATAAAATGCATCGTCCGGTCTGGAACGTTGGAGTTCATAGGCCGCCACGAATTCCCATCGCAGTCACGATAATCCGTTCTATAATAGCCGTGTAAGACGTCGGATGACATAGAGACACGTGACTCTAAGATAGTGATGCTTTACAACGAAAAACAATTTTTAAGAACAGCGATTTTTTTAAACATCTTCTTCAATCTAAATCCGAAACTTCGAACAATTCTCGAACAGCCAAACAGCCTTGGTGTTTTACGGAACCTTTCAAACGTTACATGCGTTGGGGTAATCAGAACAGTTAATCAGATATCACGAATCGCCGTGATTCGCGGGTTCGAACAGCGTAAATTCGTTGCTCGGTCTGGAACATCGGAGTTCATAGGCCGCCACTAATTAGAATCTCAGTTACGATAATCCGTTGTATAATGGCCGAGTAAGACGTCGGATGGCACAGAGACACGTGACTCGAGTCCGCTATCGCACTGCCGGACTCGGATTGCGTTTCCTGTGCAGCTGGCAAACACCGGCCAGCCCCAGCATCGCGTCTACGGTGTCCATTGGCGACTAATTGGATAAGCAGTATTAATATGGATCGAGGAGAGGTGGAAATGGAAGGGGACCACGAAGGACCTCGTTAGATTCACTCAATATCTGGTGCGGCATTGGACCGAGGCGTGCCTCCGTACTGGTTCGGCTATTGGGGCGCTGAACGGGGAAATGTCCCAATCCCCAAAGGCCACCTAAGGGCAGTATATAATCCTCGAATCGTGACTCACATACATAGAACCACGAGTGGAATCCACGAAACCCATTAAAGTCGCTCCGCAGAGTTGGGAATTCAACGGTCTTTCCTTGGTGGGACTTTATCACCTCGGAAATGCGGAACCAATTTTTTTGGGTAATTTTCGCCGATTGATAAATGTCCGACGTGTTCGTCGGATGCGCTGTTCACGCGAGGCCGAAGCCGGAAGGAATTCGGTCGGGAGAGAAAATAAAAAAGCAACGATTCTGGGAGTAACTAGTGTTCGGCTCACTTTACCCGAAAACTGCCAGACGAAAAATACATGGAAATATGCGGTCCGGAACGTTTTCTTGGACATCTTCAATTTTTTGGCAAAAAAATTGCACGCCCCTTCGTCGCACTTTTTTGTCGTTTTTCTAAGCACCGATACTGCTCGAAAAAAATGTTTTAAAAATTCGCTCAACGCCTTGTCTCGTGGATCTTTCCCCGCAGAACACGATGGACACATCTGTTTTTGAAAATGTTTTGCTGTTTGAAAATGCCCAAAACCTAAAATTTTCCTGAAAACGGTCTGATACATTTTTTTTCGTAACTCGTAATTTCAAGACTATTTCCCATGTATTTTTCACGCTGATCACGAGTCTGCTGTTTATTTTACTCCCACTTCGATATTTCATACAGAACTTCCTAATGTCCGGACAAACTTTTGGAGTTTCCCGCGAAACTCTCGTTGAAGCAGAACGTAACTGTGAAGTATTGTAAAATTTCATCGGTAAATAAAAAAATAAAATAAATGTTCCAATCTGGTGTGAGTGCGGAGAAATTGTACTAGTCGGAACGATATGTACCCAGAAATTCCCCGTTCACGATCGTCGCATCAATTGACAAGCTCGCGAACTCGGCAAGAACCCGCTGTATTCCTTTATAGCCGATCGTTTTCCGATTCTCTCTATCTTCCATTCTTTTTTTTTTTTTTTATTCCCTCTCGCATAGGCACGACAGAACGCGAAGCAACCACAATCCCGCCTCTCTCTCTCTCCACGGTAACGCCGTAAACTCTTTTGCCAAGTATTTTCCCACCGCCAACCGGCATTTCTCCGGCTGTGTGTATCGGCTCATGAATTTTTGTGGATTCCACAACGATAACCGGGAATATAAACGCACAGCCGGCGCGCTGGTTCCACCGCTCTCGCGGATCATCGCGTTTCTTCTCTCTTCGCTTCCCCGAAAAAAAAACCTTTTTTTTTTCTACCAATCTTCGAATTTATAACTGTCGATACTTTTTTCTCCCCTATCTATCGTTCCGAAAAATCGATATAAATTATTAAAGGGGGATTAAACATTTTGCGACGAGTGGATTGCTCGGTGCCGATTGGTATAAGTTTCCTTTTAGTATAGTCTCATCCCAGATGGAGGTCCATTTTGCCCCGTATAAATTGTATACATTACTGTGTCCATGGAAGGTGGTTTTCGGAGGGTGAAGAAAAAGAAAGGAAGAAAGTATAAAAATTATGCGGTGTGTAAGGTAACGCATGGTAAGAGCCACATAGTTGCTGGAGCTGCGGTTCCGGAGAGTGTTAACGGTGGACATGGCCCAATCGTTTCCCATCCCTTATCGCACGTTCGTGCCGCTTCCAGCTACCCGGCTCAGCGATATCGTAAACTTTCCGGATATTTTCCGAGGTTTTATCGCGGTCTGGTGGGTCATGAATTTTCGTCGGATTCCCCCTCGGCGAAGAGGAGTGTATAAGGGAGGGTTAAAAATCCAGAAGGGGGACGGGATAAGAGGACCGAAGAATTTGCAGCAAGTTAGGTGAGTCGACAAAGTTGAGGCCTGCAATAAATTCAAAACTCACCGCGCATCGATCAGCGTGACGAAATCCCGACATCCAAAGTGACGAGAAGAGATTTTAGCGTCCGAAAAAAAAAAACGAAAAATTCATTTTTCAAACGAATTTTTTGTAAAATATTGTGCTGTCCCATTTTGCCCCGGTCTCTCCGGTCGAGCTCTCTCGCGGCGATTTAGCAAACAGTATAAAAATTACAAACTCCGCAAGCGGGCAGCTCCACCGTTTAATCCACTCACGTTACCGAGAAACCCCGGACGAAGGATGCATGTCAATTTTTCTCCACAATTTTTTACCCCTTCCCCTCGCCCCTCGCGGAGTCTGGCTACAGCCGTTGCATAGCAAAAACAAAATTTCTCATCCCTCCACATTTCCGCCCCTTCCGTCCCTTCATACAAGTACCGGATATCATATACCCGATAAATTAAGCAAACCGACCAACTTCCTCCTACTTCGTTATTTAATAGACGAACGGTGAGCGAAACCAGGTCGCAAAAAAATGAGAGTCTCCACACACGAAGATAATCACCAGCAGGTAGTGCGGCAGAATGGAACCCCGGGGCGAAATGGACCAGCGACCATCGTCAGAGATGAGACTCTCCGGGCAGAAAAATTTTCCGGCTGCCAAATGTTCCATCAGGCAAGCGACATCAGATTTGCCGGATTTGCACCTGAACTGGGCCATTGCTGGCCGCAGTAAAGCATACCGGATGTGTTATCTCGGATGTCGCCGGATCAGGCCCAGATATGAATTTCATTCGATTTGCCGAATCGCTAAAACTTGTATTGTTTCAGTTCAGGGCCAAGTCAGAAAAGGATCACACATTTATAATTGTCATACAACATTTTTTAAACAATTTTAATCTGCTACCTTGAACAGGCCAGAACCGTATAGAGAGCAGATATGCGATCAGACGGCCAGACTAGGCAACATTGGGAAATCAAACAGGCGCTTATCCGTATATAAAGGCTTCTATTTTTACAAATGTCGGTATTTAATTGTTAATTAAGCACTTCCTAACGTGCGACGTAGGAAGCAGCGTTACACCCGTGATTAGGGCCATATCGATCCACCAATTCCGGGCTGGAGGTTACTTTCCGGAAGTTCTAGTTTGAGTTATAGCTGAGCCTGATCGATTTTTTCTACTCGGGTCGTTTCCTTTTTCGTTCCCCGCTCCGAATGGTTCATTCTGCCCCGATCGGCCCATAAACCTACGAAGTTATCGAGAAACGCGGCACGGATGATGCGCGGGGCGATATATAGATCGGCGCTGCAATAAGAAGGGAGGAAGGATGAGTTTCGCGGCAATTGCCAGCTGGTATCGGCACGTATAGCAGGCACGTAAAGGTGGTTTGCACGTCGGTTCCATATAGCCATCATCGTCACTGCCTATATACACTGTACACGGCGTTCCGAGCTGAGCGGAAGTGACGAAGGCCGTGCCGACGCAGCCGGTGGCGTGGATCCAGCGATAACGAGGCGCCGCATCTATCCGTCGAACGGGAGATGGATGGGGCCGAAGAGGAGGCGAGATCGGGCGCGGGCTACGAGCTAGCGTCCAACACCTCACGCGAAAAGCCTCGAACGTCCGAGAGGCCGATGGCCCTTCGCTCGTTAGTCGATCGGATCTCAAACAGCATATTCCTCTCGCCGTCTCTCATTCGCTCAGGCTAACGCGATTACGGAGAACGAGAAAGTACTCGAGGAGGAGGGCCTCTGCGAATTCTGCGGATTCTGATCGTAGCGGATCCGGAGAACGGCCACGATTCTCCCTCCCGAAGGTGACCGCGCTGAGTTATTCCGGGTTCGTTTCGCACGATTCAGCGGTTATAGAAAGCCATGGGGTGAGGACATTTTTTTATTTTATTTTTTTATTGAAAAATCTTAAGTAGTTTCGTCGGAGTGAGTTTGAATTTGTCGGTGCGGGAGATTCGAAGGGAAGAGAATTAGATCCGAGATTTGGACTAAGAGGAGGTTGGACAAAAATCTGAAAAAAATTGTCAATTGGAATAAGGGGCGGATAAGGTTGTATGCATTTTTTCTGATTTTTGTCAATCAAGCTCATCGCGTGGAATTTTTTTTCAAACTTCCGTTCATTCGTACGGTCGGGTGCGAGTTTCATGTGGGAAGGCTTCTCGTCGGAGCTAGTTTTAATTTGTCGGTCCGGGAGCTTCGAAGGGAATAGGATGAGATCCGAGATTTTGACTAAGAGGAGGTTGGACAAAAATCTGAAAAAAATTGGCAATTGAAATAAGGTACGGATAAGTTTGTATGCATTTTTTTCAGATTTTTGTCAATCAAGCACATCGCACATGGGATTTTTAAAACTTTCGTTCATTCGTACGGTCGGGTGCGAAGTTCATGTGGGGAAGCTTGATTGCATCGAGGATGCGGTGGGTTGTTAACCGGGAGCAATATAACGCCGTGAGAAAACAAACGTAAGGTCGTGTGTAAAGAAGGAACGTAGTGAGAGACGCCGGAGGGCCACGAACGTGAGGATATATCCACGGGCCGACCGTACTTTTTACGACACACGAGGGTAAGCCGAGAGAGAGAGGAGGATCCGCAACGAGCAGCAATTGGAATCTCGCACGTACCGATCGCCGCATAGACGGAGGTGCCGGGTATCAAAAGCTGCGGAAGAAGCAGCGAGGAAAAAGGGAAGAAAAAAAAAGGAAAACGGAGTCTCGCGAAAGGGATAGCTCCACATATCCACCCCATCCCTGCGAGCTTGATCGCCGTTCGCTCGTTAGTCGAGGGTATCTCGAACACCATCGGCGTCGCGCCAAACCCTATCGATACCCTACTTTCGTCCCGCCGCACACACACAACCATATCGCTAACGCGATTAAAAACCCACGCTGCGCATCGACGAATATAAAAAAAAAAAAAAAAATGAATGAAAAAAGTAACCGGAGAAAAACAATGGAAGCAAGATCTTGCGGAAACACCGCTTTGATTGAAACAAGAAAAAAAATAATGAGAAAAAAAAGAGATCACCGAAATGAAGCGGCAAATAAGTGAGGGACGACATGAAGATTCGAACGACTGATAACGGCAATTTTTTTGTATGAACATATGAGAGAAATAGTTACCGGAGCCTGAGATAGAGGCTCCTAGAAGGAACCTCTGGATTCCTAATAATTGAGACAAACAAACCACTTACCAATATGTATGTAAGACGTACATATGTGTATATTACAGTGTATACACATGTTACATACACCAACGGCACACACCGCAAGCTCTGTGCAAACCTACCATCTCGTCAATAAAAAAATAGTTACCGATAGTTAGAAATAGTTACCGGAGCCTGAGATGAAGGCCCCTTCCTAGGGGCCTCTGGAACCTCTGGATTCCTGATAATTGAGACAAACAAACCACTTACCAATATATATGTAAGACGTACATATGTGTATATTACAGTGTATACACATGTTACATACACCAACGGCACAGACCGCAAGCTCTGTGCAAACGTACCATCTCGTCAATTAGCGTATGTATATGAAGTTAACGTGGGGAACATGCCTTGTACAGGAGAAGCGCGTCTACGTTTATTCCGAGATGGAAACATAACTAGAGCGCGAGTCAACGGGCTTTCGAGCAAGTGCAAGTGCGTCCATAAGTTTCGCGTATGCCCGTGACAACTTCGCAGTCAAATAACCGAGGAAAATGCACGCGAGCTCAGTCGCGGTCATCGCGAATACATTTAGGGAATAGTTTGATCGTCGAACCGGTTCCCGTTCGAGGTTCGGTGCGATTTCGGTGCAACGGCTGCTTGTATACGAACTGATTAACATGTGTCGGACATCACAATGATTAGCTGTTGAGCTGTGACCGACGCGCGGAGAGCCGACGGAGAACGTTACACCGATGCGTCATTGACTCCTTAATGACTACGAAGTGCCTCCTATCGATTCGGACGCTTAGCTATGTTATTGGTCTCGCAACACGAACCTGTTACGAAGTAAACACCCTCGAGCATTCGGTATCCACGAATTAACTAAACAGACGCACAGTAGGCACGAGTTTCTTGTCGGCCGCAATTAATTGCCAGATAACTCATTATCGATGCGTGGGAATTTAATTCAGGCATTGTTTGCCTTTTTTTAGGGTACGTCGGGTCGATATGGCCATGATTTTTCAAACAATGAAAATTTGAGGATTAACTTTTTTTTGAAACCTGTAAATTCTGGTCGTAACCAACAGTAGAAACATCGAACTGAAGTAATTTACTCGGAACTTTCGAGATTTTTGATACGCGATTTAATTGCGGCTCTGCAAATAAATATTTGCGATCGGTGCCCATGTCACCCGCGTGAACCATATCACCCTGACTTATACTATGGCACAATCAAGATCAGTGAAATTTACCATTTTTTCTTTAATTATAAAGTATTCGAAAGGTACCTTGAAGCCTAAAATTGAAAAAGACTGTCGTTATAATCGACGATTGTGAAATTACAAAAATTTACAAAAGAATACTGTGTGCCACATTGCTCGGCATTATCGCACACGCTCGGATCAATTCATCTTATAAAATACCTTCCATGTAGTGACTATCAAATCCGCCCAATGTCCAAGCACGTGAAAATAGTCGCGGCTACCGATAGACCTATATCGCCTATATTTTCCGACGAATTTAACATGAACGCACGCAATATACTCAGCTTTCAAGAAATCCATGGTCCGCTCCTCCGACTAGGTACGGTAACAATCTCCGGGCCATTTACTGAAGAACGTTAAAGCTTGCCGCACAGTAGCCGCTGTCCAGCTTCAGCGTCCCATCCGCGATAAGCTTCATAAAACGAGCGTAAAGGTCTTAAATCCGATACGTGCGTCACTGCCATGATCGTCTCGGGCTCTTACGCGCTCGACCGCAACAAACTGTGTCCACTTCCATATTGGGCCAATGTCGTCGCGCGCGGATAACACTTAACGATAGCTCGTCCGTTGTCAGGTGGAAGCTTCGGAGCTTCCTCTGGACAACGGACGACTGACTACGTATCCTTCGCTGAAGCGCAAAAAGGGGTGAGGTTGCAAAATTCGTTCGTCCGGTTCTGCCACGATACGGTCGAAGCGTGTAAAAGTTCCCTCACCAATCTTCCCCCCTCGAATACATAAAAAAGAACGTCTGCTGTGAGCGATAAAGCAAATCTTAGATTCCAGCCTCCCTCGAGTATTGTCAGGGATTTGGCGAACCGAGGTCTGAGCTTTTAGGGGTACGAATGAAAACGTTGAAGAGAACATTTTACCGAATGGGGGTCATTGTGTACGTTGGGCATCAACGATAAACCTCTCGCCAGCGGAGCCGCACGCATGACGAAGAATATGAGGTATGATTCGACGTAAAACTTTGTCCGTGCCTCGGAGAGTGTCGAAGCCCAGCGATAACGCGGACACGGAGACGAAAGAGTGTAAAATCGAACAATCTTATACGGCCGCTATAAAAAACGGCCAAGTATCACGCGATCGCTCCCGACGCGGATGCAGACATAGATCCAATACTATTATGATTCTTAACGACGCAAACGTCACTTTCGGCTTGAAAACCTCATTTTTCGTCACTTCCGGTCGAAAAAATGAGATTTTCAAACCAGAAGTGACGTATTTCCAGTATGACGTCACTTCCGGTCGAAAAATGAGATTATCGAACTGTAAGTGGCGTATTTCCGACATGACGTCACTTTCGGTCGAAAAATGTGATTTTGAAACCGGAAATAGCGTTTTCCCGTCGCTCCACCCGAAGGGCTCGCTTCGGCCAATCACGTAAATAGCACATTGCGATGAATTATTCAGTGTTTCCCGTACCGGTAAACGACTAATCAAACCCTATACATAGTGTATAGTACACAGAGCAAGAGTATATAGATATAGGCGGAAAAGGGAAGCCAAGTGAGAGGCCATCGGGTGTGCAGGACTCGTGCGAGTGACCCGCCAAAATACCCCTTGGCCATGCTCGTGTACGTTTTGTCGTCACGAGATTCGATAGAGAGACGAGACTTGTTACACGAAGATACATATAGAGAGAGTACAACATAGTAGATGCGGCAACTATAACGTCGGTCACGAATTCGGCGCCGGAGAGAAGAGAGCGAGGGATGAAACGAGGTGCACAGAGCGACGCGCATAAAGGACGGTGTACAGGAGCAAATGAATACGCGGCAAACCGCAGAATGCTATTTCCGATAGGGCCATGCAGCGGTGCCGATTATATGGATGTATTAACGGTACGGTCACATTTAACACGGGCGGAGTTGCCCGTTGGAGCAGTGATTGAAGCCATGGGCAATAATTAGCTAGTCGCGGTAACGTTAATTTTGAAATTTCGTAATCACGAGTGCTCGGCGGACTTGTCCCCCGGGGCGAAACCGGCGAGTTATCGGGTTCGCTCGCGGCCGTTATTGCTCAAAATTTAACACTTTCAACGTCCGATGTAAATACGAACGTACGAAAGTTTCGATTCACGATAACCAATACACCGAGGGAAGGATCTTGTAATTAGGACGATATCGCTTGAGAGATATTGCCACAACACATGGTAGGGGAGAGCGGGGCAAAATGGCACAGCGGGGCAAAACGGGATTACGAGACAAGAGGCAATTTTCCAATAACTTCTGGATGGTGGCGATGATGGTACATGGGGCAAAACGGGTTCAAAAATCCGGACGTATCTTTGGGACAAAATCGGGCATCGAAAAATTATTTAAACCAAACAAATATTTGTTTGCAGGGGGCGCGTCAAACAAATTATTTTTCTTGGTGTAGACGATCGGTAGTTTTTACTGGATCCTTCTCTCAGTGCATTCATCCCGTTCAGGCCAGACTCGAAGGTAAAGGATTATTCGCTGCGTGCGCAATATCAGCCGTCCCGGAAAATGTGATTAAAGTGCCTTGGGAAACGGCGGAAGAATAATGTGGGAATTAAAGCGTTATTTATAGCTCGAAAGCTCGATGAGATTAAATTAATAAATGCGACTCCTGATCGGAGGATCAATGTTTTTTTTTTCTCTCTCCTCGCACCCGGAAAATTCGGCAGTCTTTGCTAAATTTTATTTGAGTCAAACAAATGTTATTCGAGTCAAATTAATTAATTCATTGAATCGCCTGAAATGTCAAACGAGAATTATCGGAGTCGGGAGAAATGAAAGTGGCTTCGGTGAGGCGAGATTGATTCTCCATGGCATCAAATTGCCCGTTCCTGATCACCCGACATTTCGAGCCGACGTTCGTTTGGGGGGGGGAAGGAGGCGTGTCGTTCCGGTTTGTTAATAAGTCGTAAAACGAAATGAAAATTAAATCCACCGGGACACACACGCACATGCGCTTCGGTGTGTCCGGAAACGAACAAATTGCCGGGGCTCTCTCGAGAGCTTGGCTAGCTCGGCTGACTTTCGACCTGTGCGCTTTTCCTCTTCACCCTCTCTCGTTTCGCGCCCGACCCGCTCTAATTTCTACGTACAACCGTCGCGTCTGATGCACTCGTCGTCGTCGTCGTTGGAGTCGTCGTCTGACTGCAGTGTCCCGCGCTCTCGCTGCCAACCAGACTCGTCCGCAAACACACCCGACCAGCTCGATGGAACGAGCTCGAGGCTTCGGGACAAATGTACTTTCCCGCGCTGCTACCTAAAACCTCCCTTTCTCCGCACCGCCTTTCCGTCCCCTCGGCGAATTCACCGCAGCTTGTTTTCTGCGGCTTGAGCGTTAGCTTCCCGAGCTTTTACGACAGTTCCTGGAAAATTGGGTCCACCATCGCACGCAGAACTCGTACCACGGGGCTTACGTATATTCGCTCGAATAAATTGGAGCACTCCGTACGCGTCACGCTGCGTTTAACTTTCTCAAATTTTCGACTTACAAAAAATGAAGGACATATCTGCACATTAAATTTTTTGTTTGTTTTTATAACAAGGTAACATTGGTGCAAGTAAATTTTCATTTTTTCCCACAAACGTTTTACTGGAAATTTTCGGATGAACGATAAAGTTTTAAAAAAAGTCTACAATAAATGGAAAATATATCTGCACATTTTTTTTATTTTATTTTTTTTAATAACGAAGGTACCATTAGTGTAAGTAAATTTTCATTTTTTGCCAGAAACGTTTTACTGGAAATTTTCGGATGAACGATGAAGTAAAAAAAAAAAAATATGCCGCTTTTTTTTGCCGATAACAATTGGGCGATCGAGAATAAAAATCGGAGTCGCATCCGTTTGTTCGTTGGTCCGTATCCGTAACAGTATATTCCTGGCGGCGGGCTCGGTGCGAAGCTTTCGGGAGAATTTTGGGCATCCGACTGTGCGAATATTGTAGTCACAGAAACGTGCGGTGAGCCACAGACGAGGCTTTTGCCTGAGTGAGTTTGTACCGCGAGGCTGGACGGAGGGTGGGGACGTAGGAAGCAAAAACGAAGGGGGATTAAGCAGCGATAGATTCATCGAATAACGATATCGCGGGGCGGCGCATGCACCGATATGCCGGAACGCTTTCAGGGCTCCGACCCTGTTAAACTGCAGGGTGGATTTAACTTCCGACCGGCCGCTCGGAGCCCGAGAGAGAGAGTCCGTGTGACCCGTACGTAGAGAAACCGTCACCGCAAAGCGATTTAACTGCACTGGTTCGACGCTTTGGCCGACCGAACCGACCCACACGCGAATGAAAGTTATACCTCGGAAATCTCTGGACAAACATACAAAGAGCTTGCACACGATTACCAACTAGAGTGTACAGTTCGATTCCGGCGAACGGTCCGGCGAAGCTTGCACAGACTGCGGTTTACATCCTATCATCGACGGCATGTAACATTTTCACCTTTTTGTATTCAATAAAAACACTTTTCAAAAACAGTTATTTAAAAAAAAAGATGTTTGCATGTCCACGATTTTTTTATTTATATTTTTTTATTTTTAAATAATCCTCTCTCATTCCTCTCGCCTGAGCCAATCTATGTGAATTTTGCTGATCTCCCGTCCGGTATACCGAACGTTTCCGGATTGGCTCAGGCGACAGGAATGAGAGAGGGTTCTTTAAAAATAAATAAATATAAACAAAAAATTCGTGTGAATGCAAATTTCTTTTAAAAAATGTCTGTTTTTGTTTACTTAAAGTGTAGGTTACCAGTGAAGGAAAAAAACCTACAAAAATGTAGGTACGACCACAAACAATTACAGTTCTATTTCATACAAGAAGGAAATTTGAATTTTTAATTACAGTTATTATTTCATAGATACGACCACCGAACCGAGCGATAAAAATTCAAGGATCGGTATCCTCGAATTTGTATCGCTCGGTTCTTTAATACCGATTGGATTAGCGAATGATTTGGTCCCTTATCACGATTCCAATATATCTCGACGGGCGTTCGTCGGGGATAGTGACAAACCTGCCGTGATTAAAGAACAAACCTTTCCAAATCGAGTTACTCCCCGTGTACTCTGCAGTGCATCGCACACTGTACACGGTCGTGTATATGTATGTATATACGACTCGCACGTGTGTCCGTGGAGTAGGTGGAGTCGACGGCTCAGCATCCAGCCTTTTCATTCTATCGGGACGACGAAGAGTCCGAGCAAACGTGAGGTGAAATCGTGAAAAGAGAGGAAAAGGATCCGAGACGCCCTCCCGGTGCTTGTATAGAGAATCCGGAAGCGCGAGACCATGAATTACACTTACCCACTACGAATCCTCGAATTACGTTGGATGAGCTTTATTTATTTTAGTTTCGTTGGTTCTATTTTTTTTTTTTTTTTTTTTTACATTCTCGCCAACGTCGACGACGAGTCCATCTTGATGGTTCTTCTATTTTTCTCGCTCCCGTTTTCTCGGAAGCTCTTTATCAGTCTGAGAAATGTCCCTGGACGGCAGCGACAGCGATCGTTTCTCATCCATGACATGGTCCACCTACATACACACATATATATATACATATATAGTATATGTATACACGTTTTTATTTATTTCCCTTTTATGCGCCATCATCGTGAAAGACCGCTCGGCTCGGACACACAGTCGACAATCCGGCGACTTTATGCCCAGATTATGTCACCCCGACTTCTTAGTGGCCGAAAATACGAGTTCATGGATTTAGCTAGGATTAATATTTTTTTTTTACATTTTTAAAGATGGACGCTCGACCACACATATCGGAGCATAAACAAGATAATGTAAGCCATAAACGTGCCGGCAACGAAACTCTTCTCGTAGGATACAAGCGTATAAACTTTACAAGCTATTGGTGAATGAACCTTGTACAAACATTTTTCCAATAAACATTGCGATATAATTCTCTTGGGTTCCAACCCTTCATTGGATAAATCCCACACTTAAGAGCTTACGGCTCGCACGCAGAACCCAGCCTAGTGTATTGAAAAATTTGATGAGATATAGTACACGAAACGATTTTCACGCCCGGAAGCAATTACTCGGTAAAAAAAAGGGGGAGGGGGGGGGGGGGGGGGGGAGAAGACGCCTTCTTACAATTCTTGCAGGAGGAGGCGAGAAACTTGGCCACGATGCCGACGTTAGTCCGTGCCATCGCGGTATAGATTCACGGGGTGGGGGGTGCAAGAGCCTAGCGCACCGTTGGATAACGGAGAAGCGGATGAGAAAATTCCCGGTGCGTCTCCCTTCTCTCGTCGCGTGCCGCGACGTGTGGCTTCGTGCCAAGCCGGTGACCGTAATTTCGCCCATGCTGCAAGAGGGTGGGGAGGTGAGGGGGGGAGGGGGGGGGGGGGAGAGGATGTTAAAGAAAAATGCACGCGCGAGAAATATTCCTTACGACAGTCCTTTCCGCAGCTCTGCAGTCTAACACTACCCATCCTTCTGTCTCGTAGTTGTCCTCATGCATCCTTCAACCTCCTTTCCCGATACAATCTAGATGCAAAGAAAAATGCCCACTTCTCGCGGAGGCGAGACCCCTCCTAGCGTCTTCACGATGCATAAAAATCGCAAACATGTAGAGGAGCACGGTCGATAATCACTTCCGGTTGGGAAAACATTACACGCTTGCGAGTCTCCGGGGAAAATGATATATGTATATATTTTTTTAACATCATCGGATCTACCTCTTTTGTATGGAGTAATATGGGCTTCGGAACATTTTGGAACTGTTCCATTTTTTTTAATGCTAAGGGTTGCCCTTTATGATGCTTTTTTTAAGATGTTTTTCATCGTCCTGTAACTCCCCGAAAAACAGTCTTGAAGTCCCGCCCCGCGTCCTATCTCGTGTACTTTTCCCCCTTGGAACCCTTATACCCTTATACCCTTATGCCCTTAAACCCTCGTACTATAAGTACTCTTATACTGTAAGAACCCTCATAGCACGACTAGCAAACGGTATGCTATTTCCAGTCTTCCTTACCGACCGCGCTACATCAAATGCCCTTGAGCCATCACAGAGCATCTTTCCGATGTCCGTTTTACAAAAATTTCCAGAACACCGATTAAATCCTCAACGAATATATTTCTGTGATTGCAGATCCCGAAGGAGTACACGGTGGTGTATCCGCCTCTCCAGCCGGTCTCGACATCCGGCATCCCGAACAGCCTCGGGCTGCGGCTCGAGGCTGAGGCGAGACACTTCGACGGCGGCGACGGTTCCGTGTCGATCCGTTGCGTCTCCTACGTCGGCTCGAGACGATACGAGACGGAGAAGACCGTGCACATGGCGCACGTTAACAATCAGAGGTTGAGCGCCGGTGATCACAGGGGCGGCGCCTCGAGCTGCAACATCCACGGTGCCTTCAGCCGGCATCTCCTGGCCGTTATTCTCGTTCCGGTCGGATTGTACGTGGCTACGTGACTGCCAGGATAAGTTTGGGACGCTTCTGCGGCATTCCCGGCAGCGTCGTCGTCGGCATTGCCATCATCGCCACGGAAATCCATCGGAAGGGAGGACGGGGGGCGGGGCGGGGGGTGGTTGACGCACGTGTGCTGCAGGACTAGTCGTCGTATTCGGGCGGCGAGCGTATCCACGGCTGAGATTAATCCCAGCGTCGGTTCGCGGTTGAACGTCAGTCGTCCGATCCCCGTGTAGTCGTGGCACTGATGGCGGTCGCACGGCGGCATCGCCGCCACCAGCCCCGTCCCCATCGGCCTGCGGCAATGGCAACAGCAGTTTCGCCGGACAGCGGCCAGACAGCCAGCTTTGCGAATGTCTCGATCATCACCCCGGTATCCCGTGGGTGTGGCCGTCCTACTTGGCTAAGGATGTCTGTCAACATCGTCGGCGGAGACGAACTGGAGAACCCGGACAGACCCAGAGTACGGAGATCTAGGATGGTCTTCGCGAGTACCGTATTGATCTTCGCGAATGTCTCAATCATCACGACCGTGTCGTGTGGGTGTGGCCGTCCCACTTTGTGTAGGATGTCCACCAACATCATCGTTGACGACAACCTGGAGAACCTGGACGCAGTGAGAGTACGGGGATCTAGGATGGTCTTCGCGGGTTCCGGATTGATCTTCGCTCAGGAGGGAATGGGATTCCGATGATACCTATCATGCACTCTGCCGCGTAGACGCCATCTCCGAAGTTCACTCCGAAGTTCTCTATTGGTAGGTCAAACTCGAATCGTCGAAGTTCCGACTGGAAAAGGGTTCATTGGAAATACGGGTCGGTTGGCCGAGGTCACTTCTCGATGTTCCTGCCGGAGGACAGATTGGTTGCGTCTAAAAACTTATCGGCTGGGTCAGCAAGTTAATTAGTTTGAACAACCAATTGGACGGTCGACGCGACCAGTTTCTCGGCTGGAATAGAAATTGGCTGTGGCGGCTGAGCCCTTTTTTTCGGGTGACTCTGGTCCCACCTCCGGTCAAGCTTGGAGCCAGGCTACTCGCGCACTCGATGAGTTCCGACACATGCGGATGGTTCGTATGTGTTCCCGATGAGGATTTTCGATCTCCGAACTGACCAAGTCTGATCCGTATTCGTCCGAAACCGGGTGATTATCATTAGGATGGACGACCAATGCTACTGTCATCATCTATATTTCATAATGAGCATTCATCAATATTGTTCTCCGAGTGAAATCATTGATGACGTTACGATGATTAACATACATATTGCATACATTTTCATTCGGTATTCGCCCGCGAGTGACTCGCGACGGATTGATCGTACGAGCGTTGGGAAAGAGAGACCGTCGTTGATTTTTATGCTTCGAGCATTCAAAACCGGGGCCATTACGTATTCATGTGGCGAGTTTCGGATTTCCACGGTGCCGCACTGTATGCTGATCCCGTAGCGCAAAATTTCCGAAAGCTCGGAGCCCGGTCCGCGCGCCCCGGCCGACGGCTGGCAAACACCGGGACCGATCGGATACACGAGCTTCAAGCAGAAACTAGCCGATCGACTGATTGGGAATCCCAATTTTCCCCTTCGATATCCGATTATAGCGGCGGGACCCGGCAGAATTGCGGATTCGGCATAATTAACGCGATTCCGGTCACGAGAGTGGTCAACGGACTTGCAGTATACTGTGTTACACAGTTGTGTCCTACGCCGATCCCGATCGTCCAGTCATCGGCCACTTTGCATTAAAACGCCCACGAAAGATCGTGCTAAATCTATATTTTTCCCCACGAAAGATATCGTGCGAAAGGTTCATTTTTCTCTTCTTTTTCACCCTCGAAAGGGACGAAAAAAAAATCATGCGCTTATATTCACGTATATCACATCCTGCCTATTCCTGTTTTCTCAAATTTTTGAAATGCCGTGCGAATAATCGCCTTCGCAAAATGAAAAATTATTAACCAACGGTGGAAGAATTTTTTTTTTCTTTTTCCTACGTCATCGGTTGCCTTTGTAAAGCTGCCAATCACTGTACCCTCCGGGGTTCGTACGGGACGTGCCATACGCGAAGCGATCTCCTATTCAGCCATTCGCGCAACGCACGATCCACAACCACGTGCAAAGATGTGTAACACACGTGAGTCCCACAACGCCAAGTCGGTGATTGCTAAACCCCTATAAGTAGCATACGTGATAGTGTACGATAGTCCTTTCAGCTCGGCTGTCCATCTCGGTCCCTCGCTCCGCCATCGAATCAACCGATTACAGTCGATGAATTTCCGTTTTGAGGCTTTCCGTTCAGACATTGATTATCCAATCTGTTACGTGTACGCCTACGATTTCACGAATTCTCTAATCCGCTGTTCGCAACGTCAACCGAAAGGCTCCATCGATGAATCGTCAAGGAAAGAGCAAAGAAATCATAAAAATACTTTTTTTTTTTAAATCGTCGCATTGGTCATCCAAACTACGGAGAAATCATAATCCGGACATTCCAAAGCCGCTCGTCCGCCAATTCGGGAGTTGCGAGAAAGTATAGATAGTCGAGAGAAAAGAAATAAAAACAAAAAAAAGTATATATATATAAATATATATTATAAATTTATGCATGACGAAGACAGAGGGCAGCTAAGAGGGACTTTAGGATTTGAGAATTAGGAAAGAGAAAGTACGAGTGATATAATGATATAACATTAAATTATATATATATATATATAGTTTGTCAGTGTGAGAATGAAAAAAATGCGAGAAAGTGTGTGAGCGTCGAGAGAATCCATAAATAGTCGTACAATTATTAATAATGACAATTATCCGCTAAGTTAAATTTGTTATTCGAATAATGGGTCAAAGTGGAATACATGTTAAGTGTGAAGAGGATATTCGTCTGCGAATGCGTATTTTGCGAGGATAAACACACAAGATTAATAATAATAATATTATTAGTAATAATAAGTATGAAATAATAATTGTAGATATTTAAGGGACTTTACGCTGCGACTGGCCTCGCTGCACATATCACCCCCAGGCACCACGTTCCACACTTTCATCGAAATCTAAAGACTTTGTTTAAACATCGATTTTCAATTAATTCCAACAATTCCAGAGAGGGAAAGAGAAACCCCGCTTCCGGAAAGCTACGTACTGCCAAGACGAAGAATTAATTCAGGTAAAATTTGAATTCGCTCCAAGTTTCCGAGGCCTGCGTTCGAACATTGTCGCAAACAGCCGAGCAAATGGAGACAGCCCGTTTTATCATCAGACGTTAATTTACATTTATTTATTTTACCATTTATTTTTTTATTATTTTACTGTAAACAGAAAGCCATTCACCGAGAAAAAGTACACCGCAGCACACACAATAATCATCATACAACGTGACAGACTGCTCTATCATAAATATCGACGACAAATAAAACGAGAAACGAACTCCCGAAAACAAAGTTCGCCGAGCGTCCTTGAAGGCATCCCGAGAGACAAACTGCTGAGAATGTAAAACGGCAGCGATAGTTGTAAAAAAAAAAAAAAAAACCAGATAACCGTCGATCGACTAAAGTATTAATTTAATCAAAGTGTTAAAGATTTATATTATCGCGCTAAGTCTAAGAATGTTCTGTGCAAAAAGAAATAACAAAAATTATAATTAAATTAAAAACAAAAAAATAACCGTGAGAGAAACATTGAAGAAGTGATCCGACGACTGTAGTGTGTGAGAAGAAGCCAAAGAGAAGAGAGGGGGAAAAAACTATCGAGATTGTATGCGTAGCTTTAGCGATATTCCGGGACGAAGGACTAAGCCAAAGGTAAATTTATTCAGCACGTTATGCAAAAAAAAAATACAAACGTAAAAAGGATTGTGAACGACGAGGATTTTTTTCCGATTCGAGGTAACTCAATTGATAACTCTAAATAATGATAGTTACGTTAAAATAACCTATTGAAGAAATTCGCGCGAGCTCATGCGAGGGGGTAATTAAATGGCTGGGAAATTAATCACTTATTCCAAGTGATCGAGTGATGGGAGTCGGACGAGTAAACGCGATTGCATTCCGTGGGTTCATTTATTCATCTGCTTCTGTCGCTGGCAACATTCGTGATCAATTCCAAATACACATGAGACCCATCACACACCTTCTTTTACACACATCAAGATCTCGAATGCAGTTGTCGACAGAGTCGATTGAAATAAGGAACACACGGATATCGATTGTAATATAATATGGCATGCATCCACGACGGGATACGAAAAAAAAAAATAATGACAGATCGATGAGCGATGAGCTAAAATAAAATAAAAATAAAATAAAACGAAAGTGAATGAAAGATAGAGAGATCGACACAATTCTAAATACATTCCAAATATCCGCACGTTGTAAAACTTTATTAAGTGGCGTATTACATTATAAAAGAGCGATCAAAAAACCATTATCGCTGATAACTCAATGAAGATAAAAACGACACACATATAAATATATATGATACACACCACGTATATGTATATAGACATTAAAAAACGAAGAAATTACCTATATATGTATATTGCAATAATGCTGATGGAGAAATTTCATGGTGCTTTGTGTTATTATACCAGACGTATTGTTTTCTAGGCGATAGATTTTTTTTAACCCTACTACCGATCATTACACGGAAGTATATTATATATAAAATTAAAAAGCGAACGGAATGATTTGTAGTTCGAGCGTCCGTCGGTCTTTTCGTACCGAAGATCGAGTACGGACGTTCCGAACGCACGTGTGTACAGCCTAACAAGAGATCAATAAAACGAATAAAACCGACAAGGTGTCGCTGTGTCTATGAACTGGTAAAATATAAATATACACACTGTAAAAATAAATTGTAAATTGAATGTACTGGAAATTCAAATTTGCTTTCATCAGTTACATTAATGAACTTCTTTTGTAAAACAAAAATACCGAATATTAAAATTCAAAATCATTTGCCTGAAATCTACGAAAAATTTAATTAAAAATAAAAATTTTACTGTGAAATTGCAACGCTCGTGTGTTTGAAATTTCAGAAAAAGTTTACGCAAAAAACTTCCAATACCTTCAATTAATTTTCAAACCAAATTTTTTACAGTGTATATTTATAATTTTTTTTTTTGTTATCGAAGAAAATACACTTCGAGTTGCATGCACGATTTTTTTCCATGTTCCCCAGCTCGCGCGCATCGAGCAGTATTCAAAGTCCGTGCGGGCTCGAACGTGACGACGTAACATTCCGAAGCGGGGAATCCCCACGCCGGCCGAGATTTCTCGTCCGCAATCCCCGAAACGCCGGGACCGCCGCCCGGAATATAGAGGAACAGGAGAGAATCGCCGAACAAGGTAGATAAGCGAGGAGAAAAGAAACGCAGCCGGAAAGAAGAAAGAAAAAGCACAGAAGAAAAAAAAAAAAAAAAAAAAAAACTGTAAATTCGCGCTCGTACGTGACACCGTGCGAAACAAAGAGTACGAGCCGCGAGTCCTTGTCCTTCTTCTCGTCTCGCCCACGTCCTCGCCGACGTTCCGCCAGCGGGGACAGCTCCGATAAACCGGATTTCAAATCCGTGCATGAACGTGCACGGGGTTCGCGAGAGAACGTACGGAAGAGCTGTACACACCGAAGCGCCGAGACGAGCGAACCTCTTCGTCTACTTCCGTTCTGCCCCTTTTTCTTCCCTATCGCTCTTGCACGGAGAGGCTTCCCTCCGCAGCGGGAAAGTCAACGTAGCAACGCGCCCCTTTCTTGTGGTTGAGTTCTGGTTTACCGTTCGTTTGTTTCGCTTCTTCTGTGGAAGCTTCCGGGGCGATGCCGGCTCGCAGTGCGATACTGCTGTGTCCTCCGTGTGTTTGCCTCCGTTGTTTTACCTCTTTACCGTGCGGGGACGTGTGTATTCACGGTTACTTCCGCCCCGTCCATCGCGAAGGAACCTTTTTCGCTTGCCACTGCAAGCCCAGCCCGACCGCTGCATTCCGCTATTCTTCCTGCGCTTTGCATTCTTCATTTTACTCCACGAACGGGAGGTTCTTTACGGGCGTGATAAACAGGATGACACAGTTGGAGAGAGTGGGGAACGGTGTACAAGTTTTTTTTTTTTTTTTTTTTTTTTTCTCAAGTGGAATGTTGTGTTTCCGTTGAGGTGAAGAAGAATCACTTGCAGTAACCACTGTGCGCGGTTTAGGTCGGTCATTGCGAATTGTGTGCACATCGCATGAGTTTCAGAGCAATGAGAAGACATTGCAAACACTTGTGGATGGTGTGAAAATCTTTGAAAATCAAGCATACTAAAGGTGCTGAAAAGATTATGACCCTGAAGATATTTGCGTGAGATGAAATTTCATCGAGTTATGACGGCTGTGTTATGCATCGAACAAACTGATCGAGGAAGTTGACTTGGAGAATAAAATTCTATGAGTGAACAATTGTTTATTCTTCCCACACCCTCTGATGGAGACTTGCCGGTGATGAAACTTGATGTCATGCGGATATCTTCAGGGTCATAAAAGATTAATTTTGCGTTCTTCTTTTTTTTTTTTAATCGAGCCAAGATTTTGCGGAAAACTATTCTATCGAACTGTCCTATCGACCGGAAATACTGCAATTTGTCGCGAGACTAAAAATAAAACCTTCACGGATCGGGTTCCGGCAAAATCAACCCGTCTCATTTTGCGTGCGTGCATGGAATCGTTTCGGAACGGCGGAGAAGATAGCTGTGCGTGTTCCAATAGAGAAAACCCGCGCTTGAGGATCGTCCATAATGTTTACCGAATATTACCGAAAGCCGGAAGTGGATTCCGCATAATACGCGCACTCGTCCCTCCCTCTCTCTGCAAATCGGGGAACATTTCGTACCGAATCTCGCATTCGTTTCAGCGGTACAAGGATAGGAATACGAATACTTTGCCGCTGAGTACAAACTCCCGATTACCGAGAAAAGTTCTCATCAACGATTCCCATATAAATTTTTGCCTCCAGCTGTTTCGCCCAGCCGAGCGCAATATTCCACGAATGCAGCGTCCCTTATTATTCTCGTTCAACGTTGAAACATTACAATGAAGTACCCGTGGAACTACCGCCAAAGTACTCGCGGAATCCTCGACTCCGAGGAAAACACTTTCATTAGTAAAACCTTCCCCGCGAAACTTCACCCGCAGCATAACGATTTATACGCGCAAGGACAAACCTTAATTAATTTGTGGCTCAGTTTTCATTCAACGCGCTTGCGTGGCCTTAAAAATTTTCATATTTCACACACTCATATCATGCTTTATCTACATTGATATTTTCAGACGCTAATTTATTTTTAAAGCTTGAAGTACGAACTATTAAAAAATTAAATTCATTTATTGTCGTTCGTGATAAATAAAGAAAAAAAAAAAAAACAACAACAACAACGACAAATTCTTCGGACTCACTTTTGAGCTGGAGCCGTAGTGGTCCGAGCCGCTCGAGGTGAAAAATTCTCCGTGTGCATGCGTCTTTCCACGCGTCTCTGCGTAATCCACTGTAATGTATCTTCATGTAAGATATTTCCAGTGCAATATCCGGGTCCTATTTATCCGCAGAACAGAAAAGATCGAGCCGTCGGGTCGGACACAGTTATAGCGGCCGCACGTGGCAGCGTAATACAAATTGCACAGGGGAAAATGAACTACGGCTCTCTCTCGTCCCCCTGCCGCCGTTACAACCCGCTACACCTCTATCCTTGCCCCGACACGCAGGAGCCGACGTGTGGTTCACGAACGCCGCGCGCATAACTTTCACCCTCGTTCTGTAACGCGGTTTCGTGTTCGGAGCCGGGTGGGTTGGGTGTATGGAGTTGGCGAGATCGCCGGAGTCATCCCTCATCAGCAATGAATCCGCTGGGAATGAAGAGCGTCGTAAATGAACGTGGACATGTTCGACGACCGGTGCGTACATAATTCTTTGTGCCACGTTCGATCGAACTGCGCACGGCCTTTGATGCAGATGAGAGCGAGTTATTCGCTCACGCCCATACAAAAAATGTATAAAGGTCACGTGACATGCAACAACATCACGAATCTGCAACTTGTTTCCCCGCCGGACCGAAAAAACTTCTTCGGCCAATAACTGTAAGCCGTGCAAGAACCGTGGCTCTCTGGCGTCCACCCATCGAAACCCGAGTGAAAAGACCGGTGAAACTCCCGTCAATTTTTATTTTTTTTTTATCCGCACCTGTACGCGCCCCCTAAAGTCCCGGTCTACGAGGACCGGAAACGAGACGGGCCGGGACGGGCGAACGGCAGCTGCGAACGACGATGCCGAGGATAAACAGGAATTTATACTCACGGCGTCGGGAGGAGAAGGTACGGAGGCTACGATCTTTCCTGCGTCTCACCCTCACCCTTACTGCTATCGTACATGTTTATCCCACGCGTCTACGTATCTCCCCCAGGTACGCGATAAACGCGCGCGGGTGTGAAAAGAAATTTCTCGTTTGCTAAAGTGCGCCTCCCCCTTCCATTCCTCCTTCTCGCCGTCGAAACAACAAAAAAGTCGGTAGAAATAAGAAGCGTACGCGAACAAAGAACGATGGCGAGAGTGAACCTAAAATATCATTCGTTGCCTCGCCCGGGAGTCGAAACTCCACGCTCGCCGAGCCACAACATCAAGTGATTGAAAGGTTCCGATAACGCGTCATCCGCAACGCGTCCGATAGTTCGAGGCACGTTCCGTACGCTACCCGACGCGGATCAAACGATTTCGGCCCAAACACCTCGCACTGTTTATCCGGTAAGGTGGACGAGTCGGCCCAACAAAACGACGCAAGATTGGATCGGAGCCAGGAAAGCGGAAGGCTCGTCCAAACTTTAGCCCGTTCGCGATATTACAGCTCTATTTTGTTTCGTCAACGTAGCTTCTCCAGGGGGGGGGGGGGGGGGGGGAATCACGGGAGTTGATCGATTTATTGCTTACCCTCGGCGGAGGAGACTGAAGGCTCGTCCCGACGATCTTGTGCAGAGCGGATGTCCCGTCGCTGGGAGAGACGCGTTAAGCGACGATCGCTCTTGAGCCTACTTCGGCGAAACTTGGGATATTGTACCCGCACGGATCCCACGCTATCGGCAAATCCCGATGTGTAAGGATACGGCTCGAACGAGTTACCGAGAACCGAAGTTTCCCATGCCAGACGAAGTGGAAATCAATTTCGCGGGAACTCCGTAGGGATGGCGGAGATAGGCCGGAGCTCTCGCTCCCTCATCGTCCGCCATTCGATAACCCTTCGCCCATCTCATCGGCCGTGTCGGTTAATCCGTGCAAGTTTCGCGGGAGGTATTCGCAATATGTACTCGGTTCGCCTTTGATCAAATAATTGCTAATCTCCGAGCACAATCTCCCCGAAACCGGAAACCGGTCAGCGGTCACGATCGTGTGATCTTTGCACCCGAACCGCGCTCGGCGGACGAACTTCAACTTCGCTACGGAGCAACTCAAATGAACCGTTTCGTAACCGGAGATGCGTTCACTGAGAAAAAAATTGTTGTATTAACCAAACTCGCGGTCACATACGTTCGAAGCTGTTATTTGGTTGGTACAACTGAATAATTATTTTGTCGAACGATTGTTCGATTCAGTCGATTCAAAATATTTCGATTCAAACCAGAAATGTTATTGTACCGACTAAATAGCGGTTTTGAACGAGGGTGAACGCACCTTGGTTAATCCGAATATTTTTTCTTTTCAGTGTTCGCGAAGATACAGTCGATCGTGCCCCTTGCGAAGTTCAACCGAACGGAGGGCTCGGTAATTTCAAGGGGCTGCTGGACCTTCCTGTTTTACCGACGAAAGTAGGCGATTTCTTAGTTTTCACTATTCGTCGTTACCATGCGACGCGTACGCTTCAAATCTTACGGGACTGCCTTAATAACATAAACGATTCGGTGTGCACTCGAATTTCGGTCGAAATCTTCCGAAAAATAATGAAAATCGAATATTATAAACTATATCGCGAAAACCAACATGGCCGCTGAAATGTCTGCAGCGTCCGTTCCGTCGGATATAAAAAAATTCTAGATCTCGCATACGTCAAAAGAGCGTGCATCCGTGAAGGTCTCCGAATATTCCAAAGCCGCGAAAGGCTAACAGAACCAGGGCCCGTCGGGATCCGGCGGGAGGAATCCTCCCCTGTTCCACGTGGAAGAGCAGGCAGTAAAAACAGCTGAGCACATTCTCCCGGAAACCGGAAACCGGTCTGCGGCCGCGATCTTGTGATCTTTGGGCGCGAACCGCGCCCGTAGGATAAACTCGACTCTCCTCCGGAGCAACTCGAACGAACCGCTTCACAACCAGAGATGCCTTCGCGAAGATAGTCTCGAGCGCGCCTCTCGCGAGTTTCAACCCAACGGAGAGATCGTTCTTCTTAAAGAGCGGAACTTTGTTCGGAAACGGTCTTTCTTCTCTATTTTTGGCAATTATGGTATTATTTTACGCAAGCGCAACGATACCCGAGGCGCGGAGTTCTTGGGCGAGATTTTCCCGGGTCCCGTTCGGAGTTTGGATGGCCGGAAGATTTCGGCACATCGGTGGTTCGCCGACTGTAGTTTGCTGCGGGTGTGTGCCGGGGAAGCTGCGAGAGGCTGCTGGGACGAGGACCCGTCGGGAGATAGCCGGAGAGATCCTCCCTTGTTCCGCGCGGAGGAGCGAGCGGGAACGGCGCGGCGGACCAACCGACCGACCGGAAGTATCTATCAGTCCGTACAAAGTGAGCCCATTACCCGGACGACGTATCCGACCGTTTTGTCGGGGATTTCCTGCTTTAAAGCGGAACGATCCTCGGTGGATGTTTGGTCCGGGGGTGCGAGCGAGTTCCACTGAGGAACCAACCCCTCACCCATCCATCCATCCCCCTCACCCGGCCCGGTATCTTCTGTTATCTCTCCTTCTCGTACACTATGTATATATATATATATATATATATACTTAACGTTCATCCATCCGCTCGCGGGCTACCGGTCGCGGGAGCGAAGGGAACTCCGACGGGGAATTCCACGAGGCGTTCTGGCTGCTCGCGTGAGAAGTTCATATCTCCGGGCGAGAAAGCCCCGGGCGTTGGACGAATTCAGCGATGGTGAGGGAGACGAGAGACAAGAAGTGGACCGTGGAGCGATATCCCCCTGTGTAGGTTGAGCCCTCAACAAAGAACCGAGATAACTACGGAAATAAGGATGAGATACATCCTAAGGTATATTGTCTTCTCTCGAAGAAAAATAAAAAAAAGGTCCGGAAGAGCAGAAGAAGAAGGACCCGATGCGGATGGAACGTAGCGAAGAAAAAAATGGTATTTCGTTCCGTAGAAAAGTTCGAACTGGTCTCTAGGTAGGAAAACGTGAATGGAAATTATGGAGAAAATCATTGAGTGGGCTCGAAGTGTAGTTTCCCTCGGCGCGAGAAAAAATTATTAAATTGTTTGCTAATTGGTTTTCAAATGTTCAATTATTTAAAATTCAAACTAGGCGAAACAGACCTCACAATCAAGTTAGGACGTGGAATACCGTAAAAAAAGAGTTCCGAACGAAACAATTAACTAGCGACTTGGAGAAACTTGGTGGTGGATCGCTTAGTGTTGGATACTTTATTAGAGCGTGTCTTCACTTTGTTTTCTTTCACAAAATATGTTTCGGTTAGTCGTACGACGCAAGTAGTCGTACTTTTCTGGTATCTTCAGCTTATCTTGTATTTTATTATTTTCGGTACTACAAAGTGTTTGTACTAACTCGGTAATATCCGTAAAAATACCTTTTCGATCAAACTAACATATCATTGCGAGCAAGTGATTATTGTAGTGAGATTCGTCTCAATTAATTCCGTACGCATCATCGGTAGGGTAAATAAATAAATAAATAAATAAAAATAAATAAATAAATGTATAATATGGATGGCCGAGCACTCCGATCGGTGGGGCAACATGGGCAAAACGGATCTCGAAGTCCTTCGGCACGAAGTTTTTCAAATAACGGATTTGCTTTTTTAGACCCACTTCAATCAGCGCATTCTCCTCCGGCCTCCGATTGCAATTCGCTGCTTCCGGTTCGCCTCTTCGAGCTTTCATCGCGCAATTTACGTTCTCCCACGGTTAACCGGATGGAAGGATTGGCGCGAGAAAGGTGGAAAATCCGTGGCGCTATCTTTACCGCCGGAGCGGAACAACCGACGGGGACAAAGTTTCTCGCAATACAAACCAACGAGCCATCGGAGCTTCCGCGCGAAGGAAACTCGCTCGGCTTTCTTCCCTCCCTAAAACTCGTCTCTCCGCCCCCCGCTTTCGTACCTCCCACGGAACAAGTCCGTAATCCGAACCACGGAATCATCCGGGATCACGCAATCACCGCCGCGGCTAAAGTTTACCGCAGTCGGCGCTGCGATTCACAAACGTTGAGGATAATATAAAATTTGCACTCGTAATTCGACCGGCGCCAACCGAAGACGAGCCGGGACGAGATTAAGCGCCGAGGCGCCTTCGGGGAAAACGAAAAGTTGTCGGAAAGAATTTCTTCACCAAACTTGTGGATATCGTTACGAGTGAAACTAATTTTTTTCACTCGCAGTTATCAGCCGGAAAGATTGCAGGTTTTTTTTTTTTTTTTCATTTATGTTTTTTCGAAACCGAGCTGTTGGTCGCTCGCGAAGGTAATCACGAATCGTTGGCTGGACGACACGGGAAGTGCACACAAATTGTGCGCAATTAGTTATCTGTGTTTGCCATTATGGATGTAATCTGGTGAGTATTCTCTCGAATGATATTAGCGCCGGGAGGCCGGGAGGAAGGTAAAGAGAGCGGGCAAGTTTGCTGCCGTGGATTTCTCTGATGAGGATGGAAGGGACGCCGGTTAGTCCTGCGATGATCAGCCAAATACGAGTTATCGGTACGTTTCTACCGTTCGATATTCTCGTTCGGGGTGAAATTTAGGCTCGTCATTGAATCTTCATTTAGGGCTTGAACGGCGATGAGATCCGATGACCCTATAGACTAAAACCACAAAACCGAAAATTATAACTGAATGAGATAACTAAAATCTTCTTCTTCAATTTTTATCAGTGAAACTTAAGGTGATGTGATAAAAACCCTCCGGAAAATTGTCTTTCCGTGCGTCTGTAGATTCCCTGGAGACGGTCAAATTATCTTTTTCCTCCGGCGATTGTTGTCCCAAAACGGTATTCGTTACACTTTTTCATTGCCGACAGCGCACCGAGAAAAAGAAATTGTTGGATTAACCAAGGCGCGTGCAGCTGCGTTAAAAGGCGTTATTCAGTTGGTACAATAAAACGTTTCCTTTGAATCGAAATCTTTAGAATGGCCCGAAGCGAATAATTGTTCTACAAAAGAATGATTTAGTTGTACCAACAAAATAACAGCTTTGAACTATTTGACCGTGAATTCGGTTAACCCAACATTTTTTTCTTTCTCAGTGTGGTAACTCGCATGACCTAAAGGGTCGAACGAGCCGAATAATCGAACTTAAAACTGTCCGGACAGCTCTGAATAAAATAACAAAAATCTTTCCATCAATTTTTCTCCGTGAAACTTAAGGCGATGCGATGATAAATACCCTCCAATAAATTGTCTCTCTCTGCATCGGCCGATTTGCCGAGGATAAGCAGTAATCTTTTTCCTCTTCCAATTGTTGTCCCAAAACCGCATTCGTTACAGGTATTCGTTACCGACAGTGGTAACTCGCATGACCTTAAGGCCCGAACGAGCTGCACGGTCGAGCCGAAAACTGTCGGGATCTCCAGCTCGATACCATCGTCGCGATGTCACCACGCCGGTGTTTAGTCTCTCGTCGACCGGAACCGCAATCCAGCGCAGTGTCCGCGCAAAGGCCAGAGAATCTTTGCCCCGAGTCGGGATTTCGACCGCGCACGCAAACACGTACAGTTGACACGCGCGATTGTATACCGAACAAACCGTGCGGGGATGACACACCCCGCCGCGGTACGAAGTGGTTGCTTACAGCAGGCTCGTAATTATGGTCAGTAAATAGTGACGACAATTTCGGCATAGCGTTTCGCAACAGCTCGGAGAGACACGATTTACAGAGGGCGGCGCGGCTCTCCCGGCATGTAGCAGATTGCATGGATATACGCGTTTGTACACTGAAAGAGAGGAAACGGGAGAGACAGCCGAGGAGAGACGTGCCCGCGTTGAAACGTTGAATTCTAGCTTCTGCGGAGTGAGTAAACTTCGTTCTCAACTCCTCGTGTAAACGACGAGACCGACGGGGAAGTGGGGGGTGGGGGGGGGGGGGGGGGGGGGACGTCGGAAATCGCCCGAGTTTCCTAGCTAAATGTTTGCAACATCGTCTTGACGATGCGCAAACCCCAAACGGACTTGGAAGATGGATATTCGCGTGTAACACACTTATTTCTAAGTAATTTTGCACAGTCGGACTATAGACTAGATCCCTGAATGGTTAGGTAATAATAATAATAACGTTCTGGTTCTAATGTTTCGTCGTCCTCCTCCGAGACAGAGAAATTTTTTTTCGTACACTTTTTTATCGGTGCCATTTTTTAAAATCAAAAATGCAAAAAAAAGGTGGGGAAAAAATCCCATGTGGCGGACTGTTCGTTAGGGTGTCCCGATCCAGCCTTATAAAGTTGGTATATCACGATATATATATCGATAATGGCGCAGCGACCGATGATGCACCGAACGTGCATCTCATTTTCAAACCGGAAGTGACGCATTTCCGGTATGACGTCACTTCCTGACTTAAAATAAAATATTCAAAGCAAGAGTGACATATTTCCGGTGTGTCATTTTCGATCGTAAAATGAGATTTTCAAACCGGAAGTGACGTATATCGGGCATAAAGTCCCTTCCGTTCGTGAAATTTCTAAACTAGGAGTGACGTATTTCCGGTTTGATGTCACTTCCGGTCGAAAAACGAGTTTTCCAAATAAAAAATAACATATTTCTATAGATTTTCAAGCCCGATTTTGAAGAATCACGCCTATTTCTTATTATTTCTGATAGAACCGTCCTTGCGCATCCCGCGTACCATCCTGCTCATCTCCGGGCTCGCAATTTCGAGGTGACGGACAATCAATTCGATCCTGGATGGAGATTGCACTTGGTTCGCAATCTCGGCCATGGAGATTGAAGATTAATGGTGTTCCCAATAGCTCCCTACAAATTCGATCCATTGTCTTCGGGTTTTGGACCTCAGGAGCCTCGAAACAGTTGGCTACGTGGAAACTCGATCAACCAAGGCTCAGATAAAAATTTTCCGCATCATAATAACATCCTTTATGTCCAAGTGAGCCGCACCAAACAAGCTAATAAATCGAGTTAAAGAAAATAAAAATGAAAGAAACAGTAGCATTGTAAAAATAATAAATATAACCAAGAATACCAGCCCAAAAGGGAGGAATAAATAATGAAAAACATTGCAGTAAGCTCATTTAAACCGGATGTACTGTTTATCGAACGTTCGAAAATTATTCCAGAGCGAAGCGATTAACATAAGAGACGAGCGGCTGAAGCTCTCGGTAGACCTTTAGAGAAACGCTAACGTCGTCAGTCCTAAGCGTTTCCTCCCAGTCCTGAGAGAGATTCGTAGATTCGGTCTGCACACGCAAATACAGCAGAGCGGGGCAAAACGGACCAACTCTAAACATTTTTCCTGCGGTCTCATCTCGAGTAGCGGCCATTGGTCCGTTTTGCCCAACTTAACCCCCCCCCCCCTGTATATACATATATATGAGTATATACTACTCTTAATATAATATAGCAGATATGTCTCATGAATAGCAGGAGCCCGTGACGCCTGAACGTATATATCTAGGAAAAGAGAAAAGGGGCTTCGGGAGCGGGATGGAAGGGTAGAAACTGAATTGTGCGCGGGCGGACGCTGATGAAATTAACAGAGCGCTACTCGCGTCATGAATATGAAACACGACGAAGGGATTCCTCCCTCGGCCCCGTTTGCGAAATTAAAATCTTTCCGTGTCGCTAGAAAACACATATATATATGTACGTGTGTATATATACGGAAACTCAACGGAGGCACACAGAGACAAAACGCGGACATAACAATATACGCCATGACGTCGCGGTTCAGCGCGTGTCGTTATCCGAAAACAGCGGACAGCGAGAGGACCTATCGAGTAGAGCAAAGCTCCCGGTTTACTCGGAGTAAAATGACACGGAAACAAAAAAAAATGAAAAATATATACGCGATATCTGCAATTAAAAATAATTGTGAGGAATATTTTACGAAGAAAAATTGTGTACCGGAACCGGTGGTAAAAGAATTAAAGCGCCAGAGCATTAATGTCTTCGCGGAAGGGTGAAAATTGTTCCGGTAGAGTTTGGGGTAAACGGTGATTCCCCCCCCCCCCCCCCGATTTGCGGAGACCCGCGCGCCGACTATTGAAAGCAATAATACCATTTTTTCGTAAAAAAAAAAAAAAATAAACAAATTTTTAAAAAATATGAAAAAAAACAAGGATTGAAACAACGCGGCCGTCCACACGAGCGAATTTAATTGGAAACATAACAAAATCGCGCGGTCAACAGGCGCTGTTTGTGCACGCAGACGAGAGGGTGGAGAATCATGACGCTAAATGTATTTGGAAAATCGAAAATAATCCGCGTGAAGATTCATCGCTGCGGAAGTAAAAAGAAAAAAAATGTAATCGCGATTTTCGTATTGGGTACCGAGTATTTCGAGGCTGAGGAATTCAAGCCCCCCCATGTCCCTCCCCCTTCCCCCACGGAGGGAAAGATTCGATTTTAATGCAGCAACGGTTCGTTCTTAATTTTCCACCTCAACACTCATCGGCTCTCGGTCCGACCCGGGGAAGCCTCGAGCGCGCCCTCTCCAACTTCCGCGCTTCCGGTACTACGACCCGCGGCTTCCACCTAATTTTCCAGGTCATCAATCACCCGCCCGAGTTGAGCGATGGTGGGCGCCCTTCGATCTTCCCGGTTCCTCCCAACTCGCCCCCTTCCTCGATCCCTCCAATCACCCTTCTATACATCCGACCAGGTAAGTAAGTAAGTAAGTAGATCGTAAGTCCCGCACGGTCGAATAAACGAACGGCTACTTTCCTCTTACCGAGTTTTTACTAAGCCGCGCTGGAGGGAATCACCGAGGGCAATGGAACGCGTTTCGCTGTACCGGCTAGCCTCGCTTTCTTACGTCAAAGTTCGAAAAGGTTATTCGCCGCCAGGAGCTTCCGGGAAACTCGAGAGGTAGGACAGTGAGAGTCCCCTCATTGTCGTTGCGATATCCGAATAGCCCTATATACATGGTCCTTGCGCCGCTTTCCATCTTCACCCCCCCCCCCCCCCCCCCCCCCGCCCCCCCGCCCCGCTCGAAAGAGGTCGCGGCCTCTTCGCCCCCTCGCGTAATCCGGCGGCTCTAGGGCCTCCGACTCGAAATTTTCGGAACGGCAACTGCCACCGTTCAGCCTCGGTGTAGCAGCGAGCATTTTGCAGGAGGGACGAAATGTGCGGGAAAAGCATCTACTACCCTACAGGGAAATCAAAACGATACTGTCCCGCTTCCGGGGGCGAAGACTTTTTTTCCTCGAGCCTCACGACACTGTCCTCGCTGTTTACCCTCTTCGTTATATAGCGGGTCGGATGAGTACACCGGGTGCGCTGCTTATTCGCAATGATAAACGTTGACCCGAATCGAGAAACGTAACCGCGGGGGGGGCGGGGAGAAGAAGCAATTTTTTTTTACCGCGATGGCGTGGCAGGAGGGCGATACCGGAAGTGGAACTTGTCGCGGCCCTTCGGTACATCAGAACGGAAGTGATTCAACGTTACTTTTATACACTCTATACTGGCTTGAAGATTTTTTTTTTTTTAATGTTGTCTGAATTAGGTGCAATTTTAATAAATACATTTTTTTCGGTTTGCAGGCGGGAGAGGAGAAGGAGAAGAGGGCGGAGGGGGGGGATGTTCATATCCCGTTTTTTTAAGGAGTTTATTCTGTGGGTTTTTTCCCCTTTTTTGTTTTTCTTTCTTCCTTTTTTTGGTTTTCTTTGTTTTCTTTCTTTTCTTTTTTGGTTTTTTTCAGAAATTCTAAAAGACTTTTTTTTTTTATTTAACTAAAATTACCCAAATTAAGTACAATTATGATAAATACATTTTTTTCCCGGTTCTCGAGATTAGGCACGAGGGTGAATGAAATTAAGATCACCTCGGCTTTGCACGAGACCGGAAACACTAATTTACACGACTCGTACTGGGACTGGGAGTGCGCGCGGAACTTTATCGCCGAGTGCGGTAAAACTTTGTGTGTCGCTAAATTTGAGACGGTGAGTTCTCGACGTTCGAATTTGGAGAATGCTCGGCGATGGTTCGTGCACGAGACCGAGGGATGAATAGCCCTCGAACGAAGGTGGTCGCGAACAGAAAGTGCGATTGCGTTGCAGAAGGAAGAAGTAAAAAAAAAAAAAAAATTAAAAAAAGTTTAATGTTGCACGCACGTTGGTCGGAGCTGATACGAGGAACTTGTCTTGGCTGTGAGGTGGAGCGGCGCCAGAGTGCACGGCTCGGAGCTGACGAAACTCTTTGGGCGAAATGAAAAGCGGGACGGACGTTTTAAGAGATTGCACGAGAAAATCCCCGAGCCCTTCCTCTCTCGCTCCGTCGGTAATAACAATCCGGTGTGTCGACTGACACACCCAGAAAAATAATTTACTTGACGGCCACCGTTTATTTGGTTTAGGTAAAATATTTGTTTCATTTAAGTAACTATTCCAAATATTCGTCCATCCACGGGCCGAAACGGAAAATGGAAGATCGTCGGTGCTTCCGTTTATGGCGATACTTCAATTGAATTTCCACTCTGATGAAGAAAGTCTTTCGAGGTAAAGTCCCGAGGGAGACTGAAGTTTTATAGGCAAGGACAGCCGCGAGCAAGCAAATATTTTTTCCTTGAGCACGGTTTGTTCTATATATGTATATATTTGTATGAAAGAGTGCGGGGCAAAATGGACCACACTAAAAAACTATTGGCGGCGCTTTCGACAAGAGTCTCATATCCGGAGAACACTGGTCCATTTTGCCCCGAGGTTCTGCTTTGCCCCGGACTAGCCAGCTGTATGGCTGGGAGGAGGATACGAGAGGAAAGCAAAGCAGAGTGGTTCATCGGGCAGCCTAAGGAAAGAAGAAAAAGGGGCGGGGGGGGGGGGGGGGGGGGGGGGGACGGAAAGTGGGGAAACTTTTCTTAACGAGACATCAACGAGAGCGATTAGCTCCTCGGTTTCGCTTCGCGAACGACGAAACTTTAGTTTCGGTGTTAAAGAATGGAGAACGAGGGTGGAGGGGGGAGGGGGGGGGGGGGGGGGGGAAGCGAGGTCGGGAAACGGGATGCTGCGGATAGGGATCTCAAGTCGACACCTCTAATTGGATGTAGAGCCTCGTTATTTATATGTTTCGTTTTTTGCTTTCCTTTCTGGCGTAACATGTTATGTAACTTTTGCTATAATTCAATTGCTGTACACCTGTTCTCATGCTTAATATTCGATAGGGTAACAAGCACCGTGCGCACAGGTTCATCGGACGTGCCACATACAAATCGTACACAGTAAAAAAAAGTTTGTACTTTTTACACCGACTCATTGTTCACAAACGTCCACAATTTTTCATTTTTCAATTTCCTAGTCTAGTTTTACAAACGAAAGTACAAACTTCAATTGTCGATGAAACAACGAACCTGTCCTTTTATTTCCCGTGTCAAGGACAATTGTATACCACAGAAGTTACCATCACAAATGAACCAAAGTATAACCATCAAATGAGTACAGATAAACCTTCCTTCAACCACACCTATACATATTCCCGTTCACCGGGACCGCAAATTATCCGAACCATAAAAATATGAGGGTAAAGGCGAGATCTCCGTCCTCGGTACAAAGCGCTAACCAGCATTGACCCGAAAAGCGAGATCGACTGTGTTTCTGACTCCCTTACACTCTGACGAGTTGGATAGGACGTAACTCTAGATTAAAATGATTATATTTTTTTTATAATAAAAAAATGCTTCAGAGAAATACTGACGTGTTTGTGTAAATCCCACGAATTTTTGTTTCCATCCACTGCGGATCCTTTCAACTTTGGGCTCGTTTTTGTTCATTTCACAATCCCGCTATGCCGCACGCTTTTCGAAACTCCCTCTGGGCTTTCGATTCCATTACGACCGACCATCGTGTTTCGATCCAATTATCCCATCGGATATATGCATTTATTATTTTTCATTTATATTTTCTTGTTTTACAAAAAAGGTTGAAAGGTCACGCTGATGATTCGTACATTCGGAATCGGCTGAAAACAGATTGTTTTACCGATCAACTCGCGCGAACAAAATCGGTCATACGATTTTGCGTAAAGCATTCTGCCGAAGCTGCATGAAAATTTAATTTTCCATTGTACGATTCGTCGTTCAATTACGATTATTTTACGATAATTTGGTCTCCCTTTACATCCTCAAAATGAACCCTATAACGTTCGCTCTCCACTCGAATAAATGTAACGAAAAAGGAATTTTTTAATTGGTAAAAAAATAAAATAATTAAACCACTTAAGAAAAATAACAAAAAATTTACACAATCTTTGTAAAAAAGAATGCAAGGCCAAGTTCCCCGAAGAAAAACAACCAAAATTATTAAGATTAATAACCCCTGCTTTACTTTCTCATCGAGCATCTTCAGATAACAAAAAATTCAGAATAAAAAAAAATCTCGATAAATCTTCATCTTCCATGCTGTCTCCTATTCGACTCCTCCCTTGCCCTCATCGGCAAGCTCGTGTGTCCATCCGAGCGCCAACTGGATGCTGATGTCACCGTTACGGTGCACCGAGGCAGCGCCGTACGAGTTTCTCCTCCTCTCCGCCTCCCGTTTCCCGTATATCGTGATACGGTGTATACATCGACCGGTTGAGGAAAGAATCGGCTATCTTGCCGCGACGGTGGCAAACCGAATTTCTATTTGCATAGAATGTTCGCGTCCCCGAATGCGCCGTCGGAGTCGCGCCTTGCCGTTTCGTGTTTCACGAACGAGATCGTCGAGCCAACCCCCCGGAGAGTTCGCGGTGCCCGCGACGTCGGCTGACGACGACGACGGCTGCCCCGAGCCCCGACCCGATCCTACATACCGAACCGTGCACTCCCCTTTCTCGCGGATCTATAAATCGACGCGCCGAGAGACAGAGGGGCGGTGACTCAACGGGCTTCGACGTCGGAGTTACGCCCCTCTGTTTCTCGGCGTTCGACACACAATCCCGTCCCCGTCGCCACGAGCGAAGCCTTCCGGAGCTTCGTGTGTTGGCTTTTCGTGCTTTCCTTCCTTATTCCGCACGGCTACACAGACATCCCGGACATCACGGGCGCGGAGAGCCACTTTCCCGGCCCGCGCTCCACTTACCGACCGAGCATCCCGCCTAGTATTTGACCCTCAACGCTGAAGTGGGTAATCGCGCGACCGGGGTCGGATCTGGATCTTCGATTTTGGGATGGATAGATTTTATTTTATTTTTATTTTGATCATCGGAGGGTCATTTAAAGATAGACTTTATCATTTCTGCTTGACCCTAACTTACTACTTTTTTATAATAATTATTGTTGCTACTTGTTTTTGTTTTTTGTTTATATAATTTTAATTGATCGACGAGTCGCGATTATTTATTGATATTTCGAAAGGTTCCACGCCTTGGTTATTTTTATTTCAACGAGAAATAGATTAACGAAATTATCAAAATTATTTTTAAAAAATTTAATGACTTTAATTTTTTATATTTTTGATACTTAAAATTGAGTGTCACCATGTCCCGTGACCGCGTTCAAAGGAGGCTTTCCCTCACACGTCTCTCAGCGAATTAATTCACGGCTCGTGTGTTCCTCTTCTCTAAGGTCGTCCACTCGCCCAAACTGACTGACATCATCGTTCGTTCCTCCCTCGCTCCGTTCTCTCGAGCGTGTCTTTAACCGAGTTAATTAGCGCTCACACGCTACGTGCGGTATACGCGGAATATCCGGTAAAATTTGCATATCACTCGGGCGATAAGAGCGAGGTGGTCGTTAACCGAGCCGATATTTTCCCCACTCTCGTACAGCGTACCGCAGCTCATTCTGGAGAAATAATGAAAATTTATCGACCAATCACTAACGCACACGGTCGGACTCCTATCCCGTATTTTTTCGTCCAAACAAGACCCGAGAATTGTTTTCTGGTTTTGTGTTCCGAGGAAAAAAATGGTATAAATGGTCCAATCTATCCCCAGAGGTCCATTTTGCCACTATGGGTCGATGTAGCTATCGGAGGTCCATTTTGCTCCCAGGTGTCCATTTTGCCCCGGGAGTGTATTTTTCTCCAGGGTCCATTTTGCTCCCAGGGGTCCATTTTGCCCCAGGGGTCCATTTTGCCGCGGGGGTTCATTTTGCCCCAGGGAATCATTTTGCCCCTCTGTCTCCTGCATGGTACGTGTTCCATCTAATAACGCTGCACAGCCGGTGATGCACCATCGTACACGTCAGTAACGAGACTACAATAAAGTTGGTTAAAGTACCCGGTACTTCATACTGAAGTATACTCAAACTAGTCTATTCCCTCAGTTTTCTCGTGAGATGCATCGGGGCGGCCCCCTGTGCGCGGGGAACGGAGAGCACATTGCCCGATGTACCTTTCTCGTGCCCGCCAGTCGCCGATTACTACTTCGAAAGTAAACGAGTGGCTCCATCCAGAACCCGCCGTACATACATTTTGTTTAAAAGTTAATTCACGGTGTCGGCGAAATATAATTCGCGGTGCGGTCGAAGGACCACGGAGGGCGCGCGGCAGAGCCGGAGTCGTACGATCCCGCCCATCACTCCTTTCGCTAACAACCCTAAACTCGTTCCATCGGGCTCCCGTCCGGGCAAACTCTGAAACTGAAAAACCAAATGCAGCCATTCGGTCTTCGAGCGGGGTAAAAAAAAGCGCACGTACCGTCGAAAACTTTCCAGATCCGGGCGGGCGAGCACCTCGGCAACGGCCAGCAGCACAAGCGAGAACACGCGTTAGATACACTCGTAAGCTTCGGGTGGCAGAGACCAGGAAGCGACTTCGAGTAAAGGCAAAACTATATTTACAGCGAAGTCTCTATTTTGCTTCCTCATTTTTTTTAAAACTTCGTATGCATATTTCCGTGCATAATTTTCCGAGGATTCGAAGCCAGAAGATACGTACACGGCGAAAAATAGTTGCGTTTCTCTAACAAAACGTAGATCGTTAATGACGTATTGTTGTGTTAGCAAAATATTTGGCTGCTACAGCAAAATATTTTGTTGTCCCCATGTTAACCAGGTAAATCAGTTGTGATAACAAAATTCTTGTTGTCCCAACAATTCTTTTTTCTCCGTGTAACGAGCGTCGCACATTTAATATAGTTTTTTTTTTATTCCACTTTTTCACTAAATGGGGAATTGAAAAAAAACGTGGAATTTCATTAAAAGTGGAGAAAAATGCAACTGAGTCGCGAAGTTTGTGTGTATATACTTTGTTTAATTCCAACTTTTTACTAATAGTGAAAAGATTTTCTAATGTGGGGAGAAGTGCAACCGAGTCGCACACTTGATACACACATATATATATTCTTTTTTAGTTCCACTTTGTCACTAAAAATGGTAAAACATTTCGTAGCGTCGATAAAATTGTCGTGCGTGCCTTTTAAGATAGTTCGAGGGTTCGCCGACCCCGGGTGCAGTGTCGCTCCCGGTCGTAAGTTGGAAAAAGTTTGCTTTTTCATGGACGGGTTGCACTCAGAGTCCGTTCGCCCTTTCGTGCCTTCTCGTCCGTTCGGATTCGCGCACGTACGTACCGCGGGGCTTTTCAGGCCGAGTTTACCTACGGACGGGGGGGGGGGAAGAGGGGAGGGGTTCGTTCTCCACGGGAACGAGGATATGTACGTGACCCTCCCCCGAAGCGGTCGGAAGACCGGGAGAGAGGAAGCTGGTGAGAGCCGACGAGAATCGTGCGGGCTGCGGAAGCCCAGGTTTAACGTGGCGAGGGCGCCGAGGCGAGCCCCGGGAACGCGCGAGCAGTAACGGCGGGAACGGGGCGGACGCGAGAATGGAAGGAAAATCTCTTGACGCCGTGGCGTTCGGACTCTTTGCCGTCCCGTAAGAGGGAGGAAAAGAAAATTTCTTCCTCCGCGGTACCGTACACTTCCCGGATGTACACCTATCTCGGCGATCCCTTTTTGCTCGGCCCTTCTTCCGCAGATCCCAGCGCCGGATACCTTCGCCCGGCACATCCCAGGGGCTCCGCTTCCACTCTCCCTGTCCGCCCTCCGACTTCCTCGGAGAGGGCGAGGCGCCTTACTCTTACGTGACGAAGAAAATCCCCCGGGAATTTTTGCACGGGCGGGATAGCGTCGAAACCACGGGGCCTGCATCGCTCGCCGGAAGTGGGGGCAACGAGGGTCGGGCATCACAATTACCCACGGAGAGATGAGCGCTCTGCATGGTCATAGAAATTTGTTTTTATTTTTATTTTTATTTTTATCACGGAGAAAAAAAAATGCAATTGAGTCAAGAAAATCCAGCGGGAATTTTTGGACAGCCGGGATAGCGTCGAAATCACGGGGCCTGCATCGCTCGCCGGAGGTGGGGGCAACGAGGGTCAGGCATTACAATTACCCGCGGAGAGATGAGCGCTCTGCGCGGTCATAGAAATTTGTTTTTATTTTTATTTTTATTTTTATCACGGAGAAAAAAAAATTCAATTGAGTCAAGAAAATCCAGCGGGAATTTTTGTACAGGCGGGATGGCGTCGAAACCACGGGGCCTGCGCTGAGAAAAAATAATAATATCTGTAAGAAAAAAAAATTGTAAATTTAACGAGGAACGCTTGTTAAACGTGCAGACCTTAGTTTTAATACGTGATAATAATCGCGAGAGCGAAAAAAACGTGAGTGCGCGGTCCGCAGTGGAAATTGTTACCGGTAATTTAGTTGCAAAAAATCGGCGATTCTGCATTGGCAGTCGGAACGGTAATAAATGCGAGCGAGAAATCCACAGCTTCCGATTAGGTAAAATCATTGGATACAATTATCGCGCATCGAGCAATTAATTTAATATTAGTACATAGGGGTAATGATGCAAATAATTGCGCTATTTCAATCGCGATTCTGCATAAACGCCACACCCGCGCTGGTCACCGTCCGCGGGTCATTCCAAACGGGTATTTCGTGCTAATAACCGCGAATAACGTTCAGATTTAATTTTCATCGAACATCGGTACGATTTTGTGTCCGCGAAATGCGCTCGATGTCGAAGACATTCAAAGTTCTTTTTTGTTTTTTCCCTCGCCATGGTAGTAATTTTTTCATTAAATGAAATTGTGTCATCGCCGCACGGCAACCGTCCGGTGAAGGATCGTATGGCATATCGCACGCGTTGCATTTATCGAAATACCAATTTTTCCACAATTTTTTTTCGTTTTTTTTTTGTCCGTCAACCCTCCGTCAGTAAAACAGTCCGTGGATTATTCCGAACGAATATTTTGTACTAACAACCGCGATTGACGTTCGAATTAAATTTTCATTAAACATCGGTACGATTTTGTGTGCGTATAATGCTTTCGATGTCAAAGAGATTTCGAAATTTCTTTTTTTCCATCGGCATGGTAGTCATTTTTTCATTAAATAAAAATGCGTCATCGCCGCACGGCAACTGTCCGGTGAAGTATCGTATCGCATCTCGCACGCTTCGCATTTATTTTAAAAAAAAAAATTCATTAATTTCGTACTTTTTTTCGTTACCGCTCTGTGGAAAAAACCGTCCGCGGATCATTCGGAACGGATGTTTCGTACTAATAACCGGGAATGATGTTCAAATTAAATTTTCATCCAGCATCGATGCATTCGTGTGTCGGTGAAGTGCGTTCGAGTCAGAGATACAAAATTCACGTTTTTGATTTTTCATCGCTACCGCAGTCATTTTTTCATTAAAAGTAAATGTGCCACTGCACGGCAAACGCCCGGCGAAGTATCATATCACATCGCATACGCGTTGCATTTATTAAAAGACCGATTTTTTCCACAATTTTTTCGTTTTTTTTTCTCGCAACCTCTCCGTCGGTAAAACAGTTCGTCGAACGGGAGAATCGTGTTACATGGAGTACTCGGTGAAACGTTAAATTCTTAATGGCAAGTCGTAAAAGGGATTTAACAGGTTTAATTCGATGGAAGGATTTAACTATATCCGACGAAAAAAAACGACCGATGTTCGGTCACAAAAATCGGTCTCTATTCGCGGTGTTATCGCCTCGATCGAGAACACTCTCGTTCTCGCGTGTTCAACAAAGATTGATGGTCGAATAAAAAAGAGGGGAAAAAATCGTATTTCGTACGGTCGTAATGTTTTTTTTTTTTTTTTTTTTGCATTTTCCGAGGCCGCGAAGGAAGAAGGGTGAGTCTTTCCACGATGCTATTTCCCGTACGTGTGCTCCGTCGTTTTCCATCACAGCGCCGGTAAGGATTGGGAACGACCGTATCGCGAAATAATTGCCTACCGAAGCCGAGCCAGTCAGCCGCTTCGGATACGAAATTTCCTCGGTGCCTACTAGATTTTCGATTCCTAGTCCCGAGTTCCGAAACGACTCCGCCGTAAAGTGTCGCGAAATCGCGCGTCTCCACTTGCTCGACGCTCGTGCCTAGCACAGAGCTTCGGCACTGCTGCCATATACTCGAGTGGATTTACGAGGCAAGACCGATAGATTTTCACGAAAAGCGTACCTTTTATTTGCCACGTTCCCCGTCACCCGAGCCTTCCGCCCGTCCCGGAATACAACTCTCGAGGGGCCAGATCGACTAACAAAATACTATAAAGTGACGAAGACGTACGAACCGAACGGTCGACCCGGAACCTTAAAAAAAAAAAAATCTTTATCGTTACACCCGAGCTTCCTGGGCGTCGTAACTTTACCGGGATTGAATACTCAGGCGACCCCTGATGCAGAGAAAACGACAAAAAACACGAAAAAAAAACATAGATAGTTTCAGTCGATTCATTACGACGATTTTCGTTACAGGAAATAATTGATATTTTGTAGAGGGAGAATCGTCGAGCGTGTTACGTATCCGTAAGTATTACGCGGAAGCTCGGCAGATCCAATTAGAAGAAAGTTCGATTGGAGCAAAATATAACACACAAAGGGCGCGTCGACTACCAAAATATTATAAAGTTACGAAGACGTGCGAACAGACTGCGACCCAGAAACTTAAAAAAAAAACTTTTACCTCACCCGGTGGAAAAATGGCGGTTTTTTCGCACGCTTCGCCCTCGTTGAGCAACGTACTGTTTCGCACTCGTATCGAAACGCACCGTTTCGTCGTACCCGCCAGCTTCCCAGGCGCCGCAACGTTTTCGAATATCGGTGTACGATGAAACACGAGAAAAGGAACAAAAAAAAAAAAAGAAAATAAAACTTCGATCACTTATTTTTCCATTAATCCTTACGACGGTTTTCGTTGGACAAAATAATTGAGATTCGGTAAAGGGAAAGTCGTCTAGTGTGCTACGTGTCCGTTGGCTTAACGCGGAACAGGGTACGCCGGCGGATCCAATTAAAGGAAAGTTCGATTGGAGCGCGTATAGTTGCCAGCAGCTTTCCTCCAGTCGGCCCTGCCCGCCCGTCCGCCGCCGCTCGCCCGGGTCACTTCGCAGAGGTTCGTTGTTCCAACGTAACGGTCATCCAACAGCCGGCCTTGAAATTAACGCAGCGGAACAATTACACTTCGTAGTCTACTCGTGCCCGTTGGAGGAGTGCACGACAGTGGCGCGGTACGACGGAGTGAGCGAGGCCGAGAGTCGGAACAGCGGCGAGAGAGTGAGGTTAGCCGGGCGGTCCGTCGCAAGTTTGCTTACTCGCCGCTGCGTTATAGCGCACGTCGGCCCCCGAGGGGGTACCGCGTAGGAGCCCGGCTCTATTGGCCGGACTGAACTGGGGTCGGGTTGTCCGTGCTCGAGCGGGCACGACCGACGGACCTCTGGAGAACTGGAGGGACCAAGGCGGGAGGGGTGGGGGGGGGGGGGGGGGGGCGATTGTAGAACCAACGCAGATATAATTCTGCCTTACGCCCAAAGCCAAACGAGCCCCGCTCTCTTTGCCTCGTCCGGCACCTTTTACTCCGCAGCAAATTAATTAGGAATAAGAAGCCCGCGAAACACGAAACCCACATTATGTGCCTACTTTCGACCGCGGTAATTTTCGTCCAACTTTTAAATACTGTTTACCGCTGCGCTTTGTCGCTGAGGCGAGAGACGGAGCGGGATGGGTATGCATTTATATATATATATATATATATATATGTATGTATATATATATAAACGTAGCGGCGATGCTCACGGTGAAAATGTCCTAGCATTGCGAACTCTTAATTGTGCGGGAGACGCTGCATTGAGTCAGTTTCACAAAAAAAAAAAAAAAAACTTGGATAGAATTTACACAGAAGAGTGAATGAGAGAGAGGAATTAAAAGCATTTCGAGCGGAAGGTAGACTGTGACTACTGTGTGTGCGGTAAATGTCCCGGTAATCGACTCGTTAAGCAAAATTCTCAACTTCATTGTAGATTATAATGAATCGGTATTTATAGAAAGGTTAACTTTGGTCTACCTTACTTTTGGTCTATCGACTGTAGGTCGATTACGCTGACATTTATACGTTGTTCCGAATCAATCATCGACACCCACGATTTTTTGGCGCAAATGACAATTTGATGACCCCAGGACATTCATTTAGTAACGACAGATTCTTCGTATGTAATGTCAAATTAAACTCACCCAGTTAGAGTCTTCGTGCATCGCAGAATTTAATCGAATGGCACCGGCCGCACCTTGACCTCCAAATCAAGGATTCCACTGAAATGACGCTCGGCTCAGTCACTGAAAGCTTTCTATTTTCTTATTATCGCGGTTGTGATTTTACAAGACCCAACATTTTGTACAATATTGTACAAATCTCCGCGGAAGTGTCGTTAATTTATTTAAGCGTCAAAAAACACTCACAGTCTAATCCATCGCTCTTTTACCGTTCACTGGTTGATTACCGAGACGTTACTGTACATGTAGTTTAAGAGAAGGCTAAACACATACGAGCGAGAGAGAACGGGTGAAAGTTTAGTATCGAAATTTTGAATTTTTCTTCGAAAAGATTCCGCACAATGAAAAACTAATTGCGTGCGCACTCCGTTAATCAAATACGCAGTGCGTCCCGCAATTAGTTTTGTATTTTACAAAACTGTTTCGGAGACAAAATTGTTTCAAAATATTTAGAGGTGATGTCGATCTTTAGCCACACCTTAAGCCTGGGAAAAGTGACCCCAAACGATGTGCATCATCGAGAAGGTATAGAGCGAAAAGAGCGGGAGAGCGACTTCGAAAATTTATTTGCCCGGGAAGGTGGAACAAAGTTCGTTTACTCGAGGAACAAAGGGAACGCTAAAAGCGACATCTATTGTTGCTGTGAACGTTATTAAACTCTCGGGATCACTTTGAACACACAACTTTTCGGTGAATAGACAATTAATAATTGTTCTCGATTTTTATCGAAACGATTAAACTTTGACGAAGGGTCGATCGCTCTTTACGAATTTTTGGACAAAAGGTATACGTGGTGGTCGAGGTGAACGGCTTGTTCGAACATTTTAATCCTAGTTGCTATGATTTGGATATCGAAGGGAATATGTTGGAAAGTTTTTTACATCGTTCGGTGGCAAAATGGCGGCTTCGAGCACGCCTTACGTGCTCCTAAAACCTCCATTCTCGCACCTTGTAAAATAAAATGTTGTACGATACTCGTGCAAAAAACGTTTTCCGACGAGTGCCGTAGCAAGTCAAATGACCGTCTGTATCGACTATCAAAAGATCCAAAAAACGACTGGTCGTTCTGTGACACTTCGTCCGGAATAACGAAATTAACAACAATAACAGCCCATTATTATTATTATTATTATTATTATTATTATTATTATTATTATTATTATTATTATTATCACTGTTATTATCACTGTTATTATCACTGTTATTATCATCGCCTGCAGGGAAATGTACTTGGGGGCGGTCTCTCCGCTCGCGAATGCTTCATTAATTAAAGTAGAGAAAGCACCATCGTCGAGGGATTAATTTATTAGCAGCGATAATTGTGAAAATGAAAACCGGGAATTTCTGGTCTTTTGTGTATTCTCAACGTCTATCCGAATGGCGGGGCGCGGTGCGCCAGATAGTTGTTACCGCATACAAATTAACGGATAACATTTGCACTTAACCTCCCGGCGGCCGGGCTTTTGCGAGTTTTCGCTCGACGTTAACGTTACTCGATGCGGGCGTAGCGAGGGCACTTGTACAGCAGGGAAGGCTGAAGCCCTCTCTCGGCCGTGTTACATTAACATGGATGTTGGGTATACGCGCATCGCGGTGTGTGCGTGTACGACGAGGGTACACAGCGTATGGTATTCGGGCGGGTAGGACGGATGCAAACACATCCTAACAAGGGCTAAAGTTTCGTTGTAAACCCGACGTGTCGTTGTGTGTAGCGCGCAATCTCCTTCACTTCGGACGGATACGAAGTTCGTCAAAGATTCGAGATAGGACGGGAGAGGTTAATTCCGACAGACGCAGCACCAGACAGCGTGTCGTGACATTGCCTCGAGACTCGATTCCCCTACCCCGAGGGTTCGATCCCCCCTCGTCATGATTCAACTGTGGAACATCGTGCAAGCGTCTCATCGAACCTGCGCATTTGGATGTCGAAACTTGTTTGAAAAAAAACTTGATTTTTAGGTGTTCGAAGCGAGAATCAAGGCACCTCTAACGGTAGTGAGGCGAATGACGGCAAACTTCGGTAGACTAATTGCACAATGTTCGACATTTTTACTTGTCGTAGACTCGCGCACAACCTTTATTGTAACGTCGTTTTTCCTGCGACCCTTGTTACCATCGTCGTACAGTCTTATTTATTTGACTTGTAGCATGGGGATCGCTCGAGTCCATCAAGACATTCCGGTATACCCGGAGTCTCGTCATAGTCATTGCTGCTCACAGATGCGTGGTCCAGGCGACCCTAGAACGACTGAGATTACGATGCAACTTCGAATTCGTGGTTGCACCAGTTTCGCTAAGGACGCTGAGAAATAAACACATTAACATTTTAGACAGCCAATTATTATTATTACTGTTATTATTAATATTAATATTATTATTATTATTATTATTATTATTATTATTATTATTATTATTATTATCATTATCATTATCATTATCATTATCATTATCATTATCATTATCATTATCATTATCATTATCATTATCATTATCATTATCATTATCATTATCATTATCATTATCATTATCATTATCATTATCATTATCATTATCATTATTATTATTATTATTATTATTATTATTATTATTATTATTATTATTATTATTAAAACAGGAGGCTGGCGGCGTGCAAATATGGATATAACGCCCTACAGGCGCTAGATCAAACAGACGATTGTTTACCCGAATCATCCTCGTATAAACACTCCAAGCTATATGGTAAAATTTGTATAACGTGCGTGCAGGTGCCTAATTATAATTCTAATCCGGGTGCAGCGGCAGTATCCGTCGGGAAGGGGATCGGGGGGAGAATTAGGGGATGAGATAGGCAGGAAGGAGTGAGAAGTCTCGCGAGTTTACAACGGCAAATCCACGGTGAATCCTCCACGTTTTCGTTACACACAAGAACGGTAGGTTTGTTTTTGTAATCAAGCTCTCCCTCACGGCTATCACGGGGAAACGAGGAAGCGCTGCGAGGGCAAGCACCAGCTTTGCCTCGGGATCTCTCTAGACACATACCCTATGGGCTATCCTCTCGTAGCCTCAGCTTTATCTATACGGCAGACCGGGGAAGAATGGTCAATGCTGTATAACGGGAGATCCGGGCAAAATTGGTCGACACAGAAATTTCAACAAAAACGTTTGAAGTGATTTACACATAGCTTCCTTATTTTGTTACAATATTGCGCATACCGTTCTCTTGTAGGAATGTTCGTCGATCGATTTTGACTTACCCGTAGAGGAAGCTATATGCAAATCACTTTGCACGTTTTTTTCGTTACATTGAAAAATGTCTACATCTCTTGAAATTGAAACGGTGAAACACAAACATAAATTTATGTTCTTACGAAAACATTAAATAAGTCTTGTCTATGAGGAAGCAAAATTCACCTGATCCAAAGTTGTTTGGAGTTCAGTTGTTCTCAAGTCTCGCAATCGTTGACGAGGTAGCTTCCTAATTTTTATATTCGAGTCTTTCCTGGCGGTCCAATTTCCGTACGACGCTGAAAATTTTAGAGTCCACTGAATAGACGAACAACCAATCACCGATTGGTTTTTGTCGTCGATATCGGTATTTATACGCTTCCGGTGAAAAAATTCCGGGGATCGATTGGACACCGGGCTGCTCGGAGAATCCTGAAATTTTGATGGTAAATCGGGAATCGGAATTGTCTTTCGTTTAATTTTTTTACGAGCTCGACGGGCCGGGAGCCTTTCAATCGCGATGCCGAACAGCGTCTCGCCGATGCCGCGTAAGCACGAAAAAAAATTGTGTAAGCCTTGCGGAAAATTTAATTCACGAGGCTCGATTGTAAGATAGGGAAAACCAGCCCGAAAGAATGTGGGATCACGCGATGATAAGAATCAAATTTATAGATACGGGAATCCCCCTTTATTCCGTCGAATAATGGATTACCCTGGTAATACATTATTCCTTTATTACCTTCTTTTGTGCTTACATGCAGTAAATATGATCTTCGGGTTTTTGTTGAGCGATATCTTTTTGGTTACGCAATTTTTTGGATCGTGTTTTTTTCAGGGTACGATACTTAAAGGTTGGCCCCTATTTATATCCTCGCAGTGCAAAAATTGGAACGAATTCAGGAAATTCGTTCGATTATAATTTATCGAGCACTCTGTCGCAAACTCTGAAAAAAAGTTCGGCGAATGTCGATAGCGAATTAATTTTTTTTGTTTTCGCTAAAATAAACACATTCCTTGCGTGCAATACGGGGGAAATTAACCTACTATTGACCGATGATCATAATTAATCTGTGCGCATGCGCAGTACATTTTCATTACGCCATAGGGAGTTGTAGGGCTCATTACTCCCTCTGGAAGCTCTATTACTCCCGGTGGAGTGATGGTCATTGGCGAATATGACGTTTTTGCGACGCAAGAAATGTCGTTATTTTAACGACGTCGGGGAAAAAAATATCGTACACCAGAAGAAAGTGCATTTTCACCTCGTGCGAATTCCCGCCCACGCTTCGCTCGGACATCAAACTTCACACTCGGTGAAAAGCCGCACTTACCTCCCTTCTGGCATGACAAACTGTTTTTCTCCCGACAACGCTAAAATCACTATATTTCATGCCTGCAACGCGGTTGGGAAAAAAATATCGTACGCCACAAGGGAGGAAGTGCATTTTCACCTCGTGTGAATTTCTGCCCACGCTTCGCTCGGGCATAAAACTTGACACTCGGTGAAAAGACGCACTTTCATTCCTTGTGGCATAATGTACTATTTATAACTCCGAAAACTTTCAGACAGCCAGTAAAATTTTTGCCGCCACTGTCTATCCACAGTCGAACTGTTACTACTTGCCGGTAAGCAGAGCTCTTCCGTACCCCGTCTGTATTTAAAGCATTCGAAGGTACCTATAGCTGCTAAGTCACCGGGTGGACGTTGTCGAAAAAGTGGAAATCGAACTTATCGAGAGAGGGTAAAACACTTGCTTACGTAAATTCTTGGCAGAAACAATTTTTGTCCATCCGTCGATAGAAAATAGGGGCTCAACGTTCGATAAGCGACGAGGTGCCGAAAGACAAAATTACATACCCAACACTATACCAGCTTTATACGATAATGTGACTCAGCGTAGTTAACATTCTCACCTACTGGGACTCGATTACATACCGACATTACACTCTTATTAGGCCTCGATAAAATACAAAGTTCGATCGAGACGATAAAACGGAATTGCACTTTTGTAAATTTGTATCTATTTTATTTTTCAACACTTATAGGTGCCCCATACAGCATGATAATTAAGACCACCGAATTTATTCTAGAATATTTATTAAAGTCATCCAAAGACGTTCTTAATCTTTTAAAATTAATATATAGCGGAAGAAATAAAATTTCCTTTATTATTTCGATGGCTCGGAGCCGTAAGGACTTATCAGCTGCGTACGAGCTTGAAGAATGGGCTCTATAATTATTTCATTGTCCCGTCGATGAGTTTAAAGTGAAAATTCCATTTTTCACTGCATTTTTCCCCGGTGAGTTTAATCGCCGCACGTGCACTAGCCAAACGCTTTTTGACTCACCGCTCCAACTTAATTCTCCGTGTATATGGAAAAAGTAACATTCGCACTGAGAACACTTATGGTAGTGTGACTTTATTACGAAGTCTTCCTCCGGCGATTGAAGGAAAATTAATCAATACAAAAATTAATCGAGTAACAAAATTATTAATAAAATTATGCACTTATCGAAAATCACGTCACGGTGCATTGACCGCCGTCGGATGGATGGTGAAATCCGGCGCCGGTTCGTATGATCTTCCATGCCCCCATTCGTACTCCGGCTCGCAGGTTCTAAATAATTTAGAAAAATATCATATGTCATAGCATATCATATCATATATATATATATATATTTTTAATGTATATATTGTGCCCGCGTATATCCTTCTGGGTTTTTACAAAGAAAATAATATAGCTTCATATAAACGTGCAAGATAGGGTTGCGAGACTTTACTATGAAGAAATCGGAGCGTTATTTTTTTGGCTCATCGAAGAATTGAAACTCAAGTGACGGAAAAAAAAATGTAATGGATTCAAATCGGTCCCCTCGACGAACGATATGTAAGTGGATCGACTCACGTTCCCTCCGGACACTTCTTCTCGTGGAAGCACTTTTTGCGAAGGACACCGAAGTAAATCCTCCCAATCATGCGACTCAGTGCCGACGACGATTTCGACAAACAGTCGTAAAACTTTTTATCGCAGTGGCAATGCGATCTGGTGGATTTGTCGGGATTGGTGAGACCGTGCTTGGACTCGCGCGGCGGTATGAACGACGGGCATTTGTCGTGCTCGCGGCAACAGGCGTCGGTCCGGGAAAAATAGCCGAGATCGTCGTCGTTCGATGCTCTGTCGCCGTGGCCACACCATTTCGTACCTTCGGTAAAGAAAAAAAAATCAAGGTAAAAAAACATTATGAAGAAAGCGCCTTTCAAAATTTCGAACGGAATACGATAAACGCATTGAAAAACAAATATTTATATATTCGGTTGCGGGTTGCCGAAGAATTTTTTTTTTATTTTAATTCTACTTTCAATTCTTACAATTCCATATGATATTAAAAAAAAAACGACGTCACGACCTTCAAGGTGACATTTTAGAGTTTCGATGCCGTAAGAAATTGTAAAAACTGAGAGTGGAATTGAAATAGCAATTTTTTTCTTTGGCAGCCCGCGACGAATTTTACTTGAGTCATTGATTTTTATTTTTCACTGTGGGCGAGAAAAAAAAATGTATTCGCACGGATAATATTGTTACATGGATTAATTTTCAATTTCATTCTATATAAAATAAAAGAGAAGATTTTACCAGGAGCGACGGCCAGAAAATTCTTCAGTGAGGGCGAGAAAAAAGAATGTATTCGCAGGAACAATATCGTTACATGGATTAATTTTTATGTTATTCTATATGAAATAAAATGAAAGATTTTACCTGGAGCGATCGCTCGCCTGTACCTCTCGTAGAGCCCGTCGAGCCCGATTTCCCAATCTTCGACGTTTCGAGCGTGAGTCTCCGATGGACAAGCTCCGAGGCAAAAAGCGACGATGAGAAAAATCATCGGGACGGACATGATGGCGTTTGCGTATAATTCAAAAGTTGTGTCAAAAACTGCACTGGTGATGACAAAGTCGCGGGACAGTTTATATACCGGCAAGAGAAAACCAATTGTTTGCTCTCGGACGAATTCATTTAACTGCAGTGAAGCGAACCCTACCCTTCGAATTCTCCCCACTGCGTAGAACCATAAAAAAATCCATCTGCGCTCACATTCGATTGAACTTCGCGATCGGTTCAAAAAACAACGCACACGCAATAAACGAAACACTTTTGTGGAAATGTGGACCAACGGACTCGCCGGCGGACTTGCACGACCATTGTCAATGTCGCCGTGTTGAATTAGGTTCGTTAGGATTTATTCATTAGGCGAACCGTTTCGGGTCGATACCGCAAAATTATCCTCTCGACGGTCTTCGCATGCATCACGCACGTTTGAATTGCACGTTTCAAATATGTGCCTAAACTAAATCGTTTACATTAATTTACGTTGACAAATAATTAATTTTAACGATGTATTTACTATTGAAGCCTCGTTGTTGTGATGTGGCATTTTTCATCTCTCGTTTATTTCAATAGCATTTCTACAAGCTTGACTCTCGATCGTCGGAAGATATTTTTTTGGTCGGTCGATCGATGCTGTTTCCTCGTGTGTGCCGTTATCGATCCGCCTCATAAATCATCCATGAACGCTCGACACCCGTCGCAGCAATTTCCTTATTGCTTATCGTTTCTCACAAGCGCAGGAAATAAAATTACAATAGTTTAGTCCTAGGTAAAAAGAAAAACCTACTTTATTTTAAATTGTAAATTTTTAATAATCGCCTATATAGAGTAAACATGCGTTTTCGGTTGTGAGAATTTGTTAAATTTCCGGCTATTACCCTATCACATCGTCCTCGGATGGATCTATCTCCAGTTCCGGTTGGATAAGCGCCAACAAACGATACATCTTCTTCAATTCATCCTCGGTCGGTAACCACGCTGTTCCGTCCACCCATTCGTACTCCTCCCTGCATGTTCTGAATGAGTGTGGAAAAAATAAATAAAAAAATATCACATCGTCAAACTACTGCATCCCCTCAATTGATTTATTATAATAATAGGGACTAACTTTTCCGGCGGGCATTCCTTCGCGCGAAAGCACTTTTTCGACAGAAAATTGAAGTACAATTCGCCGATCGTGCGACTCATTCTCGACGATGCCTTCGTCAGACATTCGTAAAATTTTTTGTCGCAGTCGCAATGAGATCTCGTCGACGAGTCGGGATTCGTGAGACCGTGCTTTGTCTCCCGTCCAGCGATGTTGGAAGGACACTTGTCGTGTTCCCGGCAGCACGCGTCGGTTTCACGAAAATATCCGAGATCCTCGTCGTTCGATGCCTTGTCCCCGTTTCCGCACCACTTTGTGCCTTGGGAGAAAAAAAAAGATTATCGCGCAAGAATCTAATAATTGTACGCGAAACACAATACTTATTCGTACGATTAAGACAACACTGTAAAAAAAATTATAAATGTAATGTACTGGACTGGAAGTTTTTATGCAAAAACTGGTATAGTAAATTTCATGCGCATTTGTGATGAGTAATCAATGTTCAGTGTATTAAAAACATTGCAAGTACTTTATTTTCCATAATTTACATTAATTTTACAATAAACGTATTTTAGTTTTTTAAATTTACTCTAATTTCAATGAAAGAGTATACTAATTTTTCATCATAATTTCATTACATAATTAATTTTCAAACAACATTTTTTACGGTGTATATTAAATATACTTTTTATGCACAATTGTGCACGCTTTACATACCTTATACTTTATGATTTATAATTTAGATCGAGCAATTCGATTTTTTAAATATATTTTTAAGTATTTTCGTATAAACTTTTTGATACTTTTGAAAAATCGTGTAACTTCAAAAATGTATGATTAAAAATAGTTTTTGTATGCAAAATTTTACGACTCCGAAGTGATCGGGTCTCCCAGGTCAACGTACGATGTCGATGAGGTGTGAAAACGTGTGCGCCGATCCGGAGTTACGAAAGTTCTTTTACCTGGTGCTATCTGTCGCGGGAATCTCTCGCGAGCCTCTCCGGTGTCAACGTTCCGAGAATAAGATCCCAATGTTCCAGCTCCGAGGAACGAAACCACGAGAAATACAAAAGTCGAGGAAAACATTTCGATTCGAGCGTTTTGCAGTTCGATCTAAACGGCACTAGAGCAAACGCCGTCCGGACGGTCTATATATAGATCAGCAACCGAGACTTTGTTTACCGCGCAAACAAATTTTTTTTTCGTGCTCTCCCCACTACGCTAGGGCCTCGACTTCATGAACAGCCGGCGCCCGCCGACACCCTCGAAAATCGAGGCGGCGCATGCCCCGCCCATACCAACTGTCGAGCATGGCAAACGGCTTACTGCGTCGATCGATATTCGCTCCGTGGTGGGGACTGCTGCGGAAACCGAGGCCGCACAAATCGAGAACCTAGTGTACTCTCGAGCTGCATCTCGATACAGAAACCTAGAAAAGCGCAAGCGTGTCGCCTCAGTCGATAGAATTTAATTGGTAATTTTCGAATCAGTGGATCAACAAAGTGACCGGTATCAATGATGACCCGGATAACATTTTGCCGACAACCGGACAGCAAATAAGCAGCGTATGTCCGCACTCGATGGTGGCAAAATTGCGTCATGTGCATCCGCTTTTGCCTATTTTTTGCCAGCATTCAAAAACTTGCTGGTGCTTTGCGTCTCGATATGAAGATTTATTCGCTTGAGTCATGATTATTTTGGGAGACATTTTTTTTTTAATCATTTTCTTATGAATGATTAATTTTGAGTGCCTCTACGGATTCTCATAAAAATTAAATATCAATATCAAATTAAAAACAACTACAAATTCGACTAGCCGAGGATCTCGCAGTTGTTCAGTTCGAGGCGGTGGCGCTGCATTCGGTTGAATTTGCTATCGTTTCACGGTGGATTTCAGGCGAAAACGGACCGGTTGTATTTATAGTCGAAATGCTGTCGATGGTACCGACAGGGACGTGCCGCAATTTTGCCGCCATTCCCTGCGGTCGTAATGCTATTTGCTGGCGGTTTGGTGGCAAAATGTTATCTGCGAGTTAGCTGTCTGGCGATATGTTTGACAAAAAAACATTTCCAAAGGCTTCCCTACACAATTTACCTACGAAGCGAAGATAAGTACGTATTGCTCGTCTTTATTTTTGTAATCCGCTATATCTATGATAATACCGAATAAATTAAGTATATCGATAAACTATTTGATTTACACAAGTGCACAACCAGTAGGAGGCAACATTTCCGCAGTCATATCCATACCGACTTTAGCAAGTCATTCCATTCACGTTCGTCGGGCCGCGTTCATTATATATGCCAATAACGCCGGGTAACGCCGTATGATTATACAACACTGTTACTGCGGCAATTGTCACCGTATCAGCGTCGACCAGCCAAAGGCCACGCGACGTTTCGCAAACAAACGAGAAGAAACCGTCGGATACGATAATTTGACCCGGATTTTTGTACGGAAGGTCGTGAATATCAAAACAAACCAATATCTTAGTTACATATACTATACTTTTTATTTGTGCGTACAAAAAAATAACAGGCGAGTCGGAAGGAACGTGCGCAAGCACCTGCGCGCGCACCTATACACGAACAACATTCTCCTCGCTTCTGATTCACAAAAAAAAGACATCGAAAATATTATTCCATTTGCCCTCGTTTTTTTTTTTTTTTTTTTTTTTTTTTTGTTGATTCTAATAATAATGTATCATAGTCGACAGAGCCTGATAACCCGTGATAAAGTATCCGACAAAAAACGCTATCGCTCTCCACGGCTGTGCGGGAATCACGGCGTAAGCGAGAGTGTGCGAGACCCGCGATAAGACAAAGGCTTTTATGAGAAAACTGGCCTGGCCGTAGGACGGATTCGTTCCGAGCCAAACATACGTGATCATGAACCAGGGAAGAATGTTTTCAAGGTCGTTGCGATGAGAGCGCCTTATGCGTTCCACGTCCGGATCCTCGTAGCAAACTTTCCCCGACTTGCTGAAACCGGTGTCCTCCGGATTCGCGAATGCCTTGCAATGAAAAAAGTTTCATAAAAAAAAATAATTTCTTTTATAAAAAGAAAACCTTTGATTTGTGTCTAAAAAAAACTTTAATTTCATCGAAAAAGTAATTAACGTAGCCTCTACGTTCAAGATCCTAGCCGGAGAAGCGCCACGAAAACGACGCAGTTGGTGCAATATTTGCGACATCTGCCGCGCATGTCGCAAATATTGCGCCACCATTGGGTCCGTTTCGTGGTGCTTGTCTGTCTGGGATGGTTCGCCGTAGAGTTTATTTACCTTCTTGCTAAAACGTTGACGAGCAGTCAGCAAAGACATGGCCAACATTTTGAGAACGAGAATCGAGCTCCAGTAACAAAACACCTTCGTTATATCTTCCTGAGGCGTACTCATCTTGTTGACAACTTGTGGATAAAGTTCGAGCGACGAGTTTTTATGTTGTTGTTTTTTTTTTCGCTCTCGGGATTCTGCGACGTGACCAACCGGCGCGAATGTTGAACGACTACTGGCGGTCAACCGGCGTAACTGTGCTGTAGAGGAGGTACGATAATGATGATGCTGCTCAACTGGTTTCCCCTCCCCCCCCCCCCCACCCTCCCCCCCGCCCCACTTTCCAAGCGTCTCGGTAAATGAACGGCTAATGAAGAATGTTGACCACGTAAGATCGGATAACCTACACCACTCGTCGGCAGACGAATACGATCGTTTACTGGAATTGTATAACCAATTTTTATTATGTAACTAATTTTATATCATTGTTATAAAATATATTTGTAATTGTACAATTATGTATGTAAAAATTTGTATAAAAATTCATTGAGCCGTTTTTGAGATACCTCCAATACTTCACCATAGGTGAAGTGCTGGAGGCAGTACGTGTGTTTAAAATAACGAACAATATCTACGGCACTAAAAAATTCATCATTTCTTGAATATTTCAGAAAGATATCTAATCAATATTTTACCAACTTTAAAAAATATTTTTTTAATGTTTTGAAAACATTATTGCGAAATATTTCTGAAACATTTCAATGTAAGATTTGTGAGCGGATAAAAAAAGATTTTGTAATAGTGGTAAGATATTGTCGCTTGAGGCATTCTCGAGTGATAGCGGCTTGAGTTTATTGCGTCTCATTCATACAGACAAACACACACACACACACACACACTCATGCATCCGGATCATTTTTCGAAATATGATTTTCCGATATTTTGGAAAATTTCGTACACTGACACAAAAATATCGATTTTTTTATTCATTTCTCCAAAACAAAGTTTTAAGGAAGCAAAACAAAAAAAAAATGTCTATATCTAAACAAAAATGAGACACGAAGGAAAGTGGATAAGAGGATTGACAGAACAGTCTCCGGAGCATTTTTCCATGTTGCAGTTCGATCCGTGACTGAAAGCGACCCGCATTGCCCCAACAAGCCTTCGACTCGTCGCACTGATACCGGCTTGCCGAGGAACCTCGGCACACGACCACGTTGCATTATTCCCGAGGGCGTTATCGTCGGACGCTCTCCGCAAGAGCACATAATATATTGCTCCGATATAAAATAATGTTTGATCAATCGATGTAGTAGTCGTCTAACTTTGTCGGAGGAGCGACAAATCCGAAGTTCCATTGCTCACGCTTAATTGGCTTCGCTAGTCAAAGAACAATCTCTTTTTATATCGCACAGACACAACACACACACACATACATGTACTCGAGTAGAACGTAGCGCAAAAGCAGCGAAAAGGATACATCTGCGACCCCTCTATACCCCTTTGATTTCGCCTACGTATATGGTAAACATGGCCTCGCGCAATCAGGGAATCCGAAGAGTTTTAGAGAAACTCAAGGCATCCCTAAATTCGGGCAATTATTACGAAGCTCATCAGATGTACAGAACATTGTATTACAGGTGAGACGACCCCTAATAAATTAATTCTCGTCGAACCAATCGTTTCGTCCGATGCATCCGTATTTTTCTTGTTCAATCATCGTACGTCACGCGTATAACCTGTAAAAATTTGTCGCAGATACCTCGGACACAAAGATTACACGAATTCGATGGATTTACTTTACGACGGTTCGAGACTACTTTTGGAACACGACCAGGTTCGTTGAAATTTTTTATTTTTCTCTCGTTTTTCTCGTCCCGCGTCGACGGGTAATGGCAGGCATAACTCCTATATATATGTGTGTGTGTGTGTGTATTTAAAAAAATTAAAAATCGTTCTTCCAGCACGTGAGCGGCGCCGACTTGGGAATATTGTTCGTCGATGTTCTAAACAAATCTGGCACGGCGCCATGCGAAAGTATTTTCGAACAGATCGCCACTCTATTCAGTATTATGAGAGCCGGCACGCCGGAGAGAGAAACATTCCTTCACGATTCTCTCAGATGGAGTATAAAGGGCGCAAATCACAAGTGGGGACATCCGGACTTGCATCAGAAAATTGCGCGGGTCTTTTGGAGAGGTGAATATCGATGAAAAGGACTTTTTTTCTTTCCTTGCGTACGCCCTCTCTCGGCCGACTGACGCCAGACTTTGTTGCAGAAAAAAATTACGTCTCGGCCAGACAACACTTTGTTTATAGCAAGGACGGATCGGCGTGCGCGGCGATGCTCGTCGAACTTCACCAGCAGCGAGGCTATTCCAACGAAGTAGATCTTTTCATAGCACAAGCTGTTTTACAGTGAGTTTCTTAAATACAACAATAATTAATTTTGTCATTAGTCTCGTTCGCTTTGAACTACGAACATTTATCGATTCACTTAATTATCAATCGGGTAATCGACTTATATATTTATTTTCCATTGCAGATACCTATGTTTACAAAACAAAGTCACAGCGCAAGAAGCCTTTGATTCTTACACATCTAGGCATCCAAAAATAAACGGCGGGCCGCCATATCTACTACCCTTACTGAATTTTCTATTCTTTTTACTGAAAACTATCGAAACGTAAGTATCGTATCGCCATTCCGAAACGACGTAGTCGAAAATTAAGATTAAATGTAAAAAAAAATGTATATATATTTTCTACCCGCAGCGGTAAACTCGCGGTTTTCACGGTTCTCTGCGAACAGTATCAAATGAGTTTGAGCAGGGATCCGACCTACCGGACGTACCTCGACAAGATAGGTCAAATATTCTTCGACGTACCACCGCCCCGTCCTCGCAACCAGGGACTATTCGGTTCCCTCTTACAATCGTTCTTCAACGGTCTCGACGAGGAAGACTCGGACGACGAAACGCGACCCAGCGCGGCATCGACGTCCCAGGCTATGCCGGGTCTCGACTGATCTATACAGAAATCAATGTACCATAAACGCGTGAAAGAAAGAAAAAAATAAGAGAAGAAAACTAACACATAAAGATTTTAAAAAAATAAATATTTATATTGCTTTGTATCGGATACTTTGATCGTTCGGGACACTGGACGACTATAGCGATGAGAGTCTCCGCGACGAAACGACAAATTATGTGCAACTTCTAAACGACTTATCGTGAACACACATGTATATGTATATATATATATATATACAACGATGACGTAACTAGTTTTGATTCTTAACGGGTGAGTGTGAGAGCTTTCGGGTTTCTCGAGTTATTGTCGATAATTCAAAGTAAAGAAAACAAAACCATCTGTGTAGCGTAGATTTGTTTGAAGGATAAGAGAAAAAAATCCAGAGCTGAGCCGACGAGATAACTCGGTATGTAAACTTCGCGCGTGATCATTGGCTTAAATCATTGTAAGAGATGAAAAAAAAAAAAAAAAAAAACTAAACGGCGCCTTGGCTCTGACGTGAAAATTAATGGATTTATAATTGTTTAGAATAATGTGTAAGATGCGAGTAAACACAACTGAATGCCTCCCTTATCTTATATATATATGTTGGAATGTTGTTTGTTTTTTGGTCCCAATTTTCGAGAATCCAGGGGGTTCTCTAGGGACCCCCACGCCCTGATTATTCTAAATCCCCCTAGGGCCCTCCCTCCCAGACCCCGATGACCATTCCTCTATTATAATATTCCGTTAATATTGGTCTCTGTTTGAAAATCTGATTTTTTTTTACAGAAAGTCGACGTCACTTCCGGTAGAAAAGTCAGATTTTCAAACCATAAGTGACGTATTTCCGGTCGAAAAATAATATTTTCAAACCGCAAGTGACGTATTTCCGGTGAAACTCCGGAAATCCACATTTCCGGTTCCTAAATTCCGTAGCGAGGGCGAGACGCGCCCGAGCCACAACACCTGCTCGTTTTATATAAGCTATAAATATTAAAACGGGAACGAGAACAATAATAATAAAGGAGTTTTAACTTTCGACGCTGTCGATCCATCGTACGAGTTCGATCGAGCTACGAGGGGAAAGAAGATAGAGGTCCGGTCGTCGACGATATGTTTATTTATTGATCGAGTACGAGTATCGCGAGTGAAGGGCGTAGTCGGAGCCGGTGATTATTAACATAAAAAAAAGCAGCGTGAATGAGAATGTGAGAACCAGGAGGAAAATAATGTACAAAAAAAATACACCTGATTCTAGTAACGTGAAAGATGTGTTTATTCGCGCTCAAACTTTATCGCTTGCACTTCTATCTAACGTAATAAATCGTGAGAAAATATATATATATATATATATATATATATATATATATATATATATATATATATATATATATATATATATATATATATATATATATATATATATATCTTTATACAGAAAAATGTATAAAGGCTAGATAATAATTTCGGTAAAAAAAAAGAATAAAAAAAGAGCTCAGTACTCTTCGAGACCGGGGAGTTTGAATTGTTGAGCAAACTTGTCGACCTCGCTCCTGAGAGACGCGACCTTGGATTTAATCTCCTCGTCCTTTCCGAGCACCGATTTGAAATCCACGAGTTTCGGGCCCGACTTGGCGGTGACTTCTTTGGAGAGCTCCAACCCTCGGTGAATAAAATCGACGACCCGGTCGATGTCCTCCTCCTTGAGTCCTCGAGTCGTCAGGGCCGGAGTTCCGAGTCGAATGCCGCTGGGATTGAAGGCGCTTTTGTCACCGGGGACGGTGTTCTTGTTGCACGCGATCGAGATATCCTCGAGTATGCGCTCGGCCTTCGAGCCGGTGATGCCGGTGTTCCGGAGATCGACGAGAAGCATGTGAACGTCGGTGCCGTCGGTGCTGATCTTGTAGCCCTTCGATTGCAAACCGCTGCACAATCTTCGCGCGTTCGCCACGATCTGTTTCTGGTATGCAACGAACTCCGGTGTTTTCGCCTGTCTCATAGTCGTCGCTATCGCCGCGATAGCGTGGTTGTGCGGTCCGCCCTGAAGCCCCGGAAAAACTGCCTGATTTATCTTCGACTCCAGGTCGTACATTGTCTTCTCGCCGCTTTTACCGACGCTTCGGACACCCTTGCGGAAGAAGATGACACCCGCCCGCGGACCACGCAGCGTCTTGTGCGTGGTCGTCGACACTACGTCGCTGTACTCGAAGGGACTCGGAATTATTCCCGCCGATACGAGACCCGACACGTGAGCCATGTCGCTGAACAGATACGCGTTGTTCGCGTCAGCGATTTCACGGAAACGCTTGTAGTCCAGACATCTGCTGTAACACGATACTCCGGCTATTATGATCTTCGGCTTGAAGAGGGCCGCCTGCTCGGCCATTTTTTCGTAGTTTATGAGGCCCGTTACAGCGTCGACCTTGTACGGCATGGACTCGAAGAATATCGAGGTTGCCGATATCTTCTTGTTCTGTGTGAAGAAACCTGAGAAGAAACAAACAAAAAATTTAAGATAATACATCGGATCGGGGCAATATAAAAAAAAATCTTTCCATGCTGTTTTTTAAATTTATTTTTTTCGAGACGGGCTGGGTTGGGATAACAAACGATCGTTCGAATATTAATTACGAGCTGTTTACAATAAATTCGCTCGTTCGAACATTAATTCTGAGCTGTTTAAAGTAATTTCGCTCGTTCGAGCATTAAATGTGAGCTATTTAAAATAAATTCGCTTGTGCGAAGATTAAATCTGTACTGTTTAAAATAAATTCGCTTGTGCGAAGATTAAATCTGTACTGTTTAAAAAAAATTCGCTTGTTCGAAGATTAATTCTGAGCTGTTTAAAATAAATTTTGGCTCACCATGGGTGAGATGTCCGCCGTCCGGCAAGTCCAGTCCCATTATTCTTCCGTGAGGTTCGATGAGTCCAGTGTAAACCGCAAAATTTGCTGGACTACCGGAGTAAGGCTGAACATTGCAGCCCCATTCCTCGGGACTGAGATTGAACGCCTCGAGAGCGCGCTTCTGAGCGAGTAATTCAATTTCATCTATGAACTCGTTTCCGCCGTAGTATCTGCAAATATACCAACATTATGTATATAATTCTACTCAACAATTTCTTCGAATTTGTTGTCGGAACAAAAATTGCAATCAAGTTTTTAATATTTTTCATCCGGCTCAAATATGCTTTTTCCTAAAAAAAATTAGGACCCTTGAGGAAAGTTCATTACAGTTTTCATTGCCGACCACGATATTGCGCTTCCCTTAAGGTGATGTGAAATACCGCTGCTGGTAACAAAAACTACATGCCGTTTTGAGACCGCAGACCGCTGAGAAAAAAAAAAAGTCTTTCCATAGGAATATATATATATATATTTTTAAGTTACCTCTGTCCGGGAAGTCCCTCGCTGTACTTGTTGTGAAGACAAGAGCTGAGACACTGCAGCACGCTTAGGGAAGTAAAATTTTCGCTGGCAATCATTTCAAGGCCGCACGTCTGACGACTCTTTTCCTTCTTCATGAGCTCGAAGAGCTCGGGATCGCTTTCCCATACATTCTCGTACAGCATTCCGGACATATTCTATTTCAGAAGAAAAAAAAAAAAATTGTATTAAAATAAAAAACCAAAAATGACCTCATCAGAATTTATGATCGAATATTGGATCGTCGTTAACTGTTACTCACGAGCGTGCTCTGGATGAATCGTGCACGAGCGTTGAATGTAAAATGATCGCATTTATCTTAGGTACAGACTTATTTATAAAATTTAGCGAATATAACGAAGGCGATAAGGGACTCCTTAGGGGGTCGAGCCGGCCGATAACCCGACATGCTGCAACGACACAATTTACGCAACGACGATGAGATACGCCTGTTCCTCTTCATTATGAAACGACTCGATAAATATCGCTGTCGAATGTTGTTCAATTCGTTTTTCCCCCCCCAACATTTGTTTGCCCGCTGATTTTCGATTTATTGTTGTCGCGATCCGAGCGACGCTGAAAGGCGCGTGACGCGCGCTACGAGGGAACATGTGCGTTCGCGGCGTGTGTCGAAGATGTTAGCATAAAAAAACCTCTCGCCGAGACGATCGGAGACCGAAAGGTCGAGACAAAAAATTGCAAATCTTCGCTGTAGAATCTCCGTAAAGGAATCTCGAATGAACCCCGCGATGTTTTTATCTCAATTTTTTTTGTACTCACGTTTTTCGCACCGCAACAAGTGGTCGACGCGTGCAAGTTCCGTGACGATAAGAGTGCTGTGCGGTTTTGGAGGGAACGCTCCATCGGGAACCGTTTTATAGGCTCGCGACCAAGCCCGACTGCCAAATTTCCGGCCAATCGAAAGTATCGAGGATTTAAATTCTTGAGGCGGCGAGCCATACTTCGATCGGTGGCTGAAATGGATTGTTATCGATGAATCGAGGAAGCCGAGCCGAACAGCTGGGCGACGCAAATTCGAGTCTGGAAACATAAATGTCTTGCGTAACGACAAAGTCGGTAGTTTCGAGCCGGGGAAGTGTTTTCAATGTGGTTTGAAAGAGAACACTCGCGGTGCAATAATCACCGATGCAGATTTATCGGTGCGCACGGCGAAAGGCGAAAACCGGTATTTACCTTTCTCTTTTACGATGCCCCCCAATCCACATAGCACGGAAATATTATTCAAAGGTTTAAAAAACATTTTTTTTTTAAATATTGAAAATATTTTTTTACCAATGTTATAAATTATGTGTGAAATGTTTTAAAAACATTTTGATAAAATTTTTTTGTCTCCTCATGAATCTCACATCGATATTTTTTCGAGATGTTTTGCTGAAATGTTTTTTTTTCTTTACATTTCCGCGAGATGCGAAAGGTCGCATCACCAGTCCAATTTGCGCATGCACACGTGCACAAACACGGAAACACTCGTAGGGGACGTTAGGGTATGAAATTTTATTTTTATTTTTTACTAATCAAATAAATTAATTAATGAGAATTATTAATTACTTTATTAATTAAAGTAATTAAGTTAAAGATATTTCGAAACATTTTATCACTATATGTTTCAGAAATATTTCACACGTGTCGAAAGATTGAGTGTGTTTCTGAAATGCTTAAAAAATATTTGGTGCTATATAGGCCATTGTACTTTAAGACGGTACGTGAAATATCGGTAAAAAAACGTCTTATTTGGAAGATACGCATCGACGAGATGAGTATATGTAATTTTATAAATATTTAATCTACGTTACAAAATTATTTTTTTTACTTACCACGCCTTAAATTTGAGTTGGAAAAGCCTCCGTCTGCCGAGAGGCGGGCAACCCAGGTGATCCGCAACTGCGCAGATCTTTCCCCGATACGTTATCCCTCGCGCAGGTTCGATGCGACCCTTTCCGTAAATAAAGAAAACCTCACGAAATAGCGTAACGTGCGGGTGTTATCGAGAGCGATTTTGGGTGCTGCTACTGTTGTTGACAATCACCCGAATGGAGCAACGCGTGGAAAAACTCTGAAGCGAAACTCCGGGGTTGCCACTGTGAGCGGCGGGCCATCGATTGCTTTCTCGCGTTACGCGAGCGTGTGCGCCAGCGCTCCACTCTATATGTCTTATACCATAGCAGATAACTTTTTTTTTACTCCCAAGATTCGGCCGCAGCCCTCGTCAACGTATGGCCGGATGGTCGAGCTTCTTATCGCTTGGCTCTCTAGAATTAAAAAAATATATATCTGAAAGTCGATCGCGTCCTCAAATTTCGTATCGCTGTTACCGGAGTATGTACTAAAAAAAACTGGTGGTGCTGGTGTTCGGAACCGGTAAATCAATCCTGATGCGAGAGTCGAAGCTATATGTCACGTTGAACAAGCAAAAACAGCACGTTGTTCCGCCAAGTCCAACGACTCGGTTGCCCCCCTGTGAGCTGCGGTCATTGGAGGTCAAAGGACACGACCGTTGTCGAACGAGCGATTCACGGACCGCCATCTAGTCGATGAAAAGTGACGATCCGAGTAGGGGCTTCCTTGGTCGCAAACTGTTTTCTCGTCGTAACACACGCCCATGACGCAATCTCAAGAAAATTATACGTAAACGCGAAGAAAAACAATCTGTTCTCATTGTCACGAATCATAGGGCTGGTCATCGGTTTTTCCGTCTTGGATTTTCCTTCTTTTCTTTTTGTTTCAAAATAAATATTTATTTCTAGCACAATCGATGCGTTCGTTCGAGCGCGCGTAGCAACAAAAAGTTTTCTTTCCCTCGTGTCCAGATGTTTCTTAGATTTCTTTTTAATATGCGAAACAGTTTTACCATCATAGTTTTGAGAAATATTTTTACTTTTGCGTGACGATATAGAGTCGAATATAATAAGCTTGTCCGGGAAGAATGTAGCGTTAGAATGGGAAATAAATTATTTACGTTTCTTGGACGGAGCATAAAATTGCGTAACGATAGGTTTCTTTTTTTTTTTTTTTTTTTACTTATGGTTCGCGAAAATAAAGTTGCAACAGCGATGTGCGAGCATTGGATTCTCGACATCCAGAAACGAGAAGCGCTTGTTCGATGTCGTATCAATCACACGACAATTGTCCATTCTGTCTGTTTCTTTTTTTTTTCTCCGTTTATTACAACATATGTTTCGGGAACGCAGATATATATTTTCATATTGCGTATTATATCCGGCGTAACTACGGTAGACCGAAGCATCGCGCGCTCGGTATGTGTATCGAGGCAGTTAATTTAATAATAATTCCTCGTCGAATTTACAAGTGAAAATAGCGCAAGCCAGTCCCCGGCATCGAATACACCGCTGAGAGATACAAAAAATTCGTTTACAGTCATTGATAATAATATTACATGCGCAAACTGTTCTTTTTTTTTCTTTCATATCATAACTTCCGGCCGTCAAATATAGAACCGCCATACGCGCCGCTTAGAATCTCACAGCGAAACCGCTGAATGTTATCTATTATTTATTGTTAATATCATACAATTATAACTTAAACAATTTCTTTTTTTTTGTTTTTATTTTTTCCCTTTTCCTCTTCGTTTCCTCGTTTTAGGTTTAGAGTTTATGCGATTGGTTTTGCAAAAAAAAAAAAAAAAAGTAAAGGAGAATACATGATCACGATCATTGTTATCGTCAAACGCTCTGAAATCGCATCGCTCCGAAGTCGGAGGGAATCACTACTAGACTGGGCGCGTAATAGGGGTCGGGGGAGGACTCGAGCGCTACTAGACATATACCAGAGTGAGGGGGCGGAGGATTTTCGGGTCGAGGGGGGAGGGGAGGGGAATTCGCTGCCTTATTAAACTCTCCCTTTTTTTTCCGTACGTTGGAAATTTTTAGTTGTATATCTTAATGGCCTTTTCGAGGTAGTTGATTCGCGGACGCTTCGGCGCCTTGTTAACATGATCCAAACCGAGCCAAGGCCTTGGCAATGCTGTACCTTGAAAAAATTTCATCGATTAAGTTTCGATCGTGAGTGCAATTTTTTTTTTTTTGTAATTTCTTTTCTTTTCTTAATGTAGTAAATAAATGTTGAGACGCACTTTGGGTTGGACTGGCTCGGAAATCGGCGAGGTTTATGAAGTAGTCCGCTTCGTCATTGATGAACAGTGGCTTTCCCATTGTCACCACAGCGAACTTAAACTTAAAATTTTTTATGAATTCTCATAAGACTTCGCCGCGGTCTGACACGACGATTAGATAAATACCTTTTCGAATTCTTTTTCCTGTACACCTAGTTTCTTTAGTAACCGATCCTTGACCTTTGTGAAAGGTTCGCCCTGAAGAAAAAGTAACAAAAAATAATTGCAACAATTACCGCATTGAAATCACTGTCGAATTTATTCTGAGATAATGTTAAGGAAGTTGGAGCGCTTCAGACTAATCAAATATGTGCTGTATTTTTTAAGTCGTTCACACAAACTTTTGCGCAATCTATTGATGACAATGGATAGTTATTCGTATTACAGCAGATGTCATTAACGTAGGAAAACATCTATTGCAATAGATTTGGAAAAATGTTAACTGGTTCGCGGTAATTTTCGAAAAGGTTCGTTCAGTTTTTCCAAAGAACAATCCGCAATTGTTGCTCACTGTAATCATTGTATAAACGACTTTAACAATTTAGCACTCATTTGAGTGGCGTGGAGCGCTACACCCTCATTAAGGAGAAGTGAAAGAGCTGTGCGTGCGAGAAATAGTTGCAATTTTCAAATTAACTTTATTCAATGGTGCTAATTTTTTGGAGAAAAAAATGGCTCGAATTTACTTTTTCCTCAAAAAAAGTAGCACCCTTGTTAAAAGTTCATTACAGGTTTCATTATCGACCGCGATATTTCACTTCCCCTTAAGGTAGTCCTTGCGAATAGCTAAGATTTCATCAGTTTGTTAATAACATTTTGGAATTGTTATTACGCAAAGTTAATCTTTTCAGCTCCTTTAATATGCTTGATTTTTTTTCTCTCATTTCTGTGAAACATACGCGAAGTTAACACGAATCGCAAGGACTGTCGTAATACGATGCCGATCGGCGATACTAATTTTTCAAAGAAACATCGTCCGACCAGATCGTTCATGTACTCACCTGTTTGATCTTGAATAGGAAGGGAATACCAAACGTCGAGAATATGTCTTTGTGAAAGTGGGCAACGGGAACGAGCATCTCGTCGTCGGCGACGGTCAATTCGTCCTTCGGTACCTCCTCTATCCTGTACGATCTCGTGCCTAACGTGTTCAGGTTATCGAGCGCGGTATCCTCCTTCGGGCCGGGCGATAGTTTGCTACAGTTTATCTCCAGTATCCTCAATTTGCCGGAACCGTTTTCCGATAATTCCACCTGTTTCTTAGCTTCCTCGAGTAACGTCGCCACCGTGCCGTTTTTGTTCGGATAAAGTATTATCTCCTTCTCCTCTTTTAGCGAGGGACCAACCCAGATGCACTTGAATTGCTTTTTGTTCTCCAACTCGTTGACGCGAATACTGAGTTGTTGGTAAAATATTTTCTTCGTTTTAGGCTTGCAGTACGCAACTAGATCCTTCAGGGTACCCTCGTATGTGCACTTCAGTGGGTGTCCCGGCAAGTCCTTGTAGCTGGGAACGAGAAAGTCACACAAAAAAAAACGCCGGTTAGCCAAGACATCCACAAACGGTTCATCCTCGAAACTTGGTCAATACAATTTTTTTTAAATTAACTTAACTAACAAATAAAAAGAAACTTGATCGATAACATTTTTTTAAATTAGCTCAATTAATAAATAAAAAGAAACTTGGTCAATTAAGGAAAAATTCGTTTGTTGGGCTTACTTTTGACACTTAAAAAATTGAAGAAGGTAGGGATCAGTGCCGACTCTCTGAGCTACAGCCTTGGCCATTTGGTCGTACGTCATTCGTAGCGATAGCTCCATTGTGAAGCCCGGATCGTTCGCGATAGTCTTGTCGCAAAAGGTCACTTCCACTCTGTAGAATAGGTCCCTGTGGAGAAAATAAAACGAATCGTCAACGACCGATTCCTCGTTTGCAGGCAACGAAACGAATTGCAACCGATCAACCGGATCGTACGTACTTGAAGTAATCTCGACACGTCGGTAGCTCGTACATTTCGTTGTCCCGTTCCTCCTTTTGAAAAACGATTATGTCGCCGTCCATGAGTTCCTCCAATACTTTCTCAAGGGGTTCGGTAAGATTCTCGATCTTTTCCACCATGTTCGGCTTTATCTCCTCGTAGAGCGCCAGCTCGGTATCGGGCGGGAAGCCCGCGCGTTCGTTTAGTATCGGTATAAGTTCCTCTGCAATTAAAAAATAAAACTGTCATATATAAATAGATTGGGGTTATCGGGTGATCATACTCCATCTGCGTACAAATTTTTGCACCGACATTTTTTCAAGAAATAAAAAATCGTGATTATGTATTAAATATATCTCGAATAAAAATTTTCTTCGCCATAAAAGCTTCCCCTACGAGGAAGCAAAACGTTTCGAACCACATAACAATATAAAGCAATCTTAGTCTTTTTCAATCGCGTCCACCCTCATCGATACCCGACGATTTTACTTACGGACTTTAGCCGTGACGGGCATATAGTGATGGCCCGAATAGTGAATCTTTTTGTTCTTCGGATCGTAGAGTTTGAAGAACAGCAATACATCGGTATCTTTGTCGAATGACGGCAGGGCCGTCAGTCCGGAGTCCGGCGAGACAACCTCGACGAATACGTTCCATGGATTAGCGTTTTCCGCGCAAACGCTCATCGGTCTCTGCAGATCGGCGTCCGGTTCTATGAGCGCTGGTCTGCAGGTCTGATTGGCTCGGACGCTGAACGGCCACACCCGGATCTGTTCTATCGGATATTTCTGTGGAAGCGGGCAACATGTTTTAATCCATACACATAGCACTGGGCAATAGACAAAGTTACAATTTAAAAAAAAAAAAAATCCCTCCTCTATTAATGGACGGGAAATAAATGATTCAAGGTGGATTAGAGAAAAAAAAATTAGACTTACCAGACTGTCACGTAGCAATTCAAGAAACTCGTGAACCGTAGCCTGTTTACGAACGCGAAATACGCGGTACAGGGCTCGTTCCGGGTCGTAGAGATCGTTCCCTTGGTGACCGTCAAAGTTATCCTCGAGAAGAACGTTGACGGTCATATACAAGTATGCCTCGGTTCTCTCCTTTCTTCGTATCTGTTCCAGCCTCTTCTCCTCTTGCAGCCTCTCCACGAGCTAGACCAACAAAATTAAAATTATCTCCACGTTGTGTTACAGAATGGATTTTCCCGACTCATCTCTCGTCATTCTTTACAATTTCAATTTCATTTCTCTTTTTTTTATCATCTATGTAATTCGTCTTTATCTCTGCAATCTCACTATTTTGTTTTATTTCATTTCTGTTTCTTTTTCTTTTTTTTTGAAATTCAGAAATATTTTTTTTTTGAAATAAACCAGTCGTTTCTCTCGTTATTGCGTTCGAATAATTTTAATTTTGTTCATCTGCCGCAACGCCGACTAACGATTTTCTTTTTTCTTTTTAAAGATTTTTTTCTTTTTATGTGATTACAAAATAAAAATTATTCAGCAGTCCGCAACGCTTCGCCAGTTGGGACGAGTGAACGACGCTGCTCTCGCACTCTCTCTCTCCCGATCTCTGGCTCCGCGAACACCTTGGGAACAGTCTAGAATGCTAGTGATGATAATTGTGATGTGCGAAAACTGACGATCTACGATTACCAAAAGCTAATGAACTGCGGTACATCTGATAGAATGAAAATACGAGCCTTGATGAATTTTAAGAAAAACTTTTCGAGAAAATTATAGTTTTGAAAAAAAAAAAACCAAATAAATACGTCGGAAAAAATGTTGGTAATGATCGATCGAATGGTTTTGGAAGATAAAGTATTTTTTAATGAGGTGACAGAGAATACACTACTGTGTTTCAGAGGAGTTGTGAGTTTGACGAGGGGGATGGACGTAAATTATCACCCAAAATTAGACTAGACTGTATCCACCGGGACTCGAGAGATCCACCGCTCATCTCTCCGGGCCATTGCTGAATAATATTAAATTTCGTAATAAAACAAATCGAAGTGGCTCGGAGAACGCTGCATCGATCTAACGCACTTGTATATCGTCGTCGAGTCTCAAATAATTACTTTGACCATTGTTCATGAAAAAAATGAGTAAATCAAAAAGAAAAAAAAAGTAACTGTCGATATATCGATTGTCAGCAACGAATCTTTCATCGAATACCCAACAGTTTATTATCCATAACTCGTCGAGATTTCTTCTTTGTTTTTTTTTTTCATTTTTTTTCCTTCGTTTTATATATAAAATAAAATAGTGGTATAGCATTCAAAGGGATCTCACGATTACAGCCATTATAAATTATTTATTCTATAGATTCGACGATTCTTCTTCTCCTAGGTTTCTTTTTTTTTTCTTTTTTTTTTGTTTGTTTTTGTTTTCTATTTATTAATATGTAACAACAAATAAATAGATAAGCCATCTGTTAATACTTGTAATCACTATCAACACTGAAGAAATTTCTTTAATTGTTAAGTGTCTCTCGCCCAAAGTCGGAGAGACGATTTCATTGTGGTTCTCGAAAAGGAACAGAAAACAAAACGAAAATTCATCAATAAAAAGTTGACACGCGTTCGCGGGTTTTTGTAGATATCAATCGATTTTTTTTTCACTTTCTAAAAAAAATCACAAACGCGTCTCGTTTAAACATTCCTAATAAATAAGAAATACATTATAGAAGACATTATGGGGAAGCTGCTGATGTCGCGTAAAACGTGTACAGTCCAATCATCTATTATTTACTCACTCTCGTCCCGTCCGTCGAGCACGGGTCAAACACGCTTCTTTTTTTTCGTCATCTCACGCGATACACGAAGTATTAACGCGGCGTAAACGCTAAAAAGCAAACTGTCGTCGTTCGCGATAACGAACATTGTAAAAACCAAAACAAATAACACAACCGAAAAGTTACCATGATTTTTCGCATTTTTTTTTCCTTCTTTCGTCTCTACACGTGTAGAAATGATTTTATTCAACGCGTCAGATATGCTTTGCACCCCGAGCCGAATTAACCACCGAGAAACAACTATGATACAATAATGAATTTCGACGATGACGGAAGTGCCTTTGCTTATTTCGAGATCGGTCAATTTTTTGAATTTTTTTTTTTCATTCACCGCGCGGGTTTTCGTACAAATTCAACACTATCCCGAGCAGATAGTACTTACATAGCGGATTTTCCGCTCTCGATCCCGTCCGAGGGAGAGGGGGGGGATATTTCTTTAAATCAATTTACAAATAACAGCGCGTTCATGAAATTCTATAACGCAGAGAGACCGAGTGTCCGCGGGAGTTTTATGGAGCGTTTTTTTTTTTTTTTTAATTTCTTTTTCTCGCGATCACGAACACCCAACACCTAATTTGCTCGTGTTCCAAAGACGATAATTTTTATGATTTCTTTTTTACCTTTTTTTTTGCCACTCTCGTTTCCTTAAAATCCCGTACAACAGCGACAAGCGTACTAGCGTTTTCCTTACGCGTCTGTTTTTCTTTTTTGCTTTTTTTGTTTTGTTAATCGTTCGGTTAAAAGTCATGAATATAGAGATTCGGATTGCGTGGATTTTGCGTGCACGGACGTAGACTCGCGATTTCGGTGTCGCGATTGTCTCTGTTTGCGTCAGTCGTGTCTTTGTCGCGTTCGAGATCGGACAACTCCTGGGAAAGCTCTCTTTGTAGGACGTTTCTGACCTCTTGAGGTATGTCCTCCTCTTTGACCTCTTGAAGAACGTTCTGGAGCTCGGAATTCCTTATGTAGACCAACATGTATGCGTTCGTGCAATGCTTGACCGCCATCGACATATCCTCGTCCTGACCACCGTAATTGTGCTCGATCGCTTCCTGCTTCGTACACCGCGACACGACGTCGTCGTCAAATTTGCACCACTATGCGAAAAAAAACATTGATCCGTTAAGTATAAATATTGGAGCCTTTTAGGTGGAGGTCAATGTGACGAACTGTTTATCTGTAAGAGCTTCCGCTTACCTTTCCGTCACCAGCGGGATTTATGAAAACGACGTAGTGACCACCGTGATTGTCACCACTGTGTACGAGTACCGCGTGCAACGTGTAATCTGCATTCGTAGCCTCCTCGACTTGCAGGTACTCCCCTAGCGATATCTTGTCGTAAAACTCGAATCTGCAATCATTTAAAGTCGAGAAAATTTACGATCAGGCATTGTTATTCTCATGAAAGTTTTTTTTCCACATATAATTGTTTAGATATTGTATTTGTTTATTTACACTGTAAAAGAAATTGTAAATTTAATGTACGTATTGGAAGTTTTTATGCATAAACCAGTATATTAAATTTAATATACTAGTTTATGTCTAAAAGCTTCCAATACCGGTACATTAATTCTCATGCGGAAATTTTTTACAGTGTTTTAACGGATTTCTCCTTGACCAATTGTCAAAATATAAATGTATAAATGTGTCGTATAACTAACGTATATTTATATTTAAAAAAAAAGAAAAAATAGAGAAAAAAGAAACCTTGGAATGTTATTATACTATCTATATCAAATCAAATAGACTATATTTTGTTTTCATGGTAAAAGGTCTGTAAAGGTCTCCCGTAAAATAAATAAAATAAATAAAATAAATAAAATAAATAAAATAAATAAAATAAATAAAATAAATAAAATAAATAAAATAAATAAAATAAATAAAATAAATAAAATAAATAAAATAAATAAAATAAATAAAATAAATAAAATAAATAAAATAAATAAAATAGATAAAATAAATAAAATAAATAAAATAAATAAAACTAACCTGTCGTTAAACTTGACTGAACAATCCGTGACGGGATCGTACTGAAACCGCATGAGATGTAGATGTAAAACCGGTGGGAAAGCCTGAAAGATAACTCCTTTCTCGGCTTCCTGCAAGCCATGTTCGCCGGCGTCGTACTTGTTGTCGCCGTCCAGTATCTCCGTGCTCACGTAATCCCGGAAAGACTCGTAGACTGAAAGAAAATAAAAAATAAAGATCAATGCCCGACCAGGTCAGAAAAATATTCCGATCTCTCCGCGCGATAGTGTCCTCAAATTTACGACGAAAAAAAAAAAAAGAAAACCACTCACTGTTCTTCTTTCCCTTGATGTTCAGCTGGATATCGTAAAACGTCTCGACCCTGTTCGACGTGTAATCGATGTTCTTGCATTTTATGAACGACGCCATTTTTCCCTCGAACAACTTTGGCACTGTACCCTCGACGCACGTACCCTTCATCTTGCTCTCGAGTTTGTCGAGCAGTACGCGGAGGAACTCTTGCACGTCATGCTGCATGAATGAGTCCAGTGTCTCCCAGCCGAAGCTCTTCGTGAGCTTCTTCGTCCCGACCGGCTTGTCGCAAAATTGCAACTCGTGAAAAACCCTCTGGAGTGCGAGAGCCACGCTTTTGCTCGAGTCGTCGCTCTCCGTCGGCATCTTGTAGACCGCCTTGCGCAACTGGAAAAATAAAGATAAAAACAAATAATTCACTGATGAATCACGATGAGGTAATAAAGAAATATCCACTTATCGGATGATGTCACTGCTATGTAAACGACGCGCGGTGTCTCGTACCTGATTCGTGAAGTAAAGCGTCTGTAGAAGAGAGTTCATGTAACACGTGGCCCCTTGATTCTTGAGGCCCACGTAACCGGTGTGTTTTTTGCTGTCCCAGCTGACGCCGTGCGGTGCATCGGCCATCACGTGTACCTGTTCATTAAAACCATAATCCCATTAGCTTTCGTCGCTTACAGTAGAACGTCGCTTATCCGACCTTCGATCAACCGAGCCTCCGCGTCATCCGAGCCCTCCGCATTGACCGAGGTGTAGACTCGAATAATACGGAAAACTCGGATAAAACGGATAAAGCAGCAATGCCCAGGCGCGGAGTAGTCCGTAACGGCTACTTTGTTGCATAAGCGACCAAACTTGTACAAGTTTGTTGCTTCTTTATATTGCGAGCTGCAAATACAACAGTTCCGATTCTAGAGTCTAGAGAATGCTTTATATTTACAGTAGAACCCCCATTAAACGGGGTTTGATTAACCGGGAAGCGGATTATCCGTGCGTCTTTCGACTTTTTTTTTGTGTGCGTAATGCGGTGCCACACGCTTCCAAAAAAAAAAAGACTAGCTTACGTACTAATAATGAGAAAAAAAAATCCAAAGCTTTACATTCCAGTTCACATTATTTAACAATTAAGTACAAGTTGCACCAAGTGTCAAGTGTTGCAACTAGTCAAAATAAAGTTGCATCATCAGCCATTATTGACTTATCTACTTTCACTGTCTAGTTCGGATTAACCGGGATTTTCGATTATCCGGGGACTCTTCGGTCCCGAGCATCTCGGTTAATCGGGGTTCTGCTGTAATTTCATTATATTTCTTCTTTTCTTTTTTCTCATTCTTAATCCCGCGTTCAAAACACGATTTCCGCGAACCATCCTCCATCGGGGGGGGATGGAGGGTTGATCGCGTACTACAACGATAATCCGAATAGCGGCAATGCTGACATTGAGGAGTATCGATTTGGAAGCCTTAGAGGACGATAACAATCATATCTTCGCGATAGTCGACAGTCGCGAGATCTTCCCGCTGTATTATTATTTTACATTCGAGCTTTGCTCCGGCTTGACCGGGACCAACCTCGAGAGTTATCGAGTCGTCTTTGATGTAGCCCTTGTCTGGATCCAGAACGTCCTGCCAAAGCATAAAGTGACTGAAGCCCCAGTCGTTCTCCTTGTTGTAAAAGAGATGCTGGATCTCTGCGGAATAGCAATTTTTCGAGTTTCGAGATTAGGTCGCCATTCGATCGTGCTCCTCGCATCGACCGCGCGTCTCTTGTATTTTTTTTTATATCGAACCGCGCGGAAGATCGTCGAATTCGGGAAGCTGACTCACTTCTGCAGAACGAATCCTGTCCCTCCTTGCACGACAAGAGTCGCAGCTCGGCGACGGCGTAGCAACTCCACGACGTCGACTCGCTCTCGCCGTTGCACTGTAGAAAGAATCCGAGAGACCGCTGTGGCGGCCTCTCCTGGCTCTGGCTCGATCGCGGCATTACCATTATCTTCCATGGTAAATTCCTCACGTAACAGGGTGGCGACAATTGTGAATCCTTCAGCTTCGACAAGTTCTCGACTGTGTAACGAAACGTCGCCTCGTTTCTCGCCTCGTCTGCAAACGAAAACATAAAATATGCGCAAGGTATCAGCGATCGGTTCACGCCGAAGACGATTTCTATTCTTTTCGTTCGTGAAATTATGAACAAAAAAATGTCGGTAAATAATATCGCGCAAAATGAATTCTAAAGCACAAAAAGCTTATTTATATGCTTCACGAGTCATCGCGGCAGACTTTTGGGATATTTTTAGAAAATGCCTCGAGTATGTGTGTATACATATATATACAGGCACGCAGTTTCCGCGAATATCGCAAGAGTTTCGTGGATCAGATGTTTTTATGAAGAAAAAAAGTTTTTTTTTTCATTTTTTTTTCTTGGAAAAAAGAGTGAAAATTCGAACCTTCCTCCATGTCTTGATCCTGTCCGGGGCAGTCAAAGCCGGCCAGCTCGAATGCCGGCTCTCCGTTTATTGGACGAGGCTCCGTACTGTCTCCTCCTCCGTCGTTTGGAGTTTCTGGAACAAATTTATTTGCAAGAGCGCGACGTCGTTAGCTATTCCAACTTATTAACGTACAACACGCTAGGTTAAATCACAATTTGGCGCATCGCATTCGACTCTTCGAGCCAGGCGCTCGCTCGAGGATCTCAAGCGAAGTCTCTCCCTCGGCGGAACTTCAAAGAAATGAACTTCGCGCTTTCATGATCTAACAGCGCGAATTGGGAGATCAGCCTCGACACCGATATTGTCAAATTTCAATTCCCCTGGACTCTGCCATGTTTGAAGAAAAAAAAAAAAAAAAAAACACACAAACAGTTGAAGATCGATGGGTCGGAGAGTTTGGAGCGTACGGGGCGTTAAAGAAATGCCCATCCCTTGTGGCGAAATCGTGAAGCGAGAAAAACAAAAATTTGTCAATTCTGTTCCGTGTGCCGTGCAAGCGATAGCTGAGACAATCAAATACGCTGCGACAATTAACATTCCAAAAAATCTCCCGCGCGATGCCGGATTGTGTTTCCGTTTCCTCGCACAAGTTCCATCATAATTTTTATTTATTTACCAACGGACTCTTTCACATACATCGTCTTTTTTAAAATAATAAAACATGCAATAGAAGTTATTTTATTTTTGATCGTTTTTTCTTTTTGGCATAACCGAGAAGTAAAAAAAAAAATCAATCGATTGTGTTCCTTGTGCCGTGCAAGCCGTAGCTCCAGCAATCGAACACACCGACGCAATCGATACTCCAGAAAACCTTCTACGCAATGCCCGATTGTCCTTTCGCTCCCTCGCGCGATTCTCGTCGCCTTTTCGTGTTGCTCCTTTCAAGCGATCGAGAAGAAAAGGAAAAAAAAAATTGATGAATTTTTCTTCCCCGCACCGCTCGATCCGTAGCTCACGAAAAATCGAATACGCCGACTCAATTACGATTCCCAGAGCGTTCGTCGCGTCGTAAAGTCGAAAGTCGACTAAAAAAAAAATCACCCACGCAAGAAAATTTACTTTCCTCTTCCTAGCGCGACTTTCGTACTACTTTCGTAGCGTTCATTTCCTCATTCTCTTTCCCCACAAAATTACATCCCAAAGTTACCTTCTTGTGTGTCCATGTCCTCGAAATCGTCGCCATGTACCAGCGCCAGGTTAAGGTGCTTTAGGTTATCGTGATCGTTGACGTGGTTCATCGCGACACCGATGTTGATGGTCGTCTTGTCTGCGCCTTTTACCTCGCTGACGGCACGCGCCGTCGAGGTGACTTCTCGGTGGAAACTACCGTCGGTCTTGAATTTCGAAACGGCTTTCGTACGATTACGATTGCGTCTCACGCGATGTTCCTTTAGGTTGGGTTCCGGCGATTGTGCGGTGTTCAGTGTATCCTCAACGGCGGTTGTATCGCTGCTGCTGCTGTTGCTGGTGCTCCGTACCGGCGGCGACGTCGCTTTACCGCAAGACGACGACGTTTGGTACTTACTTGCGATTCGCCCAATTTCTGCGACCGTCAATGCCCCCGTCGACTCCGGGGACGCCCGCTGCATGTATTCCACCCTGGATTTTTTTTTTTTTTTTTTTACTCTCAGCTTAAGGCGTCGGAGACGACGCGCAACGCAACTACTAATACCTACTCACTCTGTAGATCGCGTCTATTTCGTATACGTGTATATATGTGTCCGTTTTATATGCATACATGTGTGTGTGTATGTGTATACGTATATGGGTGTGTGTAATTGTATATGCGTGTGCTATTGTGTGTCGGTGTATTTTTCCTGCTGCACTCTGCGCACCGATGTTACAAATTGAGTGCTCGCGTATTATCTGGGTGGCGTTCGGGGAGAGGCGTAGCGGAGAAGTGCGGTCGACTAGTTAGATATATAGTTTGGAAAAATAGCGTGGTAGTGGCCGTAGACACGACAGCGCAGTACTACCACCGCCCCGGCCTTATGTTGCACGAACGGCTCGATCTTTTTCTTATACTTTTTTTTTCTTTTTTTTTTTTTGTTCCTTTCTTTTATTTTACTTAAATTTTTATTTTCTTTGCCTTTCCTTCTCGTGTGCAATCCGGGCGGTGAAGGATTACCCGCAGCGACACACGCGCGATCGGAGGAACGAAAGGAACAAATAAAGACAATACGTATTTACGTGCAACGCGGAGGTGTAGTTAACGAAACACACTACCGTAATACCCTTCGCGCGATTCGTGTAACTCTCGCGATCGGCGCGTTCTCTCGCTCTCTCTACCCCTTTGCACCTCTCTCCTCTCTCGCCTATCTTCCTTCCTTTCTCGGTCGGTCTATCCGCGCGTTCACTCTATGCCCCCCCCCCCCCGCCCCCCCCCTTGCGCCTCTACGTGGAACCCGCGCGAGAGTTTTCCTCGGAAATTTGTCGTGGTTTTGTGTGTTTTTTTTTCGCGTATCTTCACGCTAGTTAAATGTATTAGGGATTTTTTTTGGTTTTTTTTTTAAGATGGAGTTTTTTTCATGTCGCGTTGGTGGTGTTTTGTTAGGATTTTTATTTATTTTTATTTTTTTTCTTTAGATCAACGGGATTCCCCCTTCGCGGCACAGGTACAACACGGATAGCGCACAGATTTTCTCACTGGTACGCGAGCTACCTGGCGGTGCAGCGACGAGGTATCCTTCTCTCTCACTCGGTTTCGTGACGTTCAGCGTCTTGGTGGATATCTACCGCAATTCGGCCCACGGCCCGTCCCGGCTAGGCCGCACCGACCAGGAGGCTCCTCCACCGGCGCTTCCAGGATATATAGCTAATATTTCTTGCACACACTTTGGACACGCTCACGATTTTTGCGGAACGCACGAGAGGCGCTTCCGATACGTCGATAACACGAGAGTGACGATGGTGTGTGTCGCGTTAAAACTGCCGCGGTACGACGAGGGGGCTCTTGCGTAGAAGCTTTTTCTTTTATTTTCTTTCTCTTGCTCTTTCTCTATTTTTGTTCTCTCTTTTTTTTTTTTTTTAAGACAAAACCACTTTTACGCGAAAATAAACAAAATGGCGACGAGCTGCAATCGCCCTCGCTGCGCTGTCTGACTGGTCGGTCCCATGGAGACTAGAGGACGGGAGACCGAACTATGGCTTTTCAATGGATCGTGTCGTCTCACTCTCTCCGTCTCTGTGTTTCATTCCTGCGATATTCGATAAACGATCTTCGATGAGTCGAAATAAAATTTCGCCCACCAATATTCGAATTATTATTGAATTAGCACCATTGAATAAAGTTAAATTGAAAATTGCAACTATCTCTCTCGCACGCACGAGAGAGACAGACCTTTCAGTCTCGATTGAGACTGAAAGGTGACAATTTCGGTGGTTTTCCAGTGCTTTCGCCTCTTCTTCGGTGCTTCAAAAAACACAAAAGAACTGAATGTTTTCTCGTTTTTTTTTTTTCGGTGTCTCGACCTGCTAGGTTGTGCAGTCATGTTGCACTAAGGAAAATCATCAAATCAAAAGTACCTTTGAACCGAGGTGCTATCGATTTGGCGTTTGTCATTATTACAAAGTGCTTTTTTTCGTGAAAATTCATACCATAAAACGACCGTGCCCATGCGCATTCACATTACAAAATAACGAAAAACGCTAAATCGAAAGTCCCGAACTTTATTCAAGAACTCACCGAACATGTATTTCGAACGATCCGCGAAATTTACACGGCGACACCGCCCCCTGGCGGTTCGTCGGTTTTTCCACGATGTGGCAATACGGCAATAATGGCCGCGATCAGTAATGTTTTCATCGGTAACCGACTCTAACTTTCTACCCAAAGAATCGTCGCAAAAATCTCTCGCACTATAACGTAGCGACGCGCCCATCGATCCGACGAACGTCGCGCCTCAAAATGTTGTAAAAAAAAAAAAAAAAAAAAAAACAATGGCCAAATCCGAGAACGTTTCGATTAACCTAATAAAATGGGATTCCGCGGACGATCCGCTGGCCCCTCTGACCGGCGCCCAGCGTGAGTTTCTCTCGAGTCTCGAGGACGAAGTCGCCTCCCTCGACCCGGTCAATCATCGGGAGATTCCGTCGAATTCGTCGCGTCGTGGCTCGAGCGAGTCGGCAAAGTCGATCGAGCGCATCGAGACGTATCAGGAACTGCTGCACCACTACACGTTCCTTGAGGGCAAGTACACGTCCGCCGCCGACACCAAATACGTAATGTACCTCGAGCAATTGAAATCCCGACGGCAGGAGTGCCACGATCTTTGCGTTCACATAGAAACCGCTCTGGAAGATTTTTCAGCTCTCTCCAAGCAGTACGCGCTGGTCTCGGGAAAGACGACGTCGCTGCACGACGCGACCGAGCAGCTGATATCCGACCAGGGACGTCTCAACTCGCTGATCGACGGCATAACCGAGTACTCGAGGTACTTCGGCGAGGTCGATCGGATAATGGAAAAATTGGAGTCGCCGACGTTGTCCCCGAACAGCGACATCTTCAACGACCTTCTAGCCAAGATCGACTCCGACATAGATTTCATGCAGGGCAATCCGATGTTCAAGGAGGCGGGCGTTTATCTCGTGAAGTATCGTCACTGCCAGTCGAAGGCGATAAGCCTCGCGCGTCAGTACGTCTTCGGCCTGCTGGACAAGGCCACGGACAGTATTCTGAACCCCAAGGAAGGCGCGACCTCGCCGGAGGGCAGCGACGCTTCGCTGGCGCTCTTCTACGGACGCTTCCAGACGATACTGCCGAAAGCTCGGCCGGTCATCGAGCAGGTCGAGCGGCGTTCGTACAAGCGTCAGGAGTACGACGCGCTGTTGAGCGAGTGTCATCAGCACTATCTCAACAGACGCGGCATGGTTCTCGGTCCGAGCGTCGAGAAGGCCCTGCAGACGGTGAAGGACCGTTACAACGGCGATCACTGCACGCTCGTTCGTCACGCTTGCGCGCTGCTGCTTCACGCCTCCGTCGACGAGTACCGGCTGTTCTATCAATTCTTCGGCAAACCCTCGCAGTTTCTCGCGACGTATCTCGAGGCTCTCTGCACGTCGCTCTACGATCTTCTTCGACCCTTCATCATTCACATAAATCATCTCGAGACCCTCGCCGAGGTCTGCTGCATACTCAGGATCGAGATGCTCGAGGAACACGTGCAGAACAATTTGGAGCCTCTGCAGGGTTTCGGCAACGTTTGCATGCAGCTTCTCCACGACGTCCGCGAGAGGCTCGTCTATCGGGCTCACGTCTATCTTCAGACGGACGTTCTCAATTACAATCCCTCGCCGGGCGACCTCGCTTATCCGGACAAGCTCAAGATGATGGAGGACATCGCCGAGTCGATAAGGGAGGAGAACAGGCAATTGAAGATAAAGAGGATATCGGTCACGTCGAACGACTACGCGATCGCCGCTCCGGACTCGGTGGTCTCGAGGAATCATCTCGGTCTCGAGCCGCTCGGTCACAAGACGAGCATGGGAAATTCGCCGGCCGACCTGCACGGTATGTGGTATCCTACCGTTCGCCGCACCCTCGTGTGCCTCTCGAGGCTCTACCGGTGCGTCGACAGGCCGGTCTTTCAGTCGCTGAGCCGCGAGGCCATCGATCACTGCGTTCAGAGCATCGAGACCGCCAAGGAGAAGATCGAGGCGCGCTCCACTGTCCTCGACGCCGAACTCTTTCAAGTCAAACACCTGCTCATTCTTCGCGAGCAGATCGCGCCCTTCCAAGTCGACTTCACCGTCAAGGAGTATTGTCTAGATTTCTCTAAAGTTAAAACAGCGGCTTTCGGTCTGCTCGAGAAACGATCGAGGCTCTTCACGCTCTCGAACAACGCTCTGCTGGAATTTCTCCTCGAGAGCGCGCCGCAGATGAAGGAACAGCTCATCGACTCGAGGAAGCACGTCGACGCTAAATTGAAATCGTCGTGCCAGCGTCTCATACAGCACGCGTCGTTTCTTCTCATCGAGCCGATCGTCAAGCTGCTCGACAAAGCGAAGATGAGCGTCACGATCGACAATAAAAATACCATGAGGCAACAGCCATTCGGCGACGCTCAGGAGATCGCCGCGGTGGTCAGCGAGGCGCTGAGGCTCATTAAATTCAAACTGCCCAACATACAACAGTCGCTTCAGTTGTACCTGGCCAATCGGGAAACCGAGTGCATACTCTTCAGACCCATTAAGAACAACATCGTCGCGGCTTTCACGCATCTTTCGCAGCTGCTCAGCACGAATTACAGCGCCGAGGAACTTCTGCTGATCGCCTGCCCGCTGCCCGAGCAAGTCTCGATAATGCTGAGCTCGTCGAGCCTGGCGCAGGGAAAGCTCGCTCAGGAGGGAACGAAAACAACGAGCGAGGGGGAAAACTGCCAGGGCGGCAGAGTCGCGAGTCCCAAGGAGGTTCATCGGTCGACGAGCGTCGACGACGAGGTTTTTCTTCCGCAGGAACAATCGAAGACGAACGAGACTCGTCAATGAACTCCGACCGCTGAAATCGAGCTTTAAAGGACGGATGAAAAAAAAACAAGCAATAACATCGCTGGTGCATGAAATTTAAATGAATTTAAAGAATGTTTTCAAACATTTTTTTTTAATAGAGCTGAGACGATGTCTCGAATTTTTTTTTCTTTGTATCGCGAGAGACACGCCAAACTTCCATCATTCGTACAAAACTATCGTTGTAGATTCGCTGTAGTTATTAATCGGGGAGCTAAGAGGATCGAGTGCGCTTTTGAGAAACGTTAAGGTCGGAGTGTTAAACTTTTTCCCCAAAGCTTCGTTCGGTGAATAGACATTCGTTTGTTGAATCTAGTATTTTTGTATATTTCACTGTATAATGTATATATTTATAAAGAAATGTGTATAATTATTTAAACGTTCGTATGTACAGATAGGGACGCCCGGAACGACAGTGTGAGAACTTGGATTTTTAATTCACGAGGAGATTTCTCACACTGTCGTTCCGTGGATGCGGTATTAATGAAAAAATAATAACAAAGTTTATCTCATTATTGACGCTGTGCGATTGATTTGTTCGATTTTTTGCTATTGTATGTACATGCATCGACGATCCTTCGATGCGAAAGATTCGTCAATCCAGCGACCTTTTCGTGTACAAATCGTATACAGTTTTGCTCAACGCCGGACCCAGTTGACGCTTCAGGCTGCCCACTTTTATGCCGGCTAATAATTTGTCGCCACCTTCACCGGCGCTTCGAAAAGCCTCGGTTAGCAACGCCGGTGTTGGGTAAAGTTCGACGATCGCTAGAGCCTTCTCGACCGAGATTCCTTTCAACTGCAGCAAGTGCCGAATGAACATCTCCCTGACCTTGAAGTTCTGAAAATACGACAGTCAGCGTCAAATTCCACAGTTTAGGTCGGTAAAAAAAAATTGACCGACAGCGGCGAATGCGACGTTGGTTTAAAGCTTCGGTGATCCCCAGACATGGTGTCCAGTAAAAAGTCCGTATAAAATTCGAAGACAATTAAGGACAATTTCTAGGAAGAATTGGTAAAAATGGATAAAAATAGTGACTCGATAGCTCGCGGAAAGCTAAAGCCTTGAAAAGGGGAATTAAGACGAAAAAAAACTCCTTGATCCTCACTTTCGTTTTGGAAGCTGCCTTGTTGAATTGCTTGAACTCCATCAACGATACTTTGGAACTGACCACACAGTGGGGACCGAGATCGGCCTTCGAACTGCTCTTCAGATGCTTGTCCTGAACAAAAATAAGACTGTGAGACGCGGGAAGACCTACGCAAAAAGTGCATGCAAGGTGGGATAAATTACCTTGAAAATTTTGTGAATGAGATTCGTGAGAATCGACAAATACTGCATCGAATGTTTATGGTTGTCGGTGTACTTTACGACAAAGCCGTCCTGGATCTGAGAGTTCGTAGCGGCTTGAAGCAACGTGGACAGGGGCAAGCCGAGATGTTCATTATTCCGGTAACTCTCGATCATGTATATAACATTCGGTATGCCCGATTGTCTCAGACGGAACTGCAACGATATTGCGATTAATCGACCGAGCGCGATGTTCGATGCAAATAATTTCTCAGACGAGGGGCGACCTTCGGGTTTCCGTAAAAATAAAAACGAGCAGAGGATACCTTCTGCTCGTGAAATCTTCCGTCTTTGATACTCGCGGCGAGATCGTCCATTCTCTTTCTCTCCACCGTGTACGGTAAAACTAATTCTCTCTTTGTGTCTCTGCATCTCGCCACCCAAGCGAAATCTCCTATTTTTAGATGTCGCACCTCGTACGGGGTGTTCAATCGATCGAGCTCCGATATCGTCGGGTCGTCTCGCGATTTCGTTTTGGCACTGGAAGATAAAACCAATCGTCACCTCGAGAGTCGTCCGTATACGGAACCTGATACGTATGGGGCATTCTACGTCAAGTCGAAGGGCCCAAAATGTTAACACGCCTATCTTCTAACTTGAAAACAAGAGCCGATAAAAATCAGAAAAAAAATGGCAGATCCTCACACTACACAATACTACGACATTGCGAACTTTCAGCTTGATCTAAAAGGGTCTGGATTTTGGGCTGTTCGACTTGACGTGGACTGCCCCATATTTTTTCCCCAACTCCGAGGACGTACCCGCTCGTTTCGTGCGTGTCGACCAGCAGGACGACGTCGAAGGTACCCGGAGCCATATGAAATTCATCTTTGACTCCGATGTCCGCATCCTCCACAGTTTTGGTCAACGGTCCGCTCCCCGCCGCGTCGTTGTCCTGGCCTCGCTTCTTAGCTTGTACTTTCCTAGTAACTTTGCCCCTTTCTTTAGTCCGATTATTTCCGCTAGCCACCTGACTGAGCGGTCTCCCACTGCTCTCGTCGTCGATCCGCCCGGTTGATTCGACGATCGGCGCGGGCTCGTCAGGGTCGCTTGAAGATATCGAATGGACTCTGCTTCTTCTTCGAATTCGATTGCCCTTCGCTTTTGCTCGGCTCTCAGCTCTCACCGGCGATAAGTGCGCCCCGCTTTCCGCCGATTCCTGGACCACGGCGTTTTCTTCCGACTTTCCCGCTCGTCCCTCTTCTCTTCTATTGTCGGTAACGCCCGATTTTTTCTTCGGAACGAAGTTGTTCCTCTTTGTCGGCTCCACCGTTTCGGCGAACGCGCTTCCCTCGAGACTCCTCGACTTTTTCGGCAGAATATCGTTTTCCACGTCGTCGCAGTTGTCCCCGCGCTCCGTATCGGAATTGTGAGCTTCGCGCTTACTCTCCAGATGCTTCTTCAGCCTCTTGTCCAGCATAGCGCACAGCTTTCCGCCGAAGTGCCGCAGCAGTATGCAATCCTTGCCCGTCGCCAGAGGCAGAGGATACTTCCGAAGGGACTCTATGGCCTTCGCGAAATGACCCTCCACGCTGGAACCTTTCGCCCTCGCCTCGTCCCTCCATTCCGTCAGCCACTTTTCGAAAAGGGGATTCGCACATCTTCTTCGCGCCGTTTTGGCTCTCTTCATGGGTAAGGCTTTGCTCCGAATTCTTTCGGTGGATTTTCTTCCATTAATAACGAGACCGCCGGTCGTATCTGAGAAAATTTTTGAGTAATTAATACATTTCCGACGAGATCGATTGATTATTTATTTTTTTTTAGACATATTCACAAAGTCGTAATTTTGAGTAAGAAGGAAATATTATTATTTCGTACATCGAGATTGATTGTTAAAAACATCCGAATCGATCGGGTCAGGCATTTTTGTTTTCACAATTTTTCGACAAAAAAACAACATGTATCAGACGGAGTCTGGCAGACCCCCCGGCGAGCCGCGGTAGGGTTAACGGCGAGTGAAACTTACCGAACTGCGGACTTATCCAGCGGACGTCGACGAATTAATCGGCATCGACCGAAACACGGCAACGAATTTTATTCCCAACGAATGTTCGTCCGTCCCGATCGTTCGACAGTTTTTTGCTTTCGGGACGACCGGTCGGCGAGTTTGTTTACATCCGAGCGGCAGGAAAAAAAAAAAACAAACAAACAAACAGAACACGATACTCGTTATTGGGGGTTAGGACTGGCCGGGGGGATCGCTTCGAATAAAAATTTTGCGCTGTTATCCCCGTCCAATCCCGTTCTCCTCTCGGTTTTACGAAAATTTATTTACGAAAATGGCGGATCAAGTGCTCAGGGAGTTGGAGGCTGCTGCACAAGTTATTCTAGTAAGTCTCTCAGCGGTTCGAGCGTTAAATAACGAGGATTGTTCAAAAAAATTAATTCGAAAAAAAAAGTATCTCGAGCGAGTTTCGAAATGCGTTTCGACGGGCGCGTGATTCGTACGAGTATCGCGATAATTCGCTGTCGGAGGGGGGGGGTTATGCGCACTTGTGATGTTTTGCCCTGAAACACATCGCCGATGCCGATATTCGTTTGCTTCCCTCGAAAGCGCGGATCAACGTCGTTTCGCGGATTTCGCGAGCGACGACGAGCCCGGTCGACCTGAACGACGCCGTCGACGAGTTCTCGAGCAGAAAACATCTATTTATCGTCTGGAAATTTATTTGCATCGTAATGATTGTTTTGGTAGTTTTTGAAAGAAAAAAGATTTAAAAAAAACAATTGTAAGGGCACACGCACGTGGAAGAATAATGCGAAATGCGCGAAACTTTTCGACCCCCTAAGTGCACTCCGAATTTGGAGCGAGATCAGCCGTAGTCGTGCTCGAGCCCCACGTAAATCTTGAGATTGAAGGGAACCTTGCGCACTTCAAATCCTCGAAAAAAACTTGCGATCTTCCAAATCAGCCGATCTCTACGTCAATGCGTTGATTCTAATTTTAATATGTATTTCTATTCGACGTTATATGAAATTTTAAAGATTATTTGTACAGTAGAACCCTGTTTATCCGAGGTAATGTGGGGAGAGCTTACATCTGATAAGCGAAGACTCGGATAATGAGGATAACATACTCGATTCAAAATTGTACGACTATTATATATTTAAAAAATAAAACACCACTTTATATGAACATTAACTTTATTAGTTAATTTACTACTTGTTTCCTTTTTTGAGACGTCACAATGATCTATCATTGACTCTAGAATCGGAACTGATGTATTTACAGCTCGCAACGTAAAGATGCAGCAAAGTTATACAAATTTAAGAGCATATGGAATAATATAGCTGTTACAGAATATTACACGCACGGACATGCTGCTTTGTCTGTTTTATCAGAGTTTTCCGTATTATCCGAGCCTACACCTCAGTTTATGCGGAAGACTCAGATGAGTTGGGTTCTTTCGATAATGTGGAGGCTCTGATAATCGAAGGTCGGATAAGCGCGGCTGTACTATATATGTAAAAGGGCCTGTCGATTAATAAGTAAATCTCTCATACGTCTCATCTGTTAGCCCGTCCAGAAACGGTATATACCGGTAACCCAGGTGCAAGAGTTCAGAAGTTTGAACATGCTTTATTTATGGATAATATTTGTATTTTTATCTGAACTGTAAAAATTGAAAATGTAAAAGGGTTCTTGCCGTAAATGAAATAAATAAATAAATGAATAAATAAATACGTAAATCAGCATTTCGCCGGATCACTCTGGCTCCAAACGAGCAAGCTAGCTTAGATCCATTCAACATCTTGATCGGAGAGTTTAGAAACGCTATGCGCGGCATTATCCTATGTTAAGAATAATGTACTTGGGTACTAATGCTAACTGTTATTATACAATCTGTAATTTGTTGAGATCTTTAAATGCGTTACTTTTGGGAACCTGTATTAGACATAAAAACGTGTATTTATTCATGTAAAGGGGCTGGTATCTGTAAATAAATAAATACATTTTGTTCGCAGGCGCCGCCTAATCTCGTCACGCCGGAACAGCGACAATCAGCTGAGACGGTTTTTCTCAACTTTCGTAAGACCAAATCTCCCTATCAGCTATGTCGAGAGATACTGGAAACGAGCACTGTGGATTACGTCCTGTTCGAATCCGCGGGTCTCATAAAGACCGCGCTCGTGAGAGAATGGACCATGCTTCCAGACGAGGATATAGCGTCGCTGAGACAGTATCTTCTTCACTATATCATAAACAAACCCACTCTGGCGCTCTTCGTTCGAGAGAGGATACTTCAGGTCATCGCTATTATGGTGAAGAGAGGCAGCGTCAGAGACATCGGACAGGAGAGGAAATTGATTCTCAACGAAGTCGAGGAGCTCATAAGAAGCGGCGATAGGCCCAGAGTAAGACTTTTTTTTTTAATGTGGAGTATCGTATTTCATACGGGTGTGGAGTAAAACGGTAAAATTTTAGCGATTAGATTCTCAATATTCTTACACCAGCTATACTTGTATGGAAAATTTGTGACAATTTACAATTTAGCATTGCAATTTTGCATCTAATTAGGCAACAAATTTGCATCTGAATTGTAAGAGCCTATTTTTTTTTTTCGAATACGAAGCTCGATAAAATCTTACTATTTTTTGTTCTCTGTGTAATCCAATATAAATAATTTGGGATATAAAAAATTTTGAATATAAAAGTTGATAAATTCTTACCACCTATTTTTCTCTGTGGAATCTGAAAGATTCTTTTATAACCCGCAAGCAATCCAAAAATCGTATTTACTCAATAACAATTTTTTTTAATACTTCAAACTTTTTTTCAGCAACTTCTCGGGTGCAGCATAATATCAGCTCTGATGCAAGAATACGCGACGACGTTCAAGTCTTCAGACGTGGGACTGACGTGGGAGGTTCACTTCAGAGCCAAGAAACAGTTCGAGATAACGGATTTGAAGAGAATTCTTAAATTCGCGATCGGCGCTCTCGCCGAATTGACGAAGGACGGAATAGCGGAGACGAATTTCTCTCTGATAAAGCACCTCCTCTGCATAGCCGAGGGAGTGCTCGTCTGGGTCTTCATATACGCGCATTATATCCTTTTCTATGAAATATATCACAACAGCCTGCGACAACACCGCGACTAGAATTTTTAATTTTTTAAATTTTATTACTCGAACTCTCGATCGTTCCTTGACTCCGATGCACTGCCCAGAAGATTGATGGGCGTTTTCGAGTCCGACAACAGTCCGGCTCTGCGCCCGAATCCCGTGTGGCGTGACGTTATTTTGGACCCAGCGGTCGTCGAGCTGTTCTTCACCCTCTACTGGAAAGTACGAACGAATCCTCAGCTCGCTCATCACGCGAGAAATTGTCTCGTACAATTGGCCAGTTTGAACGGCGGTGTCTTTTTAAATAGCGACGACAAGCTTCGATACTTGACGAATTACATGCAAGGCTTTCTAAAGCTCGTTTGTAACATCGACATAATCGATCAGGAAGCTATCGGTATCGCCAATATAATAAGAAAAATCATCACATTCTTCCGGCTCAACTTCAAAAATCTGCCGGAAGATCTGTTTAGATCTTTCATGGAACAGATGACCAGACTGACTTGCCTATTCGCCGAGGGCGCGGCACAGGAGGAATCGGTAAATATCTTCGATTGCTTGCCGCTAAGGGAATACGTCACACAACGACTTTTCTACTTTTGGAACTAAAAATCACGAGTGTTATAAAGCAATGAATATGGTTTTTTAAATAAAAATTTCTAATAATTTTTTTTCCACATGGATTCCGAGATACATGGGCTTAAAATGTTGTCAATTAGCATGATCTGCATATGGTGACGCGTGAAAAGCAACATTCTTTTTAAAAAGATATATATTTCTAGACTATTTTCTTAGAATTTTTAGAATTAAATAACATTGCAACATTATTAGGGACACATTAAAAAATCAAATCGAGCTGTGCCCATAGATTTTCGAAGATATTGCGAGTTGAACGAGCTTCGAATCTGCATATGAATATAGATACCTAGGCCTCAACCATTGCCTCAACACCACGCCCAACTATTAATTATATCTTATTCCCTTAAGATATGCGATAAATAAATTCCGGCAGTTTAAACGAGACGCTTTATCGTTGTTTCAGATGTGCGCCGACGACTGCATGTACATGGAAGCTTTCGAGCGTATGCTCGAAACGTGGATTCCCGTTCTGTCCGAGACTTATCTGTTCCCAACCGAATTTTGCAAACAGAGCTCGGTGCAAATTTTCAACACCTATCTGAAGTGTCACTTGTCGCCACCGGACGGGACGAGAGGAGCCGGTGGTAAGGACGTCGACGAGGAGATCGACGTTATAGAGGAGGACGATAGAACGAAATTCGAGGGACAATTGCAAACTATAGGTATGGTATTATTTTTTTCAGAGCTGGGCAAAGTACCAAAAAAATACTTAATTTGTAAGTAATTTGCACATATAATCATATATTAGAGACAGGATGTCATGCTACTCATCGGGGATCCGTAATGCGCGCGTGTACTTAAAAATTACTTGTTACTTGAATTCGTTAAAAAGTCCTTGAAGTACGAAAAAGTACTTCAGGTACAAACGAGTACCCGGTATTTAAAGTACTGCCCAAATCTGCTTCTTTTTTTCTCAAGAAAATTTGTTCGACCGCTCGGTGTGTACGATTCATTTGATCGTAGGAAATTTTGGGAGAGAGGTGCCAGGACACTCGCTTCCGGTATTGGCGCGATTACTGGAGGACCGTACGTGCAAACTGCGAGAACAATTTAATCGAATTGCCGGACAACCGGAATCTATGAACGTCGCCAGTTTCGCTGCTCTCAAGGGGTTGTTCGAAGATTTGCACTGGCTGGTATTGATAGCCGGTCACGTTTTGTGCATGGAGTGCGACGGCGAGGCTCCTCTTGTCCCGGCGGAGGTGATCGCCTACAGTATGGAACAAGTGCGTTGATTTTCGATATATTTATAGGTAACATGGTGTCCGGCGGTCCTTGAAGTCCTGGAAGTCCTGAAAATGTCCTTGAATTTCACCCGTCCTTGAAAAAGTCCTTGAGTGCCCGCGAATTTCACCTCGTGTCCCTGAATATTTAATTACCCCGTAAATTTGAACTGGCTCCAAAATGTATATCACAAGCGACCACCCTGAAAAAATGTGTATCTCAGTTTCGCTGAGATGTATACATTCGTGCATAGTGAGTCGTTTTTTTCTGAACCGATTGCAACGTAAACGAAAACGGTTTTCGAACTGAATGTCATTTCGTACGTCGCGCGCGATATGCATATTTTCCTTTTTTTTATAAGTGTCCCATCACAATCTGGCAATGTCCTGGACATTTCCTTGCGTTTCCCATGCAGGTAACACCATGCAGGTAACATGCTAATTAATTTGAGAGTAAGAAATACAATTTCGTTTGTATCAGGCTCACCAGGGTAGAGTGGACGTGAACGTGACGCTGCAGCTTCTGGCCTCGCCGCAGAGCAACGTGACCGACATAAACGGTGCCGAACAGTCTGCCGATCACGTTATACGCTTGATAGCCGCGGTCTTTCGTCTCTGCGAATTCGAGAAAAACGCCGTAGCCGCTAACATAACAAGCATGCTCAGCCCCGAATTGAGTTGCACCATTGTATGGTTCTTGCACAGATGGTCGCTGAATTACTTGGCGCCCGTCGAGACGAATTACTCCGAGATAAGCACAATTATCCTGGAGGCCTTCGGCGAGGACAGTCCGGCGGCTTTGTGGACCGTTCATTTTCTTCTCGAGAAAATAGCGTGCAACATCAATGCCTTCAAGTCCGAGCCCAGACTCATCAAGGACACCATTAAACTTTTAGTCGCGCTGGTCGAATCTCAAACGAGGTAAATATTGTCGAATTTTTTTTCATTCAATTTTTTTTTTTTCCATTATTTCGGAACCTTTTGCAATCGAAACATGATAATACATTTGTCAACTGTCGTCGAATTATTGCAGATCCGCGTGCGTATTGAAATCCGAATGTCTCGGGCGTCTCATCGAGCTGGCGACGAAGAGTCGATACGATTTGCCACAAGCTGCGAAGAGAGGTCTGTTGAGGGCGGTCGTTCAGGTTGGAGCGGCATTTCGCGATCAGACCTACGAGGAACAGTACTGGTCACAGACTCTCCAACCGCTGCTCAATCGTTTCAAGGAAATAATATCGAACGAGAATTTGCCACGGACGTTTCACCAAGAGGAAGTCAGAGTTCAGTTGATCGATGTCCTCGAATCTTTCATTGGTAAATATTGGTGTTCACGAATTTCAATAGTCAGCGATTTTATTTTTGTCTTAGATTTATATCGAACAATTATTATTATTATTATTATTATTATTATTATTATTATTATTATTATTATTATTATTATTATTATTATCATTAATATTATTTTTATTTTCAGGTGTCGCACAGGGTGTCCGCGGTTCCACAGTGAAATCGGTTTTTCAATACACGTGTCCCGTACTGAGCGAGCTATCGAACTTGCTGTCCCTCTATCACAATTATCAAGAGTTAGTGCAGCTGATTCTCGAAGTCTTTTGCGAGTGCACGCGGGGTATGCTGTGCTTCCTCGCTCAGGTAATTCGCCGGAATTTATTATTTTATTTTGTCAATCCCATGAATTGTCTTCGTCAACGATGAAATAATGTTTCAGGACGACAGTAATCGAATATACGAAGCGTGTTTGCACACGATACAGACCTACGCTCGTTTCAACACAAATCGACTGACGGTCGAATCGACAGCCGAGGAGGATACGTTTCAGGACATACTACTTCTCATGCAGCTATTGACGAATTTATTGAGCAAAGACATATACGACATGAGCCATCTGGAGCCCGGACCGACTCCCGAGCCAACCGTCACACCGGCCGATGTGTTCCTGTACGGCTTGAATATCGTAATGCCACTTATGACGATGGATCTGCTCAAGTTTCCGTCGTTATGCCGGCAGTGAGTAATTTTCAGTAAAAAAAAAAAAGTATATATATATATGTATATATATTCCCAAACAAACAAACGAACCCTTTTCGAAAACATATATGTTTTTCATAATTACACACTTTTATTTTCCAGATACTTCAAAATGATTATCCTTATTTGTGAAATTCATCCGAAAAAGGTGTGCGAACTGCCCAGTGAAATGTTACAAAAATTATTGGCCTCCGTTGAATTGGGACTTTTCTCGTTCGGCCACGACGTAACCGTTCTCTGCTGCGATATGATCCAAGGAATGGCACGACACATCTACATGGAGAGTAGAGAAGGAGCTCCGAAGAATCAATTAATGGCTCCCTTTCTAAACGTGAGTCGAAAAATCCACAAATCCAAAATATCCAAAATATATTGTAATGAATATCAATTTTCTGCAGCTTTTGATGAATCTGATACTGTCGCATCAAATAAACTCGGACGTCGTGTCGAACACGTGCATACCGCTGTTCAACTTGATATGCTGTTATCAAGAACAATATCAACAAATCGTTCAAAATTTGTTGGCCGCGCAATCGGATCCCCAGATAGCCCAGAGGCTAGCCACGGCGTTTACAGAGCTTACGGAGAACATAGAATTAAGTATCCAATCGACTCAGAAGCTCAAGTTCCGTATGAATTTTGACAGTTTTATTGTCAACGTCCAAGGTTTCTTGATGGTCAAATAAACAGGTAAAGACACACAAAAACAGACAAAAAGTGTTTCGCACGGGGGTCGTACGAAATTTTTCATCACAAGGGGAGAAAATAGCGGTTTTCGGCACGCGAAGCGGGCGGAAAATGGGCCATTTCCGCACCGAGTGATGAAAAATAATTTTCATCCATTCACGAGCTATATGTTTTTTTTCTTCCTCTCAGATCTACGTATTCGACACAATGACCGTGTGAGAGACACCGACGTTCGACCGTACGGATAGCCGACGAGAGCTTCGCGTCTATGATACAGAGTACAATAAATCTAAAAAGATCGACGTCCTGTGAGTAAAGAAACTACGGGTAAAACGTAGTTCAGGGTCTTAACGTTATCGTATCGAAAACTTATCCGGTGCGGCCCTTCGACCTCGAAGGGGCTAATCTCAACCGCGCCGAATGTAAATAATTGAATGTATACTTCCCTCTTTCTCGACACGTTCCCCGGAACATATTCGACCGCATACCGATCAATCGGTATCGAAAAAAAGCGCAAAAAAATGATTGAGGAACTTTTTTTCGTGAAAATAATGTTTTTACATTTCCGTTAGACGGTACGTCTCGTCCGATCTAGATTTCTACGTGGTGCGTTGAATATGTGTTTCTTTCTCGACAAAAAAAAAAAAAAAAAAAAATTGACGCATGTTTTCGTGGGTTTTGTCGAATAGTTGATGTGATCGGTTTATTGTACTAAAAAAAACCAAGACTACGCCAGGGTATATCGTACTTGGTAACTTACATTATAACATCATACCATTGCATTCGGATTTATCGGCTAGTCAATAATGTGATCGAGAAAAGAAAAAAAAAACTTAGCAGATGGTTAACGCAACTCGAAGTCTCAACGAACTGACGAGTCACAAAAAACCAAGCGATACTGAAAAAAAAAATAGTACATGATAATTTTCGACGTTGTCCATACCACCGAATCATGACACTTTCGAGTACCTATATGTTGAGGCCTTGCACTGGAAATTTTCTTTCCAACGCGCTATTAAACTTTAAAGTTTTTTGTACACAGCGCTTTGACTAACGACTTGTTTAACTCGAAAACATCGATCAATGGTACAATTAGCTTGACGCTCGCCACGTCCGTTTACACTGAAAGTATATTGACTTTACAACAAAATCATGATGATTTAGCTTTGGATCATTTACTGTTAATTAAGGTGATGTGAAAGTCCATCAAAGCCCCTCCCAAACAATTTCCTACCATTAGCTCGACTTCGACTTCGGACAACGAGGCCGAGAGATATTGTAGGTAAGCCTATGTGTGTCTGCTTATCGTCAATTTCTCTGAACTTCGAGTTTTTTTTATGTACTTGCTGTTGTTGATATTTTTTTTTTTAATAATTAGGAGACAAAGTAACGTTTTTTTACGGCAATGCCATTCACGTGAATTTAAACTCTGAATTTCTCGATCCCAATGACTTAAGGCCTCGAGCTAGAGTAACTCAGAGTCGGACAGAATTCCGTCAACAGAGGGCGCACATTCGGGTCATTGACTAATTTTCCATCACCTTAACACATCAAACGAATAAATAATGTCACGTCAACGATAAATCGGATGCGATTTGTGAGAAAAAAAATTCAGTAACAAATTAACGACGTCGATTCTGCCTCAAAGAGCCAGATTTTATGATTCACCATCGCATTAATCGCTTTTTCTTACTTACTTTCTGCTTTTATTTTCTTTTTGTATCGATCACCGTATAGGAGAGAAACATCTATTTTCATAAGTATATTTATAAATTTCACGTAACTAATCTATACGACAGCAGCATATTCGTCGATACTTGTAATGCTAAGGAAAGCAAAAAAAAACACACAAAAATGAAAAATCACTAAACACTATCGAAGTTCGGTACAAAACCGTCGCATTCTCGATCGACCGTGCTTACGTGAAGATTTTACTTTGAGACTATGTTATAATATTACGAGTAATTACTGTAACGGTAGAAGCAGAGGAAGAAACGAACGTTTTCTTGTCGTGTAATTTTACCCAATAGCTGTCAGAGATATTAGTTTAAACATAAGATTGTGTGATTGACGATTATTATTATTATTATTATTATTGTTGCGATAAATGAGATGAGTGATACAAAAACAGAATTAAGGTGCTGTGTCGAAAGTGTGTTTGAGATACGACATTGTACAGCTTGCAATAACAATGCATCCTTACGAAAACAAAAAATACATAGTGAAGACTATTGTATTTCTATAGTTGAGTACAGAAATCCATTAGTGTTATTTTTTTTTTTCGTAATGGTACAGTGCACATTATACTTTTATTTGTAACTATCGGTAATTCTAACCGGGGCCGCAGATTCGAATATTTCTGCCTCGAAACTTTTAATTAATTCGAGGCCAGACGTTGCTACTCTGGCCTATGTATAATTTAAAGTGGTCTAACAACTCGTCGATCGATTTGGTGTGTGTTGATTTCTTTTTTTTTCTTCATTGTTTAAACTAGCACCTCGCTGAAATACCAGATGCAGTATTCCCAGTCCTTAGTCTGCCATTTTGTATTTTTTAATTTTTGCGTCGAAGTTACACACAAGGTTGTAGTAGCAGTACTTACGAGGTTCTCAAGTTTTCAAATGAGGAAGAATTTCCACGTTTTTCTGTGTCGTACGAATATATTTCGAAGTTTATGTTCTTGTTGTTTTTTTTTTTCTTGTAACTATAGAGAAGCGTGATTGTGCATTGTCGCCGTTGCAAAAATGAAATGAGATGCGAAGATTCCGATAAAAAAAATAAATAAACAGATAAGAAATTAACCAAACGGCTAAAGATGTGATTAGAGCATCGGCCAATGTTTATATCACACTGCTGACTGTTTGGTAATGTTTATTTGCATTTTAATGTTAGAAGATAGAAAGGAATGTGAAAAAAAAAATAACTCGATTCAGGTCGAATGTCTGTTGCGCATGTCTGTGGGAGGGAAGGTACACGCTGCATCCGGCAAAAAAGCCCCGTGAACGCCCCCCAAACGGGTGTGCGTGCCCTGACTGTGGTTTGATCGGTAAGGACTTTAATGATTGATCGATAACTCGATTGATCATTTACACGAGATGCGTGTATGGTATGGAAAAAAGAAAGTTATTGATTACATTCGACATGAAAATCGGAGCTAAAAAGTGTATTGTATTTCTCCAAATAAATTTATTTCAGTTAAACCAAATGTTCTCCGTCTTCGTTTTGCGTTCGATACTTTTTTTATGCATCTTTTTGTGATTATGTGATGTGTTTTGGAAACTGGAAACTATCAGCTTGACGTTCAGTTTATTTTCACCTTACCGTTGCTGTTATCGGCGAAATGGGAGAGCTCGAATCCTGTTACAGAGTATCAGCAGTAGTTCAGTGTACGTTCTCGAGCCGGGACCACAATATCGACTCGCTGAATCGTTAGTCCGCCCGACGAATAGTTGCCGGAAGAATAGAACAGCCGAAGGTGCAACGCTTGTTCTAACTGTACTATCTTCGTTACAAGAAAAATTACCGTAATTATCGCTGAAACAAAACGACGACTTTTTTACAGTAATATTCGGTACGGAAAAATTCTGTGAAGTAAATCTGCAAATTTCTCGTCGTCGGAGAGCAGTCGTAGCCGGGGTTCAACGTTTATGGTGAAAACGTAATCGTCGACCTTGAAAGCCCAGCCGGGAGCGTAGATCAGCTGTTTACAAGACAAAGTCTTATAGCAGTCTAAGGTGCGATTCTGATTATTACCCTACTATCTTCATTACGAGAAAAAAAAAATTACTGTAATTATCGCTCGAACAAAGTAACGTTTTTTCACAGCAATAGTCGGGACATAAAAATTTCGCGAAATAAAAGTTTTGCAAATTGCTCAGTCGTCAGAGAGAACTCGTAGCTGAACATACAACGTTTACAGTGAAAGAGTGATCTTCGACCTACAGAGCGTCGAAGCCATGGACGCAGATCCGCCGTTTACAAAACAAAGCACAGCTGCGCGAGCGCCGTCCTTGAGACTCGTGCCTCAGCAGCACTCCTTCGTTATGTTCTACATAGTTTGCCTGCAAACAGAGGACAGCGACGCCATGAAGAGAGCAGTTTCGAGGCTCGTTCGCGCTTACGACCGTATGATTCCGGAATACGCAGAAACTCAAGTTTTCTCGGATCTTCTTATCTACTCTCGCAACAAGATCGTCGAGAATGAAGGAAGCACTGTATACGCGCGCATGAATGACGTTTACGACTACATAAATGCGCACAGATTGGTCAGTGACGTTGGCGATAAAGCCGAATCGTCGGACGACGAGAACTGCGACGATTTAAACGAAACGATGGAGAAGCTAAGAAAACAGATTCAAGAACTGCAAGTAATGAATCTCGAAAATTAGCCGTATGGCTTCGCACACAATGAAAAATATTGACAATTTAGAAAAGCATATTTTGGCATCTCAACAAAGATAATTTTTCTTCAATAAAAATATTTAAGTAAACGAATCGTTTTGATTGTTCATTGGTGTGCGGAATGCTGTGTGCGAAGTACCACTTCTTGCCGCTACGCGCGCTTCCGGCAGATATTGTCGTGACGTCATGAATGTTTTCTCTTTCAAGTGTATTCTGATTCACAGCGGTATTTGAAAAACAACCACTTGTTCGTCTCAATTAACTTTATTAATGCGTTAGGCATCTCGTACTTCCCGATACATTTATAATAATCCTTCGTGTTTAACTAGATCATAATCGAAATGTTTAACTTGCCGTTTATACGATTAATAGAAGATATGTGGAATAGTTTTTAAAACACGTGATACATTTTTTTTTTGTTCGTTTTTCAAAATCTTAAACCTTAGAGAATGGAAAAAACACGCGTATTTTCGACAACTCTATGCGAGGCCGGAAAAACGCGTCACATCATCTTCGCAACGTAGTTATTGTACACACATGCAGATACACATGGGCAAATTACAACGAGTACATCGTAGATATGTAGAACGAGTTTGAAGTACGTTTCGAAATTTTTTCAGAATGTCGTTAATTAATACAGCTTCGAATTGCTTTGCTCTTTGTCCTCGTCCGACAAATATTTTCATCATCGTGGCTTATACGATACAGTTTAATTATTACTTAATGAGTATTCTTTTTTTTTTTTAACGTTAATCTCTAGAAGGATTAGCGGGAGGAAGGGTACCCTGTAAAAGAAGGGACAGGGATATGGTTATTGTCTATATAATACATACACGTTTACTGTGTATCTTTATGCGATTACGAGAAAGAAGAAAGAAACACTTAACGTGGTAAAGAAGAAAATTACTCTTATTCTTTGATTATTTTAGAGAAAACCCTGTCCTTACAAAATTTTCCCGGACATAAAAAACAAAACAACAAAACGATATCTGGGACACTTCAGGTCGACAAAAATTAAATAAATAAATAATAAAAGCTATTAAACTTTCGACTGCCAAGTTATCGAAAGCATCTCGTAGATGTATAATGTATATATATATCACAGAAACATTAAAATTAAAACGTCTCGCAAAAACCTGAGATGAAACTGATCAAATACAGGATAATTCATCCGTGAGACCTACGCGATAAATTTATTGTGTATAAATAATCTATCTAAGATAATAATTATCACTTTATGTTTCACATTGTCTTCGGCTATCGAAACTCAAACGAGATTCTAACGAAACCAAAATATTAGCATAAAACTCTACATAAAATTCAACCGTTTTTATTATCATTATTGTTTCAAATTTGGTCAACAATTTTTATTTGATTTTCTTTTCTTTATCTTTCCTGCGATTAGTTTATACCTCGTGTCGTTACGCGGAATCATAGTTCGTTCTAGTTTCAACGAAGAATTCGTGCGGAATGTAAAAAGAAATTACGTACGATAACTACGTAAACAACGGTGCCGATTAGGCCAAAGTTTTTAACATCGTAAGAAGGATGGTATTGGGAAGTCGGGAAACTTTGGATTCCAACGAAGTGACTCGATTGGATCGGATATTGCGAATGTCCGTGCCACGAAACAAAACATCGACGAAACTGTGCTAAGTCGAGACGAAGCGTCTCTGGAGAGCTATCTGAGAACAGAAGAGCTCGAACTAGTCCGGAACATCGTTGGAAACGTAACTTTGCTCTCGATCTTCGGGCCCGCCGGTTACTGCGCAAAATTGATCTCTTTTTCTGGCGCGTATCATCGGGCCGAAGTAAATTCAATGATCTCGTAGGCTCTTTGGACTCAAGACACAGAACAATGTTTGCCCGAAAAGTTTGGGCAGGAGACAAAAAAAAATCTAACAAAATAAAACCGCCGTTTGATTGTTTAAGTTCTGTGCGCCGAATCCCTTTGCTCTCATCGTTATGGCACGCCCCTTACTCACGAATTCGGGATCCGAATGAAATGTACCTCTCGCGTTCGAAATTATCTCGTCTCGTTCGACCGAAAGATCTTTCTTCTTCCCGTTGTCTCTCAATTGAACTTGTCGTCGTACTTCTCTGTGAACTGATGAACCCACCATTTAGTCAGATTGAGGTAAAAATGTGGTCCTTCGGGCTCGTAGTCGAGATAAGTGAACTCCTTGTTACTCGCAGCCTTGGCCGGCTCGATCTGCGTTCCCTCGTGCCACTCGTTGAACGATGTTATCGATACGATTCTTGAACCGCTGTTCCATGCCGTTCTCCACGCGACCTCGTAGTACTTCCCGTGTCTTCTGTGCCTCCGGTTCTCCGCGTTCCACGGTCGTACCTTGATTACCAATTCCAAGCATCACAAAGCCATTCGCACAGATACGATTCAATGCGTGTCTGTAATTTTGTTCCATAGAATTCGTACCTGCGTGTCGATGTAACCCGGGCCCAAGCTCGGAATGAAGAGAAGTCCATTCTGGGTCGCAAACTTGTGAAGATCTTTCCAATTCTTCCACGAGCTACCGTAACTGAAACCGTTCGAGGCGAAGTACGTGTAGAAACCGTCGAAGTGGGATTTCTTGATGTGATTCCTGTGCTGGGAATCCACCAAGAGACCGATGTATATAGCGTCGAGCTCGGTGCCCCGGAGGGTGAGATTTCCGCGTTCCGAGAGCAACTCCCACCATGCATTGGCCGGAAATACGTAAGAGTCGTAGATGTACATTACAGGCAGCACCGCACCACTGGAAGATCGAATTAATCTTGTTAGATTCGTGCTTCGAATAAATTACAAATCAATTCAAGACCCACGATATCTCACTCGTGATTTCTCTTCATTTTGTGCAGCGCCGGGTGTGAGCCGTACTGATTGAACAGATATCTTATATTCTCGATCAGGTTGATTGGATTTCTTCCGATGTAGGGCTCGACGTGGATGGCGATTCTCAGGCCGTGCCTGTGAGCCGCGTCCAGCAGATCGGGCATAACCGCGTCCGTGTTTTCCGCTGAATTCGGCGGAGTCCACGAAACGACGACCACTCCGACTCCAGCGTCTTTCAATTGGACCATGTGAAGATCGATCACCTGCAATAATCCCCAAGCTACATCAATCGTAAATCGATTATAATAAATAATCAAATTGATCAATCAATTAATTAATCTAAAAAATTACTAACTCATTGATTGATGAATAATGAATTAATGAATTTAAAAAATAACAAATTCATTGATTGAAAAATAATTAATTAATGAATTCAAAAAAAGTAATTTGGTAATTTCAAAGATAATGAATTCGTGAATAATAACGATAATCGACTATTACTAAATTATCTCAATAAAATATGTTTAAATTACTCGATTAACATATTTTTCTTTTCTTTCTATAGAAACAACAACAACTCGTAATATTAATTAATTATAGACCTGCGGATCCATGGAGCTGTAACAGCCGAGACTGGGATAGTAATTGGCTCCGATATCAGCGGGCGGCTGATGACTGCCGTCAGGAAAGACCCTCTTGTCGTTCTTCTTCCAATTCGGCAGATAGTCGTGATTCCAGTGTTTCCAGAAGCCGTCGTAGCTCTGCGACCTGTACCACGCGTAGTAAAAAATATGAACGTTGTAGTTGAGCTCCAGCGTCGCGTTGCTTCCCAACAGCGGCAAAACTTTGTTTCTCATCTTCTGCGAAAGTCTGGCAACTTTGTTCTGTATATTCTTTTCCCTCATCTCCTGATACTTTCTCTCGTTTATTTCCTTCTGATTTACGTTGGCCTGAGGCGTCGGGAAATCCGATCGCTGATTCGCTACCGTGCTCCACTCTACGGCAGGCGTGACGGCGTGAGGCTGACACTTTACCGACTCGAGAGGCGACAATTTGACGATTATGACGACGGCCATCAGAGTCGAGAGCACAACCACCATCGCGGATAGATAGAAACATCTTCTCAGAGAAACCGCGGTGATTATGCTGCCGAACATAGTTCCCGTATCCTTGTGCACCATGTTGTTGTTGTTGTTGTTGTCGCTGATGTTTTCAAAAAATGAAATTCGACCACAGTCGAGAATAAAAATGTTTGTTGTTCATTACAACAAGGCGATGTCCATTACATGAGGACAATTGAGCGTCGAGCACATTCCGGTAATACAGCCGTTCTTTTATGCACCGTATATGCTGTCGTTCTTAAACAGAGAAGAAAATAGCGTTCAGATTTTTGTTTATGTTCAGTAGTTTTTTTTCCCCCAAAGAATGAAATTCTACCGAAAGCGAGAATTAAAATGTTTGTTTGTAAAAAAAAAATTGCAATGTCGATTGCGTGAGAATAAGTAATTGAGTGTCGAGCGCGTCGCTTAATACAGGTAGATATTTTTTTGTTTATTTGAGTACCGCACACACTGTTCTTAACAAACAAAAAAGAAAATAACAGCGTTTCGGGTGCTCGCACAATCGATCGTGACAGCGATGAAATACCGTGGGACATGCGAGTTGCGACACTCCGGGAGGGGGGGGGGAGTTTAAGCGTAACGTATGTGTGCGCCGTATAAAACAATGGGAAATCAATATACCTCGGAGACACTGGTAACGCAATGAAATTTGGAAGTGTCGCGATGTTTATCGAGAAGCGTCGAAGGGAAATCCGCGTGCAAAGGATAACGACGTTGAATGCGAAACGAGAGTGTAAAAAAAATGTTTGCCAAAGCGTATTGAAAAAAAAAAACATAACAAGCAGACGAAAAAATCAGACCGGATGGACTGACGTTTGTGGGCCGCGCGATTGTATCGGGCGACTGGTTAATATGTATTTGTCGCGATGTAAGCCTGAATCGATCGGACAGCCACCGGTGCACTTGACACTCGAGAGAGACGAATAGAGATGTATTTACGTATGTATTAGTTGATGCTGTGTGTCGTCAATTAAATTGCGATTGCGTTGTAAATGAGGTTCCTCGATACCCAGCGGTCTCGAGCGGTTCCCACCGGCGCAGGAGCAAAACTTTCTCGGGCTCGTTGCGAATCGACAGCGGTATGCGTCGAAACGGGCGGTACGTCAAAACTAACACCGAACAAGCCGACGCGACGACGACTCGACTCGAAAACTTTACGCGCCGGCGACTGTAGACGACCGATGGATTTGTTCGGATTTGTTCACCGGAGGGCCAGATACAAACGTAGCTTGATTCGTTCGGTACGATTTGCGCCAAAGTCACTTCAGCCGAAACGCATTTCCGGTTAAAAGTAACTAGGCTGAAGAAACGCCGTGTATGTGACGTGCGCTCGATGGCTAACATGTAGATGGCCGAAAGCGAAACCTGTATCATGACCAACCTCGCCCAACGCAAAGTCTCTAGCACACTACGCTCACAAATCGTTTTCGTACAAGAGACACGATGTATGTGCTTGAATGCAATTTTCGTCCAGCATCCTCGGAGTCGGATGCATGTTAGAGTCATCTTTTTTTTTGTTAGACAGCCGTAAAATTTTTTTGAAAATTTACATCTTTGAAATTTTATCGCAACTGTAAACAATTTAAAATGTAAAAGAATTCGTCCCGTAAATAAATAAATAAATGTGTTGGTGAGATTTCAAATGTTTCAAAGGTTTTATTACCAGTGTGGTCATTTTCACGTACAGTATTTTCACGGTAAGAATACGATAAAATTATCGGTCACGTTTACCGCTTACATCTCTAATTCGGCCCACCTAAAGTTACCCTGCCTCACCGTTCATTTGAATCTCCCGCCGAAACCAGCGGCGGCGCCACTAGTCGAACATCTGTCGGATTCTGTTTTTTATTTATTTTTTTCACATCCACCTACGAATCTCGGTGTGTATCGTCCGTGGCCGTACAAAATGACGGGACTGCAATGGAGTCTATGGAAAGAGTGTCGCTCCTCAGCTCCGTAGCCCGATCGCGTTAACGATAATACCAAACATCAACTGTTCGTCGAGAGGTGAGTAATCGATCGACGCTGGATTTTACTACGGCACTTTGCGTAATCCGGTGTCACAACCTCCGATCATGCACTCGAATTAATTCGCTATTGAGCGTGTGTATCGTGACCGAATCCCGAGACAGAACACCCGCATCGAATGGCCAACGCTAATATGGAAGTTTTACGAAACATTAATTAACGAGCTGCGTATATCAAGCTCTCGCTCGAAGGCTCGAAAACAATGTATCATCGAAATAAAGATTAACAATTTTCGACCATTAATTTTCTGTAATTTTGCGATATCGCGAAATTTCAATGAAACTCGTTTCTCGTCGCGAAAAATATTTCTCCGAGAAAAATCATTTTATTTAGATACAGCAGATATTTCAATTAGCCCTTCTCGCGGAAACTTTGAGGGTGATATTTAGGTACGCGATAAATTATTGTCCAGTGCTTGGAAGTTTCATCAAAAAAACTATTAGGCAACACGACGAATTTGAGGATTATCACTCCGTAGATAACGCATGACTGTTCGCTGAGAACAAAACTTTTGTTGCATCGATTTCTTGTCCGGCGCAACCAAATTTCTATTACGGATAACGAAAAAAATGTAGTCTTCAAACAGAACAAAACATCATTTAAAATATAAAATAGTTCAATTTTACTCCATAACTATTCGCTGGGAATAAAACTTCTTGTGCATCGCTTCGTCGTCCAGTACAAATAAATTTCCTATACAAATAACGGAATAAAAAAATTATTCTTGGAAGTGCACAAAAAAAAAAAATATGATTTTTATCTGTAATATTGATCTGTTTCAGAAATATTCTGAACCCTTGATGGACGCCGATACATACGCGTAACAATGGAGCAAGTGGAAAGAAAGGAAGCCGCGGGCGCGGCAGCGAAGGAGCCAGTGAAGACCGAGGGCCTGGTGCCGAGTCCGGACACGAGCGAGAGAAGCGAGAGCGCCTCGTCGCCACCCCCGAACTGCAGTATATGCCTTGGAAAATTGAAAAACACATCGTTCACCGACAGTTGTTTGCATCAATTTTGCTTCACCTGCCTCCTACAGTGGTCCAAAATCAAGACCGAGTGTCCTCTCTGCAAGCAGACATTCAAATCTATAATACACAATGTCAGATCCGAGGAGGACTACGACCAGTACCACGTGCCTCGCGACTTGGCCTCGCAATTGCCCTCGTCGCAAATCGCCGCCTCCCTCGACGTCGGCTTCGAGCTCGTCGGCGGGATCGCCGACGTCGGAATTCAACGATTTGTCTACAGGTGGTTGTCGTCTGTATAAAAAACATCTGAATAGCAACATTTTTACGTTCACTCGCGTGTTGAAATCTATGCAAAAAAGGGTTGTTTTTTTTTCCCGCAAATTTCGCATATTTGTAATCAGCAGAGGGGTCTCTATCGTCTGAACTACGATCATTTTTTTAATACTTTGTAAAATAGTGGCACAATTTCGAAAAGTTACTTTTTTTTTTTGTATTCATTTCCCTACACATCGTAATTTCCAAATTTCAAAGTTGTCCGTAGCCCGGACGATAACGAGAATGTTTATTGCTTGCTGAGATATTGAGGTCCCAAGTTGCAAAAAGGCAGTTTCGAGAAAAATGGGTTCAAATCACTATTGTGTGACAAAAAAATTATTGTGTGACAAAAAAAATGCCTGCATTATAATAATATCAATAAAAACATTCACTCAGTTTTCTTATAATAAACACAAAAAATGTATTTAAAAAATTGCCGATATACATCTGAAAATGCACCTGAAAAGGCTACTCTACCCTTAAGGGGAAGTGAAACAGCTGTGCGTACGAGAGAGATGCAATTTTCAAATTAACTTCATACAATGGTGCTAATTTTTTTGGAGAAAAAATTAATTCGGGCCGGATGCGAAATTACCGTGCGCACTCGGCTCGAATTTGCTTTTTCCTAAAAAAAAAAATAGCACCCTTGAGAAAAGTTTATTACAGTTTTCATTACCAACCGCGATATTTCACTTCCCCTTGATAGGCTTCTTTTATCCGGTTGGTATTGGTATTGGGAACATCCGGGCCAAATCGTGAATCCAACTTTTTCAACTATTTTCTTTTTCACATTTGCAGAACCACCATGACTCCGAATCGTCGTTACAACATGCTGCTCAATCCCGAGCAAGTGGCGAGACGCGAACAGATACCAAATATGTTGCCGCCTTCGGTTTCCAGAGAGGAGCGCCGCTATCGTCGATTCAATCCGTCCACTTACAGACGGAACGTTTATCAACTCGGCGAATGGTCGAATCTGATGCCCGATGTTTACGGTCGCTTTCGCGAGTGCAGCGCCGAGTATTACAGGCAAGTGATAATAATAAATCGAAAATAAATCGAGTTGCCGTAGCTATAAAAACACATCGTAACGCAATCTTTTTTTTTTTTAGGAGACACCCAAATCAATTGACTCGTCTGGTGCCTTGGATAAACCGGGAGCTCCAGACGCTTCTGAACGCGAATGAACCGTACATAGCTTACGTTCTCGGTGTCGTTACCGACGCTCTCGTGCGTTGGGACATCCGCAGCGCCGAGTTTCGTAACACGATGCGTCCGTACTTCGCCTCTTACACCGATCACTTCGCTCACGAGCTTCTGAACTACGCTCGCTCGAGCTTCGATCTCGTTGGCTACGATCAGTACGTCACGTATCCCACACCCGGCCGTGGTTCGTACATTCGTAACATCCTCCTCGAAATAACAAATAACAAAGTTGTTCGAACGACCCAGAGGACACCGCTTGTTATCGAGCCAAACGTTCGAGGCCGAAAAAGATGAAACAATAATTAACGTTTGCAGGATTTGGAAACGAATACATCGGACGTGTTATTTCGCCGATCTCCAGCGTGAGCAGCACGTCCTCCGATGACTCGGACATTCGCGTCCTCGACCAAACGATCGACGTCAGCCGGTTCGACGCCGAGACGCCGAGCGTCGGACCGCACGTCATCGACATGCCTGGCGAGTCTGCTTGTTCCCTTCTCTTTCGACGCGACGTTTTTCTACCACATACGCGTGTCAAATATTTGATTACCCTCAAGATAGCTGCGTGACACCGAACTTTATTCTTCGCATTGTCTATATAAACTATATTTTGTTGAATTTTTTTCTCGTAAGATTGTGACCGTTTGATAAAAGTTTTATTTGCTCGACGCAGGTCCCAGCACGGTGGCCGAGGCATTCCAGGTACCGCAGATGGGCTCGGGTCGCCCCGACGTTCTTACGATATCGTCGTCCTGCTCGAGCTCTGAGGAATGCGAGGTGGTCGGATACGTGAAACCGCGACACGAGAGAACCCCCGAGATAATCGAACTTCTGTCCTCCGACGGGGGGGACGAACCTGCCAACAATTGCGATACCAAGTGAGTTTGTCAAGCAACAAGGTTCGACGAAGTTTGGGTGCGTTCTTAAACGCAGATCTGCTCAGCTATGCGCTCTTCTATTTGTGACTGCCCACTGTTGGTGCTTTTTTTAAAATGAATTACCAGCGGTACATTCATTTTTTTCCGCAGGATAAATTTAGTGCGTTTTGATAACAAAAGAACGCTTATTAAATCAGATTAGCGTCGAAATTAAACCCTGAACAGAGAGCAGACTTGAATATGGACTCGCCTTCAATCGGACACTCGTTCGTTATAAGGAAAATAAATTGCACCCCGCAAAAAATGTTACAAACGTTAGCAATTTCGTTCGAGTGTACACCGCGCCTGAATGTGAATACGTCGTGAATATTTCCGTATTTAGCAGCACCGCTCAGAACTGCATTCAAGAACTTACCCTTTACGTTCGACGAACTTCGTTCGCCTTCCCTTGCAATCAGCGTGCTCTCCGATAACGAAAAGCTTAAATTTTTCCGCAGCTGCCGTACACCCGTTCTGCGCGAGGAGGAACGGGACAGGCCTGGTCCATCGGGCGACGAGCGTCGTCGCAGCGTCCGCGAGGGCGGTTCCCGTCGAGCGGCCCGTCCGCGCCGATGGTCGACGACCAGCGGCAGCTCGACGAACTGCGAAGCGGACACCGAGTACTCTCACCGTCGTCGAAAAAAGTCGTCGTCCCATCGCGGCGTTCGTCGTCCCCGAACGCGCAATTACACGCGAAACACCCGTTCGAGCGGGCCGAGCGAGTGTTACAGTCCGCTACGCAGCCGCAGCGGCACGCGTCGAAAGCAGCCCTCGAGCTCGCCGGCTTCGATCGACGAGAACGAGCGTCACGCGTTGCGAAGGAGTGCCCGCGACCGGGGTCAGGCGCAGCGACCGCTCTGCTCGACGGCGATGACGGTCGGAAGCAGCAGCGACAGCGACAGCAGCAGCAGCAGCAGCAGCAGCGACAGCAGCAGAAGGAGCAGCGACGAGAGAAAAATATGCGCGGCGATAACCGTCGAAATACGCAAGGCTCTAAAGATGAAGAAGAGATTGGAGAAAAAATCGTCATTGAGCAGCGGTACCGAGAGCGGCGAGAGCGTCGAACTGTCGAGTCGTCGACGAAGGCGAAGTCGTCGACAAGCTTCGATCTACGACAGCGCATCGGACAACACGAAATCGTCGCCGATGAGGAATCGCAGACAGCCGGTGAACGCGACGATACTGCGAAAAGACGCCTCCAATCCGGACGAGTGGTACGTCAAGAACAATAGAAAGGCATCGCGCGGTCGGGGTCGGAATCGTTCGTCGTCCTCGTCGTCGTCATCCGCGTCGTCGTCGTCGCCGCAGCGCGAGCTGAGAGTTCGCGGCAAGCACAAGGATCGGCGAGAGGCGTCGTCGGCGGCGGGCGTGTCGGGCTGCAGTCGGAACGACGAGAGGGAAGCCTCGACGAGAACGAAACCCGACCAGCCGAACGACGGCAGCGAAACGGACTTCACTTGCCGTTCGAACAGTCGCTGCAGCGCCGTTTCCGGCAGAACCCGAGCGAAGGAGCTCTCGAAGCGCAAGGAGGGCATCAAGAAACGAAAGGTCAGAAGCGCGAACAGCGAGAGCTCCGATTCGGGACCGTCGAGACGCGCGGCCGGAGCTTCCGGTGCGAGGCGGAACAAGAGGAGGCGCGAGGAGAAGAGAACCGATCACGACAGAAAGAAGGCCTCGAAGGGAAACGATGCGAAGCGGAACGATCGGGAGAGAAGCAAGGAGAAGTCCGGGAGAAACGAACACGCGAGAAAAAAAGACGAGGCGTCGAAGAGCAACGATCACGAGAAGAGGAGCGAACACGGCAGAAAAATCAGCGAACAGTCGTCGAAGAGCAACGGCGGATCGCGGAAGAAGGAACATCCGCGCAACGAGGATCAGCCCGGCACGTCGAAACATTCCGATAACGAGAGGAGATCCGTCTCGAAGGACAAGCACAAGCGAAAAAAGAAACAGAAGACGAAGCGAAGGAGGTCGCGAAGCGAATCGAAAACCGAATCGAGAAATTCGAGGTATCGAATGACGAGATCGTCGTCGTATTCCGCACCAACGACCAATCACGACGATCCGTGAGATCGTCGATGCACGCGGATTTCAAAGCATGGAACTTCATAAGGTTTTTTTATTATTATTATTATTATTATTATTCGATATTTAATATTGATAATTAGTGTTAATCAATGTCCACTGTTAACGAATCATTTCAATTGCATTCTGTTTATCATGTAAAAATGTTTTGAGTTGCGGAGCAAGAGGAAGTGGCGAAAATAAGTAAAAGCACCGGATTCTATTTAAAAGAAATAGCGTTCTTTCATGCGATTATTCGGCAACTGAAGACAGAGATATTTTCTTTTTTTTCATCTTTCAAATTCGAAGCTATCCGACTGCTGCATACCTCGGTAGATAATAAATCGGATGGGGCGAAAGAAAATAAAGCGGGCCGATCCGAATGACCCAAAGAAGCAGTAGGACTGATGTAAATACCGAGTAAACGCGTCTCGCTCTCGGGCCAAGTTTTTGTTTTCTCTTTCGTCTATGTCTTACTGCGATTGTAAATACTGTTCTGTCTTTTAATTACGATTAATTTACTTTTAATTCTCGCCCCAAATTTGTCTTCTTTTTTTCTTCCCGACCTCGCAAGAAGATTGCAGTGAAGAATTTTTTTTCTTTTTTTTTTCTATAAATACAGAATATCACATATTTTTTATATATCACTAATGTCTACCCTTTTCTTCGAAAGTCATGTTCATTTACAAAGAAAAATAAGATCGAATTCTGTCGACAAGATATAGCGTAGCGTCGAACTTTAGTTGATACTTATCGAACGCGTGCACGTTGTGTAAATGGTGAATAAATACTTTTGTTCTTTCTGTACACACATGCCAGTCAGTAAAGTTAATATAGTTTAGCGAAGATTTTCGTGGACGAAGAGCATTGACCTCAAGTCAAATGTTTGCAGGTGGAAGTGCAGCTGGAGTGAACAAGGCCATTTGAATTACACGCCGAATATTTTAATTTAAAAAAACACAGATTACAAAGAAAAAAAGTTGAAAACTGAAATTTTCATATCGCTTCCTCATAAAGTTGAAAATTGAAATGTTTATATCGGTTTCCCATAAAACTTAGAAGTTGAAATTTTCATATCCCTTTCTCATAAAAGTTGGAAGTTTAAATTTAATATCGCTTTCTTGTAAGGTTCCTTTATTCGCGAAGCTTCTTCTATGAGGAAGCATTGTCTGTATCTTTGGCTTCCTCGTAGAGGAAGCACTATCGCCTTCGGCGCTTATATCACCGGATCATCGCCGATTCATATCTTGTAATAAGGGGAAGTGCAACTTCCCCTTAAATAATAAGTGGATAGTTGCAACTTTCGAATTGACTTTATTCAACGGTGCTAATTTTTTTGAGACAAAAATTAATTCGGTCCGGATGCGAAATCACCGCGCGCATCCGGCTCGAATTTGCTTCTTCCTCAAAAAAATTAGAACCCTTGAGAAAAGTTCATTACAGATTTCATTACCGACCGCGATATTTCGCTTCCCCATAAGGCCCATGTATGTTACCCAATAAATATAGATATACTTTCCACATAAAATAGAGCAGTCTTCAGCTACAGCTTCCTCTGAAAACGATCACACCTATTAATTTCCACGGCTGGGTGGAAAGCCCCGAATATGCGAAACATAGTAATTTCAAATGTCCCGCAATTTTTGTACCCCGATGAGACGCCATCTATGAATAAACGGAGGAAACGACCAGACGTTCGGTAACCGGAAGTCTCTTCCTCGCCACGCGAATCTTCTCTAAAGAGTTTTTTAGTTCACGACACTCTTTTCCGTGTTGTCCGCGACGTAGGCGAAGGTATGTTCGATAAAACCGTCGAATTATTAACAATTATACGTATTAAAATGATTTTTTAAACGGTAAACAATATCTCAAACTTATCGTTATTCAACGGTGTTCGTTCGGTTGGAAAAAAAATGATATACTTGCAATATTATATTCGCGCTTATACGAAAGCTTTCGTCGGTCGCATCGGTTGACCACGTTTTTCGATATTTGGGTGTCACAAAATTGATCGCACGTTTACTCAACACTTTCAATTTCTCCGAATTCGTCCAATTCACGCGTTTCATCGTCGAAAGGGCAAGTTCGGCCGTAATTTGTGCACTATTTTTTTTTCACCGAATTCTCAAATTTTCTTTGCGCTTGGGTTCGAATTTGACGATTTTTGGTTATGTTCGACGGCACATTGTTAAGTTTCACTGCAACCGTTCGTTAATCGCGGTCACCTGTTACATGCAATTTGGCGTGAAAAACATTTTCACACAATCGTTCGAATTCGAATTCTGGTCCTTCTGAATTAGAAAAAAAAAAAAAAGGTTTTTTTCAAAATCATTTGTGCATCGCACGAGCATTTGGTTTACAATTCAATCGCACTGTACACGATTAATCATGATTGTTTGGCTTTGTGATTCGCTCAAACATTCTCTCCGTGCTGTGAAAACGTAGTTGACTCGGAGTCGCTGACTTTTTTTTAAACTCGGAGTTTGCTCTCTGCATTTGTTGAGTTTACCATTTTAATTCCTCTATCGTACGGTGCGATTGTACCAGTAGCGGAATATTGTGTTCCCGAGAAATGCTTTGATTAAATTTTTATCAAACCGTTTTCATTTGATTCGAACTTTGTTCTTGTCGAAATAATAATTTTTTAGTTTATGTCCCACACTTATTAGGTTTTGGAAACAAAAAAAACAAATCTAGCTTATGTCCCGCACTTATTAAGTTTTGCATTTGAATTCCTCTATCGCGCGGTACAATCGTTCGGCCATTGTAACATTATTTCATTGAACACTTTAATTAAACCTCTACCATTATATTTGACTATTGATTTGTACCATTAGATTTGTACTATTGAATTTGTACTATCGAACCAACAATTTTAGCATTTGCTCTCGTACTTGTAGAATTTTGCATTTTAATTAATCTATCGCACGGTGCGATCGATCAGCCGTTGTAACATTATCTCATTGCAGGACACGTTGATTAAACTTTTACCGTCAGACATCAACTTTGTATTTGTCAAACTGATAATTGTGTGATTTGCTCCCCGCACTTATGAGCTTTGCATTTTTATTTCTCTATCGCACGGCGTGATCGTTCGACGGTTGAAATATTATGTCCTTGAAAAAACACTTTGATTAAACCCATACCATTAAATCTGAACGGTGCATTCATCGGAGTAATCATTTTTTGTAAACTCATTGCAACAGTTCGTCGAACAGTAGGAATTAATTACCAAGCAGAATTTACAGTAATTTATAAATATGGTATACACCACAGATAACACACAAGAGTACTTTGAATACGATCAATTGTTTGATACGTGATCATCCTAGGGAAGTGTACAAAGGTTTACTTAATAAATAAATAAAATAAAGGTAAGTTCGCTCGTTAGCTTGAACTATCGTAATCCCGCGCAATTACATTAATCTTAATCTTTCGTATTGTACTCACAGGGAAGTTGCATAAACTTTTTTTTGCGATTTTTTTTTTCCTTCAATTTACAAAGGATATTTTATTACAGTGTATCATTTTATTACAGTAACAATCTTGCCGATGACAAAACTCGAACGTTTACGAAAGGAACACTTATTATAAAAAAAAAAATTCTCGTGGCTTCCTTTCAATCCCATTCAACACTTTCGTACAAATTTAAAAAAGTGAAAAAACGAAAAAAAAAAATTCATGCAACTTCCTCTTCACATTTTTGGTTTCAGATAAGCCTGAAAGAGTTCGTAGAAAAGGCTACGTCGTAAAGAAGAGACAAACGAAACAAAATCATCAAATATGCCGCAGAACGAGTACATCGAGCGCCACCGGAAGTTGCACGGTCGTCGATTGGACTACGAGGAGAGAAAGCGGAAAAGGGATGCCCGAGCGCCGCACAAGCTCGCCGCGCAGGCGCGAAGTCTTCGGGGCATCAAGGCGAAGATCTTCAACAAGGAACGTCGGAACGAGAAGATACAGATGAAGAAGAAGATAAAGGCTCACGAGGAGAAGAAGGACAAGCGAAAGACCGAGGCTCCGCAGGAGGGCGCGCTACCGGTTTATCTTCTCGATCGTGACGTGTCGTCGCGATCGAAGATTCTCTCGAACATGATAAAGCAAAAGCGCAAAGAGAAAGCCGGCAAGTGGGACGTGCCGATACCCAAGGTCAAAGCCCAATCCGAGTCGGAGGTTTTCAAGATCGTAAAAACCGGCAAATCGAAGCGCAACGCGTGGAAGAGAATGGTCACTAAAGTCACCTACGTAGGTGAAAATTTCACCCGAAAACCACCGAAATTCGAGAGATTCATAAGACCGATGGCCCTTAGATTCCGCAAGGCTCACGTCACACATCCCGAACTGAAAGCCACATTTTACCTTCCCATTATCGGCGTCAAGAAAAATCCAAGCTCAGCGGTTTACACGTCGCTGGGCGTTATCACGAAGGGTACGATTATCGAAGTGAATATCTCGGAACTGGGTCTCGTCACGCAGTCGGGCAAAGTCGTTTGGGGCAAATACGCTCAAGTGACGAACAATCCGGAGAACGACGGATGCATCAATGCTGTATTGTTGGTCTAAGTCTTCGATCGGGGGTTAAAAAAATTTATAAAAAAACACGTCGATTTGCGCGAACGAAAGAAACCGGCCGTAATCGCGATGTTAGTATTTCGAAGTCGGGTCATGTGACCCACAAGATATTTACGAGTCACGAGTGGATGTATCGATTCTGTATTCCCGATCTCAATATTCGAGATCGACAATCTTCGATGACCTTGTCTCATGAGATGATCAATACACTTTTTTCACACAACACAAACCTGTCGACGTCAATTCTTTCGCCCGATTCTCCATTCCTGGCATCGCGTTTGTTTTTACGGTATTTACATTTTTAATGCCTCCTTTTGTTCTGTTTTCGTTTTACAGTGGATCGCTGACAACGCCGCTCCATCATGCAGATTTTTGTCAAAACCCTAACGGGCAAGACCATCACCCTCGAGGTTGAGGCTTCCGACACTATCGAAAATGTCAAGGCCAAGATCCAAGACAAGGAAGGTGAATCATTTTTCTTCGGACCTTGCAATAATCTAATGCTCCGTATTTTTCATACAATCCAATAGATTAAGACGATTTTTCGACACCGTTGTAGATTTTTATTAAGGGTGCAGCATACGTGCATTTCCAACCAAAAGTTCAATTCGATCACAATTTCAGTACTTCGCGATATGCTAAAAATCTGAAAAATAAAACAGCCGTACTTATGATGTCAAGACCTTTCGTTTTGCACAATAGTAATTCCAAAAAGTTATTAACAATTTTTTTTTAATCAGAAAATCTTTTATTTTCTCATTTTAAATAAATTCCTTGATTTTGTGGAAGTAATATGAACTTTTTCGGAACTTTCTTGCATTAAATTTTTTTTATTTTTTCGAAAATTTGAGAAATGAATTTCGGATATGTTCCCATATCACAATTCTACAGAACGCACAAAAAGGGTGGCTTTGAAAAAAAAAATTGAAAACGGTAAATTAAAAAATAATTCTGAATAAATGCATGTCGTTTCTAGAAAGTCAATGAATTCACTTGAAAAGATTTAAAAAAAGATTTACCGATTATGTGTTGGATAATTTTTTTTTAGCAATTTGTTAATAACTTTTTGACATCATTGTGCAAAATCAATGTTCTCGGCACCTTTAAAATAGTTGATTTATTCAGATTTTTATACCAATAGGAAGTGTTAAAATTCTCACTGAATCTCACTATTGGCTGATAATGCACGTGTGAAGCATCCTCAATAATCGTTCATTTCGTTAATGATTAAAATAAAAAGACAAAAAATTGCTTGTATGATTATTTACGAGACAACTGTATGATTTCAGGAATTCCCCCCGATCAGCAGAGGTTGATCTTCGCTGGTAAGCAGTTGGAAGACGGCAGAACGTTGTCCGACTACAATATCCAGAAGGAGTCGACATTGCATCTCGTACTTAGACTACGAGGTGGAGCCAAGAAACGCAAGAAGAAGAATTACTCAACCCCCAAGAAGATCAAGCACAAGAAGAAGAAGGTCAAGCTCGCTGTCCTCAAGTTCTACAAGGTCCGTTAAACACATTATCATCGTAACGTAAAGATATTCAAAGAAAAATTTATATCCTGCTAAAATTACGCGATGGACTCAACAAAACGTAAATTTTACGTTTCGATTTTTTTATTTTATTTTAATAAAATTTATTTGCTTTCGTTGTAATGCTCATTAATTGATCAACATATGATTCAGGTCGACGAAAACGGAAAGATTCATCGTCTGAGACGAGAGTGTCCTTCGGAACAGTGTGGAGCTGGTGTATTCATGGCTGCGATGGAAGACCGTCATTACTGCGGAAAATGCGGTTACACGCTCGTATTCAACAAGCCCGAAGAGAAATGAGTGAACTGTGACTTTCCACTGTTTCATTGTAAATTATATCTGAACGATGAAATAATAAAAAAATTATAGTAAAAAGTTGGTGGGCCGTATTGGGATTATCCTCCGATTAAAAAAAGATCTTCGATCGCGACTTCCGGTCTCGAAATGTCGGATGTTAAAAAACAAGTAATAAAAAAATCTGGTTCGTTAAAATGACAAAAACGTGTTGATGTTCATATCATTTTATTAACAAACGATATGATTCTAATGCAATTTCTCGTCAAAGTATAAGAGAGATGCAAGCCATGTATAAAAACACGTGGAAGTTTATACATTTCTGTAAAATTGATATTTGAAGGTTTACGGAGGCGCAAAGATACGTTTTATTATTATATTCATATAAGTAACATACGTTATTCATACAATTTATTTTTATTTATTAAACTTTCATTCGCTCGAAGACACACTCGTACGAATCAAGATCCTCACTTGACCGTCAAATTCTCGATCGTCTCATTCAACTGTCTCGTGAAGGCTTCGAAACTGAAAGTTTTTTGGAATCGTTCGTGTCCAGCAGCGCCGAAAGCGAGCCTCGATCTTTCGTCTTTGACGAGCGTCGCCGCGCAATCGGCGACGGCTCTCGCCGTTGGTTCTACAAGATACCCAGTTTTTCCATCGACCACGGATTCCGTCGGCCCTCCCGTGTTCTGCGCAATGACGGGCTTCTTGCAGTACATCGCTTCGAGCGGAACGATTCCGAAGTGTTCGTTGGCCGGCGTGTATATCAAAAGATCGGAGTGCGCGAGCAACGACACTTTAGCGTCGTCGGACGGCGAACGGAGAAAAATAATTTTTTCCGTAACCTTCAATTGGTCAGCCAGAAAGATCAGTTCCTGATAATGCTCGACGTTTTCCTTGACCCGTTTGTCGTATCCGCCGGCCATCGCGAGATAAACTCGTCGGTAAACATCGTCGGACAGATGTTTCTCGAGCTCGGCCAAGGCTTCGATCGCGAGCGATAGATTCTTCTTACGCTCGTAACGATTTATCGACAGCAACAAAATGGCGTCGTACGGCAGTTCTTTGTCCAGCGCATCGTGCAACGGCAACACCGGCGTCCGATCGAAGAATCTCGTGTTTATCGACGGATAAAGAACTTCCGGTTCTACCGACAATCGCTTGAACGTGTCCTTGAAGACGCCGCGAGTGTACAAGCTGTTTACGAGTATCTTGTCGGCTTGTCCGGTAGTTATCTCTTCGAGATAATTGAGCGGTTTCCGGTACAGCGACTTCCAAGGGCCGCCCGCGTCGGTGAGAAGTTGGTCCGGATGGTGGCAGTAAAATACAACTCGAGGAACGAAGAGGCGAAGTATCGGAATGCAGACCGAGACCAAGTCGCAGAAAACTACATCCGGTTTTGGTTTCAAGAAGTACATGCAGATGGCCGCGTAAACCTGAAATATTTATTTCAGACATATTCAGAGAAATATTTTCACCAGGGTGACAAACACGGGAGGAATGGATTTAGAAAAAATTATTGCATGGTTATATTACCATTCGTATGTAAGCGCATAGGGCGAAAAATTTTCCGAATATGTGCCTGGGCAGCCAATCACCGACGACCGTCACCGGTACAGTTCCGTCCCTCGTTTCGGCAAACGAGTGCTCCGGATCGTGATGAGTTGTCACGAAGTTAACCTCGTGTCCCTTGTTCTTCAGCGCCAATGCAGCGTCGATAACCAACCTCTCCGCACCGCCGATCCCCAGATCGGGATGAAGAAACGTAACGCGAACCATTGTTTAAAAAATAATTACATATGATCGGGAAATCTTTCTGTTACCGGTCGTGCAAACTTGATGGACCGGAATGGTTGCGTGTGACAGAATTCCGCCAAACTGAGTAAACACTGCGAGATGTGTGTGTGTGTGTGCGATGACATATTCGTGTAGACGTTCAAATACGCGTGCGTACAGTCGCGTTCAAAAGATGGACGTTCGTCGGTGAATACGATTTGCAGATACAACGTTCAATAAAAAAAACTTTTTTATATGTACGAACGTATTGTTTCTTTCGTAGATAAATTCCCATTGATAAAATATCGTTTTAAATTCGAGCTTGTTTCAAAATGTATATTACTAGCGATCATCCTAAAAAAATGTGTATCTCAGTTTTGCTCAGACACATACATACATTCGTGCATGGTAAGTAGATTTTTTTTCTGAATCGATCGATGATTGTTATTTCGTACGTCGCGCGCGATACACATGTCTTCATTTTTTATGAATGTCCCGACAGAACCTGGAAACTGTCCTTAAATGTCCTTGAATTTCGTACAGAGTTTTTACTGGACAGCATGAATAAGTACTGGGTTATTTAATTTAACTCGTTACTTTAATCCGTACATAAAGTGTCGAATGGCCGGATATCTGTCCGGTCAAATGACCGCTGCAACTTTTGATGTTTCACGAAACAACTCCCATATGTTAGTGTTCGGTGAATGGCGTTAGGTCGCAGCTGATTGGAAAAAAAGAAACAAAGTTCCCTCGTCAAAGACTGCGTCATTCGATTAATTTCAAGAAATATACCGTGGCTCGTTTGGCACGGTAGCGAAATTGTTTACCGAACCGTTTTCGCGTGCGCTCTCGAACAACCGGCAATGTTCGACAATTTAAAGCCAGAGTGTTCGGTCTCCGACTGGTATCCTATATTCGCCAAGGATGCACTGGAGGCCAGACTCCTGCCTATTCCGGACGAGATTCACAAGTATCTCGAGCACGACGCATTCGTCCTGCCGGTCGAGGCTTCGAGCGATATCTCCAACAATCTCGAGTGGTCCGATGGCTCGCCGGCCAACAGCGAGACGTCGGAGGTTAGGAAAAATTCAAAGAAAAACATTTGCGAGACGACGTTTCGTTTCGCCTTAGCTTCTCGATGTTTTACCGAACGAAATTCGCTCGATTTTTCAGGACACCGAGGAACAGCCGACTTTTCCCGAATTCAGCAAGAAGATGCAAAACATCATAGACGAATTCGGGGCGATTTTTATCAAATCTAATTGGAGAAGTCCCTCGGTACGTCGCTCCGGTTCGGAGTAATTTTTTTGTTTGCTCCGAATATTATAAAATATATTGTTCTCTATGGTTTTCGTAATTTTTTCACGATGGCAGGTAGTTTTTTTTAACGGGAGCGGATAATACGCGATTTTTTTTTTACAATTGCACAGTTCACCGAATTCAGGTTATTTTCTGCGAATGTAAAAAAAAATCGTCCTTGCACGTAGAAATATGAAATAATGATAACCTGACGTCATTTAAAAAATGATAATTAAACGTAATTTTTTCGCGAGGGCAAACGGTTTTTTTTACAAGAGCTGATAACACCCAAATTTTTTAATCTACAATCGCGCAGTTTACTGGCCTCTGGTTCTTTTCCAGAAATGTAAACAAAAATCGCAGATATATGGAATTATATTAATTTGAGCTTGACTCGTTTTGAAGGACGCGACTTGGGTAGCGCCGACGAAAACTCTGAAATGCACGTCGCTGGAGGAGGTGTACTTGTTGCTGAAGAGTTCGGACAGAATTTCGGACGATCTTAATGCAGTGGAGCATTGGAGGAACAACGAGTGTGTTCTCAGATCGTGCCTCGTCGTCAAGAGATGGAGGGACGTTAATCCTTGCACGGAATTTCGTTGTTTCGTTGTGGACAATGAGCTCGTCGGTAAGAAAGATTTCTTCTCCACGTAAATCGATAGTTCTATGCAATCATATTTACGATAATGTAATTAATTAATCCAAAAAATATATACATATATTGCAATTTAAATTCAGGTATATGCCAGAGGGACGCGTCGCAGTATCATCGACACATAGAGTCGGAGAAGTACAGTATTCAGAGAGATATCACGAGCTTGTTCGAGGAACGCATCAAGGAACGTTTCAAGCTGGACGATTGTGAGGTTTTTTCCTTTCGTCGGATATTGTTTTTTTTTTTTCGCTTTACGTACAATAGTTTATTATGCCACAAAGGAGTGAAGTGCGCGATTTTCGCCGTGTGTGAAGTTTGCTGTCCGTGCGAAGCGAGTGCAAAAATCACACGAGGTAAAACGCGCTCTTTTCCATGCAACATACGGTACTTTTTCCCGACTTCGTTAAAATAACCACATTTCTTGCGTCGCAAAATCGTCATATCATTCCCCAATGACCCCTGAGATTAATAGCGGTCCCAAAGGGATTAATCATCCGTATTAATCCCTAGGGAATAATTAAACAGTACTGCGCATGCGCACAGGTTAATAGTGATCATTGGTGAATAATAGGCGATTTTCCACCCGAATTGCACTACTGCGATAAAACTTTTTCTGACGAGTGCTGCAATCACATGAGTTCAGAAAAAGTTTTTCGCACGAGTATGTTGCCAAATTTTACTTCACAAGGTGCAAAAATTGGGGTCTTACGCGCCCGAAGCGTGCGTAAAACTGCACTTTTCGCACTGAGTGATGTAAATGTATTTTCGCGCGAATTCTACGATGCATTGATCTGAACTTGAACTTATCGCAGATACGTTCGATGTGATTCGGTACAAGAAGGACAAAGTGAAGATCGTCGACTTTGGCCCGTTGGACGAAACCGTGACGAAAGGTACGCTGTTCAGTCTCGATGAGTTGCGCGATCCGATAAACGACACACCGGAATTTCGTTTCATCGCCGAGGACATGGGAATCCAACCGACGACGAACAATCACTTCTGCGTACCGAGGGAGATAAACGAATTCTTTCGTAGTGCCAGCGGTAGATCGATGATGGACATCATCCAGAGGGTGAGTCGCAAGCCGGATCGCCCCGAAATCTCGTCCATTCCCATAATCCGTTTCACCCGATCTTGGCTAAAGCAATTATTTTTTCTTGCAGGAAGTGGAGAGCCAGAACGAAGCTTAAATCCAACATATTAAATACTTCGTCAAGCACTGTACAATTAGAAAGTTATTAAAAAAATGAAAAGAAATACATTTTATAGAAACAATTTTTAAACGTGATTGATTTTGAAAAAAAAAAAAAATTAATGGATTTGGACATCTGAGCTGCCTACCAACGGGGAGAGAGGAACGATTAGCGATTGACATTATAGACAAGTATGTAAATACAGAATTTTTTCATTTTTATATTCTGTCAGACCCTCTTTCTATCGATACATTACATAAACCGATGAAACACTATCCTACGGTTTTGAAAGAATTATCATAATATTGCAATATTTGTCGGTAATCGTCAATCGTTTAGTGCGATTTGACGCAACCTTATATAGAAAATATGTCTCGTTTATTTACAATATGCAACCCTCAATACTTCCGCATGAAAAAGGATATCTCGATATATGGTGTATTTTCGGACAAATATTCGTTAATACGCTGTACATACATATCCTTGGAGTATTTTTTTTGTTTTTTTTTTCTTTCTTTTTTTAAGTTTTTCTCTTTTTTTTCTTACCATTTTTCTTCATCCCAATTTGTTCTCTACAGCCGAGTCATTCGAACTAATTTTAAAGCTGTGAAACAAACTAAGCGCGAGTTTTTTTTTTTTAAGTCCCATCGAAGCTTGTTACGGGTTTTATAGTCGCGACGAAATGTTTATACTCGTTCGTTTTGGTACCGTTCGATATAATGCTTGCAATTTTGTGCATTGTTCTCTGTCACACAGACACTCACACACCAATTTTTTTTTTTGTTTCTTTTGTTTTGTTTCATATATGTATATAATATATATTTATATTTGTATATATATATATTATATATATTACTATTGTAGGAGAGTATAATTCTTTTTTTTTTGTTGAATTTTTTTTTCTTCTTTCTAATACACGCCTCTCCACCATACATCGTTTACATGTTTGGTTTATAATTTTTGCCCTTACACTTCACGTAATTACAGAGTCATTTAAACTATCTTCTTCTCGTTACTAGGTATATACAGAACAGCTTTTTGGAAATACGAATCCATCAGACATGACCGCATCGTTAACTGTGTGTGCCATTCCGTTTCCGGTTTTTGCCGAACGGACCATCCCCACTTCCGGTCCCTCAACGACCACTCGCACTCTACTTTTTCATTCCAAAACCTTCTGTGTTTTTTGTTTTTAATAACAGAATTCATGTATATTATTTGTAAGCGTAATAAATGTGGGAATAATTTTTTTTTGTCGATCAACAACTCAACTCGAAAGCTTCCGTTCAGCGTTATGCAAGCCTCGATCGAAATTGACTGGTCGGAAGTGAAATTGATTGCAAATACTTGGAACTACATAAATGATCGAAAAAATTATGTTGTTTAATTTAATTTAAATTGGTAATTTCATTTTTACCAAAGTAAAGATTCACCTAAACGGGTGTTAATTTTTCGGAAAAAAAAAATATTTGTACGGGATAATTAATCGTGTGGAAGAAGCTGAGATTTCGAATTAAAAAGTAGAATCGATCGGCGGACAAGTGAAGAAAAATCGGGGTAAGACGTTCGCGGATTTATTCTCTCGGTCCTTTCCATCTCGTCGATACCTCTTACTCTCTTTTTTTTCTTTGTGCTAAACGACATAACATAGCTTCTCACTTCCGGCGATACGCGCTCACGTTCCTCAACCATCTTCGCTACCGGCGATTATTTCATTTTTTTTTCCTCCCTTCGATACGATTTCACGTCATTCATCCCAGCGGTTTACGACATACAACGCTCTGAATACTGGTAGAGTGCTAAGTGACATAACTTTAGCTCTTATAAACATACGTTACAAAAAACTCTTAAGTTATCTTAACGGCTTTTAAGCAGCTTAAGTACCTGAAGCTAACTTTGGAAAACTCGGTTCATTCTTAACAATAATTATTATTATTTTTTTTTATTTATCAATGCGGTGGTATTTTTTCGTCTTTTCTTCATTTTTGTTTTTAGATGTCGATCTAATAAATGCGGTTGGTACGACTATGGGCGTCGGGTGGTTTAAAAAGCCACGTTATCACCGATAAACGAATTTTTTTTCTTTATATATCCCAATTACCGAATTCACGGAAAAAAACGTTCTTTACAGTCGTTCAAAAATACGCGTCTATTTGGTGCGCTGATCGCTCGAAAAATTTACATGTAAACATGTTTTCACTAATCGTTAATGTACAGGAAGATAGTTGTTTTTTTTTAAATATATATATTTTTTAATCTTACTTTAGGGAAATTAATATCGAAAAAAGAATGGACTAAAAAAATGTCGAGATACCGATCGTATCCTTTAGATATTTGTACAATGAAAATAAATAAATTAAACGAGACGGAGGAATGGAGTGTTCGGACTCGGTGAATTTGAAGAAAAAGAAAGCTGGCTTACGCCCTTACGAAGGATGAGAGAGACTGCGACAAAGTAAAGCCGCAAAAAAAAGTTTTTTTAGTTTACCAAAGTTTGTTTCTCTTTTTCAATTATAAGATTTAAAAAAAAGAAATTATTTCTTTAAAAACAAAGATCGAAGAAAAATCTCTGACGTCCAATTGTATTTTTTAAGATTAAACGACCATATTTTCTTGCCATTTTTTTCTTCTTTTTTTTACGTCTAAATAAAGGAGAGAAGAGAAAGAACGTTTTAGGATCGCGGAGGCGCGTCCGTTGGTTGCACGAAAATAGCAATGAAAATTTTTGCCTGTCGCGTTTTACACAATTGATGAGAAAAAACAATTACCTTGAACGTGTTAAGTTCAACGCGTAGATAAATCCAGAATAGGCGCGCGTGTGTTTCAACGGCGAATACAAAAAATTACTTCTCTTAGCTTACGGTAATTCCATGCAATCTTTACAAATGCAGTTTTTAACCTGTCGCGATGAATCGTAGACGTTCACGCGCGATTTTGCAATTTTTTTTTCTTTTTCTTCTTTAATAACACGATTAAGATGATACAAACCTGCCCGTTATCGAGAGAAAAAAAACGTAAAAATTAAGACGAAGCATTTTTGTACTAAAGTGCAGCGATATAGTATGATACTTTTTTTTCTCAATGAATTATCTACGGAATCTACGTAATGTACAAGTTATGGATTTACACATGCACCAAGTTACAAGTTATGATCGGGCCGTGAATCAGGATAAATAAAACGAAAAGTAGAGAGAGAAAAGAGTGTGATAACAAAAAAAACAAAACTAAAAATGTGTTTTTATCAAACTTATTTATTGACTCGTTGCTGTTGTTGTTTTTGTTGATTTTCTTAATTTTTTTTTCTTTTTTTTTCTAAAGCCTTTCTTTAAGTTTCGAGCCATTGGCAATAATGGAGGAGGTAGCTCTTTTGGCCGGTGTGAATAAATCGTTTATAATTAAATGCTCTAAGCAGTTTTATAATGTTCAGTCGTATAAAAAATTCATATCTCTAAGAAAAATATTACTAAAAAGAAATTAAGAAAACAAAAAATGAGAAAAAATAAATAAACACTGATCACATGGTGGCTCGTTGATGGCCGAAACAAAAATACAGCGGGTTAATGAGGATTCAGAGTGCACAAACTCTGCAAACCGAGAAAACAATTTATCTGTATCTTCGATATCGAGCGAAATAAATTTAAATTATTATTGCAAAAATATTATTTGAGACAAATGAGTGTGCGAGTTCGAACGGAGGAGAGAACTTGACATCTTTCGTCTCAATAATAAAATTTGCTGATAATAAAAATAAAAAAATTTATCTCGCGAACGATAAGCTCCGCGTTCGCGAAATAAAAATAAATTGTAAGCTCGGTATGGTGTGAATAAAAATGGAACAAACTGGATTTACTCGATGAAGTCTCACTGATTGGCCCGAACATTCCATGTTTTCTTACTTCATTCTTTTTTTTTTTAAGTGTGCAATACATCTCTAGTGCGATAGATACTGCGGTAAGAATAATATTTTTTTTTCACGATTCAACAACCCGCGAGAGGAATCTACATCTCATGATTTAACTATTTTTTTCTTTATTAAACCTTAGGTTTTTCTGTATTTTTCTTATTTTATTTTTTCTTACTTTTCTTCTTCTTTCACATTTGTATATGCCGTCCCGAGCCTCACCGCCTGACTAGATTGCATTTCTAATGTTTCTTTTTTTTCACCCCTTAAAACTCATTTCTTTCCTTTCTTTTTTTATTTCATTTAAATCTAAATTTGCATTAATGATTCGTACTATCGTCTAGAATCGATTTTATAACACCTAAAAGTAAAACGATGATCCTATTCATTTACGAAGAAATCGGTACTAATAAATCTTCGTTCTGCTTACCGGCGAATAAATTCTTAATATTAATTCATATTTTTTTTTTTTACGAAGAACTTTTTATCTAAATCTTGTTGGTTTTTTCTTTTTTGTTGTTGTTTATTATAATAATTATTTTTTTAAATCTTCACCGAGCCCTTCGTACGTGCCTCGTCCCTCCCGTCGAACGGTACGCCGAGGCCTCGAAAGCCCGCTATACACTCATTAAAGCATACTATTATTTACAGTGGTATAATTTTTGATCCGTCGTATTGTTCGGATCCACCGTCGAGCTCAACAGTCTGCGCGAGTTCGAGAAGCTCGATCAGACTTCGCAAGGACTCGTCCGTCGTCGATCTCCCTCGCAATGATAAATCCCCAACGTCCGAAGCGCATTTTTTTTTTGTTCTTATAATCCCCCGCTCTCATCACCCATTCACGCCCACAGTCAATACAAATTCACAATTTCTCATCGACAAAACATAACGACATTCGAATCGACAGTTCGTTCGCTAGGACTACCTCTTCTTGATCAACTGTTTAGAAGCCAATTTTTTCTTCAATTTGTGGTCCATCTTGACGGCTTTCTTCTTCGGTCTCTCGGGCGATCCGTTGCAGCAAGCGCAGCCCTTCTTGACGTGTCCCCTGAGGCTCGACCTTCTCGCCCGGCAGTCGGGCTCGATGAGTGTCGTGTGACAACCCTCGTCGTCCGAGGGTTCCGATGTTTTGTCGCTCGATACGACGCCCGATTCGGTCATCGAGTCGCTCTTCATTCTCTTCGAGAGTATGCTCTTGGAATCGGTCCTGTTGAGGACGACCCTCGCGCTGACCTGTAGCTTGTCCTTCTTGTTCTTCGCGTAGGTGCAACGATCGCCGACGGGATTCTTCATGTTACCGCCGGGCAGGCTGTCGTCGAGGCCGTTGGTTATCGTGTTGTCCTCCGTCTGGCTGCTCATCGACTCGCTTATGCTCGAGTCCTCGTCGTCGCTGCTCGACCTCGTTCTCTCCGACATCGGGCTCTCCCACGAAAGATACTCGGTGCGCAGTACCTTCGATGTCGCCCGCTTCTTGTTCGTGTACGTGTACTTGTGCGTCGACAGGAGCGGCCCGGCGATCGGCGAGAGTGGCGAGGGTATCGTAACGTCGGCGGTGTTGCTGCCCATCAGTGTCAGACTCTCGTCACCCGAGCTCGGGGCGGAGACGTTGTTGGCGTTGCCGACAGGGGGAAGAGACTCCGAATCCATGTCCATGTCGAGCTTCATGTTCGAAGGCTCGCTCGAGACGCTGCTCGGCGAGCCCTCCTTCGACCCGTTTCTCGACGTCATCTTCGTCTGCGTGTCCTTCGACGACTCGTTCTCGATCATCGGCAGTCGCCCCGGCGAGAGCCTCGAAACGTCCGAGTTGCTGTTCGAACCCTCGTCCTGACTCAGATTCTCGAGGCTCAGTCTGATGTGCTTAGCGGGATTTTCCAACTGCATGTCCTCGGGTTTGTCACGCTTCGCTCTCTTGAGCGTGTCCTTCAGGGTTCTCGTCCGTTGCGAAGCGTTTTTTCTACGCTCGTTGACCTTGAACTCCGCCACTGGGCTGGTGTCGCGACTTCCGCTCGACGAGTCCAACGGACGATAGTAGGAGGCGTTGTAGAGCTTCATGCCCAGAGGTTGACTGCACGAGGCGTCCTGTGAGAGATGGTCGAAGGAGGGCGAGTGGTTGGTGTCGAAGAGAAGATCCGCCTCGGGGAAGAGGTCGCTCGTGCTCGGCTCGTCGACGCCGAGGTCCTCGCACTCCTCGGAGAGGCTCTTCTGCAATCTCAGCTCTCTCTCCATGGCCGCTGTTTTTCTTTCGAGTCGCTGCTGCAACAACTCTCTGTCCAATCGGGGGTTCGACTGGCTCTTCGCTATGCTCGTCTTGTTGGGATACTGCTGGAAGGGCTCGAGAGTGTGATTTATGAAGTACTTCTTCGCGTTCGTCTGGTAGACCTGACCGCTCGCCATCTCGATTCCCTGGCCCTTGTTTATTATCTGCAGCACGCTGTGCACGTCCGAATTTTCGTTGTCGCGTGAGTAGACCTTCAACGGCTCGATCGCCAGCTGGTTCGTCGAGGCCGGCACGTACCTCCACGGCGTGTCCGGCGACGCCTTTCTCTCGGGCTCCCACGCCTCCTGGAGACGAGCGTTGCCGCACAGTATCCCGTTGCCGACCTTGCACGCCGAGTCGAGCGCCTCCGACGATTGACGCAGAGGCGACGTTTGACTGTCCGAAACGCTCGGACCACCCGACACGAGAAATTGAGCCGTCGACTCGATCGACGACTGCTTAGTCGCAGCACTCAGGGCAGGAACAGACTCTGCGGATAACACAAATTTTCTGGTGTCAGAGAATTTTTATAGTGGGCGCGAAAAACGAATACATTGGTGCGGGCAGAAAAATTAATCAAAGTGGTCGACCGACATTTCTTTCGTACATTTTTTCATCGAACATTCATGCCATGCGAAAACACCTCGTCGATCATTGACAAAATATGAGCCCGAAGATATCGGCAGGACATCAAATTTTCTCGCGCGCTTCCCGAAAGGATAAAAATCTGAAAAAAACCAACCATTTGTAAGGTGCCGAAAAGATCGATTTTGCATAATAATAATAATTCCAAAATGTTATTAACAAATCAACGAAAAAAAATTATTTTTATTTATGAAAACGATTTGTTACTTTTTCTGAATAGGTATGAATTTTTGCAGTATTTCGTGTAATTTTTTAACATTACGTTTTCAGTTAATAAAAAACGTAATTTAAAAAAATTCCACAAAATTCTGAAAAAATTCATGCGTATTCGAAAATATTAACAAATTGTTTTTATATGAACAAAAAGTTAAGTTGCCGAGGATATGTTGAACAATTTTTTTTTTATTAATTTGTTAATAACATTTTGGAATGATCGTTATGAAAAATCAATCTTCTCAGCACCTTCCATACGCTTAATTTTTTTCTGATTTTTATTCCATCGAGGGGCGTTCGCGATTGTCTTTCGAAGATTGCGCAATGCAAAAACACAGCCATCCTAACTGTACAAAATTCAGTCTCGTGCAGATATCTTCAGCATCGTAACCAAATAAACAAAACAAATGTGTAAACATTTTCAATCTACCCCGACGAATAAACAAAATCACATAACTCGCTACAACGAAACGTCTACGATTTGATTTCTCTCCCATCGACAATCCTTACCGATTTTCGTATTACTTTGCAACGAGGTGACGATGCTCGGCGAAACGACCGAGTTCGTATTGATGAGGGTGGTCCTAGTTACATTGTCGTTAACGCCGATGACATCGTCAATTTTTCTCTTGACGCTTTTCGGCGAAATGACCTTGTCGCCCGACGTGATTTCCGTCGAGGCCTCTTTGGTCTCTTTGAGTTGCGTCTGCGACTGGCTGTTATTAACGACATTCACGTCGGTCTGAGAGGCGAAAGCGAGAGCGATAGTTTGCCCCTGTATCGCGACGGTTTTATCCGACTGAGTACCCTGATGTTCCTGCGTTACTTTTTTCTCGGTGCTCTGCGAAAGCGCGACGTTGGCGGCGGAGGTCGCGGGTGCGAGACAAACGACGCTCTCAGTTTTGATGCAAGCCGGTGTCGACAGCTTGGCGATCGTGGAATTAAAAAGTCTCGTCCCTTGGAGCGTAAGATTCGGATTGCTCGTTATGACGCCGCAAATCTGCTGATTGTCAGCGATGTCACCGATGTTCCTCTGAATGATACCGATGGCCGATGATTTATTGACGAGTATCGTGTTGGTGGAATTATCGGCCGTGACGAGAGTCGCGCCAGTTTCGTTCTTGACGACGGCGGGCTCGGGATTCTTCTCGCCGCTCGGCTCGCTCGAGAACTGCGTGCTCGCGCTGGTGCTGCTCTGCGGCACGACGACCGAAGCGTTCTGAACGGCCTGGCCGGAGTTGATTGTCTGACTCGCGCCGAGGGTCTGCAGAGTCGGCAGCTTCATCTGCTTCGCCTGAGGCGATTGGGATATGATTTTGCCGGTTGTATTGAGAAAAGATTGAAGAACGAGAGTGTTCGGTACGCCGCCGGTACCGGAAGTTCTTACGGTCGGTACGGCGGCGAGAAGCTTGGAGTGTCCCGACACAATGGTGAACTGCTGCGAGCCTCCCTTGACCTGAATGTTCATCGGCAGATGTATGTAATTGGTGCCCGGTACGAAGACAGCGGTGTTGCCCATTTTCCCTAGAGCCTCGCTGACGCTCACCGAGGCCGCCTGAACGGCCTCCTGAACGATGACGGCCCTGGTCTGTCCGCTCCCGGGCTCGGTGAATATCAAGTTTCGCCTCTTGACGTTGACCTCGACACCGTCGTTGGAGTCGTTCGTGAGACTCCTCGTCTCGGTCGATGTTTCGGCGACGTTGCTGGTCGTCGTCGCCTCGTCCTGGGCGGAGAAGCCCGCCGGGCTGTCCTGCACGTGAACGACGCCGCTCGAAGAATCCTCGCTCCCCATCGTCCTGCCGAGATCGTCGGCGCTCGGGCTCAGCTCCGAGGCCTGAGGTCCGGCGGGTTTCGATTTGCTCGAGCCGGACTTCTTCCTCTTCGACGACTGGCTCGGGTTCGTCGGTGGATTCGACCGTCTCCGTGGCGCCGGTTTGTTGTTCAGATCCGGTGAGTTCCTCAGCTGCTCGGCGTACTCGGCGAGTATCGTGTAGATCCTCTGAGCGGTCTGCTCGTCCTCCTGAGGTTTCTGCTGAGGCTTCGGTATCGGCGAGGCCTTTGCCGCTGTGTTCGTCGCGCTCGCTTTCACCGTCTTGGGAAGTGATTTTTTCCCGGACTTGGGCGACGGCGTCGGTGGCGTTTTGCCTGCGGAGGGAACGGGCGCGGGTGCCGGCGTGACGCACGGGCTCGAGGAGCTCTGCGAGGTGACGCTCAGAGCCGGCGACGCGGCGGGTTGGCAGTAGCTCGTCACCACCACCAGAGGCGTAGAGTTCGAGACCTTCTGGGGAGCCCCGACGCCGCTCTGGTTGACGTAAGTGAGCGAGGCCTTCTGCGCGAACACGTCCTGCTGGAAGGTCACGCCGCTGCCGTTGCTCGTGAACTCGGTGCTGGTCGGCGACTGGGTCGGTATGAGCAGCTGCTGAGCGAGAGCGCTGACGCTCGTTTGCTGCTGATGCTGCTGCTTGACGACGACCTGGGACTGCTGGCTGGTCGTCTGAGTCTGGACAGTGGTAGTCGCGGCGCTCGACGTCGACGACTGGAGCTGAGGCTGGATGGTGCTTCTCTCCTTGACCTGCTCGAGGACGCTCTCGAACTCGCGGAGCTGCTCGAGGGTCGTCGAGCTCACCTGGTTCGGCACCTCGATCGGTGAGTTGATCAGCGTCTCGCTCCTGACGGCGGACTGCTGGCTCGACTGCGGTTGAGCCTGAGGGCTCTGCTGCTGTATGCGCGGTGCCGAGAGCACCGCCTGAATGGCGGCGATGTTCTGCTGCCTGAGAGGCGTCCCGCCCGGTATGATGTTCACCTTGACGAGAGAAGTTCGTCCGCCCTGTATGGAATTCGCGTGCGATATCGCCGGTATTATGTTCAGCTGACTCGGATTGGTCGTCGATATCGTGACGGGTATCTTGTGCGTGTAAATGACGCCACCGGGCGTGGCGCTCTGTACGAGTTGCGTCAAGGTCTGTCCGGCGGTCTGGCTGTTGACGCCAGCGTTGCCCGACGCGCTTTGGACGATGCTGAGTATCTGCCTGCCCGATGTTATCTGACGATTTGGAATGTTCGTTATCGAGGATACGTTTATAGCGGCGTTCGACTGACTGTTCGGCACCGAGGTCTGCACGGCTTTCGAGAGATTCGTCGTTTTTTGAACGGTTGCGGGTTGCTGCTGAGAAACCGTGTCGGTGGTCGATGTCGTGGCGACGGTCGTCGTCGTCGTCTCGGTGGCCAGCGTGTAGATCGTCTTGCCGAAGGCCTGCTGGAACTTGGGCAGGCCGGCGTTCTGAGCGGACTGCTGAGCGAGCTTCGCCGGGCTGGGTCGGTCGTAGGAGTTGCGACTCGCCCCGGTCGTCGTCGTCGGCTCGCGCTGTATCTGACGGGAGAAACCCACCACTCCGCTGTCCTCGAGATTCTGGAGGGTGAGGACGTTTCGCTGACTGCCGATGACGTTTTGATTGATCGGCGCGAGCTGGTAAGTGCCGTCGGGCGTTCGGACGATGTGCAGCTGATCCGAGGTTATCGGCACGGTGGCGGCGAGCGTCGCCGAGGGCGACGGCGACTTCGTCGGCGAGTCGTTGCGGCTGTTGCGCTGGCTGGTGGCGCGAGGTGGACTGTCGGGCTCGGCGGTCGAGGCGTTCGTCGAGCTGGTCGGCGACGTGTCGGGCGGCTGGTTGGCCTCCTCGCCGACGTCGTGCAGGGCCGACGACCTCGGCGGCGGCGTCTGACCGGCGGGGCTCATCCCGACACCGCTGTCGTGACCGCCCGACGACGGCGTTCCGGGCAATTGGATGCTCCCGGCGATGCTCGACGTACGATTTCGCGGCGGTGTGTTGCCGCTGTTCACCGAGCCCGAGTTCGGACTCTGAGGAATGTTTCGCGACAGCTGAACGACGTTCACGGTCGACTGGACTCTCGGAGGTACCATCATGTCCAGGGAATTCAGGCCCGGTACGTTCTTCGCTAGGATGTCCGAGTCCCTGACCGCCTTGGCGAGAATGTCGTAATTCTCCGAGAGATTCGACTTGACGGTCTTGCGACCGCGCGGCGGACGGGGCGTTCGTCCCTTGTCGTTCGGCTCGCCTTTGCGCTTGTGGAACGTTCCAATGGAATTTTTGTTCGCCGTAAACGGCATTGTTTTCGCTATGTTCATCAGCTCGCTCGAGAGATCGCCGGCGCTCAGCTGCTGCGGCTTCTTCTGCAGCAGCTTGCGATCGACCTCGTCGGCTCTCGTGAGAACTATCTTCGGATTGAGATTGAGCGTGCTCAGCATCGGAGCGAATTTCGCAACGTTGCTCGGATTGTTGCTCGACTGGTTGCTCTCCTTGCTCTTGTTCAACAAATTTTTCTGCAGCAACTGCGCCATTCCAACGGGTTTCTTGGAGTTTCTGAACATTCTGAGTGACTTGAGTACAGCCGGATCGCTGCGTTTCTCGGCGATTATCAGAGGCGTAGCGGACGTGTAAGCCGAGCCTTTTATCGTCTCGCGCTTGTTCTCGTCCATGTCGGCCGAGAAGAGCGTTATAATGTCGTTGCTGCTGACGTCCGAGCCGCTCACGTCCTCGGTCGGATGTCTGATGTTCTCGTTGACCAGCATGTGAAAATGCGAAACAGTGTCGACCGTCAATTTTGACTTGCCACGCTTCTTACCGACTTCCTTGTTCGTGCTCTTGTTGTTTTTACCCTCGAGCCTGCAACCGTCGCTGCCGAGACTGTCGGTCTGACTGTCCTGCGTGTTCGTGTCGGTGTCCGACACCGAGCTCGTGCTGTTTCTGAAATGCTGCTTCGCCTTACGCTCGGCGCTCTCGTAATCACTCTCGGATGACTCTAACCTGTGTGCTTTGCGCTGCCTCCCGGTTCTTCGCACTCGCATGACGCTACCGCTGTCCGAGTCCGTACTGTCGTCGAGGCTCCTGCGCGTCGTCGATCTCTTGTAACCGCCCGCCGGCTGAAAGCTCCCGAACTGCTCCGAACTGTCGGACGGCACGTCGACCCATTGCTCGTAGCCCTTCTCGATACCGAAGAAGACGTCCTTCTCGTTGTCGTCCTCCGACGGCCAGTCCTTGAACTGCGAGTAATCGATGTTCAGATACTTCAGCTCCTTGTCCTTGCTTCCCATCTCCTCGGGATTCTCGAGATACTTCTCGCACAGCATGTGCAGCTCCTTCCAGTCGAGGACCCAGCTGAGCATGTGATATCGAGGACTGCTCAGCACCACCGACAGATCGTCGCAGAGCTGCGGCGTCAGACCGAGCTTCTCGGCGTCCAACACCTGGTTTGGCACACATCTCTCGTCGTAGTTCGCCGAGCCGGTCACCGCGTCGCCGTTTATCAGAATCAGAGCGTCGAGCGATCTGTCCACGTTCACGGAGCCCGACTCCAACGGCTCCTTCTTCACCTCCGTTCCGGTGAACTGGCCGCAGTTGAAGCACAGCTCGCCCAACGGTCCCTCCGAGCCTGGCTCGCGCTTCGGGTGAAGATTGCATCTCTCCGCCGGCACCGAGTCCTTCAACGGCGAGCTCAGGATGTTCTTCAGCAGTTGATCGCCCCGATCGAAGATCTTCGGTACGCTGCTCTGCTGATCGACGCATCTTCCGGACGACAACGACGCCGACGACGGAACCAGCTTCGGCGCGCTTTTGCACGGTGAATCGTCGATTTTTTCGCCACACCCGTCGACGCTGCGCTCCGTCTGCCTGCTGTCCAGCTGCTGAAGACTCGACAATGAACCGGAGTTCTCCTTGCCCGACGACGAACTCGTCAGCGTTTCGTGCTGTTTCGTCTTACCGCAGGCAACCGCCATCTCTATTATCCTGTCGTAACAGGCACGCGTCGGATGCAACGAGAACGCCGTCAGCACGCACTCCCGGGCTATACCGACGTTGCTGTCGACGACGTCGGCCAGTCTCAGAAACTCCGTGCTCAGACGCACCGCCGTCTCACGTACTTTGTCCTTGTCGTTCTTCGCCTTTTGATTCTCCAGTTCGTTCATGTCCGTCGTTAGAGCCCTTATGTACAGCTCGATCACCAGCGGCTTCACGCTGTCGCTGAACTGCAAACATAGAAATTTATCGACGTTAATGTTTATCTGTATATTGTTTTTTTTTCCTCGTGGAGGAAGCTGATTTTGGTCTAAAAAAAATATCGAGATTTTTCGGAGTACTTAAAATAGTCTGAAACGCCGAGAAGTGGGATTTTTAGGTGCACTGTAAAAAAATATTAGTTTGGAAATCAATAAACGGTATTGGAAGCTTTTTTTTCTACCGAGCCCTTTGTAACCCTTTTTCAACGGGATTGATTGCTATCCGATCATTTCTAATTCGGTGCGTAAAAAAAAAATCTCCACTCACCGGCGAACGAATTTGTTATTTGTATTAAAAAGTATAATATCGCGTGACCGAGGCGCTAAACGACGTATAATACGGTGAATACGTTCTCCGAGAGTTCGGTCACGCGATATATGCTATTTTGAAACACTTCCCTGCATAGCTGCGAAGCGGCCGGTTCGCAGGTTTGAATATCCTTAATTATACGCTTGTTTAGGAAAACGTGCAGATAATTTTTTTTACGGTCAATGTTTAGATCCGGAAATAGGTCCGTGGGCGATAAGGTTTTTTTTGTTCGGTTGTTAGTATTTTCTTTTAAAAAGCCAAACGTTAGTCTTTTCTTTTAAAAAGCCAAACGTTAGTCTTTTCTTTTAAAAAGCCTAACGTTAGGCTTTTCGACGACGATGACGATAATGACAATACTCACGTGTTTAAGTAGCACCGCACAGAAAATATATATGTGATGGGCGCTCTCCGCTGGTTCGATCAATTTTCTAATCATTCCGGGCAGCGTCGTGGCGATGTCCTTCAATTTGGCGTGAAGCGTCGCCCAGGAATTCAGTATCTGTTCCAGAACGTTTGCACCGGTCTCGCCGACGGGACGCACCATGCCCGCGGTAACGAGATACTGAGCAACCAATTCGGCGGCTTTTATCGAATTTCGCCAAACTCGTGCGGTTCCATATTTCGTGGGTTTCTCACCGCTGAGTCTCTGGACTAGTTCTAGCGCGTCGTTGAGGTCCATTAATTTTAACTGCGAGACAGTAGAATTCAATCGTAAATAATCGTATATAAATAATAAAATAAATAACAATAATTACGTCGCTCTGTACAATGAAATGAAACGATTGTCGTTTTTCCACCTTCGTGTATATCATTTATGTAGCTTCTTAATAATGTTCTGTGGAGCACTCGGTTTAATTTGATTTAGACTTCAATTGAAAGTCGCTCAATTATCGATGATATTCGGGATTGTACGAGAATTCGTCCGTGGCAAGCTTACTTGAGCGAGTATATCTTGCATGCGTTTCCATTTGTACAGGAGGACAATGTATACGTCGAGCATAAATTGAACGTGCTGAGGCTCCGACAGCGAGCGCAAGCGGTCGCTCCTCCTCAGAGTACGAACGCATGCTGCGGCGAGGTTTATGGCGAGGTCCTCGCAGCGATCCTCGCAGAGTATTTTCAGCCTCATCGTCAACAGCTCGCCCTTCTCCGAACAGCAGAATTCTGAAAATAAAAATTCGTACTGTACAATCTCACTCGGGCAACATGTTATTTTTTTTTGTCATTTGTTTATTCATTTTTATTGGTAGCGGCGGTAAGTTTATCTATTATTGAGGGCTACGCCACAGTAAAATGTTGATTTTTTTTTCTAATGGTTTATGGTGTCAAAGTATTCTGTCAAAAATTTAAGGTGACAGCCTTTCCAAGATGGATTTGACGGAATGAAATTATTACGAACCTTGATTACGGCGTAACGAGTGGCAAGAGTCGAGAGATCTCTTGGAATTAAGTTTGGAAATTGAGTGAAAAAGGGGATATCGCTTACCCTCTTCATGTTCAGAATTGGGTTGGTCGTTAAGTATGTTGTTGAGTGCCGGATTGGCCCAAGGGTCGTGTACCAGAGCTATCAGGGCGGTACACCTCGGTGCAGCCGGGTGGTGCACCAGGAGGCTCGCGCACCTCTGCAACGTCACGCTGAGATGCGTCTTCGTGGCGGGCGACAGCTTCGGCCATTCCCCGCGCAATACCAGTTTCAATGTGTGTCTGTGACAAGAAGAAAAAAAACAATAAGAATCAATAAAAATCGTCGGATAAATTCATTTGCAGGATTGCACACTGAGAAGAAGAAATGGTTGGATTAAATTGAAGTTGACGTCTCGTGACGGAGCCAGGAGCGTGAGAGCGATAGCGAAATTGGTCTTACGGTGGAGCGAGACATAGCGACAGAGAACGTGTTTCGCTTCGCTTTAAGGTAGTCTTTGAATTGGCACATTTGAACCGGCAAATTCGAATTGATAGAAGCAAACAATCGTTTGCCAAAACAATGCTTCATTTTCACCAAACAAACAACAGATTTGAAAGTATTTCGACGCGATTTTTGCTCAATACAACAATTTTTTTTCTCGGCGCAGTTTTCGTTACCGACCGAGTCCGGCCGGCGTCGCGCCGACACCGTGAAGTGAAAAAAAACGTCCAAGGGCGCGAGACGTCGAGAACGGGGAAACTCTATTTCGAGACCTATACAGGGTTAATACTCGGCACAACACGCGGCGCAGCTTGGCTCTCTTATTACACGAATTCCTCGACGAAAAGAGCACGTACGCGTGGGCGGATCTACGGCGAAACATTCTTACGGCTGAGGGATTCCGTAGCGCGCCGAGAGGGTTGAGAGGGAATCTCTCGGCGATGGAAAAAAAAATAATAACAAGTGAAAAAAAAAGAAAAATAAGAAAAACGGAAATAAATCTTTATGCGGAGATTAAAAACAAGGCGGAATTGCAGTTTATTCTTTAAAAATGCACTCTTCATTCTGGCCTTGTAATCTCGGATTTTTTCTCTCTAAATGTACTGCGGTACAGTACAGTTAAACGAGGAGCCCTGCCGCATTTTTGCATAATTTAATTGGATCCGTCGAGAATTAGCATATCAAATGTAACAATGATTCTTTCTCTTATCTTCTCATTCTTTGCGCTCCTTCGTCCAGCAGCTCGGGGAATTTTTTTTCATATTCTTTTTGCATGTATTTTCTGTTCTGCACATTTTAAAACGCCATCGAGCAAAATTTGGCGAGTGCATCGACCACAATTTACGCTCCGCGTATGCTGATTTTTTTTTTGTAACTATGATTCTTTTTACTATTTTCCCGTGTTTTTCACTCCTTGGTGGGTGGATTTTTTTTAAATTATCTTCTTTTTGCACTTTCTTTCATGCACGTTTTAAATCGCCATCGAGCAAAGTTTCTCGAGCGCATCGAACGAAATTTACAAATTACTCGTTCCTCGGGCTTGAGCGTATGATCGGTTTTTTTGTTTTTGTTTCTTTTTTTTTTGAGTCTTCAATATATTTATGCCGAGCGAGCGGTGGGTGTCTCGTTGGTGGGCGGACAAGCGTTGCTGTTTGTACAATAGAGAACGAGGTTGAAAGCAGCACGAAGTTTATGCTCGGCGTGCGTAGGAGCGAAGGAAGGGCGGCTCGATCGGAACTGTTCGATCGACTATACTCACTTGTGGACCCATTCTATGAGAGACTGGGTGACCTCTGGGGTTGCTGCAGGAATGAAATTGGTGACATGCTCCCAGGCGGACAGAAGTGTATTCACCTTGTCCCCGTACTTCTTTTTGCTGTCACTCAATGTCGCTTCAAGCCCCTGCGAACAGACAATAAGTTTTTTTATGTTATAGTTTTTTTTTCGACCATGAAAATTTATTTTAAGGATATTCGGGACAAAACGCGTTTCCGTTCAATCGTTTATTCGAAATCTGTATTCTCGACATCCTTCTGATAGGTATGCAGGCTGTTAAAAATATTAGCTTGTCACAAAAAAATAAAAAATAAAAACTCAATTTTAGACTTCAGAAGTTTAGTCTTTCTGAGTCTGGTCGTTTAAAATGTTGACGTCCAACTTCTGAAATGAGTTCGAATAAAAAAAAAAAAAAACGCTCGAAAAAATAACCTTTCAGCCAAACGGTTCAGCCGAACCACTTATTTTTCGATATTTTATTAGGCGCAACGATGAATACCGAAATATTGGCGATCCGACATTTCGATCGTTCAAAATTTTGAGCCCCACACAAAGATGCTTTAGAATTTTTATTACAAAAAAAAAAACGATAAAAAATAAATAAAAAGTGAGTAAATTTAATGAGTGTATCCGGTCGTCGAGGGAGGTGGAGATGACTCTACGGGCTTCCGGTACAAACGCATACCGGTAATTTATGTAAATGCAAATCAGACGGGAAATGCATGTGACTGGAGGGCTCTCCCGACATTAGCATCCACTCCGCCGATTAGATCCGCGCCGGGCGAATCGGCGAGTCACTCGAGACCCGAAAATACGTTCCGGTATAGAAGGGACTTAACGGATCACCGAAATGTAACTTCTTTTTTAGTTTAACCCAAAACCGTACCGAAACGGGACGAACGGACGCGCAGTGAGGGCCTAAAAGTGGGGATAGATATGTGACTTGTACAGGGTTAATAAAAATATTTATACATATAAGAATTGAAATTAGCCGGGGGAAAACGGACCTGAACGGAATTCGGAAGGATGGTCCGTTTTACCCCGCTCTCGTCTCCGAGCGATTCCTCGTTCATCGAGGAACGAAGATGAATCCAAAAAAATGTTCCCACATACGCTGAGCAAGATCTCCAAAATTGTACAAAATTTTTTAATTTTAATTTTTTTAAATTCAATCGCGATATTTATAATATATAAGGATTAAAACTTGAGGGGGCGAAACGGACCGGACCGGAAATCGAAAACCCCCGTATAAGCTCGACTCAGTTCGAAGATTCCTCATTAGTCGACGAACGAAGATGAATCCAAGAAAATTTCTCCCGGATACGACGAGGGTTTCTTAGGAAGACCCTCGTTTGCCCTGCGATTCAGTACGCGAAGAGTAAAACTATTCCTCCGAGCGGTTCGGAGCAAAAGAGTTCTCTACAAAAGCAAAAAAAAAAAGAAAAAAAATGCGTCTGTGGTGGTGGGAAGCGATTGAATGAGCCAGCAGCTGGCCGGTAAGCCGGCTGTAACAGCTCGGTAAAATTCAACGTTTAATATCAAAGTGCCCGAAAAATATCCCGCGAAGAAAGTTTTCTCCAATTTCAACGTCTCGGCAATTAATTGGAGCGAGAAACCGACTCTACGGGAATAACACATATATATATATATATATATATATATATATATATATATATATATATATATATATATATATATATAAGGCCTTTAAGGATATTATATATATATATAATATCGGGAATAACATATATATATAGTATACATATATAGTATACATATACAGTATACATATATAGCATACATATATAGTATACATATACAGTATACATATATAGCATACATATATAGTATACATGTATAGTATACATGTATAGTATACATATATAGCATACATATATAGTATACATGTATAGTATACATGTATAGTATATACATATACTATATGTGCAAGCAAAGTTAAAACTTCGGACTCCCCCCTCCCCCCACCCCTCCCCAGCGACCAGTCTCTCAATTTATGCTAACAATTCACTCTCGACGTTTCTCCTCCAGAATACAGAACGTTGGAAAAAAGAGGAAGAAACAAAAAAATAATAATAACGGTAACAAAATAAACTTGATCGCATTGAATTTATCATCCAATTGAAATAATGGCACGAGAGCAACTTCGAGTTTGAACTTCAATGAAAGAGCGTTTCGACGAAAGAAAAAGAAGAAAAAGAAAAGAAGAAAAAAAAAATGTAAGCTCATAACTCAACGCGACTCGTTATTTCCTCGGAGAGTTATCCGTGAAAACAAATCCATCTGGACTTGAGAATTTAATCTACCGATATAACAACATCCGAGAAAAATATTTTACTCCCCGTGTATATACTTTTTCCGTCTTTCCCTCCGTCGTGCTCGGAGGGGTGGAGGGGTTGGTTCGTGGAGGGGGGACGGGGCGGGGGAAATTCGATAAGCCACTTTCAGAGAATCATGCAATCTCGTTCCGAGAGGAAGAAGTCCCGAGACGAATTTCAACGACAAAGTCGGAAAGGGCGTTTTTATTTGTTTGTATTTTTTTTATTTTTATATTGACGAAAACGTTATTGAGCCAGGCAGGAGTGCGGATGTAAGCCAAGTCGGGTTTACACTGGCGGAGAGGGGGAGAACGGCGGCTCTACCCGGAGCCTTCGCCCGGGACTCTTCGGGACGACGGATAGTTGTATTTTTCCGTCCTGTCCGCTGCGGATGAAAACGGCTTTTTTATGTGGAATTTGCCCGCGCACAAGTCAACCGGGCAAGAGGGCGAGAGAAACGTTTCTAGGACGAGAGAAATGGTGCGAGCTGTTCGGTGGTGAAAGACGGAGGAGAAAAGACAATACTTTGCAAAATAATTTTGGACTTTTAAGATTAATTATTATTCTTTTTTTTTTTCCTGATTGCAATAAGAATCTACGGAAGAGGGACAATTCCGCGAAATCTTTGAGATTTCAACGGTCTTTGGTACATAGCGATATAGCGTTCAAAAATTAAGAAGAAGCAATTTCAATTTTTTTTTGAAAATTGATTTTTTGTTTCTTTTTACAATTCCAATTGCAATCTTGCGTAAAAGCCCGGGCCGGTGCTTGAAAAATACTTTCACTGTGTAAAAATAAATCAAATTTTATGAAAATCCAATACTACGAAAAATCTTTGATTCTTTTTTGTAAAGAGAAAATTACATTAGAGGGTGAACATCGTGGCTCTGGCTAGAACCTTCGCCCGGGGCTCTTCGGGCCGACGGGTAGTTGTATTTTCCGTCCTGTCCGCTGCGGACGAGAACGGCTAGTTTTGTCAAATTTGCTCGCGGAAAAGTTAACCGACGAAAGAGCGCGAGGGGAACGTTTCTGGGACGAGAGAAATAGCGAGGCCGGTTCGGTGGTGAGGGTGGCTGGCAAAAAAGTCCGGCCCGGTGCTTAAGGGGGTGGATGGAAAATGTACCGGGGAAACGAGACGGATAGAGATGACGATTCTCGTTACCTTTCGCGTTTCCACTCTCGCGTTCGCGGGGACGGAAAAAAAACTTTTTTTTTTCATATATACATGTATTTTTTTTTGTGGCAGATTAATTTCCCTACTGGCGACGGTGTTTCGACGTTCTCCTCTCTCGCTGCACGGTTCTATCTCGTTCGCAATTCCGCGAGCGACGGAACTGCTGTACGCTCGGCCCTGCCGCGCTTTCGCTGTCTCGCCGGTTGAACTCGCAACGAACGAGCGGAGAGCTATTAATTCGTAACTAAAAAAAAAAAAAAAAAAAAAACGTACCGTAGGAAAATAAAGGGCGAATTAACTGGCCGAATCACCCGCGGGTTTACCCGCGTCGTAACTCCGTGCCAAGAATTCAATCGGTCGCCGCGGTAATGAGAACTTCATTGAATGCCCGAGGATTCGCACACACGCTGGCAATTTTTTTATTTTATTTTTTTATTAACCGACTGTTTTACTTGATGCTCTGGAGCGCTTTACAGCTGTTTTAATTGGTTTTCACCATGCCTCAAAGGTACTATCTCGATCCTATGCTTTATATTTTTTTAAATATACTTCAACGCGAAAGGGAAAATTTACGTCGCAAAGAGTCAAGAAAAGGCTTCTCGCTAATTGATAAATCAAACGGGTAAATTTTTTTTAAAAATCTTTGATATTATTTTATAAAGAGGAAATTACATTGATAGTCACTATTCAAGTTGTTATTATTATAATAATAATTATTATTATTATTATTATTATTATTATTGTTGTTGTTATTGTCTTTATTATATACTGTGCGGTAAGAATGTAAATAATATTGTATTCAAGCTTTCGAAAAGGCTCGTTATTTCTCTTCGATTCTCCGTCCCGAAGAATTGCGAGCGGATGAAATGTCATCTGCTCGGGAAATATATTTATCAAGGACTTTTCCGAGAAGAGACACACATTTCGTAGCGTGCGCGGTGCGGCACCCATTGTGCCGTATATTCTCGATTCAGCTTCTTCTTCATCTCGAACTTTCATAAATCGACGTGAGCCGCGGGACTCTATGGGACGTACTCGTATACGGGACCGAGCCGAGCCCTCCGTCCTACAACCCCGTCGTGAAGTTATTCCAGCGAGTTATTTCCCTATATCCAAGCGGACAGCGCGCCAACGCAGTAGGTATTTGGTCCATGAATCCCCCCCAACGAATTTGTGGCGAGAGCTCCACGAACACACTCGCGAACACAGGCACGGAACGGGGTTTGCGGTTAGATTATACGGCGACACGGCTTTATTGCTAACCCGCTGTACACCGTGACCTCCCCTGTCTTGCACATCGGGCGGGGAAAATCCTTTTTTTTTCGTTTACCGCCGAACAGGCTTGCAGATTGGAATTGGAATTGTAAAAATAATTAAAAATTAATGTTTTGTAATTTGTTTATTCTTATTTTTTATCGCTATTTCGCGGTATATTTTAATATACCGCAAAATATGGATAAAAAATAATGATAAGAAAACAAGAATTTAATTATTTAATTTTCGACGGACTTTAGTCCGTCAAAGTATCTGCGAAATCTCGGAGATTACCCGAAATCGTTCCCCACCCGTAGATCGTAATTGGCATTTAAAAAAAAACCGATAAATTAAAAAATCAATTTTTTGAATATTTATGTATTTCTTAATTTTTTTTAACGCTACATCGCTGTATATCAAAGTCTCTTGAAGTACCTTCGAAATCTCGGCGATTCCCTGAAATCATCTTCCTCTCAATTGAAATTGAAATAGTAAAGAAAAAAAACAACAATTTTTTAAAAACACAATTTTTCAACTATCTTTCAACGCTCCATCGCTATGTATCAAAGGCCGTCGAAGTATCTTCGAAATCTCGGAAACTCGGCGAAATTATTCCCCCTCCAACGGATGCAAAAGTTTTCACTTCGTGAATTCGGTTATTGCGGAAGTTGCATTTTGTTTCGTGCAACCAGAGAGAGGGAGTTCATCCACGTAATACCATGTACGTTCGACAGATAAACAGAATATTATTTTCCATGTATAGAAACATATATATACACGCAAACTATATAGACACGTACATTACATATATATATACGTACATTATATATGTACACAGTTATAAATGCAACTGTATATTCCGTGCTGTTTCGCAACGGCTAAAACAAATGGAATACAGTTACTGTTGAAGGTACACCGAACATGCAGACGAGAACCCGCAGAGAGCCCTCCAGCTCCCGGCGTATGCTGCGTGCAGTATACGCCGAGAATTTACGATAGTTCCGAGGCAGAGATCACACACGTGGATAATTCGACTGTGCACCGCGCGAGCGCGCTTCGGCAACGTTAATTTCCCGCCCACTGATAATCTAAACAAGGAATACCCAACCCACCCGGGGCTAATCGATATTCGATACTATCCGCCGGTTGAATCGTCACGATTCACTCGCCAACCGCGAGCGTAACGGCGAAAAAGAAGATATTCGTGCGATTGCAGAGAGAGCCCAGATGGTGTACAATATCTTGATGAGAATATCATCCCGATTCGCGTTTAATCGACGTTACGTTTGCACGTACAATGCACGCTGTTATTTTATCATTGTTTTTTTTATTATGTTTGCATTGGTGGTGAATAAATTATTAAGTGAAATAAAAAAATTTCAACGAATTCTAAAAATCAAGGGATTCATTTAAAATAAGAAAATAAAAGGTCTGGTTTTTTTTTAACAATTAATTTTTCTAATAATTTGTTAATAACTTGTTGGCACTATTGTTATGCAAAATCAAAGAACTTAAAATAATCAACACGGTTGATGTTATTCAAGATTTTTAGCATGTCGCGAAGTACTGAAATTTTGATCGAATTGAACTCTTGGTCTCATAAAAAGTGTATGTGCGATGCATCCTCAAACGAAGAAATCACCGTTAAAAGCTTCTCGACGCACTCGGCGTAAATTTACATATTATCGGAAACGGAGATAAGGATCTTCGTAATGAAAATTCGTCCGCCTTCTCAAGATAAATTCCACTCGCCTCGCGCGCGCAGCATTGAGACTCAATAAAGTTTTGCGAAGAACAAGAATCAGCAGGAATCTTATATCGCTCCATTGTCTCCCTCGAATCGTCCGAACACACACATAAATATATATATATATATTTATTTTTCTCAGCTGCGTTCACTTCTCGTTCCAGGAATTCTTCTCCTTTTTCTCTTTCATCCCTGCCATTCCGCTCTTATTATCCCTCGCGCTGTTTCTTGCCGCATTTCCATTAAAAAAAAAAAGGAAAATTAAGTACCTAAACCACCGCGAGAGAGGGAGAGAGACTCGGGTAGAGAACCTCTGAGATAAGCCATGAGAGAAATTGAATTTATTATTCCCTTCCGTCCTGCCGCAGGAGGCTCGGCGCAGGCTCCGCGATCGTTAAGACTCGCACTGGCAACTCGTAACCCCGTAACGCACGCTTCCCTCTGCCTCCTCGTAAGCTGAAACTATCTCGGGCTTCCGCGGAGCCATCGCGTCAGCGTGTTTCCACAAAGTCCGTCCTAGCCGGGGGAGCATTGCGAAAGAGCGAAGAATCCTCCGTAAGAAGCCCTCTCCGCCGGTCGGACGATCCTCGCGACGTTAACTTTTCCCATTCGCCGAGCAAAGTTCGTGGCCCGAGCTGCGCCTGAACCGCCACCGACATTCTCCGGAGCGACACCTTCGCCAGCGCTCGTGAAAAGAAATTTTTCGCGAGAGAGACGGAACGAAGAAATAAACGAGCCGAGCGGAGGAGAGGCGATCGGAGACCCTCTGTTGTTTGACCTTGACACAACTTTTGTTTTTCGTCCTCTGTGAAGTGGGTTTTTTTTTTCATCGCGGCTACCGTTCGTATCGGAAGTAAGCTGGATCTTGCCGGGAGTGAGGGAGAACATTAATATCTCAGTTGCAAAGCGAAGTTTCGATGAAAAATTGTGAATGGGTACGAAATCTATAAATCTATAAATCTATCCATCTATCCATCTAAAATAAATAAATCTGTTAGAAAATAAAATATCAAAAGTTTACGGAAAGCGACGGAAATTTTGGCAAATGGAAGATAGAAGGAAAAAAGCCTCGATCCAACATCAGTGGCGCCAGGGAAGACGGCATCCGGATTGGAGTGTTCATATTGGAAACGTGCACTATAAAATTGATGTCGACTCGGCGTATGGGCGAGGATCGTTCGGTCGGGTTGACGACTCTGCGGTAAGAACGGGACGAGCGAAATTGTCAAAATCCATCGATTACGCGCAATAGCCCGCTTGGGCTGTTTCCTCGCGAACGATGCGGCGAGCGTCTCGTCGCTGCGCGAACGTTAGAAATACGCCCGAATGTGCCAGTCGTTTTTGATTATATAGGCAACTTCCGCTCGGTAAGGGAGAGAAACAGCCCGAGGATGGCGATTAAAACTACGGCTTCGGGAACAAGTTTTCGAAGCTCGTTAGCGCCGGAACGAGATCTCCAATGTGTACTACACCGTTCTTGTCGACGCTGTACCGTATTCCGGATGGAGATATAGGCTATTCCGAGGATATCAGCAGCAGAAGGGAGGAACGAACTTTTCGGCGCCCGAGCCGACCCGACCGGTGAACAGGAATCTACTTTTACCGACATGTCAACCACATCTCGCAGATTCTGTTTACGAAAGGCGTTTCGATTAGTATAACGAATTACTGTGCCAGACCGTTGACTTTGAAGATATTCCCACGAACCATCTCAAGCCGACGCGAAACTGACTCAGTCGGTAACGAAAACTGTAATCCAAGTTTTTTTTTTTAATGATGAAATCATTGAAAAACAAACTATACTGGCAGCCTCGTCTAAAAATTAAGTTGATACAAACTAAACCCGCACCGTTGAAAACAAAAGATTGGTTACAGTTCTCGTTACCGACCGGGATAATACGAAGGAAAAAAATTTCAAAGAAAACAAAAAAATTAAACTTGAAGATTTTTATAAGAAGTAATTCGATCCTCTGCGATTTCTACAAATATTTCCATCGTTGCGATAAACGATTTACCGCTGGCGAGCGATGCGCCGTGCAGTTACTTCTCGGTTACCGTTCGGGCGCTTCGTTCAATCCGGTCGTCCATATTTCCATGAAGCGGGAATTGGTTCTAGGCCCGGCTGGCCGGAGAGATAAACCCGGCGGATCGTTTCCGAGGCTCGAGTGTACGCTTTCGATCGGCATGAATCGTCGACCGTTAAGCTTGAGCTACGTATCCTTTCCGAGGCTGCAGCGGCCTGCGCGGACACCGGCCGGGATGCTCGGGCGCCGAGACTCGCCGGAAGCATCGTAGAGGTCCGCCGTGGTACGCAGCGCACGCGGTATAAACCGAACGGTTCTATTCCAACCGATACGATTAGGGAGATCAAACACCTCGAGCTCTCCACCTCGAAAACGTTCGAAGTGCCGACGACGACGTCGATCGCCTCTCTCTCTCCGACCCTCGCCAGCATATTTGCATGTGCGCGCACAATCCCCGCATGCCCGTAAACCCGAGCCGCCACGAGGATTCCTTGGACATGCCGCGGAGGAGAACGGGGCAAAATGGACCCGTGTTCTTCGTTCGAAATAATTTTTTGTTTTTTGACTCCTCTTAAAAAATTGATGTTAAGAAATTGTCCGTTTTGCCCCGCTCTTTCCTGTACGCAGCGTTATTGACTTTTTATGTCGTCAAGGTGATTTTAGGCGCTAGGACCAAGTTTTTGTCCGCGTAATCTTCGTTTTACTTTTTGCTGGACCGCGTCTTCGATTCATCAAATTTTGAGAGCCAATGATTTTTAAATAGCACCGTCGGTAAGGTCGTTTTTTTCCTATGTTATTAAATTTTTTATAATTTCTGTTAATAATCGTTTTAAGTAGCAATCGTTTTAGAATATCACCGTCGGTAAGGTCGCTTTCTATCCATCTTACTGTCATATGCTTTTTCACTATTTCGGTCCTCCAACCAGTCAGCGAGTCGTCCGACGATCTACGACCTCGCTCCGAATTCCTACCGATCTTAAACGGTTGAATAAATTTTAAAAAATCAATTTACATAGAAACTTACCACGCACGACTTTTGGATGTGCGAAGACATTCAGAGGAGTGTCTTGCGCAATGGCGATAGTGGTTTATTGTGCACGTTAGCCGACTGTCGTTGGTGAACGAGCTGAGCAGTTCGGTAGTCGCCGAGTGCGCCGATGAGTGATTTTCTCGACGACGTATGCTCGGTCCCGGCGACGACGACGTGGACGACGTCGACGGCACCAGTATCGGCTCCGTCTCGACGCCGAGCGATATATCAGCGGGAGGACGACGCGACGTTTCTCGACGTGCCCGCGAGCACCGTCCAGGAGCAGCAAGGGCAGCACTCGTGGCGGACATCAGCAACCTCGCCCAGTCGTCAGCGCGGGCGATGTCCTTTCCTCGACCGGCACCGAGACCTCCTACGGGCCTCCTTCCCTTCCCTCTTTAGTCCTCCGCCGCCCCCATCAACTCCCTCCGATACACTTCACCGATATTAAACAATTTTTTTTTCTTTTTTTTATTCAACTCTTTTCTTCCCTGGTTACGCTCCGATATTTTCCTATCGCCGATTAATCGCTATTATTATATCCCGCTATGGCACAAGCACCTCTCACTGCACAGTCACTGTGAAATCCGTTCCGCGAATGACGTCCTCCTCGAACCTCTGCAAATATGGAAAACAGAAAAAAATTCGTCAGTACGATATTCGTAGAATTCAGGCGTTATGTCATATTTTTTTTTGAATGATTCTTGCTTCCTCATTGAGAAAGCTGTCTTTGGGAGAAGATGAAAAATCGGGATTTTAATGTCAGCGTACTAGAAATTGTCGAAAACGTCGAGAAATACGATTCTTAGCTGCACTGTAAAAAAAATTCGTATAAAATATAATGTCCGGTACGTTATATTTTATACTGGAAGTTGACATGCAAAAACTGGTATATTAAATTTTATCTACGATTGCGATGAAAAATTAATGTTCGGGGTATTGAAAACATTGGAAATTCTTCATTTTTAATAATTGACTTTAATTTTACTATAAAGGTACTTTAATTTTTATAATTTTTGTAATAAAAATTATATTTTGATTACAGCTTCCCCTATGAGAAAGCCAAAATCGAACAATTGCATTGACGCATCGCGCCTGTAATTGGACCCGTTCATAAACTCATAAATAATCATTTTATTTTTATTATTATTATATATTAACAATAAAAATAATTTTCAGGAGCGAAAATTCCACCATTACAAAATGTAATCCACAGAATGGAATGAATGCCATTAATTCGACGATCGATATCGAGCGGCAGAAAAAGTAAAATGAAAAATGTCACGACTGCGAGTAAACACGGGTAGCCTCTGCGTACATGAAACGCATACATATGACCCAGAATGCACGACTGGACCGGTCGTCGTCGTGCTGGTGACTTAAAAATGTTCAAGCGACCACCAATGTTCGCGCGTAGTTACCTTCGCGTACGCGTTACACACTGCCGGAGACTCCGATAATCAATAATACAATAAACCGCTACGGTGACGTATGTGTAAATATGTATATATGTATCTATGTGTGTATGTGTGTGAACACTCGCGGTTTCGTGGAGGCACGTCAAAATTCACCATTCGCCCTTCGTACAACCGGAAAATGTATATCGGAAAATCGGCGAGCCAATTTGCTCGAATATGGTAAGTGGGGAAAATTGGTTTAGGCCGACGTGAGAGCGAGGGAGTTCTGCTCCGAATTTTCTTGAGATAGGAAAAAAAAATACCATCGCCTGAGTAGGTAAAACTTTTGATTGAAAACTTAAGTTTTTTCTGAAATTTCTAAGATTTGCCTACACAAACAATAATGTGGCTGCGTATATATGAGTTATTCCATCCCGTTTCGAACGGTCAAAAACGCGACCACTTAAAAAAAAAATCGTTATTTCACTGCAATTCATAGTTACTTAAAAGAAAATGTTGTAATTTTTTTCAGAATTTTTGGATCGCTTTTTTTCTCATGTGCCAAACTCGAATTTTCTTTAGAAACCCCCGCACCTTCGAAACTATTGGACATACAAAAAACATAGTTTTGAATGAACCTTTAAAATAATTATGAATTTCTGTGAAATAAGGTTTTTTTTTTAAGGGTTCGTGTTTTTGATTGTTCGAAACGGGATAGAATTTGTCATAGCTTTTTATTCTCTTTGTCACAACGGTCGACAATTGTGCCGGAGAAATGAAATTTAATCGCTATTCAACCGACCCGACGAGCTCGAATATCCGAAAATTTTCCTCTCCGAATCCACCGAATTAAATATTCCATCTACACTGCCACGTAATTTTTGGAAATCGATACAGCTCTAGTCAGTGCGGATATTAATTATTAATTCTATCGTAATAAATTATCCTACCCTACATTTCGGTTTTATGAAGGATCATTAATAATTTATGTTTGGAGTGAATAATTTCGTGCAATAATAATGCATCGTGAAAAAGAAATAAAAAATTAATGTTGCGAATAAAACTCGAAAATATGAAGAAGAAATAAGTCATAAAAATGATTCAAACAATGTTGTCACCGGCGACCGGAGCAAAGGAAAAAGGACTTGCAATCTCAGCCGTCGTTCGATCAAATCCGTCAAAAAATATCTTCGCCCCTTTGGGCTTTAGAGATAAGGACTGTCGCATTCGCAAGGGAGAAACAGTTCGCACAAAGCATATTTGTGAGTGTGAGGAAGCTAAAAGAGAGATAAGAAAAGAAGCTTGGAATTCTGGAAAGTTTGGAATTCTGGCTGGAGAACAGGGAAGAAGAGGAGGTGCGAATGTTAGTAAATGGGAAATTGAAAGGGGAGCCTGTGATTGAGTTGTGCGAATATGTCAGACAGTTTGAAAAATTGGTTACTTAAAAAAAAAAGGAATTGGAAGTATGATAAGAGAAGTAACGAGATAAGTGATGTGTGATGAGTATAAGGAAATTAGCAGATAAGGGGGAAGATTTATGGGGGGGGGGGGGGGGGGGGGGGGAATCAGTGTAAAAACCCTTAAAGGGTGTACAGAAATAAAGGTTCATCTATCTTTTTTTATTATTTAGCGACAAATAAATGTAAATAATAGAGGAGACCGGGGCAAAATGGCAAAGCGGGGCAAAACGGGGGACAGTGAGGGCAAAACTCAATTTTCTAATAATCTTTGGATGCCCCATTTTGTCCCAAAAGTGCATCCGGATTTTCAAACCCATTTTGCCCCACGTACCACCATCGCCACCATCCCAAAGTTGTTGGAGGATTGCGGTTTGTCTCATTACCCCGTTTTGCCCCGGTGTGCCATTTTCCCCGCTCTCCCCTAATAATGATAATAGTAAAAAAGAACTTCCCACAACATCGCGTTTGTCGAATATTCACCCAAGTTTCAAATTAAAAATTCCCCTCACAAAAGACATCCCGAATTCTAGTCGTCCAAAGGGTTTTAAATGCCCGGGGTTTGCGGAACGTGCGCTGGAATCAGCGAGCAGCGCGACGGTTGCGACTCCGCATCAAAAAGGGTCATCCCTCCGGGCGATTCGTGTGCGTGACGTTGAGACGGTCGAAATAGTCGAACGAATTATCCATCGGCCAAATAATCGGACGGTAAAATCGTTTCGGGACCTCCCATTGCCATCCCGCAAACTATCGTTGTGCATTCGCAAACGCGCGATTACGATTCCGTGGAGTATGTAACGTGGAAAATGCTGGAGGCCGCATGGACGAGAGTCCAGCGAAACGCGATTATGTCGAATCATTGAACGTAAACGTGGATGGTGGAGAGTGCGAGCAAAAGAGCGAGAAACCAAGAGAGGGCGAGAGAGCGAGAAACCGAAAGAGTGCGAGAGAGCGGCAGCGAGAGAGCGACTGAGAGAGCGAGAGAGCGTCAGCGAGAGTGCGACTGAGAGAGCGAGAGAGCGAGAGTGCGACTGAGAGAGCGAGAGAGTGAGAGAGCGAGAGAGCGAGAGAGGGAGAGAGCGAGGAAGTGAGAGGGAGAGAGCGAGGAAGTGAGAGGGTGGGAGGGTGAAAAGGTGAGAGGGTGGGAGGGTGAGAGGGTGTGGGAGGGCGAGAGGGTGAGATGGCGAGAGAGTGAGATATTTATTTCGTGCACCGGAACCCAAGTTCGCTAAGAGCATCGTGCCGCAACCCGGAGCACACAACCATAATTACAAATAATATAATTACACCTTACCGCGAAAATCTTAAACATTATAAAAAATGAGAAATTAAAAAGAAAACCATATTAATAATAATGGAACGAAAGTGGACTCAAGGACTAACGCTAGGAGAGAGTGAGAAAATGAGAGAATGAGAGAGTGAGAGAGTTTGGGCAGCAACTGGAGCGCCGTAACGAAATAGAAACAACCGGATCGTAACGGGGCAGCGAAACACTCGCGCGGCAACAGCAGCGCCGCCAGAGAAAACTTCTGATGGCGGCTGCCAGGGACGTGTACGTATACAACGCCCTTTTCCCATGTGGCTGTGCTGCACGTACGCAGTGAAATTTTCTCTTTGGTGTACACTGTAGCAACGTCATTGCGGGGGTTCTCAACAACGCGCGGTACAGACGGAGGGCAGAGGAGAGCGGGGAGGATAAAGTTTAGTCACCCCCGGTGGACTCCGCAGCCCTCTCGCACCCTTCGCGTGCTAACGGAAAGAGCCCCGGCGGCAGCCACCGAGAGAAATACACTCGAAAGGGCAAATAGGACTCGGCCGAGATAATGTGTATTTGTTTTTTTTTTTTTTTTTTTGCTGTTAATTACTTTGCTGTTAATTACTTTTATGATGAACATTTGTGTCTTTCTACTTGGACTGGATAATGGTTGATTTATTCCAGTGTATCGCCTCTTCGCCATTTTACAATCCCATCCCAAATCCGCGGATTAGAATACATCTGTAAATAACACATGTAAGCATTTCCAAGCATTACAAGTACAATTTTTCATTCCACTCTAACGTTCCATGTACATAATCATTTCTGCAGTCAGTTTCTTCCCAAAACACCTTTGTCGTGGTTGCGGCGTTTGTCAAGCGGCTTATTATGTAGATTGTAAAATTTCCCTCTGTCACAACTTTGTAACTCTTCGCACAACAACAAAAACTGCATAATTTTTTTATGAATTTTTTTTTAAGAAACGTTGACTATTAACAACGCATACGTGTGCAAAATTTCAGTTACACACACATGCATTCGGACGTTTTTTCCAAATGTGGTTTTTTAATGTTTTGGAACGTTGTGTTCGGTACGTGTGTTTGAGGACGTATTCATTAAAAATTCGAAATTTTTGTTCACCAGTGCAAACCTTCCGCGGGTTGGGGTTAAAATTTTGAACGACTGAGATGTAGAACTAACGATATTTCGAGACAGAAAAGTAACGTTCAAATGTGTAACGGCCAGTTTTCTGAGAGTTCTTGGGTAGTAAATAAAAATCGAGAACGTAACTACGTCGAAATGAACATTATATCGAGAACGAATGTATTGTAACGAATATAGAGATGAGGATTGACCGAGACGCACGATATTCCATAGATAACCGGAATAGCTCGATATGACAAATGACAAACGTCCCGATAATTGATTGACTATTATGACAGAATTCTTGATCGGATTTTCAGAGAGAACAGTCATGTGACAGTTCGTGCTCGAGATATTTAGCTGCGATTCTACTCAATAATATCCGCCCCAAAAACCAAATACACGCGTCTATTTGAGAATAGACCAAAATTCGGACGCTAAAAAGTTCAACTCCTGGAAACCTAAAATTACGCATGTTGAGAATGTTCGAATTTTTTGGTCCTTCAAAAAGCTGACCTCCAACTTCTGAAAATGGATTTTCGAGTAAAAAAAAGCCTCGAAAAAAAGTGACTTTTCCGTGAAACGATATTCGACTCAGCGACCTATCGAAAATGTGATTTTCTAACTACCAGTTTTTCGATATTTCAATATCCGAATCGGCGAAATTGTGAAATAGTAGCTATCCCGCTTTTCGGTTTAAAATCTTGACCCCCGCCCGATCGTGGGAATAATTGTATCGAAGAAACCAGCGGTGTCTCTTCGTGCGTTCCTTCGGGTCGGCTCGGCTTCTTTTTGATTCGAGCCTACGATACGTTTGCGAGAGAAGAAGCCTCGGCGAGCACCGGCCGAGGAGGAAGAGCCGAGAAAAGTATCAGAATTAAAGGAGTAAGAAGAGTTTCAGGAAACTGTTCGCAACACCGAGCGCGTGTCTCGCCTTTCTCGCTTCCCCGAACGATCGCCGTGTATACGCGGGACAGTGCGGAATTACGTATGCTGGCAGTGTGGACGGGCGAAAGCTCTCGCCCCGCCAGCGAGGAGCAAGCGCCGAGCGAAAAACGAGAGAGACGAAGACACGGCGTGGAGGAAGAAGCGGAGGAAAAGTTTCGCGACGTAGCCGCGGAGAGGGCAGGTGGAGAGCCGGGGGAGGGGGGGGGGGGGGGGGGGGGGAGCAAAGACAGCAGCGCGTCTCGAGGCCAACGGTCGAGAGAATACCGGCTAGGCTAGCGCTGCTGGCCGTTCCTGGAAATTCTCCACCCCTCGGCGAGCGGAAGAGGAGACGAAGACCCAAGGACATTCGTGTTACGATATCTTCCACTTCGAAGGCAAAAATTACCGAAGAAATTTTTCTCATTCTACCTCCGTCCTCGGAAACTCGATGAAAAATATATTACGTGTAATCGGCTTGCAGCAGGGCGGAGACCCTTTTCCGGAGCTTGGGACTATTCTTTGCGTTTTTTGCTTCAACTTTTTGTGTTTAAGTTATTGGTCGGTGGGTTTTAATGCGGCTCTCTCGTTACATTCAATTTTTCAGTCTTCGTTGCACTCTCTGCATATTTTTAGATCCCGTCTTGCGGGGATAATGTTTTTCTTTTTTTTTTGTTCGTAGTTTTTTTTTGCCCTTTCGCTATTAGTCGGTGAGTTTTAATGCGGCTCTCTCGTAACATTGAATTTTCCAGACTCCGTGCACTTTGCATATTTTATTTTACGTTTTATTAGCGTTGGAGGGATTTTTTTTTTCTTTTTCATCGTTTTTCCGGCAGAGTTAACGACCGTGCGAGATGTGAACGACGATCGTTGCGCGAGCACGGGGATGGCCGTAATTTTGGGTGACGCTCGGTAATTGGCAATTACCATTCGCGAATAGTATGTGCATATCAACTGTCCGTTCGTCGCTGTCGCTCGTTCGTTTTTTCGCAATTCATTATCGCTCTCGGCCGCGCTCATCGTCCGGACACGGCGAACGGATTTTACGTCGTGGTTGGATGCTATGTACCCATTTTAATTGTTTCTCCCAATGGCGGAAACACACAATATCGCGATTGTTTTTTTTGTCCACGCTCTTTTCATCTTTTCCACCCAGGCCGGGAGGTAAAAACAAAAACAGGAGTAAAACCGTTTCGATAAAAACAAACACACAAGAAAGAAGATAAAGTAGACGTCGGAGCTCGGAAATTGGAACGCAAGCAAATTGCTCGGGTAACATTGAGATGAGAATTTTCCTGCATCATTACATACGCTCAAATAATTTTTGATAAAAAGATTTTGAATGCACAGTGTTAAAAAATAAATCCGTAAACGAGAACAGGCTAACAGTAAAACGTTTTCTTCTGCATTTATACTTTAAACGGAAAATCGTTATTCAACCAAAATGTTGAGTAAACGATCAATAATAATAATCGGTATTCAAAAAATAGAAAAGTATCATTGGGGGACGTTTAAATAACAAGGGACTTATAAGAGAACAGAAAAGTATAATTTTTAAAAAAATGTTGTGTATGAGTAAAAAAAAAATCAGTATTTAAAAAAACACAAACGTATCATTTAAAGGTACCTCAATGAGGGTACCTTCGAATAACTGGAGACTTATAAGGGTTTGGTGGAGGGAGAATCTTAGAATACGAAAGTGAGCCGGGCATTCGTTTAGAGGGGAAATAGAGGAGAGGGGACGGGCCTAGGGAGGACGCTCTTGTTCGGCACAGCGTTAATGTTCGGGGGGGGGGGGGGGGGGGGGGGGGGGGGGGTTAGTTCGTTGCTGCCCCTACATAGAGAATTGGTATAGGCAGAGCGGGTCGCGTGCCGCACGCGAGACCACCCGGCCTACAATATACACCATGCAGCATAGAGAAAACGGCTATAGAAAATTTCTCCGTCTCTCTCTGGGCGAGCCGCTCGCCCGACACGACGAGCGCGCTGTTCCGCTGCGGGAATTAAAGTCCACACGGCGCGGTGTGGCGCTCGCCGGACGCCCGACAAGCGGACCCTCGCCCTGTGTGCGAGAGCTCGAAGCTAATTAGTCGGACGGTCATTCAAGAATCTGAAAATTATAGCCGTTCCCCCTCCCCTCGGTGCAAATTGCATCGAGGATTTCTTTGCCGGCTCGTTTGTACGCCCCATTGAAATTCTAGACAAAACTGTTTGACGATTAAGTTTTAAGTCGCGCGTAAGTTTAATGTTTTTTTTTTTCGCTGATATTAAAGAAAGAAAAGAGAATAAAGAAAAAACGATTGGTAGTTTGCGTTTCGTCTATTTGGTATGCGATTCTGTGCCCCAGTGGGTGTGTGGCACGGGGCCGGTACTGGCGCGGCGGCGGCCAGTGTTCGCTCGACGTCGGCCAGCATCGGCCCAGCGTGTTACTCCCACTAGGATTTATACTTGAATTATTATTGAATTTTGCTCGACGGATAAAGGGTTGAGAAGAGAAAATAATGAAAACTAAAATTAGGGTCTTTACCTTCACCTCTGCCATCGGATGCGGTTAATTTGTGCATGTATTAGTAAAATTTTTCTCGCATGTCCAAAGCGATCGCGAAATTCTACAGTTGAGCCTTCGAGCTTTCGTCTCGACACGAAAACGCCCACCCCTCCGTTACTTACATCAGTATGTATGTATACATACGTGTGAGCGTATGTGTTTGTATATATATATGACATATGCAATCTGTACGTGCATAGCTACGTTTGCGCCTCGGCCATCGGATCGCGGGACCAGCATGCAAGCTCTGACCCCGCGGTTAACCCTGAAGTGCCTCAAGTACTTTCCCTCTCCCTCAGTGAGATTATGCGATCACAGGACTGCCTGTGTAACGAGCTTTCCCAGACACCTAAGCGCATTACTCCATATATTGCATTTACGCATACACACTTTCCTCTCTCTCCCTTTCTTTCGTTCTCGCGACCACCGTTTTGTTTCCTCTATTTTTTTAATTCTCTCGTCCCGACGCGCCTCTGGCAGAGTTCACAACTTTGCTTCCTCTCGTTCCCGCCAACATATCGCATATCCCAGAATGAGTTATCTAGTTTCATAGTTCTGATTTTTTCATATCCGGTGTTGTTATTATCATGTTAAGTATCCGTGATTATCCGTGTGAGTATCGGTGAATGTTTGTGCGACGATTGTGTGCATTGAGAAGAATACATTTTTCGATTTAAAAAATCCGCGGTGACATACGTTCAAAGGTGTATTTTGTTGGTGCAACGAAAATGTTTGTTTCAATCGACAAATTTTTTTTGAATAAATTGAAGCGGATAATCGTTCGACAAAACAATGCTTCATTTCGTACCAAAACAAATGACAGCTTTGAACGTGTGTCACCGCGATTTTTGGTTAATCCAACCGATGTTTTTTTCTCACTGTAAGCATCTGTGAGTAGCCGCGTGAGTTTCTATCCGAGTGCCTGTGTGAGTATCCGTGCGAATGTCCAATCGATATGAACATTACGTAGATTAATGTTGGTGTTGATTTTTAAAGAAGTTATCAATTTATTTCCGGATTGACGAAAAGAATATTAGTCGCTCGCTTGCTGCGACATTTTCTCGCGCGAGTTTCCGCATGAAAAGAAAAAGTAAAAAAAAAGAATGTCTACTCGTCGAGAGTAGCGGTAGAAACGTTCTCTGCCGGAAAACGCAGAATTCGACTTCTTTGACGAAGCAGACGTGTGCCGGGAGGGTTGGAAGAAGGCGGCTTCTAAGTGCACCACGTGACCGCTCTTCTCTACGGACAGAGAAGAGAGAGCGCGAGAGCGAGGGCCTCGTTGTTATTATCATTATTCGGCCTCGTCTTGAAAAGTCTGCAGCGTGAAAAAAAGAAAAAACGTAGCGGAATTCTGGTAACTCGGACAACAGGGGTGCTCGCTCGTCCCAAAAGCTCTCCATAACGTCGAAGCCTCGTTATTATACGTATAATATCGAAATTCCACAATTTCCGTTCGCAAACTCGACAGCTTTATGGAAACGTCATCGGGCCAAGTTTATCGCGCACCTGAGGCGTTCCCACGTATTACCATTAAATTGCTTCACTCTATGTTTTCTTTCGTTTTTTTTTCCTATTCAGAGTAAAAATTTAATTATCGGTTCCGGTTGACCTCAGCGACGAGGAAAAAAAATGAAAATAACCACTAGGCGCGCAGCCTGGCGGGCACGTGCGGTAAAAGTGGTCAAATTGAACAACGAGGAATTAATTTTGTATATGTATGTATGTTTTTTTTCTTTTTCTTTTTCCAAAAGTGAGAAATATGGGCCAGTGTGTGTTTGATTTATTTACGGGGTAACCGTCAGTGTGCAATATTCGCCACACTAAACCCATACCAGAACAGGGAGTTTATGTTTCACGATGAACATTCGTACTACGCACGGGCGCCGTCCAATTCCGCGGGCGTCGGTTCGAGGAATATAAAATGAAACAGTTTTCAAAAAAGTAAAAAAAAAAAAAAAATGACTGCCGGAGTTTTTATTTTATTTTTATGGGTCGCGTTGAAATACCGAACGAGTTTTTATTCATTCCTCGGTAAAATAATGAATAAGTGGGACGGTTCGGTGAAGCGGTAGTTGCGCGCGGCGCGTGCCTCTCCGTGCGTGCGACCGATGATTTATTGAAAAAAAATATTTTTTACCCTGCGCAGACCGGCCGAGGCGGGTGTACACAGTTGTTTTGTGCCATAGAGGATTCCTCGATGTACAGAGCGCGCGCGTAGTGTACTGCGTGCAAATGTCGTTTTCACCGTTCCAACTCGTGTACAGACGAAACTCCGGCTCGCTTCTGCCAGGCAAGGTGACTACAACCTCTGGCGTCAAACGAAAACATCGCTCTGCGCGTGTTCACGCACCGAGACTATCTCGTCGGTGGTCGAATAACGGCCGGACCGATTTTTCTTTTTTGAGAATTCAGCAGCGATTTTTATTGTTCAGTACATCGAGACAAAACGATGGGGGGTTGAGGCCCAGGTATCTATTCATATACAGGTTCGAAGCTCCTTCAACTCGCGATATCTTCAAAAATATATGGGCACAGCTCGATTTTATTTTTTTAACGCGTCCGTAATAATGTTATAACGTTATTTTCGAAAAAATTCGAATCCAGTAATCTGGAAACATATATTTTTTAAAAATAAATGTTGCTTTTCAAATTATTAGAAATTCTTTTAAAAAACCTTATTCTTTGCTTTATAACACTTGTGATTTTTGGTTCCAAAGGTAGAAAAGTCGTTGTGTGACGTATTCCCTTAAATGGCCGTCATTCGTTCATTCTCCTTCGCGCTCTCCCTCCGTTAATCGCATGTATAACTCAGCTAGCTGGTAACCCTTAACGACATCCCCTTTAAAGCTCGCCTCACTCACAGGCGAGGAGCGAAGAATACAGGAAAACCAGCAGCGAGCAGCAGTGGCAGCAGCGGCTCGAGATCCCAAGGCTGTGTCGTTAAATATCACACCGCGTCGACGTCGCCGACGACACAGCGAACGGTGAAATGATTTCATCGGGGACTTTAAAAAGACAATGGCGAAACGACGCGAGCGACGGCCTGGATGGATATCGGGCCAAGTGGAAATACTGAGAGTAGAGAAGGGAAGCGGGAGAGCCGTATAAAGAGAGAGCTTCGCAGTTTTCCGGACTCCTCGCCGCCACCGCCGGTTGTGCAGCTCAGCTGCTGAGCGCAAAATGGTAACACAAGTGGCGCTGCGAGCGCGCGGCGCACGGATGAACTAAAGACAGAACACTTGCTCCGCACCATTTCCCAACCTTACCGGGACATTTTTGGGTTTATGGCGAGCCGATTTTTTTTTTGATAACCAAACTGTTAGACCTAATATAGTTGTGTTCACAGCTATAATACAAAACGAGTTCGTTTCGGAAGTCCGGAATGAGGAAGAATCAATTATCGTGAATTTAACGTTTGCGCGGCTGAATTTTCTCATTCTCGGACCTTCGCAGTTTTCAACGCTCGACGCTGCCACCGCAGAGCCGTGTTCAGGAATTTCCCCGGGTTACTGAAGTGACACTAGGGAGCGTTTAGAAACTTCCTTTGAATAACAGAACGAGCGTGCCGCGCTGATGCGAATTTCAGAGAGAGAAACTAGTTACCCGGGTACGATTTCCGCCCTAAATTACCAATGCTCGGACACCTCCCAGTCTGCAGATTTGACTTATTCCGAATTTGAGTATAAGAAATCGAATTCGACACTTGTAATCGTGTCTGCAAACATTTGATGCACAGAAGGAAGTTATAAAAGGTTTCAGCCTAAATTATATTTTATTGTTGCAATTTGTTAAAAGACATGATATAGAGAGAGACACGCTGAGAACGTGTTTCGCATGCTCTTAAGGGATAAGATAACCAACGCGGTACCAACGCTCGGTCGATTAAGTCTGAGTATTGGTACATTTCTGTCTCTCTCGGATATTCGCATCCGGGCAGTTCTCTCTCTCTCTTTCTATCTAACCCAGACCGAGTTTCTGAACGCGCCTCCGGTTGTGCGGATCAGCTGCTGAGCGCAAAATGGTAAGAGAAGTGGCGCCGCGAGCGCACGACAGACCGACGAATCGAAAAGCAGAACGCTTCTCTCGGACGATTTTCCAACCCGACCGATACATTTTTGGATTACGATCAGATTTTTTTACAACCAAACCCTAACCTAAAACATTTGTGTTTACAACTATAATAAAAAAGAACGAGTCCGTATCGCGAGTCCGCAACGAGGAGGAATCGATTTATCGTAAATTTAACGTTTATACCGCCTCCGAGTTTTCTCGTTCTCGGATCTCGCGAATTTCCTTTCTCGAATCTCCTATAACTCTTTATCTCGCGACCTACGTATATAACGCTAGAGGGAGGGTCAGTAGTAGCCCATTTAGAATTCACCGATCGTTTTTCACCTATATATAGATACACATACATATATATATACATACACACATTTCCGATCGCATTCCAATTTCAGGCAAATTGAACGTCGGGCCATATCGCCCGTTTCGTAGGCGACTCTCGAAAATTGCTGCGCTTAAATTTTTACGGATATACACGCTTCGAAAAACTTTGATATTCGCTATTTTCTTTTTTACATTTTTTAAAAATATTAAGCTTTCGTACACGCGAAATGGAGAGCTTTGAGAAATATCTTTCGACGATGTTTCGTTTTTTATTTTTTATAGCTGCGGTGAAAATTCCCAGTAGAATTTTCTATTCGGGAAGCTACCCGTGACGAATGGCGTTTCGATACCGGGAGGGGCGGAAGCACGCGAGGGACAGTGGGTTGGATTCGTACGCGTGTCTGCCTGCATGTGTCTGTGTATGTGGGGGGGAGTGAAAAGGGAGATGTGGAGCGCCGGGGGTGAAAAAAGGGCGAACGCTTGAAATTGAAGGAACGAGAGATGCCCGTTGGCCTGGATGAAAAATCGAGGCGCACATCCCCTTTAAGAGGAGCGCACACAGGGACACACGTCGGGTCGCTGAGAGAGACTATAATAAGCCTAGCAGTAGAATCCTATACTTACGGCAGTGAAAAGAGTGCGACACGTACAGAGGGACGGAGAACGGGATAGAGAGTAGGCAGCGCTAGTTTCTAGGCGAGAAAACACCCCACGGGTGATTCGACTCGCGGCTCGCTCTCGTGCAATTTATGTTTTTCGAATATAAACTCCGGGATAACTTTACCGCTATACGCGCGGATGGATATTTATTGCCGGGTTTGATTGCACTGGAAATCCGATATTGCACGACTGTGCGAGATGAATATTTAAGAAAAAATAAATGAAAAAAAATTATTATTTATAAGGTTAAAATTTATTTAAAAGGGGTTTTTTCTTTTTTAATCCGATGTGTAAAAGAATTTTATTTTTATTCGAGCGATGAAATCAAAGTGGAACTTGTGTACTTTGGACTGAGTACGAAGTGAAAACGATTTGTACATTTGACAAACCTTTCTTGTCCACAATCGTCCACAATTATTTTGTTGTTAATTTTACAAAAAATATTCGTAAAATTGACAGACATTCTTGTAAAATAATCACGATTTTTTTGGTAAAATTAACATGAAAGGAATTGTGGACGTTTGCGGACAAGAAACGTTGATACTAGGGATGTGCGGACGTGCCTCAAATTTGAAATAAAACTCTCGTGAATGTAAAAATTCCAATGCGAACATTTCTCTTCCGCGTCGATGAAATTAAGCTTCGCGCTTGTTTCACCCGAACCGCCTCAAAACCGACAAAACAAAAATCAGATCACATAAATCAACGTGCATACAATGTAAAAAAAAAAAAAAAAAAAAAAAAACGAAACAAGCAAGAATACTCGAAGTTTGTGGAGGTTCGGGTCGTTCGAACGGGATAGCGAGACGTCGCCGGGGTGAAAGAGTAAAAGTAAACGTTGTACGGCGACGTCCCGTAAATCACGAGGCAGCGGGCCAAGCCCGGTCCCTGCGAAGTACCGGCGTAGTCCGCCCGTTTGCTTTCCCCTTCGAAAACTTTCCGTGTGCCGCTGCCCGGCAGAGCTGCTGGTACACACGGCGTGGAAGGAGAGAGAAACAGCGTCCGGCACGGTAGCGGTAGCAAAAGCGAGCGCGCAGTCTCTCCTCTCCTCACGAGGAGCCCCGCCAGCGCGCGCGTTAGTTCGGCCCTCCGCCGCAGCGCTGTTTCGTGGCGCGCGGGTGGGCCGAGCTACGCTGCCGCTGCGGCCCTCAAGAGTGTCTCTCTGTTCTCCCTTCCGAGGCTGGCAGCTCGCTCGTTCGCTTTCCATTGCCGGCCGTCATTCCTCCCAGGCTGGAATGCTTTCCCGGTCGCCCGCTACACCGCGTATGAATGTATGCGCTTGTTCCGTGTGTGTGTGCGTGTGTTTGTGTGTGTGCAGGGGGTAAAGATATGCGGAGGGATGAATTGGCTCGCGTATGTATACCGCCCGGCAGTCCCCCGTGTCCAGCTGGAAACACATGGCGTCATCGGGCGTTCGTACTTCCTCGCCCGTGCGGGCTCTCCCGTACATAGGAACATATGCAATGGGCTCTGCGATGCGTGCTGGGAACGCGTCACTGCTCGCCACCGCTGCCTGTGACGATTGCCTTGGCTACCCCCGGAGTTTCACGTGTATTCGTACGAGGTAGCAACTGGGATACTACGATATTACCGCTATGTGGGGTAATCGCGATATTAAAAAAAAAGGCAAGAGAGAAAGAGGGCCGGGACTCGCGGTTGAAAACACCGACCGGAAATTACGGGCGGAGAGACGGTAAAACTGTTGTTTTTTTTTTTTTTTTTTTTCTTTGAGGGTTCGGAGATGTCGGGAGCATTTCGGTTCAGGCCGTATTCGATTGTGTGGCAGAGCTCGTCAACGTTGTTTCTTTTCATGGCTACATCGACTACTGGGCGTCGCAGGGTCCAAAAATATTTTTACGTTTTTGCATCAATAATATAAACCACATTTTTTGAACACATGTTCATATGTTCATATTTTCACAGGTTCACATTTTCATATGTTCACATGTTCATATGTTCATACGTACACATGTTCATATGTTTATTTGTTTATTTATTATGTTATACGGCACAATGGCCTTTTTACAAGGAAACAAAGTGTACAAGATTGCACAAACGCGCAAAGTTTTGCGCATTAAGCAATATGAATCTACAGAAAAGGAAGTATTGCATGCAGGATGCTGCGATTGTATGGTTTAGTCTCCGAGTACACAAGGCGGAAAACTTACATTACCAAGGAAAATTACATTAAACAGTTCACATCACAGTTGCGAACGCTAAAGCAATGCCGTGCGAAACATCCCACAGGGAACACCAAGGATCCTTGGTGGAACACCAAGGATACTGGCTACTATCCGTGGTCAGTTTTTTTAGTTTTATCCGGCGCTACCGAGATCACTTCCGGGATTCCGTTACGGTATTTTATCATCAAATCCGTTTCATGCTCATATTTTTATATGTTCCTGTATTCATATTTTTATGCTTTCACATTTTCTTTTTTTCATATTTTCATATTTTCATATTTTCATATTTTCATATTTTCATTCGATTCGCCGGCTTCGCGACGGTAAGTTTGTACTAATGGCGTTTCGCGGAGCGAACTCCGACGGAAAGGACGGTGGAGGTCGAAAGTGTCGAAGAGTGCGCGAGTGGGAAGTTAAAGGGAGTCGAGAGAGTTTACACAGGAGTAGAATAAAGTGGCGAGCCGAGTGAGAATTACGAGTGAGCGCGGAGCCGGTTTTCTGCTGAATGGCCCTCGTTATTTTATTGGCTCCACAATGCGCGCATTCATCGAATGACTGTGCCTGGGACAAAGACATCGCCTGTGTATATCTACATCTCTAACTCTCTGATTCTTCTACGCTATCTCATTATTATTTTCTTTCATTCCATCATCCAACCCTTCCACGAATTCTTTCGTCAATAAACGCACCCCCCCCCCCCCCCCCCCCCCCCCAACCTCAAGAGTCAAAAGTTTTCTTATCAGTGATATCGTTTTCTTAAAAGATTCTTTTTATTTATTAAGTTATCGCTCGGTCGTTGGACGCGATAGGAATGGCCGAGCGGCAATCTTGGTGCGCGCACCCCGCGCACGTCTCGAGCACACCGGGGAGGACGTGGAAGATTGGAACTGAAACGACCGGGGCGGACGAGACTCTGAACGGCGAATAAACTGAATTACTTTTCTTCTCACTGCGAACGTATAATTTGCTTCATCGTTTAAGTATGGTAATGCAGGAGAAGTGCTACTCCGTGCCTGCTGATTGCGGGGCTATACAGCCAGCGTGCGTAAAGTACGAGACGCGTGCGTAAAGTACAAGAATCGTGTGTAAAGTCCGAAACGCGTGCGTAAAGTACGAGCCGAGTGCGTAAAGTCCGAGAAGCGTACATAAAGGTCGAGGAGCGTGCGTAAAGTCTGCGAACCGTACGTAAAGTACGAGGAGCGTGCAATAAAGCGTCGGATATTTATAGTACACTTGGCTGTAAAGCGCCACTTACCCCACTCTCGGCAGGCACGAAAAGTAGCGCTTTTCATTCATGCGTTACTAGAAATAAAATAAAACATAATTATCCTGAGATATTATCCCTGAGATAGCGTACCGAAGAAAGCTCATTGCGGACGCGAAAGCTAATAAAAAAAGATGTTTCGTTGATAAGAAATTTTTTGTTGCTTTAGTATTTTTTTCACGAGAATATTTTATTATTTCGACTCGCGACGAAGCTGCGATCGCATTAATATCACGGGGGGAATTCAGCGTTAAATATACAAAAATAATAAAATAAAATAAATATCTTGCAGCACGTAGAGAGACCAAAAAAAATGGAATAAGAGTTTATGTATTCTTAAAAAAGAGCAAGGGACAATGCGGCGAAGCTGCTTCGGCGTGATGGGCACGTACAAACGTCGAGGACCCTCTCGCGATAGGATTACAACGGCAGGAACTGTGCTGGGCTTGATTATGGGCACTCTTTGTTCGAAACTACCACACGTGCGCTTGCAGCGATGCGCGCCCGAGCTTTCGAGAGAGTGACGGAGAGAGAGAGAGGGGACCAGAAAAGTCGGGTAAAAGCAGCGCCCGGACTGCAGCAACGTCATCAAGGGTGGGGGCCAGGTTTACAAAAGGAAAAAACTAGGGATGCAGAGAAGAACGGACGGACGAAAGGCAGAGATGAAAAATCGCGAATGAAAGCTATGGGGATAAAAGTAGTAAAAAAAAACAATTTGCAAAAAAAAAAAAAAACCGAAGCGGCGAAAAGAGAAGTACAAGAGTTAAAACAGAAAATACTGTAAAGTACTCCGGTTACTGACCGCTGTGAAAACACCGTAAATTATCCTGGAATTCAACTTTTTTTTAACCCTCCGAATATATAAACAGGAGTTATGCGATACGCTGATAAAAAAAGAGGTTGGAAAAATGTATTTTTAAAAACCAACGAGAATCCTTCGAGGATTCGTGTCCGAGTTATTAATACTTTGACGAAAGTACGGTTGAAAAATATTGAAAAAAAAATCTCGAACGAGAATGTCCTCCGAGGATTTCATTTAAAAAAAAATAAAAAAATGGTCAATTACTCGATGAGAGGCAGAGCGAAAGATCGCGAAGGGAAAGAGAGCAGCGAGGAGAATTTTAAATAAAGTAGGGAGGGAAGCAAATGAGTCGTGAAAAAAAAAAGTTGTATAATGAAGTGAGTGACCCAGATAACCGTTTGCGACCAATTAATAAAGCGTTACTGGCTTGAGGTCTTGGGTGTCCCCGGTCTTTAAGGTGTCCCAGCGGTTCGTTACGGAATTCAAATTATTTTCATTGAGATTCGTCGAGCTCGTCGAATGAAAATTAATGGCCGTCTGAAATCGACGTCCTCTTAACGATAGCCGGACACGAGCACGTTGCTGAAACTCCTATTTACAACTGGCATGAGATACGCGTTATCTCGCCGGCGCGATTGATGACCGTTACGTCAACTCCTCTGCACGAGACGAGATAGGACAGCTCGCTCCCTATCTCTCCCTTCTACCCATGCTCAAGTATATCAGTCGACCAGAACTATCGACGCACTTGTTTATTTCCGTTAGTCTTTTTAAAATTACTGCAAATATATAATTTGTCTCGTACTTTAACTAGGACATTAATGAACTACGATCCATCGATCGATCGATTAATCAATCAATCTCGCTCCCTATCCCTCCCTTCTACCCATGCTCAAGTATATCAGTCGACCAGAACTATCGACGCACTTGTTTATTTCCGTTAGTCTTTTTAAAATTACTGCAAGTATATAATTTGCCTCGTACTTTAACTAGGACATTAATGAACTACGATCCATCGATCGATCGATTAATCAATCAATCTCGCTCCCTATCTCTCCCTTCTACCCATGCTCAAGTATATCAGTCGACCAGAACTATCGAAGCACTTGTTTATTTCCGTTAGTCTTTTTAAAATTACCGCAAGTATATAATTTGCCTCGTACTTTAACTAGGACATTAATAAACTACGATCCATCGATCGATCAATTAATCAATCAATCTCGCTTCCTATCTCTCCCTTCTACCCATGCTCAAGTATATCAGTCGACCAGAACTATCGAAGCACTTGTTTATTTCCGTTAGTCTTTTTAAAATTACTGCAAGTATATAATTTGCCTCGTACTTTAACTAGGACATTAATAAACTACGATCCATCGATCGATCGATTAATCAATCAATCTTCCTTTCTCTCGCCTCCCAACTGTTTCACTGAATCAGCAATCTTACGCCCATCGCCGAGCCAACAATATAACAGCCCATATATTCTTGCTACGAGTGTGCCGGAAAAAGATGGAAAAATATATATATATATATTACAAAAAAAACAAAAAAAAAACGAATTCCCCGAGCGCGAGAGGGAGCGAGTATTACCGCAGCGAGTCTCGTGATTGGATCGAATCTCTCGTCCCGGTAATCCACGTAACGTACGGAGTTGTCGTCGAGCTGGGGTTTCTGGGATCCAGCGGCGAAGCTCTCCGCGCCGCTCTTCCGTGTACCTCAGCGCCGGTGCACCCGAGGCTCTTCTCAGTATGTTTTTTTTTTTTACTCGAAAATCCATCGCTCCACCGGCGACGAATGAAAGAATAAAAAAAAAATAGAGAACGAAGGTACGAAGATAAGGGAGTACGCGAGTATCGGATGTCGTTCCACCGTTGGCGAGAATACGAGAAAGGTAGGGAGAGAGTGTGGTGTGGTTCTCGCGGAGCGAAATATCGTCACGACTGTACCAACACGTCGCTCAGCCCGAGCGGAGCGAGCCGTCCAGGTCTCTGTGTAAGTGTTATAACGCGTGGTTCCGGTCGCCAGCATAAACGGTGCAGCGTGTCAGCACCAACGGGAGTAATTCAATTCGTCGAGAAAAAAAAAAAGAACATATATGTGTGGGTTTTTTTTTTCAATCCAACGAAAGTTGAGATTTGCTACCGAGACGTTTTTTTCGCATTTGTGTGAATAAAGATTTGAGAAATTGATTAAGGTTGTGTGAGCACGAACTTGGTTATTAATAGAATGCAATTTTTTTTTATGTTACGAAAAATGGATAGAGGATCACGTTTGCAAAAATTCAAGGGAGGTTACGCGACTATTTACATTAAAATAAGTAAATGCGAAGTCGACAGATTTAATATGGTTGCTTGCGAAAAAGAGTCACGATCGTGGTTTTGTTGAGTTTCATGTGTGTTTCGCGATTAGATGGATATAAAAGAATAACGACGAAAATAACGTAGGAATGATAACCGTAAATAAAATGATATTGGAAGATATTGGAGTTTCCGACTGTTGTCATGATAATTATTTATGTAATATTATGAACCAATAACGCGACAGCTTGAATTGGGGACCACTGGTTTATTAGATGGGTCAAGATATTGGAACATTTTTTTCGCATTTGTATGGGTAAAGATTTGATACGAACATCCGTATAGTTTTTGTGCTTAAAAGAAGGCACGGTTGTTTGCGATCGGCAAAAAGTTCCCGGTACTTGAAGGGCTAAGGACGTTTCAATGAGTCTATGAATAAAAATAAATTTACAGCAACATTTGTTCGTTCGCATTTCGTTGAATTTTTTTAATGAAAGAAAATAAATAAAAAAATTTGTATGTATGAGAGAAGATAAAAAATATCGATGGGGCAGCGAGGGCGAGCGGGGGGTGGGGGGGAATGGGCTGAATGCCATTGAGGGATGATTTATAGCGGCTATCGCCGGTGGAACGAGCGGAGCCATTCAACCGCCCGGGAGAATCGCGTTTTAGAGCATCGTGACTCGAGGAAAATTGAGAATAAGCATACATTTTTTAAAGTTCTTTCTGGACCGATGAGTTTTCAAAATTCATGTTTTTCTTTCGGACGGTCAAAAACTGAACGCGGATTTTTCGTTCATTCTCCACTTTGTTGCGTGTTTTGATTGTATTTTGTTTGTCACTGCACGGTCGTTAAAAAACGTTATTACTTTTTTCATTTTTGCCCACACGAATATGTTTGCAGTATCGAGTCAAAATTTCGACTTACGGTTCGAGCTAAGTGCCTTTTTAAATTTCCCGGGCAAATTCAGTGATATTTGGCAAAGTTTCGGTTTTGATAAAAAAAATACCGTTCAGTATAATATTTGTAGAATATTGTGTAAAAAAATTTTCATGACCAATACCTAAGACGGAATATAAAAATATTTACATTTTCAAAACTAATTTTGCTACTTAAATTCACTGCCCTGAAATTTTTATAGGCAGGTTATGAGAGCGACGACAGAATATTGTATCAACGAAAAAAAAAAGTCTATGCTATTTGTTTATTCATCCTTTGTTAAATTAAATCTTATGTTTCTCGTTATTGTTATTATTACGATTGCCTTGTTTTTCTTTTCTCAACCACATCAGAAGCGTAAATAAATACATGAATAAGCTATATTATGATTTTTATTTTTATTTTAAGTCATATACTTCTCGCACTGATTCTAATTACTTGCATAATTGGGCTTTCCGCGTTTAATATGAAATAAAAAAAAAATAACATTTCAACCAACCGATGTCAAGCTCTGTCGTTTTAAATTGCGCGGACAAAATTAGACGATATTTAGCAAAGTTGCCGTTTTAAGAAAAAAAATGCATTTAATATACTATTTTTATAATATAGTGTAAATAAATTGGTCATGACCAATATCTAAGACAGAATAAAAATACTTCAATTTCCAAATCTTATTTTCCTATTTGAATTATTGAATTTAAATACGAAAATTAGATTTGGAGATCCAATGCGATAAAATTTTCATATGCCGGTCATGAGTGCTGGATAGAATATTGTATCAACGAATCGACTTTCAATAGGAGACGGTTCGTGCTGATCGTTTGTGAAAATTATCTGCGAAGACTCCAAGTCATGTACATAAAACCGCACGTAACTGAGAAAGATCTCAGGTGCGTTTCCTTAACCAGTCGCTTCGTTGCGACCAGCCAAAAAACCTTGCAACGTTCCAACGGCACTGCACATGTCGTTGGAAAACTTTAAACCATTCGCCGAGTCAACCAAAATAAATTGCTTTCGCTCCGCTTGTGAAATTTCCAATCCCAAAAACGATTTTAAACATTCTACAGAATAACTTCTCCGAACAAGCTTCGAGGATTCTTCGAGCGGGTCTCCGACTGGCAAGCAACCGAATCCTCCGCAACCAAATATTTTAGGTCCGAGATTCCACATACTAAAAATGTTTATCTCCGCTGCGCAGCGACAATGATTCTACCTCATTCATTTTTCCCCAACAATGAAAATCTAAGCCTTTCGACAAAATTTTCTCCCACGATACCCAGCGACTCCGTCCACAGCAAAAACTTTTAATCAACCTGCGTCGCAGTTTCAAGCCTCGTCGCACTGCGCATCCGAGCATCTTCACCGTCAGGTAAAAAAAAAAATCATCGCAGAGTTCTCCGCATTGACAAGATTTACGAATCAGCGTGTTGTGAGTTCGCAACGAAAGCCTTTGAAATGATTTTCCATCATTCGCAGAAATTGCCCAGCTCGCCCTCTTCAAGGAATTTCACTCTGCGAAGCAATTCGCGATAACCGAAATACTAGGAAAAAAAAATGCCCCAAGCGTGAACTTAAAAGATAAAAAAAACCCAAATTATCAAACGAGACGTCACTCGAGTCGAGGCGAGAATCACACCGTCCGACATATTTCTGCTGTCTGACAGCCGGAGAGAGCCCGAGGTGCACCGGTTGATCCCGACCCCGTAACCTGCGGCTCGTGTAAAAATCGCCTCGAAACGCCAAGCTGCGTAACGTTATTCTCGATTCGCGAACTACCCATTTTTCCTCTCCCAAACAAAGTTCGAAGCTACTCACTCGGCTCCTCCGACAGCTGCCTCGGGACCGGTAAATTACCACAAAAAAAAAAAAATGAAATTGACAGAACCACAGAACCGAACGTGTGTCGAGCTCGCCTCGGTTCCACAAGCGAGGCCCGAATTCTCCGGGAAAAAAACAACAAACTCCACCGCTCGCGTTCGACTTGTCTCTCGAATTTTCTCTTATCTCAAAAAAAAAGAACAGCACAACAATGTAAGACGAAAAAAATAAAACGTATCGCACGCACCGTCATCCGTGCGTGTATCACAATGGGGGCGGCGGGGGAGGGGGAGGGGGGGGGGGGGGGAGAGGCGTCCCGAACGAGAGGTTCCAGCGTTAAAGACCGCCGACTCCTGGTGGTGCCCTTTCGACGTTTCGCTCGGTTCCACCATCTCCGATCGCACATCCGATCGGACGGAACCGAGAGATCATCGCCGGCATGATATATATATACACATATATATATATATGTATATAAAGCTAAACCTCGAAAGCCCGATCCCCTCCGCGCACCGCGCCGTAGGTACGATTCTCGTGGAAAAAAAAGACGTTATTTTTTTGCTCACTGTACAGAGGGAGGGGGGAGGGGAGGGGGGGTTTAATATGGCCGTCCGTTGACACGAAGTTTCGTGGGCTCCGCTCGCGGAGCCTCGTTACGTAGCTCCCGGAGGCGCTGGAGGCGTAAGTCTCTCGCACCCCCACGTACATAGACACACCGCCCACCCTTTTCCCGTAAACTCCAACAAACGCGCACTTCTCACCCTCTCGGAGAGTCTCACGGCCTCGCTCTGCGCTTCCTACTTTCGTGCACGTCCGCACACCTCGCATTACTCCGCACAGACGAGACGAATCTTAGGTTCGAATTCGCCACACTCGCACACACAGCCACGCAGTTATTATTACGATTATTATTATCATGAGATTTTTTAAGAAATAATAAAAAAATTGGGGTACGAAACGCGTATGAGAATGCAAGCGTATTATTCTTCGCGCAATCCTACCTAGATAAACACACGTTAGAGGGACACCGTTTCGCACTCACCTATGACCCGGTCTTTCCGTCGTTAGATCCTTCGGTCAGCTAAACCCAATAAGCGAATGGTCGTTTGTTTGTTTCGGCACGATTTTTTTTTTTCTTCCTTTAGCGCGAAAAAAGAAAACAATAAAAATGTGTTCCTTTTTTTTTCCTCGCGGTTTCCTCGGCTCGCCACCGTGCGGAGGGTTGGCGGCTGGCGCGAAGGTCACGCGCGACACACGCGCGTCCTCACTTCGTCCGTGGGACGTTTCTACGTCCTTTCAGGCGGCGTACGATAAATCCCCCGTGTCCTCGTCCGAACGAGCGCGATCTTCGCTCTCCGGGCAGGCTCTCAGCTCGAAGCCCGTCGCCTTGCTCCGTCGATCATGTATCGCCTTACGGGCTTTTGCGCTGTTGTTGTATCCACCGTGGGGGTTCCTCTTTTATTTCTCTCCGTCGTTCAACATCGGCAACTCCCCGCACGCCGATTCGCCCGATCTTTTATTTTTTCCTTACGTTCTTCTTTTTAGGTACTTTTTTTCCCCCTTTTTCCCCGTCTCGGGCACAAACGTCACTCACGCACTGTCGCGTGTACCGAACGACGAACGATGGGAAGAGGAGAGCGAAGGAGGGGGGAGGGGAGGGGGGAGGGCGACCAAAAATTTTTATATATCCGTTTTCGGGACAGATTTTTTTTTTTTTGTCTGGAGTTGCGTTTTGTTCGGTTCGTCGCGTCCTCGTTTATCGGAAAGCACCACACAGCCGCGCGATGTGTGACGGCTCTCACGCTGACACACTGGACGCGGCTACTCGCACGACGACGTCAACATCACCACCGTACGCTCTCGTGGCGGCCATCTTTTTTCGTCGGAACAGACGAAACGCGAAACGCCGCCGACCGTTTCGCACGGAACGCTCTACGCGTGTGTTGAACAAAAAAGATGAAGGAAAATAAAAAGTCTCTGACACACACGCACGCGCATACACACACACGCACACACGGTGTCTTGGCCTCTTTCGCGTATCCCTTCCTCTCGGGTTTATCCTCGTTCCTACCAGCTCTCTGGCTCCCTCCTACACACCGACGTACGCGGCACTCGGCGCTGGGGCTCGTATGTGTGCGTGTACATCGCGGGACCCTTTCGCGTTATGACTGTGCGCGCGCGCAGCCGAGCCGCGCTTCGGGCATTACACGCGCATACAGAGGCGCCTTCGGGGCTTTTCTCTGTGGCTGAGAGAGGGCTCGCTTGTGTGCGTGCAGGTCGGGCATTGAGAGAGGCACACATGTCGACTGCCTCGGAGGGGAACGGGGAGAAAGCGGAGCTAGCGGGGATGTTGGAGAGAGCGAGAGAAAGGCTGGGGAACAGCGAGAAGAATCGGCTCAAACACGGCGCGTAGATGTGTGTGTGTGTGTGCGCGTTCCAGTTCCGAGCATTCCGCTGTTCGGCGACGGTCGCGCCGCCTCGGCGGAGCTCGTGAAACTTCGGTGAGATCTCTGTGGCGGAGCTTCACGCTGGAAAAGTCAAACTCCCCCCCTCTCTGGAGCTGCACACGATCGCCCGTCCCGAGACGACGACGGCAGCGCTGCGATGCGGCGGAGAACGCGAGATCCACGCTTGTCAGACGACCGTCAAACACGCGGGATTTTCACTATCGTAGTATTTTTTTGGACGGAGAATGGAGACGGAGTTCGGTCCTGGGCGCGCAGGTTTCATTTTTTTCTTCTTTTTTTAGCCATTCATGCCGATATTTCGTTCGGCGGTCATCGGAGAGGACTCGTGGGAGATTTCTATGCGGAGACTACGGAGAAAAGACAAACGCAATCGAGAGATCGTTTCGTCAAGACTTGTATTGAAAAAAGAAAACAAAACTTCTTCGATGTTCTTATCTCGAAAAACAAAAATCGGGTATGTCGATGCAGTTTCATCGAAACTCAGTACAAATTTGTTCTTTTTTCTTGTCGATCGTGTCGATTCTACACGTTGCGACAACGGCGTAAAGAAAATTCATCTTTTTCTTCCTGTTCTCCCAGTATATAATGCAGTATCAAAGTCGCATACAAAAAATATATTATCGTGGCACAATATCCTGTTTTCTATCTCACGTCAGATTACTATTTGTAGTAACGAGAGTTCGACCTATCGGAAAGCACGTGTAAACTTTTGTACCTTTCGCCTAGCTCAAAGTTTGCTCCAAAACTCAACTCCATCCCCTGCCGATAAGATCTTCTTCGCGGAAGACTCGCGGTCTTTGTACTTCGAAAAGACAAAAGAAAAGGAAAACTCTTTCCGTACTCGGGGCCAGCCCGCGACGCCGCGCGGCCTTATACTCATGTTTTTTTCTCTGCCCCGCTCCGTTTTTTTTTCGATATAATGTTTATCATATATGTAAAAAAAAAGTTGTTCAGAACACGCACCCTCCCGAGCCGAACCTTGCGTGCCTTTCGTGGGTTCGGAACATGAACGATAGCTCGATTCTTTGGCCATCCCAATCTAGACCTTGAGGACTTCGTGAACGGCGGCGACGATCGAGCGAGCGCTGATGCCGAAAACGTCGAGGAGAACGGTCGGCGGTCCGGAGCGCGGCACCGTGGGAACAGCGAGTTTCTTGACGACGATGTTGCGCTCGAGCGCCACGGCCGTCGCCACGGCCTCGCCGAGACCGCCTTCCGGATAATGATCCTCGACGGTGACGATGCGTCCTCCGGTCGCTTTAGCGTTGCTGATTATACTCGCGGCGTCGATGGGCTTGACCGTGAACGGATCGAGAATTCGAACGTTCACGCCCGCCTTGGCCAGCTCGTCGGCGGCTTTGATGGCCTCGTGGAGAGTCACGCCCGCACCGATTACCAGAGCCTGATCCTTGCCCGAGGATCGCACGATCTTCGCCTTGCCGACCGCGAAGGGCTCGTCGTTCTTGTACAGGACCGCGGTGTTCGGACGAGAGGTGCGGATGAAGCAGATACCCTTCGTGTTCGCTGCCAGTTCGACCGCTCGCTCCGTCGAAACTGCGTCGCTCGGGTAGAAGACCGTCGAGCCCGGAATCGTGCGGAACATCGCGATGTCCTCGAGACCCATCTGCGACGGACCGTCCTCGCCGATCGAGACGCCGCAATGGGAACCCACGAAGTTCACGTTCGACTGAGATATCGCGCCCATGCGAATCTGAAATTATCGGCAAAATACATTAGAAACGATTTTTTTTTATCGATGAAAATTCGGTTCGAATACATTTTTGTCAATGTATTTTCTTCAAGACTGGGGTCCGAACGCACCCCACGCGAACCCGAAAAAATTAGCTTTTTGCTGACTTTTTCCGGTTTTTCGTCTTCGAATGGGTTTTTCGTTAACTAAATGTAAATAAAATCAGATTTCTCGCACACCATTCTCTTCCTTGTGAAAAAACGAAGAAAACGTGTATGAGAAAGTCTGTTCATCAGCGTAGGACTGGTTTTATGATCAAGAAGAACGTGGGGTGCGTTCTACAGATTTTTTTTTAGCACATGCTTTTCGAATCGCTCGAAGGTTGCATCTTGGCAAACTCCAGGTCCTCGTTAAACGAGCATCCCGTAAGTGAAGGTTTGAACGAATTTCCGTGATTTAATTGTTGCAAAAGCCTGGACACTTGCCTGATCGAATGCGCGAGTGAAGAACGTGGCGAAGGCCGAAACGAACGCGATTGTGCGATCTCTGCACGCTGCACCCGTAGCGACACCAACGAGATTTTGCTCGGCGATGAAACCCTCGACGAACCTCGTCGGGTCGACCGTCTTGATTTTGTCGGCGAAAGTCGAATTCTTCGTGTCGCCGTCGAGAGCGATGACGCGATTGTTGTTCTTCGCGATTTTAGCGAGAGCGGTGCCGTAAGCGAGACGCGTAGCGACCATCTCGCCGAGCTTGTAGCTCGGCGGCGTGTCGAGCTTAACGTTCGCGATGCTCACGGCTGGAGCGTCCTCGACCAGGGGCTTCTGGGGATGAAGCGCCAGGGGACCGGTGTTTTTCATCAATGACGTCAAGTGTTTGATGACCTCGTCGGCCTTGTCGCCCAGAGCCTTGCCGTGCCAGTTCTCAAGATCTTCGATCTTGGGGAAATTCTTTCCCTTGAAAGTCTTCGCGAGGATCGCGGTGGGACGTCCCTTCGTCGTTTGCGCCTCGTGGAGAGCCTGGAAAAGGTGGAAAATTATCGTATCAGTAAAAATGCAATTAATCGATCGGATATTGCACGGGTGGAAGAAAAATTGATGCTATAAACATTATCGATAAATTGGACTATGAGAGTTGTAGTGAAATTACTTTGACGAGCTCCTCGACGTCGTGACCGTCGACGACGAGGGCGTTGAAGCCGAAGGCCTCGAGGCGCTTGCGATAGACTTCCATGTTGTGCTGAAGCGACGTTGGCTCGCTCTGACCGAGACGGTTGATATCGAAGAGGACGCAGAGATTGTCGAGCTTGTAGTACGAGGCGAAATGGAGGGCTTCCCATATTGAGCCTTCGGCGGACTCGCCGTCACCGACCAGGCAGTAGGTACTGAAAAGTTTTACAATTTAAATGGAATTCAATCATTTTACATAGCCTCGAGTTATAGTCGTAAAGAAAATTGGTAAAGTCGGAAAAATTTGCACTTATACATCTCTACCACTCACAACTCTACCTGAAAATATCGCTACCACATTACAACTCTGCCGGAATTGGAATAAAACTCTTTCTGAATTATAATAAAACTCTTTCGGAATTGAAATACAACTCCCTCGGAATTATAATAAAACCCTCCCGGAATTTTATTTAAATTCCGGTAGAGTTTTATTTAAATTCCGGTAGAGTTTTATTTAAATTCCGGGAGAGTTTTATTTCAATTCGGGGGAAGTTTTTTTCTATGGTGGTAGAGATTTTGGTAGAGTTCTAATACGGTAGAGTTGTAATATGGTAGAGATTTTTTCTGGTAGAGATGTAAATGTGCCAAAAATTTGTGAAGGAAAATTGGTAAACTCAGGAAAGTTGGTAAATTACGGAAAATTGGTAGAGTAGGAAAATTTGGAAAGTTGGGAAAATTTATAAAATATGGATATCTGTAAAATAGGGAAAATTGGTAAAGTCGAGAAAATTGCTCCACCGCTCACCGATAGCTGGCCTTGTCGAAGTTTTTTCCGACGTACGCCATACCAGCGGCGACGGAGAGTCCCTGACCCAAAGAGCCGGTACCGACGTCGATGAAGTTCAGTCTCGGTGTCGGATGTCCCTCCAGATCGCTGTCGATCTTCCTCAAGTTCAACAATTCGCTGGTCGGAAAGAGACCAGCTTCGGCCCACGCTGGAAAAAAAAAAAAAAAAGCAGTGCGTAAGAGAATGCAACTCGTTCTTTTTTCGCAACGTTGAAATAACATCGATTTAAATTCCGACGCGAGTTTCCGTGCAAAATACTGTGTCATAATAAAAATGAAAATGGAAGATCACCTGCGTAGAGTATCGGAGCAGCGTGACCCTTGCTGAGAACGAAACGATCGCTGTTCACGTCGCGCGGTGCCGAAACCTTATAACGCATCGTGTGGAAGAAGAGAACGGACATCATCTCTGCCATCGAAGAACATGATGTTGGGTGTCTGAAAATAATTTTAAAAAAATTGAATAAATTTTTTTTAAATTTAGTTAACTTAAGCTTCAAAAAAAAGTTTGCATATTCTTAAGTTCCAGGAATATGTTATAAATAAATATGAATAAAAAGAAAAAAAATTAATAAAGTGAAGCCTAAGAAAAAAGTTCGGCAATACGCAATTTTCATGAATACCTATACACGAATGAATTACGCATCTGTAGTCTTATATACAAGAGTGCGTCTAAACACTCGATTGTTTACATGACCTACCGTGGCCGTTTGGAACTAACGACATTGCTCGGGTTCGATAATACCCAGTCATCGTGAATTTTCAATCGCTGCTGCGTACTATTTACTATCCACACTGGACGACTCTTACAACTGTTGGTATAGGCTACGGTACTATAATTAAAACGACCAGTGAAAAAAAATAAAAACATGAGTTTATCGTGAGGCCAAGAAGAGCGTGCCGTTGAATGGGAAGACTATTGATCGCTCCGCGTACGACCTTGTACAAGAAGTCAAAGGCATCTCTAGTCAACAAGGTATCGTTTCTCCGCGAACCTCGAACGCACAGTTCTCCGTAATTGATTTATCTTCGCTCGCAAAAATTGTTTTCGAAACTTTGCAACCTTCTCATATTTTAATATTTTTATTCAGTCTTCGTATTTATCGTATCACGGTTCCAAACGTCGACAATGTCGGCGAAACATTTAATTGATAAGGCGCTCTTCTCTCACCCGCAAATTACATCACTTCGCAAGGACGAATCGAACAACATTCGCGATAAGAAAGTTGCGACAAATCGAGGCGAAAAAATAAAAGATTAATTTTTCTTTTTCATGCAGAGCTTAATTGCCTTTCGAGGAAAATAATTAATTCGAGTTTCTCGAGCCAGGCATTCGGTGAACGATTTTCGAACGATTCTCGGTGTTTCGAGAACAATGCCTGTTCGGCCGACTGGAAGGTCACGGTCGAATCGGCGCTCGAACTATACCGTAAAGACAATCCCCTGCCCTCGTAATATTAAACGATTCGCCGGAATAAGATTCGATTAAGTGGAAAAGTTTAAAAAGAGTTTTAAATTCTTTATAGCTTACATTCGATAAATAAATGTGAAAAAATTATTGCCCGACTTTTTTTGAAATTTTGTTTATTAAATTAAATTGAAAAAATAAAATAAATAAAAGGGAGCCTACCCGGCGCTCGAACTATACCGTAAGGACAATTCCCGGCGCTCGTAATAGTAAACGATGCGGCTGAATAAAAGTTGAAAAGGTTGAAAAGTTTAAAAATAGTAATAGCTTAGAATCGATGAATAAATTTGAAAAAAATTGTTGCACGAAAATTTGTGAAATTTTGTTTATTAAGTCAAATTGGAAAAATGAAAATAAATAAAAAATAACAAATACAAAAAAGGAAACCTACCCGCTTTTGGAGGCCTGGGTAGACTGGATCGATAAGATCCTTAGCCTGTTGGCCTCGTCTCGCAATTTGCTGATTTCCGTTTCGCGTACCATTTTCGATCGTTACGGTGTGAAAATTAATTTGCGGTAAAAAAAGAAAACTGACGACTCTCGGCAGTGTTCGAGGAGTGAGAGCTTAGAGGTCCTCGTCGTTCGAGGATTCGATGCGGACTACCGAGGGAGAGCCTGTCGTCGAGAGTGGCAAGTGCCGCGCGCGAGGCACCCCGTCGAAGCTATAGTACGGCGGAGAGAATACAACATATCGAACGGAACTCCTGGGTCGGATTCCGGGGGAAGTCTCTCAGTCGCGTGCAAAATCGAGTTCTTTTAAGATACGGCTCGTCGGGTTAATTTTTTAATGAAAATAATAAAGATATTTTTACATTTTTTTAAATAAAAAAATTTGATAAACAAAAACCAAAAAATTGTTTGCTAATGAGACTTGCTTGACGAAAAACCAATCTTTTAAGATTCGGTTCGTCGAGTCGATTTTTTTTAAATTAAAAAAAACATTTTGTGGTAATGGGACTTGAAAAGAATCAAAAGAGGCAAATTACATTCGAACTTAAGTTGAGAAAAAGTTGCTCGAAGAAAAAGCAACCTTCTAATATTCGGCTCGACGAGTTAATTTTTTTTTTTCAACGGAGAAAGAAACATTTTTTGCTAATGAGACTTAAAAACAATCTAAAGAGAAGTTGCTCGAAGAAATAGCAACCTCTAAGGTTTTGGGAGTTGCGACATGTATAGACAGATTGCCTGTTTCTAGTATGTTACAACGTTTTCTTAAAAGTTGCAAGTTCAAAAAGCTTTTTATTATTTGCACGAAAATTTTTAAGCCTTCACAAATTTTGAGCTGAATGGAAAAATCTACTCCGAGAGCATACGGCACTGGAAAGCTTTACGTAATCCTCCGGCGCGGTTCGGTATCGTGAGCACGTGGTCGATCGTCCCATGTACTCCGTTTACCGTAACTATAATGTTGCCTATCGCTCCGAGAGAATACGATAAAGTTCCACATTTATCGTATTGCCGTTAACCTTGTTGCGAGAATGCGTACATTAGTAAATGCAAAAATATTTCTTTTTGCAATCCGTTATTTGTTCCTTTCGTTAAAAATAAATACATCGTTGGACTTTGCGCGCCCCAGGGAAGCTCTCTCTGGAATCGTCGAGGGACTAGCTCGCCATTGGCTGGAAGGCGCGTGAGCCCATATTGCCGTGTAACGCGCACGCGCGAGAGTCTCGTCGAACGATGCGACGGCCGACCAATGACGAGCGACTCCGAAGAGACACGCTGGATTTACTATGTCCAACGTATTCTCCCAGTCTTTTTGCACGTTTTTTCGCACTATCCTCGTGGCCTTGGAACCGCGACTCTAGCTACGCTCGCTATACTCGGTTAACTCTCGAGTATATTTTGCTGGAGGCGCACGTCGCGACTGAGTAGGCCGGACGGTGACCGCCGGCGTTTAGGAACGGCTTTCCAATGTCGATTATACTCTGTTCCAATTATTAAAACGACAGAAAAAAAATTAGTTACGGTTATTCGAAAACTAGTTCGTTTTTTTTAGATCTATTTTTAAGTCGTTCAATGTGTCTAGCTCGAGCTGCATAATAACGGTATTGGAAGGAGGCGTGCATAAAGATGAATCTCCGGTCGTTTGCATAATCAACCTTAAACCACGTGATCCACACGACACAGGCCGGCAGTGGGATTACTTTCAGCGTTCTGACTCTCCTTTATGCATATTTTTTCCTAACGCACGCACGTAAAATCCCGCTTTCCCGTTCCTGTGAAGTGAGCGCAGAAAAATACTGCGCGTGCTTACGAACGCAATATGATCTTTTTTCTAGCACTAGTGCGAGAAAGTGCCTTTTTGCGCACACTTTCCAAAAACAAACTAGTGTGATTTCCCTAAATTCCTTATGAAAAATTATGTGAATGGCATCGGCTCAGTGAGGGAATTCCTGACTCGTGTGAATGCCGCACTCGTCACGAACTCCCTTGCTACGCCCTTGCAGTACGAACAACTATTTTCTGAAATCGTTTTTCTTTGGAGACATCAATCTCAATTAATGGCGCTCTCGCCTCGGAGACTCGACATACTGGAAAACACGTGCGGCGTGGAAACGTGCGTGTGGGTTCGAGCTCCACGGGATACCAGTTCTTTTTTTAGACCACGTGGCCCCGGCAACATCCTCCACATCTCCAGTAAAGAGATATGTCTTTGCTCTTCGGGAATGATCGCAAAAGCGTGCTACGTTCTCCTGATCGCAGAAAAGAAGTCAATCATTTTCAGCACATTGAAGCGCGCGAGACTGATTTTTCGGAACCATACGAAACAAAAATTAAGAATTCACACGAAGCATACGGCAAATTATAAATGCAAATTCAATTGTATGCCTTAAAGAAATAAAAACTTTTAAAAAGTTTCTCACTGTTCGATTTCTCTCTCCTTCCTTCTTATCAACCGCGAGAGCTCGATAGAGGGGAGTTGGGTTTCGAAACGGTGACCCGGCGAACGGTATTATCATACGCTCCACCGGGAGCGTCGTGTTGTCGGCTGATTGGCGATGCAACAACTCTCCCGCTGGCCCTGTTCGTGGCACATGTGCTCGAGCCGGCATTGGTTATTCGCCGAGAGCGGGCAAGTGCAAAAGTGTAAGAGGGATTCGAGAGAGATTGGCGTGTCGTTGAAAGCGTGCCTACCGGCGAAACGCACGGCGACTTCGCGTGTGTGTGTGTGTGTGTGTGTGGAAAGAATCGATTAATGAGAGCGTGCACGCCACGAAGCGTGCGCGCGCACGCACACATGCACAGCCTCGTCGGCAAACACCGGCGATTGCGTCACTTGGAGATAATAATCGAGCCCGATTCCATAGAATTAACATTGTTAATGCAACGAAGCGTATCTCGAAGCGTCGAGGTCATGAATATTGTTAAGAAATGTATTTTTGTGTATGTCGGAGATAGTGTTGGTGTCGATAACAAAAAAAAAGACCAGCTTACCCCGACTTGCTCGCCTGCGTGCATTGAACGGAGTGAATTCTCAACTTGTTGGCGATATCCTTGAGCTCCTGAATGGTCTTAGACTCGGGTTTGTGGTAGTTTGCCATGTTTGTTTATATTGGTGTTCCTTGCGAGAGGTTACGATGCGCGGCAGTGAGACAGCGACGGGGATTCCGTTCGTTTCGTTTTATATTTTTTTCTTTATTTAGTTTGTTCTTGCGAGGAACAAACCCGGCGGAGCAACAAGTAGCCGACGCTGCGAACTGTGTGAACAGTGTGAATGGCCAACGCGGAATCAGGCCTCGCCGAGAACCCCGCCAGCGGATTGCATTGGAACTTGGCTCCCGAATCCCCTCCACTCTGCAAATCGTTTTATGGGCAAGTTTCTTTGTTGACTGCGAGAGATCGTAGCCGCTATCGAAACTCGAAAAAAAGACGGTAGAATTTATCGGTTAAGTTACCGGATGCATTAATGGTTTTATTGAGTGAGATAAAATGAATCGTCTACAGATTATTTTGCTTAAGTACAGCGTAGCTCGAAATTGAAACCCTCGCGTTCTGACCAAACGTTATAATCGATCCGTTCGGTTTCAGAGCAAGCTCGAGCAGAGCGCTCTATTTTACGTGAAAAGTACATCTATATTTATTGGATGTTATAGTTACAACCTTTCACGTAAAATCGAGCACTCTGCGCCAGATAAATCTGAAAACAAACAAACCCAATGACAGATCAATTTGATCGGTGCATTCTATCAGATGGTGCTGTATCTGAGAGAAGGGACCAATCAAATAAATCCGTCGTTTTAACAATCATTTTTACGGCCGAATGAAACTCGAGGATTGGTCGGAATTCGATCAGCTGTGACGTTAACAGCGCCACTGTTGACAAGTAGTGAAAAATTGAGACGCCCATCAAAACTATTGAGTCGTTCAAGCTGGTTATCCGACGGACAGCTCGACAATCGGCAAGCTTATTCCAAAGCTGACAAACGAAATTTCTATCGTCACACGAAATTATCGCATCGTGACATCTGCTTGTCTTGTCTTCGGATTTTCGAAAACAACGTTTATCGAACAAAAAACTACAGGTTAGAATTCATCACTTTTGTTCGCACGACAATTACGATAATTCCGAGAAATTATACAAGCGCCAGGACAATAATACTGACAATCGTAGGGGAGTGTTTCTGGGTAATCTTGAGTCGAAAGGATGTTATCTATGGAACGTATACCGGATCAAGTGGGCTACCTGGTCCTCACGGAAGACGGTGCGGTTCTGACGGTAAAGTCATACTCGTAGATTTTAGATTATAAATCTGATAAGTCTCGTCATAAAAGCATTTCTTCTGCTAAAAAATATTATATATTTTTTGTTACAATTGCAGTCGGGAGGCGAATTGGAGAACGACGAGAGAATCGCAAATGTCGTTACCAACTTGGTTACTCTCACAGACAAAATAGACCCTAAGGCGTTCAGGGCCAATGAACTATTTGATAAAATATCCATCACCTACTCCGATCACTGTTACATCATATGCATGTCGAACAAGAAGATCCATGTGCTCAAAAAAAGGCTGCTCCCCGTGTCGGATCCTCAATCCCATGAGAGACAAACCATCGTCGATATTTAGAATTCTGAGACAAGAAAAAGGGGGAAAAAATGGAATTATCAAACGATTTGTAATGAATCTACGATGTCAGATGTTTAAATTGCCTTGCCTGTATGCGCATGAAAAACGATAATGGAGCAGAAAAAAAAATATATTGTATTTGTATATATGCATCGATATCAGTACAGACGAAAGCAAAATGGAATGTTCCAAAGTTTAGATAATATTTGAGTAAGACTTCTAAATTATTATGAAATTTGAACACTCAAAAATTATTGTATTTTCTAAAATCGATTTAATTGGATATATTATTTGATTTACCTGGAAAATCGATGTCTAGGCTTTATCGGATAAATGCGCATCAGGTTCGATTTTATTTTACTTATATACACTGAACTTGAGCTAAAATTGGTTGATTTGATAATTTAGAGATTTATTGATGAACCGAGTCTCGTGACTCGATTCTATGTACGCTTATGTTTTCAATAAAAGTCATATATATATTCCTAGTCGCGTATCGATTTATTTATATGATCGTGTTTTCGCGAAAGTGAAGTTTGTTCTTGGACCAAGTAAAAAAAAACCTTTAAATAATCAATATTATTTACTTACAATATTTATTGCTACACTAGCATTTTCGTTACCGTTCGTAAAAAAAAAAGAAAAAAAAACCCATGACAAATCGTTACCTTTAACATGTTTTCTACCACTAAAAATCTATTTACACGAGCCTTAATCGCAGCTGACTAGCGATGATTTTCAAATTTTGAATCGTCACAAATGTCACGATTATTTCTGTAACAAAGTACTCGACGATCTGCTTTTTTCGATCAGCGAATATGAAATATTATTCATAAAAGAAAGATGTTACGTCTCGCTGTCCGAGCTCGTAGTTTCGTAACTAACGAGCGAAACGTTTCCGCCGGTGGTGGACGAAGACGTCGAGGGTTTCGGCAAAACAACAGACGGTACATCGTTTTGTTTGATGGCGTCGAAACTCGTCGTACCTCGGGACGTTCCTTTCGCTCTTTCCCTCGAGCGTGCCATGGAAACCAGCCTCTTCAATGGCAAACTCGACGATTTTTTCGTCTCTGACAAACGTAAAAAATGCAAACGTTGCAAAAAAAGGAAAAGATAAATACAACAGAAAAACCCGCAGAATGGACGACCCATTCAACCTGGTAAAGAATTAATTCAATAAATTTAAACCTTTTTTGTTCTGCACAAGCAAACGCGCCAGTTTCACGTCGTCCTCGTGTTCGTTGACCAAATCTATACTGAGTCCAGTTTTCTTAAGTAAAGCCTGATCCGACGTTTTCGCCTTTTGCAGCTCTTTCTTCCGCGCCTGAAACGAAGCTTCATTGAAATTCGTCATTGCTAGAGAGAATTTCACTTACGAATTGGGTGCGTTCTTGAAGGCAGATCTGCTCAGCTGCATGTTCTTTTGTTTGGGACGGTCCACTGCTAGTGGGATTTTTTAAAGGATATTTGGGCCAAGAGGCGTTTTTGTTCGATCGCTATAAAACTTTGCTACTTTGCAGGCTACAGTGTGCCTGCTTCAGTGTGTCTTTGCCTGCAAAGTACCAGTTCTATAGCGATCGAACAGTAACGCGTTTTGGCCCAAACATCCTCAAATTACCAACGGTACATCCGATTCTTTCCGCGAGATACATTTTTTCCGTTTTGATAAATAAAGAACGTTCATCAGATTTGAGTCAAACCTAAACTCTGAACTGAGAGCAAACTGGAATATTAGGCTATTTCAGTTGCGTTCACACGTGGATACATCTCGAATATTTTTTGATTCAGCCGAAGAGAGCAGAACTGCATTCGTAAACGCACCCACACTGACACAAACCCTGAAAGAAGCTCGCAATGCGGAGTTCGAAGCGTAATCGTCGCCCCACTGAGCCTCGCTCAAAGCAATCGCATTGTCCAGCCCGGAATCGCGGGATCGAGCAGTTTTCGTATCCTCCACTCCGTGCTCCAGTTTGTACATCGCGTCGTCATACAAACGTCGCGAGACTTCCTTCGTCTCGGGTACAACTTGCTCGTTCTCCTTTGGATCCCAACGATTCTCTTGCCTTCGAGCACCGCTCACTATCACGTAGTCCAAATTCTGCAACAGAGACAGGTTTAAGTTCTGTATTTATGAAATTCATTAAATTATCATGCTGTGAACTTATGAAATTAGGGTCTTGTAAAATTAAGGAATTATGAAATTGGGGTCTTATGAAATTAGGGACTTATGACATTATGTAATTGGGGTCTTATGAAATCATGAAATTTGGGACTTATGAAATTGTGGGAATGCAGAAAATATATTTACCGCTGGGTCAGTCTTGATTTCAAAATGATTGTCGCACAGATGACACTTCATGCGAAACTGGTAGAGCGGCGTACTGTAGTACATTCCAATTTTTGTTTTTTCTGCATTGTAGCGTACTCCCATGCCGATGTGATTGCCGCATCCGTCGCACCATATGTTGTAAGGCATTTCGAAACGGATTATGAGAATGCCCAGGTGAAGTTTGCGTGCCCTTTCTCGGAGCGCGTGAGTTCCCATAAATTTGTTGAGACCGCCTACCCGCGGATCGTAATCCGGCGGGTAGTAGTGATTCTGTCCCTTGCGCTCACCCATTTTTCTGAAATGTATTAATCATTTTTTTTTGTGTAAACAATTTTTTTTTGTAAATTAAGTAATTATTTTATTTATTTATTTATTTATTGTGATTTTTACAAGTGAAGCACTTTTTACAATATTATTCTACATGTACAAGTGTGAAAATAACGAGCATAACACGCCCATACAGCATCAGAATCGATGCGTTGGAAAAAGCAGAAATAGTATTAAAAATATAAAGTACAACTATAAATTAAATTGTAAAAAATAAATATCCCATTGATAAATAAATAAATAAACATATATATATAAATTTACGCAGTGCTAATTATTTTTAAAAAATTTTATTTAAATAAATATATTGTTTTTTTCATGCATGGCATATATTCGTAGTGGCCGACACATACGCACATATAGCTACAAGCTGCTGAGTAGATGGATTAAAAATTGATTTTGTTGGGGGGCGGCCGAATTTTAGGATTATCGAATGGGGAGAGAATTGATGTTTACCTTTATTTTTTTGTTGCGATGGTTTTGAGGTTACGTCCTTGGAGGAAGCTTGAATTCGCAAGATGCGTCATTGAGGTGCGCAGAGAACAAACGTGTCCAAACTTGCAAAGCAGGCTCGACCAATCACGTGGCACTTGCTCGGTGCCGCCATTTGAATACATCGAATATGCGAGGTCCTTCTTTCCGACACCGGCCGCGAAGTGAGTAGGATGCCCCGCTGGAGCTCCAAGTCCGATCCTTTTGTTTTGTAACCCAGATCTCGAGAGAATGGTTGAGAGTCGGAAATTACGGCTCAGCCGACCAGAATCCCGGAGGGCGCGCAGGCAGAATAGACTGTTGGTACATGCGCGTGCTTTGCCAAATCGTCGAGAGCATCACACGAAGCGGGGTAAGTCGCTCGATGTCATAAGTTTCTTAGAAATTAGGGGGAATTGCAAACACTACTAGATGGTATAAAACTCTGAAGAAAAACCAGCATATTTTTTAATATGCTGGTATATAGTTGTTATGGCTTCAAATGTACTTTTGTGGCCTTGAAGCCGTAACAACTGCTGAAGAATGTAAAAGGTCAAGACATTGAATGAAAATCCGAAATATTATTCCGAATCGATAGGATTGAAAGAGTCCATCGCTGTTATAAAGAGGACATGCTATTCTATCGAGAAAAGAATAGAGCAGATGTTTGTGCTCGTAAAAGTATAACTATTTCATCGGATGAAATCAGCCAATGGTACGAGGTTGAAAACGCGAGTGGGCGGGCAAATCTAGTTTTTCCTTAAAATGTTACGAATCGAGTATATAATGTTCATTGTGCTACATGGAATATGAACGGAGAGTACACATTTATAAAATGATTTTCTATCATAATATTTTTCGTGAAAAATGTGATACACTCGTTAGATTACAATAAGTTAGCATCATTTTCATTGTCCGACACCGCATCAATTGGTAGTATTTTCGCAAAAAACTTCCGTTAACGGTAAACAGGGATAACTCGTTACCCTAAGGCGGTCTTTACATACCTACGGTTTCTCGGCCAGCGATCAACCGACCAGACGCTTCACTCTGACGAGACCCTAGATAGTCAATTTACATTACCTTCCACCTTATAGCGTCCTAGCTTACCAATTTGGTACCGAAAATACCGATTAAAGGTAAGCTGGGATAACGATTTACCCCAGTGTACCGTTCTATGGTTAATAAAATACGCAATGCGCCTCGCAACAAGTTTTGCACATTTTATAAAACCGTTTCGGAGAAAAATGAATTGAAAATATTTTGAGCTTGCGTGATCTTTAGCCCCACGTCAAGGTGATGTGGTACAACCCGCCGCCACCTGCCCCGCGCTCGGTTGGTAACAAAAACTGAACCGAATGCCCTTTTAAGACCGTAGACCGTCGAGGAACAAGAAAATTGTCTTTCTCTGCGTCCGTCGATTCCCCAGGGGAAGACAATTTTCTTTTTCCTCCACGGACAGCGATCTCAGGCTGGCATTCAGTAGTTTTTGTTACCGGTGGCGGTATTTCACATCACCTTAAGGGGAGTCGAATCAGACACAGTCGGTAACAAAAAAAAAAAAACTGTAATAAATGGCATTCGGAGATGGTAGAGATTTCGCGAAAAAGCAAAGTATTAGCTGATGTAGAATTCAATACCGCGTCCGATGTTACTTCGCTTTCCCCCGAAATGTCAGTCATTTCTGCACGGCATCATCACCTTAAGGCGAGCCGAATCAGACACGGTCGGTAACAAAAAAAAAAACTGTAACAAATGGCATTCGGAGATGGTAGAGATTTCGCGAAGAAGCAAAGTATTAACTGATGTAGAATTCAATACCGCGTCCGATGTTACTTCGCTTTCCCCCGAAATGTCAATCATTTCTGCACGGCATTATCACCTTAAGGCGAGCCGAATCAGACACAGTCGGTAACAAACAAAAAAAAAAACTGTAATAAATGGCATTCGGAGATGGCAGAGATTTCGCGAAAAAGCAAAGTATTAGCTGATGTAGAATTCAATACCGCGTCCGATGTTCCTTCGCTTTCCCCCGAAATGTCAATCATTTCTGCACGGCATCGATTCGAAAAATGCAACTATCTCTATCGCAATCATGTACCACGTGGTACATGTTTCAACTCGCCTTGAGAAAGTATTTACGGCTCGGAAATTCTCGTATACTTCCGATCGAGAATAACCCGCCAACGGCCGAGACGTCTATCTACGTTACAATTAACCATAAAAATGTATGAAACGGGATCGATAGATAGGCTTTTCCTATAGTACGTTCTCCACTCGATATTCGAGGCAATCACTGACGAATAGCAATTGGATGTAAGGCCCGAGGGTATGAATAAGCAAAGTATCGCGAGGCACGTAGTCTGCGGAGACGGGGACTTCGTCAGCGCCGTTCTCGCGTGCGTTCGGTGCCCGTGCCGGAGGACGTAACGATCGGAGATAATAATAATTCATCGATGTCACGCGACAAACAGGTGGACGGACGTTGGCGTGGCGCAGGTGGTCGTACAGGTGGTCCGCCCGCACAGCCACGTGATTATCGTCTTATCCACTGCCCAAGCCGTCGTCCGTCGCAGCCCGTAGGTCTCTGTCGCATCACGCATCTGGAAGCTACGACGATTTCCTGTGGTCTCGTTCATTACCATTTTGTACGTTCGATCTATGTTGCGGACGAGAGTGTGTTAGGGAATGGGATTGTCTGACAGCGTTCGATTGAAAGCCTCGACGCGAGCCTTTAGCTGAGTGTGTTAGGTCGCTTCGGACACTTTGCAAAGCATTTCCGAGGGAGTCGTTTGACGATTGTAAGAATTTCTTCTCGACGGGCCGCGGGCTTTGGTTGCCATTGTTACTTTGGAACTTTCCTCGGTGCTTTTTTACCGTGTATGTTTGTTTAATAGAGACGTACTTTTTTTGGTATATCCGTTTAATACAGACACATTGTAGTAAAAAATGTTTCATATCGCGTGTCTAAAATCGTAAGGACGTATTTTTGACGTACGAGGTGAATGAAACATTATGTTTACGCGAAAAGGTACTGAAGGTATAGAAGCTACGTATAGAAAGTCGGCTAACTCAACTTCTTCAAACAGTCAGATTATTGGGTCGCGTATTTGTAAGGCTTGTACCAATTACCGGACATTATATCGTCTATCATTTAACAACATGCAGCAATAGAAATATAATTAAGGCTTAAACCTTGTATAACTTTGTTCAGTGCTAAAATAATGTTTGCAGATACTATTATGATTAATTGTCAAATTGGATTTCTAATACTTAAATTCGGAATAAATTAAATCTGCATGCCTCAGCATTGCACGACCGGATGTTGTAGCGATACGCGCGGCACAGCCGCTGCCGTCGATGAAGTTGGTCAGCCGTATACGTTCGCGTACAGACAAAAAAAAAGAAAAGAAAAACGAAATGCAAAATCGACGAAACTTTAACCCGGTGAAACAGCTGGGGCTCTCCGCTGACGAAGGGAAGGACGCGCTTTTTTTACGACCTGTCCATACCTTTTATACGACGTCGTTGGTGCATCCATATTACTCTCTGCCGTCCTACGGTCACGCTCGACCGCGGCCGTTCGCCGTTCCTTCGTTCCTGGGTCACGTACACTAATTTATCTCCGGTCACCGGGATGATCGAATAATCCGGGCCAACTCGTAAAAATAAAAAAACAAAACGTTGATTTAAAAGATTATAGAAAATGAACAAAATTTCGAAGCAATTATTTTTTTTATAGAAAAAAAATTATTCAGTGAAGAACCATCGAACTACGTCCTCGATTAAGATCAACGAGCAATTTTTTTTTTTTTACGATTCGATATCCCAGAAATAAATGTTTATCTTCGCAATAAATCGGTGAACTTTAGTGTCCTAATAAAAAGCAGTTACCGTTCGTATAAACAACGATCGAAGATCTATTTGCGAAATGCGCAGTTTCGTTTTTTTAAAGCAAAAATTTTACTGCTCCATAAAAACGTACGAATTTCACGAACGTTTCGATAATCGTTCAATCGTCGCAATCTCGTAAATCTTGATGGATCAAAGATCTCCCCCTCCAGTCCCTTAAATTCGATTAAACGGATGTGATTCCCCAGCCCGACAATTCGTTAGAGATTAAGTTCCATACATAATAATCACAGACGGGATTTGCCGTACGCGTACCCATAAAGTAAGGTAGCGGTCGTTGATCCACTTATAATTGCTGGGCGCGGTAGATAATATCGATGGGCGCGCTGGCCACCCCTTAATCCATCGCTAGTGTACAGAGGTGAAGGGATGACCAGTATAATGTAAAATGGATTTCCACAACATCACGTACTCTCCATTGACTCCTCTGCTCCGTAACGACCGAGCTCTTACGGCGAGGTTCAGCATGTACACTGTAAAAAAAATTTCGTTTGAGAATTAATGAACAGGAACATTGGAAGCTTATTTACATAAACGTTATCCATGTCCGGCCGGGGCTCGGTCGGTAACAAAAACTGTAATCCATTATTTTTTAAATGGTGCTCTTCCCAGCAAAATCAAATTACTGGATAATTCTACACTGAGAGAAGGATCTAGTAAATATGACCATATCGCTTGAGAGATATTACCATAGCACATAGTAGTACGGAACAAGGGCGCCACCTATGGTAGGATGTGCCGGATTTACAAGAATTTTTCGTAGATATTATGCTAAAAATTCTTGGAAAATCTGAGCCTTTAGGCCATAGATGGCGCCCTAGTGCTCTACCACTACGTGCCCATGGTATTTTTTCTTAGACGATCGGTAGTTTTTGCTAGGATCCTTCTCTCAGTGTATGATTATTTGCGATCAGCCCGACATGTTGAAGAGGCTTCTAAAAAATGGATTACAGTTTTCAGTTACCGACCGATTCTGATTTCCATCGCGTCAACCACGCGCATTGGAAACTCCGTTGCGGACCAGAACCGGCAATTCCTGCGGGAAGCGCCCGATGGTTCTCAAAGTTGACCGCGTCTTTCATACACTTCGGTCAACGACGCGACACTACGGAACGACCTGACGTTTCCTCGATGGCCGCCGGTCGTCAATTAAATTTTACCCTCCGAACTGAGTTAACGGTGTCGTCATCGCTGGCGACTCGAGTTGACGAGGAGTTTTGGGGTTGGAGTAGCGAACCGAAGCGAGTAACATCCCTGTTACTCGGACTCGCGAGTTGGCCATCTGTGGTCTTGTAGTTCGAGCAATTTTGAGTTTCATACTCTGCGGCTTCCGGTGCAGGGACATGGACGGTAATGGTGGTCATTATGCAAACTGCGGAGCAAGTGATATTGAATTGCACTAAAGTTTGTAAACTAAAACCGGTCGAGCTTTCACATCCCCTTAATGTACATATGGCCATATCACCCATAACCGCACAGTGATATGGCCAATCGTTCATGTTTCTCATTGTCGTTGAAAATAATTTACGAATAACCTCCGCCGGGTTTACTATTACCTATAAATCCTTTTTTATCGAGCCTCCTGAAGTTTCATACTATGCGGCCGCCTGGGTGGGAAAATGGACGGTAATGGCGGTAATTATACAAACTGTAGTGCGAGTGACATTAAATTGCACTTAAATTGTAAACTAAGAATAGGTGAGTTTTCACATCGCGTTAATTTATATTTGGCCATATCGCCCATAATTGCACAGTGATATGCCTAATTCACAGCACAGTAATATGTCCATATTGCACAATATAGAAACAGATTTATGAAAGAAATGTATGAAATAAATGTATAAAATTAAATTATGAAACTAATATATGATACTAATTTATAATTAGACTCCGCGGAATTGCGGACTGTTACCGATAAAGCCTCTTTTACCATCCGAGCCACCCGAACTCCGATTATCCTCGATTCCAATAAAAGTCAGAGGGTAATAAAACTTCAATGGGACTCGACCTTGAGTCTCAAGTAATTCAGTGAATTGCAGTATGATTTTCGATTTTCTGAAAAATATCCGGTTCATCGAGGTCTCCATAACTCCGATCCTCGTACCAAGTTTTTTGAGACACGGACCGAGATGAGCATTTTTCGTCGATCCAGCCTCGTCCCCTCCCTCGCCTCGTCTCACGCTTCGTACCCGTTCGTTTGCCATGTGAAACTCGGAGTTTCGACGAAAAATAGGAAAGCGAAGATCCGACCAGCGTAAAAGACTATTCGAGCCTCGTCTCCTTCCGCTTTCTCTATATTCCACACTACCGTAAGCCACCGCCCACCCTAGCGTCTGGCGTGCAGGAAGCAATCTGTTGTGAATGCTCTACGATCGTTCGGACGTATAACTCGTTTACCCGGGGATTTTCCGTGGTAAAAAGTTTTCTCGATATTTTAAAACCCCCCCCGCCCGTCCGCCTCGCTTCTGCCTCGTCGGTATCAAATTCTCATGTTCCTACCGATCGCCCTCCACTCCACCCCGACACTTTATCTCTCTTCCGACCGGGACTAAACTTTTCTTTTTTCTTCGTCGGTTCACAAAGTTAATAAAAAATATTGTACCTCGCACATTTTTTTTTTTCGCTTCCTCGTTGAGGAAGCTGTTTTCGTGAAAAAAGAAATTGTCGCGATTTTAATGTCGGCGTGCTAGAAATTGTTGAAAACGTCGATAAATGTCATTTTCAGCTGGCGTCCGGATGTACGTGTGCGAGCGTGCGCGCGTCTGTGTGTGTGTGTGTGCGACAATTGGCAAATACAAAGGAAAGCGGAGGATGGCAAAAAATGGATTCGCGTGCGGAGAGGAAGGAAGATATTTCACATTTTTAAAATTTTGTTGGCTTCTCGAGTCGAAATATTAGAACTCTCGCCGACACATGCGGTGTGGAAGAATTTTGAGCATTGTCGGGTGTTCTTAAAGAATTTAAAAAAAATCGTGCGAGTGAATTACAGTTTTTATTACCGACCGTGGTAATTGGCTTCGCCCGGACGATTGCGGAGGTGTCGGCAATAAACCCAGTGACCCAGAAACCACGAGAAAAAAAGGCCTTGACTATTGACTATAATGTACACACAGTCAAAGTATCGCAGTCACAGAGCCGACGTGGCAGTTGTAATTTTTATTATATCGTCGAATTCCTCACGTGCACGATTGCGGTGAGGTACGTGACACGAAGGGGAATTATTGTGTCTCGGTGAGCGGAAATTATAGCTCGTTCATTGGTAATTTCTGCGGCTACGGCGGCAGTCACCCCCCCCCCCCCCCCCCCCCCCCCCCCCCCCGCCTCTCGTTACTTTTGACTGTACCGCTGCGTCGACTCACGTACCCTCGGTAGTGTGCAGTGAACGATTTAAAGGGGTTAGAGAAGATTAGAGTAGCGTGCGACCACGATCTATCGATGGTAGAGAGATATTTTGCGGTTTCGCTATTTTGAACTTGGTGAAATTGTTTAAACTTCTAAAAATCCAATCATGGGGAAGCTGCACAGATTTTTATATTTTTATCACGAAGTTGGACAAAACTCAGATTCTTCATCAACCCTTTATGGACTTAAGAGCTTATTATTCTAAGTCCTTTAAAAGACGTATGCGCTTACAATTCTAAGCGCCACTATTACGATTCCATTTTTAACCAACTTCATGTCCCTATTATTGACCACTTCTTAACCCTATTATAGATCGAAATCTATTTTGTCCCTTTTTGAAAAACACCCTTATACATTTTTTAAATCATTTTCATATTACTCAAAGGCAAGATAAAATTACTGTAAGATCGAAGCTGCCGTAAATCAAATTTTCCTCGAACTCATTTCATTTGTTGATTCAATTTGATTTGATTTTATTTGATAATGTTTTCTCTTTTTTCAATTCACTTAATATTTTGTAATTCGATATGCGATAATGGAGGCGTCATTTGAATTCAGTTACTGCTAGTATCCTCTCCGTCAGGCTGCGAGCAGAAGCTGTACGCTAAAAGGGTTAAAGAACAAAAACAGCGACGATGTGGCTTCCGCCAGGAATGGATGTGGCAAATTGCCACTTTGCAGGAGGTTCCCTTTTGACGTGGTTTTACTTTTTTGTGCCTAGTGAAGGCCCGCGCTAAATGGGAGAACTGCGTCACTTTTGATGTGATCGCGTCGAGTGATGCTATAGCGGTTCAAAACAAGTGCGTTCGTTGCCCTACCTTACCGACGGAGGCCGCGTGAAGCGATCGGAAATTGATCTTGTTACGTTGCTTCCCGCGAAGATTTATATTCGATCAATCAAGTAATAACAATCCGACGTACATACAAGTTTTTCTTTTTACTGCGAAGAGCGGAGCAAGATAGACAATTTTTTGCAATTTTTCGTGGTTTTTACAGGAAAGAGTGGGGAAAAATGCTCTATTTTTTTGTTGCAATTTTTGGTGAAAAAATAGTCTAATCTAAAATGGACGGCACCGATCCGTTTTCACCCCTGTACAGTTAAACTGTTTTTTTTTTTTTATGGAAAAAGAAAAGCCGATTGCATGGTAAGTCGTGTTTCGATATCGATTATAACGAGCGTACACGATCGTGGTGGCGCGCGAGTTACAGAACAATCAAACGGGAGTCGGAGGGATATAGAGGCGCATTATCGGGCGGCGCAAGCTCCGAATATAATCCCTTTGTCGTTCGCCCGGACGCCAGCTCCAATTATAATCAGTCGGATATTCCCATAGTCCCTGCTTCGATGTCCCCTCTGTCGAACCTCCTGCCGAACGTCCTTTGCCCTTCGCTATCGAGCTGTACAGGCTTTACCAAAAACCATAACTACTATTTCAGATTTCATTCTATACATTTCTTTTTTTTTTTTTTACCTTTCACTTTCCGAAACATTTTTCCCATACGAACAGGGACGATAGAGTTCGATGATAAAAGTATCGAAATATATCGGTAAATTTTCACATTGATTCCCTTTTTTTTTCACCGTTCGACAAAGTTTTTTTCCGAAAAAAAAAAGATTAAAATAGTACATTTCTAATGAACAGTAATAACATCATCGTCGAACGAAAACTTATAATAGCGAATCGTGCATGAGCGAACGAGATTGATATTGCTACGTTTGATCACTGATTTCATACTATGCATTTTTTTAAACTTACTTTTCACTTTCCAGTGTAGTTTTTCCACGTGAATAGGAACGGTAGAGTTCGATAAATATCGGTAAATGTGCAAAACGCTTCCCGTTTGTTTTTTTCATCGTTCAAAAAAGTTCTTTTTCGAAAAAAGACATACACTCTAAAATTGTACGTTTCTAATTAACGATAATAACAGTATCGCCGAAGCGCCACCTGACAATAATGAATCGCGCATGAGTGAACGAGATCAATGCAGCTACGGTTTGATAGAACGAATGATAAAACTTTCCGCCGTACGAACGCTCCCGCCGCTTGAATGCCGCTTTGATTGGCCGGCGCTGAGCGTTCCCGTGTTCGATAACGTCGTTTAAGTTGGACCCGTATTTACCTCTCGGCACCCTTGATTTTCGTGTGCGTTTATCCGTCCCCTACGTCGACCAATTCGCGCAGGCTGCGTTTCGCTGTCGGACAAATTAATCGAGACGGTTCCACCGAACAAATCGCAGCCCAACTAAAATCGTACTACGAGACGAGCCACTTTGATTTCCATTTTGCTAACTCGTGCACTAATCGAGGAATTTCTTATTTTTTTTTCCCAGAACATCGAAAGACGAGTACGAAAGCACAACCAACGTACGAGGATGATCAAGATTGATGGAGGACAAAAAAAAAAGGTAAATCGTTTAAAAAATCGTATATCTAGGACTTAAATCTTCTTTCGATTTCCTTATGTTTCGTGCCTTCAACTTCCGTTTCCGGTTCTCTTCCGCCGATTTCCTGTAACTTCGCTCCCTTCCGTAGGTATTTTTTTTTTCTTAATGGATCGCTTGTCGTATCCCTGCGGCTCGACCTTCGACCCGCCTCCGTTTCCTCCCTCCAATAAAACTCGAAAGCTTCGCCCTTCGAATTCTCCGCGTCGCAGTAACCTCCAGACTGTATGCTCGATCGGGGCTTCCATGTAGCTTCGAAGCGGGGTCGTGTGGTCGAGATCCACGTGTGTCTTTCTTATCGGCTGTCTATATTTCCCGGCCGTATAACGTATATTGCAGCACAGTTTAGTCGTCGTTGTGGTAGTAGTAGCGAGTATACCGTGCCGCGTTCCCTGCACAGGGTGGAAAGAGTTCCCCTGCCGGCGGGGGGTTAATAGCTTCGCTACGCCCGTGTCAGCGTTGAAATTTCATCGAGATCGATCTGTTGCTGCTGCTGTAGACGCTGCTTTTCCCGCGAACTACGTCCCTCGTATAACGTCCATCACTTACAATGTACACAGCCTTCACTGGACAACGTCGAAATTGTTTCTGTATGAGGCACGTGAATGTTAGATTTTTTTGTTGTTGTTTATGCTTCCTCATAGAAGAAGCTTTTTTTTTTTAAATATTATTGAAGGCAGTCCGAGGGGTAGAGTCGAGCGAAACGTGAGTTCCAGGGAAAAATTCACAGATTTCTCGATGGGGTAAAAATCACATAATCACATAAACACCTTGCGCTATTTCCTTGTGGATAGCTTAAGAGTAATTTTTTATTTATTTTCTATTTTCTGTTTTTATTTTATTTTAATTTTATAAACTTCTGTTTCTTTGCTGATTATGAAATTATGTTCTCGCCTTTATTTTTTCTTCTTTTTGTTTCGTGATTCTTTTAATTTGGCCAAGTGCGTTGGGTGGCTTTGTTGCTCCACTGTTACTTCCGCAATTTTCGCGAATCGATCGATACCCGTAGCGAGGCGAATGTACATTCGCCTTATCGTGCCCAACTCATATTACAGGACAAACAGCAACGAGATAACGACAATGAATCGCCTACTACCTCCTTATCGTGTACCTCCCGAAACATGCGAATCCGTCCGACCATTCATGTCCTGTTCTACTTAAATCGTATCCACGATACTTCAGTACCAGACGCAACCACTTTTTCTCCTCGCTTCTTTTTTTCCCTTCTCTTTTATTTGCTCACATTAAGGGACGAAAAAAAGCCGCGCGATGTTTCGTGCTAAGTTCGACAGAGCGTGCTCAGCGATCCCTATCGTTCGTGTACATAATGCCGGGATATTATCGATAGGGGATGACAGGATGATTGTTAACCCTGGAAGACCATATTTTTTCACCCCTATCTTCATCGAAGTATCGCCTGGCCTGAAACAGTAATTATTATTTTTTATTTTTTTTTCTCACAATCCGCATCGATACGGCTGGTTGTAAGCAACAAGTTCGTCGAGACATGACTGTCAACGAGGGGCATAAAAAAATTACCGTAAATTACCATTTTCCCGAATTAAAATTAAAAAATATGTAGAATTTTTATTTTAAAAATATTGCTATTTAACCCTTTGCGTCACGGTGGGACATAAGGTGTCCCACCTCCTTTCCCTCAGATTTCCCTCAGTAAAAGATGAAATCCGTCAGACAATATAAATTTGAAAAAGGAACATGAATACTTCGATGGAAGTAAGCTTGAGTAATTATTGAAGATGAATATTCATCCATCTTTAATAATTAATTCATCGCCCGGAGTAGTAATTTTTTTTTTGCCACTCTCGCAATCGGCCTCGATAGGGCAGGATGCGAGGAACAAGTTCGACCGGACTCCTTCACGAACAGTATTTTAAAAAATACAGTCAATTAAAATTTTCGGAAATTTCAGAAATAGTTTATTTTTTATTATAATTTTTATAATAAATAAAAAAATCACGAATAGTTCGATGAAAGTTAGATTGAGTAATTATTAAAGATGGATGAATATTCAGTTGGCGAATAGACGAGGGGTTGTTGGGGGTGAATGCAAAATTGTGAGGCCGCGTCGTAGGTACAATGTTCCCGGCTGTAGATACAAGGCTGTACGGTGAATGTATATATTATACGTATCGCAGGATATAGAGCCGCGGGGCTCGCGCGATGCCCTTTAGATGTTCCACTATCGTCACTGCTGACACGCAGGCTCGAGTTGACGGGGTTTAGGAAAGAAGGTCTCCCTACCACCCTTGATTTCTTTGGTCGGTGACCATTGGATCTCCGGCTCCGGCCGAGGCTGACAAGCAGCCTGTTGCGTAGACCCATTCGATCAATATCTTTTGTCCAACGGTCGCAACTTTCCTCTGTATGCCCACTGCGGTAAATTTTACGCACGTACAACGTGAGTTGTACTCCATCGATTTCAGGAAGAAAAAAGAAACTTATTTGTTACTTTTTTTTTGCGTCAATGAAAAATCGACCCGAAATCCCACACGAACAATTTTTCACAACGATTATTTTTCAAACATTTTAGACTTTAAAAACAAAATGACGAAACAACCAAATATGTTTCCGAATGATAAAAATAATTTTTTTTAAATCGCACGAGATCCTACACGAAATACGGTATACCGAGAAATTTCGTTATTCCGAAAATCTAATAAACCGAAGAGTGTAAAGGACATTGAATATTGTCCGATGAAGTATCGATGCAATAAGCTGAAAATGCATTGAAATTTCGAAAATGATTTACTAATAAATTTATGCATAGTGTATCGACGTCAGAGGGCTATTTATAACGGAATTTAGTACACGCGTGTGTTGTCTATATATCACTTGACTCAAAGAGGGAGGTACATGGAAACGCTCTTGTCCATGTATTAACATACACAGTTTGCGGTGTACGGCGTCCTCCGAGCACTTGTGCCTGGCTGCATGTATGCGTAGGTGTTCGTCTACATGCAAATGGGGTGACAGTTGAGAAGCACAGTGATCGGCCACTTACGGTATTCGGGTGTACAGTGATCGGCCGCGGTTCGGTCGTTTTCCATCGGATACGATTGATCACCGAGACTGCCGATCGCTGAGGGTGGCCAAAGATGTATCGCCGAGGTTCCTCATCAAGTTCTCCTCTGCGTCCAGGGATACGTACGTATTAGGTTAACGTATGTCTATATATACGCCTAAATACGTGACCGGTTTCACGTTCATATACACGGTTTCGTGTACCTGGACGACGGCAAGGTGGTTCAGCTTCTGATATACTATAACCTGCGTTGAACCGCACCACCGGAGAGCCCTCCAGAAGTTATGCGACCAATTCTCCTATCCTCACTTCCGCAGTATCATGACACATGTTTCTTCTCGGCGTTGCAAAGTAGATTTTTTAAACGGCAAGATCGCGAGATCGCAAGATCGCAAGATCGCAAGATCGCAAGATCGCAAGATCTCAAGATCGCAAGATCGCAAGATCTCAAGATCGCAAGATCTCAAGATCGCAAGATCGCAAGATCGCAGGATCGCAAGATCGCAGGATCGCAAGATCGCAAGATCGCAAGATCGCAAGATCGCAAGATCGCAAGATCGCAAGATCTCAAGATCGCAAGATCGCTCAATTCGATGATTCGACGATTGCACGATAGCATTTTTTTGGTCCCAGTGAAAGTATAACTCTATACACGACAGGATCATGGGAAGCCAGCTTAAAAAACGTGAAGTCCTTTTTTCACCTGGGCGTTGTCGTGCGTCATTCGAAAGCGCGTTGCTGTGCTTCGTCTCGTCTCACTTTTTATTCCTCTAGTCGCGATGTCGTTTTGGCAGCGAGCGATCATAACTATTGGAATGCCGTTGGATTGAATCGCAGGTTTTTGCGAACGGTAAATTCTCTGTCACTCTGGCATTGTTCACTCATATTTATAGCCTCATTCGCGGACCATTGTGCAAGCCCCGAGCCATTCTACACTTCGATGAGTCGATGCTACTATTGAGGTCGACCACGAACCGCGTTAAATTCAATTATCACTTTGCCTACATACCGAAACGACCGTCTCATCGCCAGCGACGGTTTATCATTATCGAAATCATTTATCTGATATTCAACGGAAAATTTCATTCACGATAAATTTTTTATTTTTTTTTGCCGCCGCAGCCAGCCTCCCTTTTTCGTCAGACACCGGACGCTCAAATTTCGTTATAAATCTCTCGCACTTCGCGCGAGTTTATTGGACTTTCTGGTTTATTAATAGCCGATACAGATAAACCGATATATTTGGACAAAAAGATACCTTTGATAATCGATATTTCTAAAATAATAAAATTCTCCCGGGATGTGAAGTTAAAAAAAAAGAAAAAAAAAACGCGTCGTTCGTTATTTCGGCGAGTCACGTGATTTTGCCAGTTCTGGATTGAAACTTTGGTGAGCCGAGCGGGGAGCCGAATTGAATCGAATGCTCGATCGGACAGTTAGGAGTATTTACAGCCAGCGTCGATCGTTCTCATCCTGTGTTTCGCTCACACTCGTAAAACTTGAAACCAATTAGCCCGAGCGATTCGTATCGATTGATGCTCATACCCGATTCCCCAAAGACGTAGGATTGTCCAGGTTACCTGAAAAGACAATCTGCAACAAGCCCGCTAATATTTTTATTTTTTTCAATATTAAAAAAAAAATCAATATTTTCATGCCACATATTTCTTTATTAACTAATAAACGACTATTCGAGCTTAATCTTTACAAACTAATCAGGGAAAAAAATCTCTTATGAATTCATTTATTAACTGGACGAAGAGAAAAGATCTGCAATTATTAGCAAGCGTGACGAGGATTCTTCAATTTAAAAATTTTTTTTTTTAGAACCTCCGATGGTTTTACATCCATCGAGTATAGGAGGGCTCATTGCAGTAGCACCTCGAAGGTAAGCGAAAGGGTGGATGGCAGTGGAGGGCTGGATAAGGGGTGCAGCGAATGGGGGGGAGGGATATCGCAGGCGGGCGCTTTCCCCGTGACCTGCAGGAGCCGGATAGAGGCTGCCAGCAGGTGGCAGGTTCGCTGCGTATCGATTTCTTACGAATCTAGCCGGGCTTGTGCTTCGCAAACGCTCTATATACCTAAAGGCTAAAGCTATACACATCTCACGTACTCCTCCTCCTCCTCTCTTCTCTCTCCTCTCGCTGTCCCTCTTTCGCCCTCGCGCTTTCCCTCGCCGTGACTGCGACGCGCCTTCCACTACTCACAATGTTACCGGGTACACCGCTCCTCCGGTCTTTGAGCCCGGTAGGTGTGGAATATTTGCACGAATTTTTTTTTCGCGACTTCACATCCGCAGTCCTGAGCTTGAGTCACCGTTCGATAATGAATCGACGGTGCGGATCAATTTTGCAAATTAATTTTATTACAATAAGATGCAATTACACATAAGTTCGTAACTTAAGTTAATATAACTTTTTGTAACGCGTGTACGAGGAGAGTTACTTCTCGGGGGTGCCGAGAGTGGCGTAAGGGGAGCTTTACAGCAAGGCGTACTGTAAATACACGGCCCGATTTTACTTCTCACATTAAATTCACTTCTCATATGTTTCTGTCGTGATTCTGACGCGCTTTTGCGACGAGACTCAGCAGGCAGGAGAAGTAGCACTTCTGCACTTGTTGCAACAAATATTATGCGATACTTATGCGGTATGGCGAACTCTATATGCAGGCTGTGAAGTGGTCGCACGAGCCTCGCGGGTACCACAAGAGCACGAGCCGAAGACGAATGCTTCCTGTGGTGCGAGTGCGCTGAGTGCGACCCACTTTACCGCACTCATATTGCAATTTTTTTTTATACAAGTTCATTTACTCTAAGTTCATGACTCAAGTTCGTGACTCAAGTTCGTGACTCAAGTTCGTGACTCAAGTTCGTGACTCAAGTTCATGACTCAAGTTCGTGACTCAAGTTCATGATTTAAGGTCATATTGCAAGTTCATGACTTACGTTAATAACTTCAGTTGATGACTTACGTTCCTAACTTCAGTTGATGACTTACGTTTCTAACTTCAGTTGATGGCCTATGTTAATAATTTCCATTGATGACTTAAGTTGACTAAAGTCAATGAGTTGTTTCGCTAACTTAATATTATTTCCTAGGTGATGGACGTCCCGAGTGTGGTAAAGGTGTACATACCGACTGTAGTGGCAGCAGTCCGGAATGCAAACGGTGATTCTCACAGCAGCGACGATAAACCGTACTAAGGAGGATGGGTTTCCGCGTTTGAGGCAAAACAGACTGGAGAGATACTCATCAACGTTTCATCACTCGGTGAGTGGATCTCAGCCTCGAGGCCTTTATAATTAGATACTTGCGTCTGTTAATGTCAAAGTAACTGCGAGATTAACAGTTGCCTCAGTGTCGGAGAGATCCGGCGGATCGATAGCACGAATGAGGAGCTTTCTCTTCAACCGGAAGGCGAACTAATACTTAAGTATAAGTGGAACGAACGATAAAGCAAATAACTTCAAAAAAATAGTGTATTAGATAATCAAGTAATTGATTACCCGGAACATTTTCAGGATAAACCTTAATGGTTGCATAAATAATTTAATTACTTCGTAGTTCCGGATGCAATGCTTTAACCCAGATACGCGAAAGGCGGTTCCGTTCGCAACCCGAAGATCGTTGCATGAGCAGTGTTATAGGATTAACCATTTTCATTATTTTAATCAATAATGGCAGCGTACGCTCGTTTCCGGCTTGGATTTTTACATAGAGGAAGCTTTGTTTTTTTTTTTTTTAGCAATTTCCAACAATTTCTAGTAATTCTTAACAATTCCGAGCAAGATTTTCCTCGTTATTCCTAACAATTCCGAGCAATATTTTCCTCGTTATACCTAACAATTGCAGTAATTTTTGCTTCCTCTTGAAGAGCTTCGTTTCCGTAACAAAAAAATGCGATTTTAACGTCACAGTACTTAAAATAGTCTAAAACGTCGAGAAATGTGATTATCAGCTGGCGTCCGGATGGCGTATGTGTGTGTATGTGACAGATTTGCATCGCTTATAACGGCTATAACTCAAACAACTAAAGGTCGATCGACTTGATCGTCGATTAGCTTAAAAACGAAAATGGCGGAAAATCCTTCGGCCTATAGAACTACCCTTAATTTCGACCAACGAGAAATTAATTTTAGACCATCTCTAGCGGGTCGTTCCTTAAATACATAAACTACGTCTCCGGCTGCCTGGTAAAACTCGATCGAGCGGCTAATTCGATTCGCATTTGGCTACGGTCAAACGTCGAGTTTGACTGTCGACGTCGAATTTAGATCGGTTAATTTCTTCGCCGCTTCGAGAATTTATTTCAATCGGATCGAGTGTTATTCACGTTTTGTTCGGAAAGGTTGCGCGGCCTTTCGATGACGCAAACATTGACCTGCATGCCGACCTCCCACGTTTATTTTCGGGTATCCCGGTCCTGTATTGTAGCCTTCATATGAAAACATCAAGTCGATATGCACCCAGAAAAATAATTTATTCGACGGCCACTGTTCATTTGGTTTAGGTAAAATACTCATTTGATTTAAATGAATATTTATTTCAATTAAGTAAATAGTTACTTAAGTGAAATAAATATTTATTTAAATGAAGTGAATAGTTACTTAAGTGAAATAACTATTTATTTCAATCAAATAACTATTTTACTTAAACAAAATAAACGGTGGCCGTCACATAAATTACTTTTCTGGGTGTGTCACCTCCGCGGACATGTTGCATACATCCATTTCGATCGCACTGTTAACAATGCGAAAAATATTGATTCTAGGGAAATTTATATTTTTAAGGACATGTGAAATACCGAAATCGGTAATGAAATCTGCAATGCAAATTCATTGAAGGAATCCAAAATACCTCGATCGGTAACGAAAACTGTGAACAACATTTTTTTTATTACAGTTTTTGTTACCGATCGATCTCGTTTAGGCAGGAGGCAGTATCAAAATATTTTAAACCATTTTTGAACCATTAGCAGTATACAAATATTTTGAAACCATTTTTCTTCGAAACGGTTTTTCATGTTACAAAATCGTTTCGAAAAAAAATGTCTTTGTTACAGTCTGCTCAAACGAAGGCTGTTTTACGTTGCCGTAGCAAATCGCTCCAAGCCAAAAGTTTTGCTACAACAAACTAAAATTGTTACGGTAACGGAAATCTTGTAGGAACAAATTTTTTTTTCTCCGTCAGAAACCAAGATAGAATGTAAATCTAAATATATCCCCGGGCCGTCGGAATACGATCGATCGCGTCGCCCCACCGATTGATTTAATAATGAAATATCCGTTTAAATTGGGATAGTCGATTGACGACTTCTGAGCGAGCACCCGAGCCCCTCCCTCCCTTCCAGCCTCTATCGGCGCTGAATTTCTCGATTCCGATCGATGTCTCGTCGGCGCCTACCGAAAGTGGAGGGACGGACTAGAAGGAATCTGTGTCGGACACCTGTGCTTACCGCCGGCATGCACCGAGCGAGGTGACGCATTTGAATACCGTTCACATTTCAATTGACACGATCGCAGTATGGCATTAGAACGGCGAACGACGATTCGACTTCAGTAGTACTTCATCCTTTCTGTTATCTGTCCATTCGTCAGTTTATTCGATTTGCAGGAGCAATATAAAAAATACAAAAAATAAAATAAAAAAAGTAGTAAATTCAATACCGTTCAGGAGAATAAATTCATTGCCGATATCTCAATTCCGCAGAACCGGCGAGCCAATAAAGACAAAGCTTTATTACGTACGCTGCGGGTGAAGCCCCCTGAGCGCAACGTAAGTACCCATTCGATATGTCCCTAGCGATCTCATTTCACGATCCACTAAAGCGCTTTTAGCTCCTTATTAAAAAAAAAAATGGTCTCATCGGTCGCCGAAAGATCAGCATTTGAATTTTTTTTTTGCATTTGTTTAATTTTTTCACCCTATACCCTTCTGCGTTTTTTCGGAACCCCAACCCGATTCCCTTCTAGCACTGCCTACCCGCGCTCAGCTGAGCTACCTAACTTCCCGTGCATCCGTAACCGACTTAGCTACACTGTACCGCATTTGCCGGTGACACGCGGAAACTACGGAAAACCCGTGCCGGTACGAACGGGAATTTTCCACTGATCCTCCGGTATTTTTGCACTTTGAGTAAAGTGCAGAAACACCAAAGTTTCAGAAGAAAGCGCCCCTAGCTCAACGTTCGATGCGCCAGCTAGCGCACGGCTAAGCGGTCACCTATCCGAGCATTGACCGCGAACGATCTTGCTTGACTTGCACTGTAAAAAAAATCGTATGAAATCTAATGTACCGGACTGGAAGTTTTTATGCAAAAACTGGTATATTAAATTTAATGTGCAATTGTGATGAAAAATTAATATTCAGTGTATTAAAAACATTAGAAATTCTTCATTTTTAATAATTTATTTGAATTTTACTATAAAGGTACTTTAATTTTTATAATTTCGATTTAATTTCAATGAAAAAATATATTAATTTTTCATCATGATTGTACATTCGATTTAAAGTGCCTGTTTTTGCATAAAAGCTTCTAGTCCGGTACTTTAAATTTACCATTTTTTTTACAGTGTGGGAGATCACCGGAGCCGTGCGCCAACCGCGCATCCACCGCTGTCGGTAGCATTTTTATTATTTTCATTTTTACTCTTCCGTCGATCGAGCGTTGCATTACGATGAACTTCTGCGATTCGGTTTCACCTCGGTAGGCCTTTATTTATTTATTTTTACGGCGCCAACATAAAAAGAAAATGATGTGTTAATCTTCTTTGACCCAAGCGCTGGAGTCTCCCGAAGCTCGATTTTCCTTTCCAGACGGAGTCCCCGATTCCTCGCTACTTTAATCCTCCGCCGTTATTTTATTTTCACTGCAATTTGTTACGTTTCTTTCTATGTACATTTTTCTCTCTTTTCATCCGCCCGGGGTCCGGGAATCGCGGTATTCCGCGGAAGCAGTGGCTCGAGTCTACTTTGCGTTCTTACGTACGATGTCTGATACCCCTCGGCTGTTTCCACTGACTCCGCGCGTTTTCGCTACACGGCGCCGACCGTTCCACCGCGTGCGATGCGCGCGTTCGCTTACGTATTCACCCATATACCTCCGGTACGTGGGCGTTCCGGTTGCACTCGTGCGCGAGACGACGATATCAGCCTCTAACCAAATCGAATATCAAGCTCTTCCTCTTTCTCCCTGCCGGCGTTGGCTTTGAATATAAAAATCACCGGTACGGCGGCCCGGGGACACACCGGACGCAAAGTACGAAACAACGTAACGACACACGACGCTAAAGACGCCGAGAGAGAAATATGTACCGGCGTCGGCGACGGTGATCGCAACGTCGTTTCGCAAATAAATCATCGAACACCCAACGGAAATACGAATCACAGATTCAGATGATATTTTAACAGAACGTCGATCGGTAGCGTTTTGCGCGCTTTTCTTTCTTCGGTAATATATCTCAATGCGAATTGAACACGACCTCGTTTCAACGAAAATTATCAATTATTCATTACACTTATTTCGTTCGTGATTAAAGATTCAGTTTTATCGGACGATTTCTGTCACTCACTGGCAGCTCGGCTGATATAAAAAAAATCAATTAACACGTATGTAATTTCATTCTGGTTCCGAGGCGCTTTTGTGCTTTGCGATATATTCCTTAAAAAGAAAAAAAATTAAGGCAGCGATAAAAAATCAACGCTGTCGCTGTCGTTGTCGCTGTCGCTGTACACAGCCCAATAATTGAACCGGACATCAAAATTATATTTCGGGACGGTTAATCAAGAAAGTGTACAAAATAGAGGGGCGATTATATAATGGTTTCGTAAACAATTTCGTTCGGTGCTTGGTGCGTGTGGCGTAACGCGCGTGGCCTTGCAAGTTGTTTGTCCCACGGGGGACGAAGATGCGGGCAAGTCGGCGTCGGCATCTGGCTCTAATAGTCGGCGGCGTACGAATCGTTGAGGGGAAGGGGGAGAGGGGGATGGGGCGGGAAAGGTTTATGTGCATTTGTGTGTGTAGCAACGACGGCATGTAGATAACGCCGACGGCCGTGCAATTGTCAGCGGAAGAGGCTCGTTATACCCTCAAGTGAAGCGACCAATCGTTACTCGGACGGTCCACGATCATTGCGCGCTCGCCCATTACCGAACTGCCCGGTCGAACCCCTCGTACATACGTTCGCTTTGAACTCTCACTCGACGAGATTCGATGACGCCACGGAGGTTCGTCACGTTCTCCACTCATTTCGCTCGAGCAATCGCAAGATTTTTGTTTTCTCTCATTTTTTTTTTTACCCGTTAGTTACAATTTTCGGGTGCAATTTCTCCGCACGAGCTCGACGTGGACACTTTTTTTTTTTTTACATCCAATTACAGTTCTTTTTTCGGTTCGGATCATTCTGAAAATTCAGTCCCATTACTGCGAGAGCTACAATTTAAATACTCTCGGAGGAATTTGTTACATATTTATATTAATCATAATAACGACAATAGAGAATATTTATTTCTCCATTTTTTTTTTTTTTTTCACGGTAGAAACGATCTAACAATGAAACACTGTGTTATCGTTCGCATCGAGGCCTTTAATCTTGCTCTCCGATCCCTCTCGTTGTATCGGATTAGATGGCACTTCACTCCAAGTGCCATTAAATCATCGTCAAGTGCTTTGCTGGATCGAATTAAATTCGAGTAGGCGGAAGTCCCTATAAAATTTTATATATCATCGTACAGCGAGTACTAGCAAACGGTGCTTTATCCCGATGGTGGGGGAGGGGGGGTCGAACAATTCTCGCTTAACCCGAAAGATTTTCTCCGGAGATAAATTTTTATTTCGCATTCTCGGCGCCGCGTACGTATCGGTTTTTCTTTGCGGGGGAAAATCCTCTCGCGTGTGCGCTCGTCCTCCTCAGTTGACCGAGCGTTTTCACCCCCCCCCCCTCCCCCCCCCCCCCCCCCCCTCCCTCCGGCAACCCCGGTCGATCCATTCCATTCACCCCGTTTCGCCATCCAACTCCGCCGACTCACTACTAATCATCGGAAAGTTTCGAACGAAGAATAGCCCGTTCGCGGATCGATGAGTGGTAGTCGCGGGTCGACCGGGATCCCTCCCGGACATAAATCACGATGGCCCGATGGGAGGGGGGTGGCGGGGGCGCTGCCGGGGTTCGACGCGAGGTCGCCCAACGCCCTCGTGAAGAGCTCACCGAGTCGTAAAGTATCTCAAGCGTCGAAGGTGGCTATGCGGGAGACGAGGGGACGGACTTGGAGAGACTCGAACTCTTGAATTTTAAATCGTCGTTACACTCGGCTAACTGCAGCGGATATTGGCAAGCGGGACGACTATGTGACGGCCGTGTGCTTGTTGAGCAAAGAGGGTTTTATGGACGGGGTGACATTTTTATTTTTAAATTAACGAACATCGGCGACTGGGTAATTAGCCTTGAAATTAAGACTTCTGGGAAGTTTTTTTTTTGGGTTGAGGCGTTGATTTTGGCGAATTTAGTTCGGGGGATGGGATTTTCGGACGAAAATAACGTTTTTCTTGATCGAGAAAGAGAGAGAGAGGAGAGGAAGTCAAAAGTGGGCGCTATTTTACTTTGCGACTTTTTGGAGCACTATTTAAAGAGATAAATGTTTGTTCTTCTCATTTTTCTCTGTTAATGAAACGGATTTTCAATTTCAACAAAGGTGTAGAATCGATAGGATGAGAATTGCAAAATGGATACGAAAAAAGACCGTGGACGTTTCTGGACAAAAAAGTTTACGGAGACAGAGAATCGCAAAATGGTCAAGAAAAAAAAGACCGTGGACGTTTCTGGACAAAAAGTTTGTGGAAGAAGAGAATCGCAAACTGGACAAGAAAAAAAGACCGTGGACGTTACTGGACAAAAAAGTTTGTGGAGGAAGAGAATCGCAAACTGGACAAGAAAAAAAGCCCGCGGACGTTTCTGGACAAAAAAGTTTATCGAGGAAGATAATTCCAAAATGAAGAAGAAAAAAAACACCGTGAACGTTTCTGGACAAAAAAGTTCGTCAAATAAGCGGACCCTCTTTTCCACCCTCTGCCATTATCAAATTACCGACAACATAAATTCTGCATCTCGTTCTTTTTTTTCCATTTCCGACATTATTTTTACTTCCCGACCAGTTAATATTTCAACATAATCGCGCAGAGCCCTACAGAAACAATAAACAAATAAATAAATAAAATATCGCGGATGGTCAGATTGTCGAGGGAAATGAAAGGTGGTGCGCTGCACCACCTGGGGCGAGCGCGCTAAATTTCATTCGACAAGGCGCGTGAAACCCGGTAACCCGGAAAGTGGAAACATCGGGCGAATTCGCACTCAGCACACGAGAAGGAAACCAGCGACGTGGAGGAGTCCGACGACGACGACGACTACGACGACGCCTTCACCGCGCACAGCTTTTGATATTGCGCTCACGTAACGCTCGCTCGCGCAGTTAATAACATCACGCTTCCCTTCCCAGACCCTCTGGGTTTCTCCCCCTTTGCCACCCCCAACGTTTCCTCCCTCGGCAGAGAACCGGAGTCTTTTGCATGCCTCCGGACTACCTACCGACGCTTCCTACCGGGTTATACACCGAGAACCGTGGGAATCTCTGGTCCCTTTCTCTATCCCAACTGTATTCTTCCGACCCCCCCCCCCCCCCCCCCCCCCCCCCCCCCTCACGTCCCGTTTCTCTGTACTATGAGAAACCAAAATTTTTATATATATATATATAGAGGCGAGTAGCGGGCAAAATACGCGAAGGAATGAATTCGGGTTTATATTACGGACTTTGATTTACTATTCATATTTTCAAGTCACGGAAAGCGGATAAAAATAAGTTTTGGAAATTTTGTCGGTGACGAAGATACGCTCGGGTTGTGCTACAATTTTTCGGCCGATAATGTTGCACCGGGTTGATGAAAAGTTCGTTCTGACAATCGACTGAGTTGAGTCAGTTAAGATAGGCAAAAATTATTCTAACCCATCGATGAAAAATTCGTTCTGATAATCGAGTGAGTTACGAAAAAGATTTTTTTTTTCCGGTCACTGGAAACAAAAGCCCCCGAAAAGATGAATACACAAGCGAGGTTTCTGACCTGGTTTTTAAAAATATATACACATTTTTTATAAATCTCGTTAAAATACAGAGTAGATTAATTCAAAACAAAATATTTTTGGCTCGTTGAGAGTGGCTTTATAGATTTATGCAAATTTTTATTTCACACACCCGCGCACGCCGCCTATAATAGTAACGGACAGGTCGTCGACGAGAGCGCGATTGCCGAGCTTTTTGAGGAATTAACATAAAACTGCCAGAAGCTCTCAGCACGGGCGACACACGACAGATTCCACATGACGATCCTGCTCCATGGAGCGTACATGCTCGATAATAAAATATATATATATCCATCATTTTTTTTCGTTAGACTATTATCGAGCTCCGGAAAAGTCGGGCCGATCGGGAACGAGAGATGCATTGGAAACTAGTAAATAGAGGAGAACGAGAAAAATAAAATAATGGAGCGAGAAAAAAATCGTGAAAAAAAAAAAAAATGAATCCGAACCCGTGGGAAAACGAGCGTAACGAGATAGGAGGATAGAGAGCGCCGGAGGGACGATGCAGATGGCCTTTGCGGTCGACTCGAATTCGCGGTCACCGGAGCCCAAAGGCGAACCCCGCTCTGCTATTTTCTTTTGCTCCGTTCCGTCGTTTCCCCTTCGGCTCCGTGGTTTCAATTTTTCGCCACAGTCAACGCGAGTTACGAAACACACTCGTTGACTGCTAAAGGAGGGCCCCGGGCTCGCCACCGCCGTATTTTCTCTTCGACTCCTTTTGACTTTTATTCTTTTCTCGGTTCTTTTTTTTTTGCTTATCTTTTTTTCTTACATTCTCTTCGCTTTTCGTTAACTTTCAATCTGTGTTCCTTCGCATCGTTCCTCCTATTTTCGTGCGGCTCTTCTCCAGGAGTTACCTATAGACGGCATTTACCGAACGATGAATAGAGCCAAATTTATGAAATAACGAAACCGCAGAAAACCGCTCCGATTCACTTGCGTCATGCAGTTTTTCGCATGTAGTAAAAGAACTATTATTATTATTATTATTATTATTATTATTATCATTATTATTATTAACAAAATTTGTATTTTTATGCACCCGGGAATAACTGCTAAAAGTATTATGTTTCGCTCCGCTCTCCGCATTTGTAAATACGAAAATAGGGTGAACATTTTTGATTAATTTGGAACCACGTCGACGGCAAAAAAATTAGTGTACGCTGAGACGAGTCCCGGCGAGTCTACTGTATGCCCGCATGTAGAACTTTTATCATCCGGGTTGAAATTTGTTCGTTACCATTATTTGCCTCGTTCAGTCCGGTGTAAAAAAATTCAATGAATATATATATATATAATTTTTTTTTTAGACACGTCTGATTTGCGAACCGCATTTGCAATGCAATTTGTTCTGCAATCTCGTCCGGATGACCCAGGGTAATATCTCTTTTTGCGCCGCGAAATGTAGGGGTGAAAATTTATTCATAAGGGTCGAAAAAAAAATCCCTTCGTCTTCATCCGCGGGTAACGGGAGAGTCAGTCGATTCATAGGCGTGCTAAAAAAATCTAGTGGATCGTTCCGAAGTGTTAATTTCCGAACTTCGCAGTTTGACCCACAAATTCGGTGTGAAAGGTCCCCCCCCCCCCTCCCCCTCCCGCGGCCACTGTGCGGTTGATAAGTGGGTCACGACTTTAAACATCGGTTTTACCTCGCCCGCAGAAAAAAGTGCGCGGCCAGGAAGAAACAGCTAAGAACTCTATTTAGATTACAAATTGGTGGTGAAATATCGAAGGAGCATTTCGATCTTTCCAAACTTTACCGCGAAACGTGTGAAAAAAACTTGGAAATAAATTCCCGCGAATCATTCCATATCTCTTGGAACAAAAGAAAAATATAATAAAATAAAATATTTGGTAAATTTTTTTTTTTTTACTTTACTTGTTTTATATATTAAATATTCCTCTTACACGAGGGATTACCGTTTTGAATCATTAAAAGAAATCGTATTCGCTCGAACAGTTCCATACTCCTAGGATGTTGAAAAAAATATATATATCCGTAAAAAAATAAAACAGAATTTTTTTTCAGAAATTAAATATAACTCTTCGACGAGGGAGTTATTCAAGAGAAATTGTATTCCCTTGAATCGTTTCATAGCCCTAGAAATCGCAAAAAAAAAATTAAAAAAAAAAAAAAATTAAAAGACAAACCAGTATTTGTTTTACATCTTAATTCGTACCTTTTACACGAGGGAATAAGAAAGTTGTCTCGGGACTGCTGAGTAATTCGCCTTCAAGATAAACTTCACGAACGCAAACATATCTATATAGCATCTTCGATGGAAAAGTGCTTCTGGCAGAAAAAAGATGATAGAGACTTAAGAAAATAACGTACTCCCTCATAAATCGTATACCCTTGCATTATTCCATGCCGCGTGTAATTTGAAGAAAAAAAATGGTCAAAAAAACGTGTTTGTTTTAGAATTTAAATACACCTCTCATACGAGTGAATAAAAACCTTGTCTCGGGACTGCTGGAGCGACCGAGGGTTAATTTGCCTTCGAGACGAATTTCTCGAAAAAAAAAAGATGATAGAGCCTTTTGAAAATAACGTTTTCATATCGCGTCACAGTGGATTTAATGAGAAACAAAAATGAGGTACGTGTAAAAATAAAACAGCGTTGTTTGTCGAGTCCCTTAAAACCACCGTGCCGTTACAACCCTCCCTAAAAAAAAAATTGAATAAACGAGTAATCGATTCAGAAACTGAATTCACCTATTATACGAGTGAATAAAAACCTTGCCTCGGGACTGCTGGAGCGACCGAGGGTTAATTTGCCTTCGAGACAAATTTCTCGAAAAAAAAAGATGCTAGAGCCTTTTGAAAATAACGTTTTCATATCGCGTCACAGAGGATTTAATGAGAAACAAAAATGAGGTACGTATAAAAATAAAACAGCGTTGTTTGTCGAGTCCCTTAAAACCAGCGTGCCGGCACAACGCTGCCGGCGCGGATATTGCGTCTCTCCTTGTCGCGGTAAAACCTAGCAGATACAGAGCAGAGGCTTTACTCACACATTTATGAGTAATCGCTGGTACGTTGCGGGTGCGTGCCCGGCGTCGCGGTGCGGATAATCCGTCGGAGGCGTGCGCCACCATCGAGACCGAAGCCGCGCGACGCGGCCGCCTCGGCTCCCGGCACCTCCGCCAACCACCTCCGGCTACTCCGGCGACGGTTTTCAGTTCAGTCGACCCCGTGCATCGCGGCATGCCGGCCGTCGCGCGATACCTCTCTCTCGATACTATCATTCTCGAGATACTGTAACGAAAGTGTGTGCTGCGTTTGCTCGTTCGATCGGAACAACAACAAAAATTCGAATACCTCTCGACGACTCGGTCGGTAACGATTTCGATTTAAAAAGATAGAAATAAAAAAACAAAAGATTCGCGTGAAAAAATTCTTCAGTGTGGAAAGGGCTTAAAAAAAAAACTACCTCGAATTTCGACACCGAGGCTTCGACGATTTTTGGATTTTGAGGGATAACAATAATGTTCGTAATTAAGAGATTTATTTTGAAAAGTAAACTATTAGCTGTGATCTTGTTTCGTCTGGGTGGGTAGGAGCTCGGTTGGATTACGATTCACCCTCCGCGACCGCAGGAGAGTGCGTCGTCTTTGTCCGTTGTTTTCCTTTATTCTCGCGAGTGTGTCTCCGAGTGTGCTCGAGAAAGTTTTTATTTACTTCGTTATACCCGGCTGTAGTTGGGTTCGGTGCGCGGCAGTGGACGCGATCGTTACGGTAGCTTGGTCTAAGCATTGTCAAAGGAAGAAACGAGAAGAAGAAAGAAAAAAAAATAAAAAAAATAAGAGACAAACGGCTTGTTGGCAGGAGGAACGGGGAAGAAGAGAAGAGCGTGGAAGTGGAAAGGAACGAGTTTAGTCAGACGCCCGAGCGAGGGTCTATCCGGCGTAGGGTTATCCGACAAAACAGCCGACCTAAAGCTCACTCACGGATAAGCGGGAGGGCAGTTCGTCGAATGACTCACTGAAAAGATCCCCAGAAATTCGGAGTACCAAAATTCACAACGAAACTTGACTGCGATTCTCGACGCGCCGATATCGCAAGGAGAACAAGCGGTTTGGCGAAAAGGATTGACCAAATAAGGTCACATTTCGTCGACCTAGTGAGATCGACCGAGCCTCGAGGAGGCGGAGATTGGGAAGGTAGAAGGGAAACCTGGGAATCAGCTCGAGCGAAAGTGAGCCCGGCCTACAGTCGGAGTCGGAGACCGGTCGAGTAACTTGTTGAGTCACACGGGCTTGCTGAATTCGGAAGCGAGTCGTTCCTCGTGTGCGCAACGTTTCCAAGCTTTCGATACGATCCACGGTTCGAAACCTCCAGCCCCGTCGTACTTCGATTTCCAACAAGAAAACCGCGCCGGAGTACGCGATAAATCGTCCGATCTAAAGCTTCTTATCAAACACCCCTCCTAAGAGGTCCGGATTTGGGCCATTTGGTAAATTTCCATCCGAATCCGATAGCTTCCGACAGCGCGCGAAAAGGTTTCATCTCAACCCGGATCCTGGTCTCCTGACGTGAAGCAAAAGGCTTCGAAACCTCCACCAAGAGTATCGACCCCACCCCCAAAACTTCGCTCCGAAGACCCATCCAGAAGTTCGACCTAGTCCGGCAAAGAAACCAGTCATGAGCCTGAAGGTCGGTCTGATGCTGGTCCTCGCCCTGACGACCGCTCGGGCTGGGAGCAGAGTCACCCGGAGCGATCCTCTGGTCGTCGAAACGACTTCCGGTCTGGTCCGCGGACTCTCCCGCACGGTCTTGGATCACGAGGTCCACGTATTCTACGGAATCCCGTTCGCCAAGCCGCCGATAGGTCCCCTGAGATTTCGGAAGCCGTTGCCGATCGAGCCGTGGCACGGCGTCCTGAACGCCACGACTCTGCCCAACAGTTGTTATCAGGAGCGTTACGAGTACTTCCCCGGTTTCGAGGGCGAGGAGATGTGGAACCCCAACACCAACATATCGGAGGATTGCCTCTACCTTAACGTGTGGGTACCGCAGAAACTGAGGCTGAGGCACAAGGGTAGCGAACCACCTGTTTCCGACAAGGGTGGAATGCCGATTCTGGTGTGGATATACGGGGGTGGTTACATGAGTGGCACCGCGACCCTGGATGTTTACGACGCCGATCTGATGGCGGCGACGAGCAACGTCATCGTCGCCTCCATGCAGTACCGGGTCGGGGCGTTCGGTTTCCTCTACCTCAACAAGCACTTCGGCAACAGCGAGGAAGCCCCGGGGAACATGGGACTATGGGATCAGGCTCTGGCCCTGAGGTGGCTACGGGACAACGCCGCCGCCTTCGGCGGTGATCCGGACGCCATAACGATATTCGGCGAATCGGCCGGCGGCGGTTCGGTATCGCTTCATCTGATATCACCGGTGACCCGCGGCCTCGTCAGACGGGGGATCCTTCAGAGCGGCACCCTCAACGCCCCATGGAGCTTCATGACCGGCGAAAAGGCCCACGAAGTCGGCAGGGTCCTCGTCGACGACTGCGGATGCAATTCGACCATGCTGGGCGAGAGCCCGGCCAGAGTCATGGCGTGCATGAGATCCGTCGACGCGAAAACCATCTCGGTACAACAGTGGAACAGCTACTGGGGCATTCTCGGATTCCCATCGGCGCCGACCATCGACGGGGTGTTCCTTCCCAAGCATCCTATCGATTTGCTCAAGGAGGCCGATTTCAAAGAAACCGAGATACTCATCGGTAACAATCAGAACGAGGGTGAGAACACTTTTTGTGACGCGTTTTTATGGGCGGTTTCTTTAATCGATTAAAAGAACCCTCCGTACTCGATCAAGTTAAATCGTTATATTACTCATGTCATCATTTTTTATTATCTACAATATTTTACTGTTATTATAAAAATAACAGTAATAATAATAAATTAATAAAAATAAAACAAAATAATGTTTACTGGTCGCAAATCGATGATTTGAACAGTCAGCGATCAGTGGAAACAAAGTTAATGTTGGATGTGACTTTTTTTTCGTCACTTGCAGAAATGTTTTTCTGTTGAACCGAGCAGTATGAGAAACAACTTGAACAAGTTATTTTGTTATTTATTTATTATGAGAGCATAATGGACAAAAGCCTTTTTAGATGGTTTTTCACATATACGAGGATAATTGCTGTATGAGATTGCTACCAATTACAAAGATGCTGCACTTTTAACTAGAGATCCGCCTTCGCACTTTATTATTATCAAATTAATAATAATAATAATAATAAAATAAAATTGAAACAAAATCATTTTTACGGAGCGCAAATCGATGATTCGAAGAGTCAGTGCTCAGTGGCCACAAATGTGAATTGTTGGATGTGAATTTTTGTCTTCTCTCGTAGCTAGCGTAAATGTTTCTCCATTGACCGAGCAGTATGAGAGAAAACTTGAACAGCTCGAATCTACGTCTATAAGTGTTGCAAAACATCGCTCCGAGTGTGCACCTCGAGCCCCGGTGACCCTGAACTCCGACCCGCGATATTCCGTGGGACACTGCGGACTATCGTCGGTCGGTTTACTTAACGATAACCGTGTACTCGGCGACGCCAGCGGAGATAGAGAAGACCGCGGTGTTTCGCTGCAGCGGCGGTGTCGGAGACGTCAGCCGGATTAGTGTAGTGCTTCACCGCTGGGTCTACAGTGTTCCTCCGGCCATTAGTCTCACCCCCTCCACCCCTCGACCCCGCACCGCCCCCGACGCTCCATTTAAATTAGCCTCGCGTTAGAAATTAATTAATGCGTTTCCGCGGAGAGGCGCGCGCTACCAGAAGTGACAAACGTGCCTCATCGTCCTGAACTTCTTCCTTGCCGTCGCAAAGTAATCGCGATCTTGAGAACCTCCTCATATTCAAGGCCCGTTTTTCTTGACTTCTCATTCAGTATTTTGTTCTCTCGATTTTAAGCGCTCCGCGCAGTAAAACTTAATTTCGTAAAATCGGAATATTAACTTTCGTTAAAATCATTTTGTTGAGCTAGTCCTTTTTTTCAGATTTTCATACCATCGGAAAGTGTTTGCAATTCGCAAGGACCACCTTATAAGTAACAAACTCGTTTGCTAAGGTTTGAAAATACAAACATATCCTTTTATTTCCCGTCTTATTAACAAGTTATTAGTTTGCACTTCTGTTTCTAAAACTCGAAACGCTCGGTGGGATCGAAAAATCAACAAATAAAAAATTGTGGACGTTTGTGGACAATAAGTTGTTGTAAAAACTACAAACTTTTTTTTACTATCCATATTTTCTTTCCTGCGAGTGAAAAAAGAAAAACCACCGGATAGTTTTATTTTTATTTTTTTAAAATACTTTTTCCCTCACAGGCGTTCTGCACTCGGCATTCTTCTTAAGCACGTTCAGTCTTTTACTCTCTCGATTTTACGCGCTCCATGATATTTTCTTCCCTGTCAGACACGAGAACACCTTTTTTTTTTCTCTTAATACTTTTTGCCTCAGCGGCGGTTTGTATTCGACATTCTTCTTAAACACGTTCGCCCTGTTCTTTTCTTCACTTGTTTGCCTTGTTCCCCGTGCGTCGCTTCGGTAAGCCTCGGCTTAGCTTGTTTTGGCTTAACCCAGCTTACACACACACCGAGAGAGGGAGAGGGAGAGGGAGAGAGAGAGAGAGAGAGAGAGAGAGAGAGAGAGAGAGAGAGAGAGAGAGAGAGAGAAAGAGAGAGAGAGAGAGAGAGGATGCAGTGGCGGTAAGGCACACGGTATGCGCGCATCAATAACGAAGCTGCTCAAGGTCGGCCTGAGTGCGCGGGGCGAAACGCCGCACGAGCTTTCACGCCGGGTGCACGAGAGGGATAACAACGCCTCGGGCATCATCCCTTCGAAGCTCTGCTCGGAAGCCCGCGCACAACGGCGTACCCGATCCAGCGTATCGCAGCTCATTCGGACAAAGCACGTCAAAGAGAGGCTTTATTTGGATAATTAAATTTTTTTTCGTCTTTTTTTTTTTTTTTAGCAGTCCTATAGCATGGGTATATCCCCAGATAGTTTTCGCCAACAACACCCAGAAAAAAAATTTATTTGACGGCCACCGTTTATTTCGTTTAAGTAAAATATTCAGTCGATTTCAATAAATATTTATTTCAATTAAGTAAATTCATTTTTTTTTGTAAAAAAATAGGGACCGTTGACAAGATGTAAAATGAACGAGAAAAGAAATTGTGGAACTTTGTTGCCGATTTATGTTTGGTTAATGTACGAAACTTTTTCGAAGGGTCAGAAAGTTTTTGAACAGGATTTGAGCGTTTTTTTTCTTTTAATAGAACTTTCGGCAAATTATTGTGAACAATTTAGCCCTCATTTAATTAAAGTGTGTAAATTGTCGAACTTTGTGGCCAATAAATGTTCGTTTAATATACGAACTTTTTTCGACGGGTCGACGAGTTTTCAGACAGATTATGCCCGTATTTTACTGGTGTGTCTAGCAGGCCATAACAAATTCGCAGCGGGCATTCGCATAACAAATGCGAATGTTTCGTACACGGTAACAACACTGTGTCCCGTAATTCATCCAAACCGAGGGTAAAGTAATGCGGGCAACTTTAGACGAAGCATCCACTTAGCCGTGCACGAGGAACCGTCGCGTGGTTTTCCTCATCTCCGAATGAGCTCGTAAGCGTGTTTTATAATTTCCGAATATTCCCGTCCGACCCGCCAAATTACGTGGCTCGCACCGCTGGTGCGTTTTTCCAACATATTGCCCGAAGTAAAATGTTTAATTCGATTAATATCGAATGCAAAGTCACTTTATATCAAAATCGAACGTTTGAGTTCCACGAGCTCCATAGCCGTTTTAAATTGTAAAATAAGAGTCAAAAACCTTCAGTCTATGTGTAAACTCAAAATTCATGCGTTTCGAGCAGCCAAACAAATCCTCGTCGAATGCAAAGTTACTTTACATCGAAAGCGAACGTTTGAGTTTCGCAATCTCTGTAGCCGTTTTAAATTGCAGAATAAGAGTCAAAAGCCTTCAATCCATGTCAATACTTAAGATTCATGCGTTTCGAGCACAGAAACAAATCTCCGTCGAACGCAAAGTCACTTTACATCGAAATCGAACGTTTGAGTTTCGCGATCTCTGCAGCCGTTTTAAATTGTAGAATAAGATCCAAAACCCTTCATTCTATGTCAAACTGAAGATTGATGCGTTTCGGCTACATATTTTTTTAAATCTCGATACACGGATCATTTTTACAAAATGTATCCCATCAATGGCATGAATAATTAATTTTACCAATATTGCACGTCATTCGAGACAGCTTTAATTAATTTTTTTTTCAATCACATTTTTGACTTGGAGTCAAAATCAACGAACCTTTCCGTTACCATCCGTCGATAATTGCTGATTTTGTCCGGCATCGAGAACCGGCCTCTCTCGTACAAACTTTCCAAAATACACATGATTACGCAAAGAGCGGAGGTAGACTTCACGGTAAATACATTCACCGATCGACCGAGTTGCGATCTGAGTTTTTTTTGGTCACGATGTATACCGACTTAGATAAACATTTTATAATGTAACCATGGTTACTTTCCATCCATCGCCACTGCAGCCAAGGGTAATTGCCCGGCGAATCGCTATGGCCCATCCAGCGATCGGTCCCGCACTCCGGCATCCGTCGTGCCTCGACCCGCTCAGTATTTCAGTAATCTCCGCTCTCGCCAATCGAACCTGCAGTCTCCCCACCCATCTCACCGTCTGCCTCCGCTATTCGGTCGTACTTTTTTCAACCCCCCCCCTTTTTCTTTTATTTTTATTTTTATTTTCCATTCGATAACTCCGTTTGCATCCTCCACTTCTTCGGAGATAGAAACGTCGAGTGGATGCGATCGACTTCGGGTTTTTCCTCTCGTACACCGATGTTCCTTTCATTCCCCAGCCTCGAGCTCACGAGCGATGTCGTAACTTTTCTATTTCCTCGGAAAAATCTTTACCGAATGCGTGAGTGCTCCGTCGAACTGAGGATATTTCCGGTGGATATATTATTTTTCGGCGTTTCATGTTTATCGTCGCAGTCAACTGCATTGTGACGCCTCCGGTAACCGGAGAGTTATCTCACGGAGGGTTTCGAGGACGAAATATATGTTTCACTGCGATGCCTTGATGTGTGAAGAAGACGAACAAAAAAATTGCTAGAACATTTTCTAAGACAACAAATCGCTTGTCGCTGGATTCCCGCGAAATTGCTTTCGCCCAATGGGACCAAATGGCAAGTTTCACAAATTCGAAATTAATCGAACGCGCGGTTTCATTTCCTTCCCGGACCATCGACGAAGTTTCCTCTGAAGCTTCATAAATATCCCGGAAGAGGAAAATAATTATGCTACGCATTGGTATTTTTGAACTCCCATGCGCGTTTTGGTATATTATGGTCCGTCGGGTAACCGAGGAATTTTCTCACGGAGGGCTGTCCAAATGACAATCTTTGGAAATTGTCCAAATGACAATCTTTGGATATTGTCCAAATGACAATCTTTGAAAATTGTCCAAATGACATCTTTGGAAATTGTCCAAATGACAATCTTTGGAAATTGTCCAAATGACAATCTTTGGAAATTGTCCAAATGACAATCTTTGGAAATGCGAGTTTAATCGGGCGCGCGATTTCATTTACTTCCCGGACCATCGACGAAGTTTCCTCTGAAACATTATAAATATCCTGGAAGTGGAAAATAACTCTCCTCCGCATCGGTATTTTTGAACTTCCATGCGTTTTGGTACAAGGATCAATTGAAATTAGAATTCCTCGGCAAAGTAAGCATCAGCTGGGACTCCGTTATTGGGGAAACTCGATCGGTATGGATTCTGCTTATCTCTATGTGCTACAAACTCGCCAGTTGAAGATCCGACGGGAGGAGGTGGGCAGATAGCTGAGTGCATTCCACGGAAGCAATTACGTACTTTGGCGCCACTACTCTCTCTCTCGAACCCCCTCCCCCTTCCCCCCTTTAGATTGGCTCTACTCGCTGCACCCTCGACCAGGAGGATCACCTCGATGGATCGGAAAATTTGAAATAGGATTCCATTGCTTAACTGCGTCGTTCCTCAGTCACAGGCTTCAATTCCGTCATACCGTATCGCCCGACGCGGCGAATTTCGACGCACGTTAATCCAAAGTTGTAAATTAACTATTTTTTAAAATATAAACAAATGCCAGAGGCTGCACTGAGAGAAGGATCTCAGAAAAAATACTAAGTCATGGTACATTTCGATCAGACAACATAGTCCACTAGCGATATGTGAAATTTTCATCAGTCCCATAGCAATGTTTGCCCAACTCATATGTTTTCTAGAAGGCCGGTTGCTAACATTTTGCATATCTGGCTCAGAATTTCGTGGATTAAAACTTTATCGGAATTACGTGGCTTATAACGTACTAATCTAAAACAAACGGTTCGCGGTTTTGATGCCACCGATTGCTATGTTTTGTAGTAAGAACTTATATTCTAGCCAAAACTTCGGGATGTTCGGGCAACCGTGATTAGCGAAATGACAAAATGCAATATCCAGATTGTTTTGTAAATGCCACGGTGAAAGTGACGAATGTGGTTCGCCTGTGTCGTTAATGTACGAGCTGGTCGGATCGAGCCATATTCATCACTTTTACTCCAATCACTGAAAATAATTATTTTCGCTGCCGGCGCGGTTTCTGATATGAAACATTGGCCTGGGAGTGAAATAAAAACAATCTGTGGTAGAAATGAAAAAAAGTGCCTACGCTCGGTAATGGAACCATGAATGGGGTGAAATTTCTTCTATTGATTCTCGTTTGAACTTACGCCGTAGGAAGTTCACAAAGAATAAATCAATCACGCACCAGCTTTTACCGAGCTCGGCGGAAGCTCTTTCACCGATAGCTGAACTGACTGACTCACGAAGAGCTCCGCGAGGCATAAAAATGTGGGCGATATACCCCCTTAGAATATACACCCTTCACTCGCCACCTCTATCTGCTTATTCCCTCTCAGCATTGAAGAACTTTTTCTTTTACGAGCTTTCTTTACGTCCGAGAGGATGAGATAGCTAGACAGCCGCGAGAGCTACTGCTGGGCGGCGAAGGGAAGATCTCGGCAATTGTTTTTTTTTTTTTTAACTCGACAATTTTAATATCCCGCCCTTGTAACGGTATCATTTTTCTCGCTTCACGCGAAGACGCCCGAAGAATTGAATTTTATGAATAATGCATTTTAATATCGTTATAAAAAGAGAATCCGGAAAGGGCGAACTTTCGACGTTCTATCTCTCGGACCATTATTTAGCTTCTGATAACTTATATATGCATTTTCGAACGCTTGTTACATTGGTACCAAAAAATTTACGTTGGTACGGTATCTTTAAATGCTTCATTTTTTTTACTCCTGTTACCGGGACAAATAACAAATGCAGAATTCAGAGCCACAATTAATGATTCAATTTTCTTCTGTTGAGTTTGGGAAATATTTATCGATCTTCTTTCGCCGTATTCTAATGGATCAAGAGTCAGCCGTCTCGTATAACTATATTCCGAAATGTAGAATGTGCATATCATGGGTTCAAATGATTAGTCAAAGGGAATAAAAAAATAATAATTCATAAAAAAAATTTATTTTACACGTAGTTTTGAAATTTATCTCGTTACACGATACTTCTTTCTCGGTTTCATCTTTGATAATAGTTCCAAGGTAGATTTACATTTTCCTTCTCCCGGTATGTGACTTATATCCCGGACGGCAAGGCTTCGTGACGTTTTACAGTGGTTAGATGGAGTCCGGGCTTTCCGGAAGAGGTCGTAAAGTGTGCAGAGACTCGGTCGTTTCTCGACTTCGTGGATTTACCTTCTGGCATTGCCTAGTCGGCGTCGCCCTAATGGTCACGTACGTACGTAATGGTCGATCATTTAGCGCGGCTCTTGCTCACTCCGCGTGCGGCACCCCGGATCTGGAACTCCAAAAATCTCCGGGCTACGCGAAACCATAATCTTTTACCCGCTTGTTTTCTGTCCGGATTTTCACTCCTGGCTTTATTGTCGAGAGATTGTCATCTTGTCGAGTCATCCTCAGGATTGCCACTTCCAAATGAACCCAAAGAGGGTCTGTAACATTGACCGACCCTCAGGAAGACACTGCAACATCTCACACATTGCTTATCCAGATGTGGATGCGTGGGCTTGCTTTCCGGCTCGCGGACCCAAAATCCCTGGCAGATTTTGGAGGCTCATTGGAAAGTGCAAACCATTCATCGACCGTTCGTCGACACCTCCTGGTTTCCCGTACGGATTTTCGCTCCTAACTTTATCGTCGTGAGATTGTCTTTCGGTCGAGTCATCCTCAGGATTGCTTCTTCCAAATGAACCCCAAGAGTCTGTAACATTGACGCACTCTTAGCAAGATACCGCAACATCTTACACATTGATTATCCAGACGTGGATTGGTGTTGCTGGTTTACCGGTTTGCTGAACCAAAACCCCTGGAAGAATTCGGCGGGTCATTTGTAAAGTGCAGACCGACCCTTTATCGACCGTCCGTCTACACCTCTTGGTTTAGCTCCCGGTTTACCTCATGGTCCGTTTTGTTTCAGAAGCGTTTGAATGGCTCTCGCCAATTTACCCGAACGATCCGGGGGTTTTCGACCTGCCGTGATCAACCTACGACGGCGCGGCGTCGAAACGCCCCCGAATCTTCTTTCCTTCGTGCAGCGACCTCGACGGAGAGACGAACGTGTCTGCCTCACGCCAAGCCGCTGATGAAAGGGGTCTCCTCCCCGTGTGGGCGAAGAAAAGCCAGACCGGTCCCTCCCTTCATCGGATGGAGCGGATTTCCTACCTTGTCTGCCCCTCACTCATCATTCTCCTTCCGCCTGCCATGCGGCCGCGACCACTTTATCTTCTTTTCCTGGAATTTAGGAGCAACACTTTGTCCAGCTATTTACCCGACACAGCTTTATTGGCTCGGATATTCGTTCGGAGGAGGATATTGATTTTATGGCGATTCGTAGATTGCGGAGGATAAAGTAGAAAAAAACCAACCTGAACAGGGTATGCACAGGAATGACCGGACTCTTCGTGGACGGCCGTTTTCCTATCGGTCGGCTCACACGGATGATCTTACAAACGGATACACGGACAGGCGAGTCACTCGCTTATCCCCCTCTTGTTCAACCATCCCAACTCGGGATCTCCAACGGGCTTTGTCATCGTTATTATGTCCAAGACAGAACAGCCGGACTCCATTGGTCTTCCTCCGGTTCTGCGATACCCTCGTACATCCATCCGTCCCAACGACCCTCAGCCGGTGAAATCCGTAAGATTTACGCCGGAACTTTCGGAATAACAGATCCACGCCAGATTTAGCGCACCTGTGAGGACGATCCCTGGGTACACAGTACTCCGAGGAACGTTCACGAGCAGTGAAGGGACGATTAGTCAGACCACCGGGATGCTCGACTCAATCCCGGTGCGGTTTCTCTACGCTGACTTATTTCAACCCCACCGTCACCCTTGCTTTACCTCACGGATTTCGACTTCCCCTCCCCCCACTCACGAATACCACGATTGTTCGCATCTGTTGAATCTGGCCGACGGCCAACTCTCTCGCCTGAGTAATAACGTTTCGGCTCGGTCGGATCACATCCACTACCGCTGGCAAACCAGCCAACCAGCCACACGTCGTTCGCTAACCTTTGTCGGTCGACTGCGCTCAGGAGGCGGGATTGCCGGTGTAGTTGTTTTTTTTTAATTTTTTTAAATTAAGATTGCTCAAACCTGGCGTTAACGCAGTTCGTGGTGAGAGCCGCGATTGGGATTTTGTTTTCCTTGGTATAATTTCTCACTGGCGTTGGGAATTGGAATATTCAGATTTCTTTGATACGGAAACCGGACTAGCGAATGGAAGAACAGACCTTTGTTTCCTTTTTCCGCTATTCATGACCCGGCAGAACCATTAGTGGCGCGTCGCTCAGGATTTTCTTTTTCTTCGGTAAGAAAGGGGTCGAACAAGGTTTTCATTCGTTAAAAAACGGCAACAGGTTGCCTGGAGAAGGGTTGGTGAGGTGATTTTGTATGGGTGCGAGGATTAGGGCGACGCTGTCGGGGAATCTACGGGGGTAAAGTCGCGGGCGTGTCAACCGGGGCACCAGCGTCGAGGGGGTTTCAACGAGTTACCGCTTGCCAGTGAAATCAAGCGTGAATCCATCAATCTGGAAATAATTTGATCGTTCCTCTTGTGCACCTCGTGTCGCCCGATTATTCGACCGTGCCCTTAAACCATCGCGTGCAATCGAACTACGAACCTAAATCGAGCCAACTTTGACCTTATCGGCACGCAAGCTCTGGCGTACCTTGTGTCACCTTATCTCAAAGAATTACCGTCAAAATATCAAATTTTTTCCACTCACGCAATTTGAATTCTTCGCTAAGACTCGCGTCAAGCAGCTATTAATTATTCGCGCACGTAGCATTTTCTTCAATAAGTAAATAAATAAACAAACAATTTTGAAGTTTCACAAAAATTGTCGATAAAAATTAAGTCAACCTTTTCACTTTATAGTAAAAAGGTTATAAAAATCAATTAACGAGGCTGCAGCCGAAGCTTCGAGGCTTTGAAGTCTTGCCAGGTGCGCCAATCTCTTCGAAAACATCGCATTCGTCGATACACTTTACAAAAAAAAAATAATAAGGAAACAAACTTAGCACCTTGGAAAACCGTGGATCCTTGCTCGAGTTCCATCAGTCGACTAATTCTCCGAAAAAGGTTGTTCTGGATTCTACGAAAAAAGGAGAAACGCAAAGTGTCGAAGTGCACAGATGTGGAGGGACCAAAGGGGAGTGACGAGGGCGACATCTTCATCGGGTCATCGCCTAACGCCGAGTAACGCGAAGCGGTTAAACAAACTCGACCCAGATTGCTTGGGGTGCTCGAGAAACGTTTGAGGATTCCCAGTCCCCGGACTGGCGACTGATTGGAAGACCTGAATAATTCAAAGTATTTTGGCTATCCCCTGTGTCGACTCATTTGCACTTCCATCATGCCGGTAGTTGTCTCGGTTTTCGTGCGATGCATATACATACATAGGATTCGCACGATGCATCTTTGGGCAAATTGAATCCGCTCCCTTGGTTCCTTCGCCCGCGGCAAAACAGCACTGAGTTCCGTTTTTGCCCGGTTCGCCGTCAGTCGTCGAATGACCGACGAAACAACTGGATGTCAACAGTTGGAAGTTTTATCACCCTTTCGCGGAATTCAACAGGATTTGATTGAAAGCTGTGCAGTCGTGACGAAATTGTGAATGAGGAAACGAAGCACCGAAGACAAACGAGCCGGCGTGGAGGGTACTTTGCAATTCGTTCTTGCCAACTTTGCTATCGCCCGACCGAAACAACGGTAAAACAAAATAAAAAGAAAAACAAAAGAATAATAAAGGAATGAAGAAAGCCATTTGAATTGATAGTTCTTCAGCAGTTCTTGAGCCGGGTAAAGAGTTTTCACTCCGAACTCGCGGACAAGTCGAGCTATATTCAACGAGCGTGAGATGTGTATATACATATTTACAATTCTTAACGGGTAAACAAGAAAAAAGTGGTAGATAAGAAAGAGGAAAGAAGAATACGGAAGAAAAACGAGGCTCCGGACAATGTTGGTAACGATGTTTTGCGGCGTTCGCGAGAGGATAATATCTTCTGTGAATCCGAGGAAAGCCGACCCAACAATAACGACAACAGCGGCGCAGTGTAATAAGATATTCACTAATGAGCTTCGATCCTCATTGCAAAGTATGGGAACAGCTAGCGGAGTATCTGGCGACGACAGGCAAGTTCGTGCGCCAAAGCGAAGCAACCTTTCCGTTCGTCAACAGCTGTACCGCTTTGCCCGGAAACTCCTTAGCCGGCAAATTGCCGTCTATAGGTCCCGAGGAACACATAATGCTGGGTATATATCCAGCATAATGTAGGTTTACCTACATAACGTTCCTCTTCCACTTTTTCCCCGGCGACTGTTTGATCTGTAATTACGGGTTTTCGCTGGCGGAAGTTCAAGGAACAAGTTTGTTTCAAGAACAGTACCTATGAAAAGCACGGTAAAGATTTCGAAGTTGGAAGAAGACTGAAGACATGTAAATGTGGCTGCGAGAGTGAGCTTGTTGATTCTTAGAGACACGGTTCTATCTACGCAGCGCAGAGTGTAGGGAAACTCCTCTTCTGTGTCTGACGCATCATGCGTTTGCCTGCCAGCTATCAATTTCCCGTGTTATTATTGCTGCCTCACGCTTCGCGTCATGTTGCCTGAATCTGCCCCTTGATGTGTTTTCTGTCAATACACTGTTCTTGCTTCCTCCGCCCTCCCACACGGAATCCCGACTGCGCATTCGACGTACCTCCGCCTACCTCCGATCGTGGCTTTCACGATCCGGTGGCGACAGCTTGATGTCCCAAAAACCAAGAAATGGACCGGACAACCATTTTAACAAGGGTGCAAGGCGGTTAACAGGGCGGAGCGCCGCAGGCGCTGGAGGCGAACGGCTGGTTCGGAAGTAAGGGGTTGCAAGTTTGGCGTGTAACAAAGCGAAACTACCTCTAGGTTCTCACCACGCTTAAACTTTTCCTCGCAATCTGCAACGTTATTACTTGTCTCGTTCCCCCGACTCCCCCCCCCCCCCCCCCCCCCCCCTCTCTCCCTCGCGATAGTATCTTTACGTCTACGCGCTATTCCTGCGCGTGGTCCTTTGCATAGTCCGCGCCCTCTACTTCCACTCGGTAACCCCTTTGGCCGGTCGTGGAAACTGCGAAGGCATTCACCCTTATCCACTTCTTTAGAGCTGTACATCCGATAATCTCCGTTTCGCGATTGCCCTACAGCCATCATCGGGACTGCTCTACGTAAGTTTCCTCTATCTCGGTGGTAGTTACCTCCCTGTGCCTTATACCTTCGTCGTTCCTCCGATTCAACCCCTAGCTCCGTTCGCTCGATATCACGGCAACCCAGTGGCTGCGGGGCCGGTGCCCCACTTGCCGGAACTTCAACGTCGTTGCCACTGCCGCTATGCCTCAACGACGTACAAGGTACTTTGTTCGGAGGCACGTGCCGGTTCATGAGTATCGCGCTAGCTGGAATGTCTGATGAACCTTGGCTATACATTCCAACCTCCACGACGGAGTTTCCATAATGCAAATTCTAAGTAACTTTACACCGGTGTAATGCGTTACGGACTTACACCCGCTATACGCGACGTTCCATAGCTCTCACGCTGTTCGCGGTACGGGCGACTGCTGGCAACAGCGATGACACACCGGAAGCGGAAACCATGTAAACAGACACGGCGTTTCGCGGTCCGCTGGGACGGCAATCGCTTGAACTTTGAGACATGTGACGATACTTTTATCGTCCGTTGAATCTAGAGGCGTTCTTCTGGGAAACGGGAAAGTCGAAACTGTCTAGCGGTAGACTAGTTTCGATGTTCTGCCAGGCTGCTTATGAGAGAGCAATAATTATCGAGTTCGGAACGAGAGAGAACTATTCGCGTTCACTTTCCGCATAGTTCCTGGCTAGTTTCCGTCTAATTATCGACTCTACCGCCCGAGCACCGTCCGGACACTGTCGAGGTAAATGGTCAGTTACTGTTTTCATCGTGGTTATAATTTTCTGTCACTTGTCACTTGTTCATAATTTATGGGGATACGAAATTTGGTATTCCAAGAAAATGCGTCATCGCCTGGTCGGATTGGATCGAACTTTTACATTCGTGATGAAACTATTCGGGGAATCTCTAAATATAAGCGCGACTTTCCGCACTAGAGTCTAAAAGCGTGGATTACCGTCGAAAACTCGGCCCGTGTCCGTGCGCTTCAGAAATTCCGTAAATGTGTGGGGAACGGACGAGTGCTGACCGAAATAATCTTCGGTCCAATCGCGTCCGCTCGTCCGTCCGACCGCCCCGACGACAATAAGTGACGACCCGAGTGACACTCGAATAAATTCCGCTTCCCATCCACGGAAATCCAGCATTAAGGGTGCCGATAAAATTTAATCACATAGGCACGTTCTTTTTTTACTTCTGTTACAATCGGTGCCACGAACGTTATTTTCGTAGCGGAGAAACGACGAAGTACATGGTGGCAAAAAAATTCTTGAAAATTCTGTCCAATCGTTATTTCGTTCGGATATTTTTTATTTTATTCGGAAGCGAATCACAGCTGGGCGAAGAGCGGATAAACGATTTTAAAATATGTGGGCGTACGATTCACCTTCGGGTTCCTCCGAGTTTCCAAAGACGGTGGGCGTCTCGAGATTCGTCGTCTAAACGTTTCGTCCACCCCCTTCGGTATCTTCACTCCCCGGTAACTCGCGTAGAAAGGCTCCGCGAATCGATTAGCGATGATTAACGACATTTTAATGTCTCTTCCACCCCGCCATCGTTATTCAATCTCCCGTTCGCCAATTTTCCAGCCGATGTACCGAGTTCTCTGCTCGTCCACGACGAACCTTGTAACATTTTATCTTTAACATTTGTCTCAAGATTTATTCAAATATTTTTAATAATTTTTCAAATGAGAGAATTAATATTAATACGAGTAAATTCAATGAACGAATGAATCGGTTTATTTAGTAAAAAAAATTAAATTTCGACATAATTGACGACACAGTGGAACGGTAAGAAAATATCGCACGGTTGAGAAAATTCTTGCAGGTCAAATTGCGAGGATTGGATTAACTCGGAGAACAAGGGACGTTGCTTGTGTGACAAGAAGCAGCGTCAGGGCACTCTGGAGACTCGATAATTCGGAGCTCAACCCCCTCCTTCCCTTTTTATCCTTTTCTCGTAGACGGGCAGGGAGCACTCGGTTAAAGTTTAACTCGCCGTTAACCCGATAAAGCCGTGAATATCGTGGTAACGAGTTCTTCCCCGACTACCGCGGCGGGCAAGTGGGGAACGACGAAGACGACGGAGAAGAAGAAGTGAAAAGGAGGACGCGAAAGAAACTAAGAAAATTGCGCAATAACGGAGCGCCCGAGTTTGGAACATCGCCAATACTGAAAATACAAAATAAAAAATAAAATAAAAAATAAAAAATATGTAACCATATAAAAGTTATAATCCGCACAAACTATCGAATGATCTCATTGGCCGAGAGCTCGAACAGCTCGTAACTGGAAGAACATCGATCCAACACAATTTAGCCGAAGGAAAAGTTAAACGTAATTATTTTATTTGATTAAAAAATAATAATAGGAAAATCGATTAACATCGACAAAGAAGAGAAATTCCTCGTCTTGATAATCTCGTGATTTTCCAATTTTCGCTACCAAGACAATTGTTCGGCGAAACTTCGTCGGAGGTTTGCGCGGGGAAATGTCGGTGGGGTTTTCAGCATTGCGCAATAATCTCATTACTTATTAAACAGGAAGAGCATTGCGCAATAACGAAGCGTTCGAGGTCGGCACATCTGCAATACAAAAAAAAAAAAAAACTAAATAAATAACAATCTAAAAGTTATAATCCGCAAAACTATGGAGTGATCTCATTGGCTGAGAGCTTAAACGCCTCATAACTGGAAGAATTTAACCGAACAGAATTTAGCCGAAGTGAAAGTTAAACGAAATTATCATTTATTTACATATTTATGCATATATACGGGTCAAGCCCTTTTTACCATACTATTTAAATGTGTATTCGATGATTTCTTGATACCTTTACAATGTGCGGTGATTATTCGATACGTTCCAATATTACAATTCTCCCATGTAATTATTTTATTAAAATAAATTAAAAAAAAAAAACAAAAACAAAAAAAATCGGTTAATATCGATAAAAAAGAGGTTTTCCTCGTCTTGATAATCCCGTGACTTTCCGACTTCCGCTAACAAGACAATTGTTCCCCGAAATTTCCGTCCGAGGGTGTTTGCGCGCGGGAGACGTCGGTGGGGTTTTTAGGTCGAAATCTCATTAGTCACAGGGTGGTGAAATTGCGAGAGCAGTAGTGCCCCGCTCCGGACCAGTCGGGCGCGTCTTTGCCCGGAATTGTTCGAATACTTCGCGAAGATAAGTAAGCTGTGCCTCCGGGTGCTTCTGCCCCCGTGCTGATGGAACAATGGGAAGCAATTCCCGGAAACGGGGAAAACTCACTCCCCCGCGCTCTCTCGCGTACGGACAACATTTCCGAGACTGCCATCCCTCTCTTCGGAGCCCCGAGACCCGACCCCGTCACGCTCGTACGAACGAACGTTATTACAATGCGGTGCCAGCTGGGAGCCTCGCTCCCGACCGGTGGGTGGAGGAAAACTTGCTCCGGGTGTAGCACCGTCCAGACATGAGTAGCACCGCGACTGGCGAGAGGAGCGAGCCTCAACCGGCGAACGAAGGAAAGATTATTATTTCAGATTAGATTTAAGTACACCGGGACCGGAAGTTACTTCGAGCGGAAATAGACAAAAGCTTCGTTTCGTAACGAAAAACTAAAAAAATTACATAAATCTGCGAAGCTCTTCACGGTCCCTTCCGTCGGAAGAGACTGTCCTACATTAGTGGCTCGTTGTCACGATTAACCCTTGAGACGTGGAAGATTTTTTTTTTTTGGCAGGGAGAAAATTGCGTCTGTTTTATTATTATTTGTTTCTAATCTAAAATAATGAGGAAGGATTATTATTTTATATTAGATTTAAATACAGCAGGACCGGAAGTTACTTCGAGTGGAAATAGATAATTGTAAAAAAGAATATTAATTATTGTTATATAATTAACTATTTCATCCTTCTTGAACTTCTTTTTTTACGTTCATTAATCAGTTTATCGTTTATCGTCGGCATTTTTTAAACAAATATTTTTTATATTTCTGTATTTTGACCATATTAATTAATTTCTGTATTTTCCGGAAGTTACAGGAGAAAATTGCACCCCTTTTATTATTACTGGTTTCATAATCCATATTAATGTTTGTGAGAATTTTTTTTGTCGAAAAATTAAATGCATACTCACGCGTATACGCAATCCAGCAAACCCGCTATATAATCCACGCAACTCGGCTGCGGACGCATTGGAAGTTAGGTAACTTAGGTGAGTGCGCGTAGGGAGTGCTAGGGGGGAATCGGGACCGGCTTCCGTAAAATCCCAAAAAGGGTAGACGGTGGAAATGGAACAAAAAAAAAACTATTTCCAAATCTCCATATTAATCAATTTCTATATTTTCCGGGACTCAGATGACGGACGCTCTTTCCGCTTCTACTAGCGGATCATGTGTGAATTTAATGCCGACCAGATGTAAGCGCACCGTGGAGCCGTAACCTACTTCCCGATGTCTAGAGTTCAATAGTTCACTGGTACGTCTTCTCATCCGCACGATGTTACAACTCGGCTCGGATCCCGGGCTCGGACAATGGCGTGATCGTTCGACCTTGCCTGTGGAGCACTCGACCCCCGGATTGAATAATTGCTCCAATCATTAAAAACCACGTTAATTTTTCTCTCATTTCACCGACGGAATTTCCTTCGACTCACTGTGAAAATTTTATCAATTAATCGGACTTTTATTTTCTACATTCCAAGAAATAATTTAATTGTTTATGCACCACTTTGCCGCGAGTGAGCCATACAAAAATATTGTCACTTATTGATTTATTTTTTACCGCCCTTGTAAAATTGCACTCTTCGTGTGACGCTAGATTGCGAAATTAGTTGATGAAAAATTAGAGAAAAAGAAAATAATATATATATATATATATTTATCGGTGTTGCACTAAAAGCATTGAGTATTTACCGAGTTCGGGGTACATTGCATCAGCGGATTTGCACCCGGGTAAACTTTTAACGAAGGTGGAGATTAAAATAGTGGATAAAATGTTGCTCGACGCGGAGCCTCCCGTTGGGTTGCGTGGGTGCCATCGCGTTCTCGGGACAGCGACTAATGCGTTCAGGAGGATCGGAACGTATCGCTGGCATCTGCCGGGTATCACCGGGAATCCCCGGACTACCCCCTCGGCGCCGCTATCGTTATTGTTTGCACACGCGAGAATTATCCACTCCGCGGGCTCGGACGGATAATGCGGAATGCACGATATCCTTATTAATTGATGGGCTGAGTCCACATTTATTTCCGTACCAACGTCTATAATTAAATCCTCACTTGTCACATTTCCGTTACGCGTCTCATATTTATTCTCAGGTCCTTAAACAAAAATCCCAAGGGAACCCTCGAAAACGCCCCGAATTATTTCCAACTTATCTCGAAACTATACCGGACGGAACTGATGCATCGAAATCGAAATACAAAGTTTTTTAAAAACGTACAAAAAAAAACAAACCTAAAGCGAAGAACTCGGCTAATTGCGAATGCACTCACCGACTCCATTCCTTTATTCGAGCGAGAATAAGAAAAGAAAAAGGAGTAAAACAAATATTTTTCTTATGTACACTTGGCCTAGTAGCTCTTTCGCCTTTCGGGCCATTAATCGCCGAGAGAGTTTTGTTCGCCGCTGAGAAAGAATATAGAGTGGCATATAATGCCTAGCGACTGTCTATACGTTTATGCAGCGGAGAATGGGCCGGGGTAGGATTGCGAGAAATTCCAGCGAAGCGGCAGCGGCGGAGGAAAACGCGCTGGTGGAATTTTTGGTCCGTCTTTTTCAAGTATTCCGTGCCTTCCAGCTCTGCCGTAGTTGAAGTAGCCCCCGAGTCTAGTAGGTTATATGGAAGAGGAGAGAAACTAAGGAGGGGGTCGAAAGAGCGCGAATGCAAAAACACGGAGGGGCCCACTCGACGTCTCTCGTCGTCGTGCTGCGCTCTCCTTTTGCATAAATAACTAAATCCCTAGGCGAACACGCGAACACAAACTCATTTACACAAAGACAGTGTACACGCGCGGAAGCGCTGTTGTACAAAAAAAAAAAATGAAAGAAAAAAGTTTACTCATAAAAACGCGTGCACACTCGGAGCGCACTTTGCGCAAAATAAACGAGGTGAGCAAAAAACCGGCTTCTCCGGATCTTTTCGCGTCAATTTCTTATAGCACCTGTATTCGGAACGGTCAGCTGTTTTTATACGTACTTTTTAACACGTGGCCGCGGCGAACAGCGCAACAATTTATTTGTTTTAACCTAAAATATGATTTAGTGACAAAAAAAAAGATTAACAGGGGAAAGAAAATTATTTCCCACTTGCTTTTTGGACTTTTCGGAACGCGATGGTATTCAAAAAATTAAATCACGCTTCATTTATCGGACAAATCGATAATTTTCCGAATTTTTATTATTTCTACAATTTTTATTTCTCATTTGCTTTTTGAACTTTACTGCACTCATTAGTGTTTAGAATATTATAAACCACCCTTCGTTTATCAGACAAACAAAATTTGTTTAAAACATTTTTTTTTTTTTACGAAATGCAAAAGTTAGTAATCCAGAGTCAAGGCAGCGTTTTGTTTGGTTAATTTAATATGTCTCGTGTGAGCAGTCGACGATGAAACAGGAACAATTAGCGGCGCACCAACGGACGGTGCATAACAGAGCTGAAAACGATTTCCGCGACCCGTAGGAGGGCTGGAGCGGGAAAGAGCCGAGATTTCAAGGAGGCTCGAGGAGAGGAAGCCTTTGTGGGACCGGAAACTCGTGTATTTTCCGCCGAGGTTGGAGCGCGTGAGAATTCCGGGAAAATGGCGCTAACGAACGCGGGACGAGCGAACGAGAGCGAGGTTGCCGAACGTGCTTTGCCTGGCGGGGCGTGACGCGGACCGCTTCGACGACGGGCGAATATGGCGAAAGTACCGCGAATTCGGATAACGTTATAACGAAACATCCACACGTATGAAGCAAAATGGTGTACCCGATATAACGTGTTTCACGTACAAAGTGGCGGAGAGCTCACCATCGTTTTATCCTCATTAAACGAGGGAAAAGCGGACGAGACTAATTTTTTTTTCGATTTTTTTTTTGCTTCATATTAACGCCCTTTGCGACGAGAAAAAAAAGTCAATTTTTCGGTCGGTTTTCCTTAGCGATATTCCGCCTCAAACTCGTCTGCGGATTCCTTTCATCAATTTTAACGATCCGTTTTTAAGACACTCCTTTGCTTTGTGTCCGTGTACTGTGAAGGATAAACCTATCCATTTATTTACTTTGCTCATTTTTTTTTTTTTTACATTCTACTGCAATGATCGAACGGAGAGTTCGGAGACCTGCAGATATTAGATAGATATTAGATATTAGATATTATATCGACCTCGAGGGCCGTTCTTAAGTTCGATCTCAAGACCGATCTTAAGTTCACACTGGCGTCTTAAAATTCGACCCTAAGAGTGCTAACCACTGCGGCTATGTACCTATATATGTCCGTATTACCCATGTATTTCGCTCATTCGAGTCGGCCTGTTACACCGAGAAACAGAAATGGTTGATTTGAGCAAACGCGCGGTGGCATACCCTCAAAGGGGTATTTTGTCGGTACAACAAAAATGTTTGTGTCGATCGACAAATGGTGAATAAATTGGAGCAAAAAATCGTTTAACAAAACGATGCTTTATTTGTACCAAACAAAGAACAGCTTTGAACGTATGTCGCCGCGACTTTTGCTTTATCCAACCAACTTTTTGTTCTCATTGTATATGCAATGTAGGGCCGTTACACTATTTTATTAATTTACCGACAAAAAATATATCAAATTCAGAATTTTTCTGATTTTTCGTAACACCGTATAATCAGCTCTTTTATGTTACACGAGACGAGGCCAGTGCTACAGGTGCTCGGGTTGCACTCGGGAGCCTGTTCTCCAGTTTCTCCCCCCCCCCCCCCCCCCCCCCGCCTCTGCGGTTTTCATGAATCGATTGCGTTGGAAAAGTAGTTTGTCGAACGCGCGCGCATCTGTCTGTAACCACCGTCGAACATGAATATTTACGGCTCGTCGCGTACGACAAACATAGAACGAACAATGAAAAGAAGAAGGAAAAAGAGAACGAAATGAGAAAAGGAAGAAAATAAAGTATGAAACAATAAAGGAGTGTCTGGTGCATCTGCTCGGGTTGCTGGTACGTATTGCAACGGGTATAGGCTTCAAAATTTGTGGATATGCTAGGGAGAAGCGTAACCGATCTTGGTGCGGCATAGTCGAGAGCTCACGGAAACCTCTTGCAAGTTTAACGGCGCCGGGACACCAGCGGAAATGACGTTCTGAATTCTTAACTACTATAGACGCGGCGTGTTCCCCTCATCCCTCTCTCCCCTCCCGCCTCATCCCTCTCTGCGCCCCTCCCTCCAGGATAAGTTACGAGACTGTGCGTGTACGCGAGATCCTAGGGCGGTGGTTACATTTGGAACACGCCCGGAGTCTTTTCCTCGGATGAATTGCCCTGTTCGAATTACACGAAGCGTGCAAAACAATTTTGAGCTTGATGACTTTATGCAAATAACATGTGTTAGTTCTCAACGATTCTGAAGGTACTGCGATCTTTATCGGAGAGTCAGTACTGTGTAGTCTCGTTAAGATTACAGTCTTGTGGAGGAAACGTAATTTTTTATCGGAATACGTTTTATGCGGTTTTTAGTATTTTAGGACTAACGGTTCGGGACTGGCTGGTTTCTAGCCAGTTCCTAGCCTGTTTATAGATAGAAACTAGAGAGTTCCTAGTCAGTAACTATATAGGAATTGAATGATTCCTAACCAGAAAGTGAATAAGACTGTCCAGTTCCTAGCCAGCAACTGAATAGGAACGGTCCAGTTCCTAATCAACAACCGATTAGAAATGGTCCAGTTCCTAGCTAGGAACTCAACATGAACTGTCCAGCTGCTAGCTCAATACAAACTGTCCAGTTCCTAATCCGTAACCAGAAAAACTGTCCAGTTCCGGGCCAATGCCTGCATAGAACCTGGAGTATTTACTATCTATCAATTGTGTCCAAATCGAACTATGTATCCATTTTACTATTCGTCTATCGATTTTTCAATTCGAAATCCAACCATTCATTTGCGTACCCTTTCCGAGTTCCCGTTAATGCGGTCCGCCCATCGGGATTACAAAATTTCAGTTTCCCTCAATCAACAAAACATTAAGTCCGTCGTTTTACCTGTGCACCACAAAGTCCATACGGGTGGCGTACAACAAAGCTCTTCCACTTGTACAATGTTGGCTGCTTCTGAATATGTGTGCGTATGTGTGTGTTTCGAGGGAATAACAACGCATGTAGTAAGGGGGCTGGAGGGATGGAGAAAAGAAAAACGAGCGAGCAGGTCGAGCCTCGTGTGCATAGTAAACGAAAGCGTTCTATCGTAAGCGAGTGTGCTCAGTTCAGTGTAAATTTTCCGCGGTGCAAGTTTCTCCCCCCCCCCCCCCCCCCCCCTCCCTCGCCAGCTCTCCCTCCATCCCCCACGCATTTATACCCGGCAGACCGGGCGGCACGATGCGAGGGTGGCGCTATTATTATATTAAACAGAGTTGCCACAATTATAACCCCGCAGATAGATACAACTTTACGATAACTCCTGCACGCTACGCAAAGCCACAAGCCCACTTGGCCCACACCGACATGGGGTTTATTAGTTACGGAGTTGCATGGCCTGTCTCTCTGCGAAAGCCGGTGTGTTGCGAAGTTCGCAAAAAGTAGTCGCCGTGCTAGAACCGACGAAAACCACGAGATAAATCTTTCTCCGAGAGCTTAATTTTGAGGGTGTACTTGACATTTCTTTTTCTTCATCATCGAGGAAGAAAATTTAACTTTTTTTTCTTGCACTATGGAAATTTTGATGAAAACTTCGTTTTCATGATTTCTTTTTTTTGCGACATTCACGTCAAATGTAAGATGTGAAAAAGTCGTCAAATTTGCGCGCTTTTTACAATCGACTCTAGCGCGATGAGAATATAGATCGATAAATCAACGCGCAGGCGTGGCCGAAATGTGAGGTGTGCGCGTGCTCCAAAACTCGTGCAAGGCTCGATTGTTAGCACGAGTCACAAGGTAAAAAAATTATACATGCGTTCTAGGATTGATTGACGTATGCGGTATGAATTACGTTGTTGACATTTTTTAAATGCATTTTATGTGTGTGTGTGTGATCGTCCTATAATATTTGTCATAAATCGTTGCAGCTTTATTGTCCACTTCGAAAGACAGAAATTTACAATGTTTTATGGGGCATTTTTCTAGGAAATGTTGCGAAAACTAGTGGTTTTTTTCATTCCGTTGGTTACGAATGCCCATGTTCGAAGCCATGCGAGCCAACAGTCAGCGAAATGTCGGGCGCATGTAAAATTCATCGGGCACTCTTCGCAATTCCCTCTCCAGCCCATGAGCCCTCCACATGGCGTCCGGGGAACCTCCGTGGAACCCAAAAACCATTAAGTTAAAGTACGAGGGTTGTAGCGGAGCGAGAATGGTGGCTCGTGGCGATTTCACTTAATACTAAAAAAAAGGACGAAGTAACACAGCCGGTATACTAATACGGTCGAAAGTTTTGGCTGACTATACCCTGGCCGTGTCCCTTATGTACACCTATAGCGCTAGGAATTACCCCATGTCTGGCATAAATACTGGGAGGAAAAAAAGGCGGTGGGTCAGGCGATGGCCCGTTGCAATTTTTATTCGTAAACTCCCCGCCCTGCGAGATTCACCCTCATTGCCCACGCAAACAGCGAAAAGAGACACACACACACACCCAAATACTACTGAGGTTAAAACTTCGCCGCATTAACAGTGAAAAGACAACAGTGGGTGTGCGCGTGTGCACACACCCAAATGCCACTGTGGGTAAAAGTTTGCCGTATTAATATTTTATTCAATTCTACCTGTCCGACGTCCAGGCGAGTTTGCCTGGAAAAAAGAGCGGTTCGAGTACGGATTAATAGATCTTGGTGGCGTGGAACAATTATTTTGATATTTTTCAACGTTGATTTTAACACTTAAATAATTTTAAAATATTGTGATGAAATGGTTTTTTTTAAAACTTTATCAAATGTTTTCATAATTTTCGGACAAAAATAGAAGAGCATTTTTATTTATTTTATACTTTTTTTTTACTTTTTTTTACTTTATACTTTATTTTAACTTTTTTTTAAACGTAATTTCTTTTAATCTGCGATTTTTTGTTTCAAATAGTATAACAGTTCAAAGCAGGCCCTAATTGGTAAGCGAAAATTACAATTCCCCAAATGTTTCCAGATTTCGCGGACAAAAAATAGAAGAGAATTTTTTTAATTTTATCCAATTTGTTTAAATGTAATTTTTTTTAATCTGCGATTTTTTAGTCCGAGAACTTTAGCGCGTGTGCAATACGATTGTGGAAATGAAATGGTTAGTGATAGATGAATAATAAAACAGCAGTAAGCAGGCACGAATTGGTCGACGAAAATTGGGTACCGGCGGAGCTCTGCATGTTAAACAGACACAAGAGTGAAATCGCGGTAGGTTTAATCAGACGCGGTTGCCCTTTGGGTATACCGGTGTGCTGCTTGCTTTACGCGTTGTATATTTATACGTGAATCTCGGACAGCGACGCGGCCGAGCCTCGAACCGGTGAACCGGGCAGCCGGTCCGGACCCCGGACGAATTTCGGACGCGGGAATTTGCGAATGCCATTACGCGGGTGCGAGGTGAACACACGAAACACCCTGTCCTACGCGCGCTGCGTATCCTCGTGCCTCACTCTCGCTTTAATCATCGCCAGCCCATCACCGCCAACGGCCACAATATATTCCCTCCGGAGTTCTCCTGAGACACACCGAACTCCATCGATTCTCGACGATTTTACGCTATTTTTATTTTTTATCTAATTTAAACAACGAACGAAATAATTTTGTTGCTCAACCGCGAAACACCGCACGTATTCTTTCGATACCTTGCGATTTTCAAAAAATCAATATTCTTTAGCTTCTTTACAGGGAAATCGATTCGCCAGGATTTGACCAACATGCGCACTAGGGTGTTTCTCGAAAAGGAATTTTTTTATTTTTTTATTTCCTCGCGAGTCGATCACGTCCAACGGCCGCAATTTATCCCCTTCGGAGCTCTCCTGAGACACACCGAACTCTATCGATTCTCGATAGCTTTACGCTATTTTCGTTTTTTATCTAATTTAAACATCGAACAAAATAATTTTGTCGTTCAACCGCGGTACACCGCACGTATTCTTTTCATTCCTTGCGAATTTGCAAAAAATCAATATTATTTAGCTTCTTTACAGAATCGATACGACAAGATTTGACCAACATGTGCGTCGAGTTTTAATGCCGATATGGTGAACTTACGCCATCGGATGAAACTATTTTTTTAACGTTGGGCGAATGAAAGGCACGGACTGTTCGCGTAAGATTTGTGATCACAAAAGTCTGAGGTTTCGATGGCTGCAGATTGGAGTCGTATAAAGGAATAGTTTGGGTCAAAGAGAAACGAACGCATGTCCAGAGCGAGCCGGTTTCGAGCGGTTACTAATATTTCACAGGCAGCCGGACGGGCTTGGATATCGCGTTCTTCAATTACACTCAATATGATCCGGATATTGAACAAGTGGTTGCCGCTTCACCTCGTGATCAAATCACGTCCTACCGCCGCCTCGGTATTTCAAGTTCTCGGTCACGGGACAACCACTTAATTAAACTGAATAATCGTGCGCCTCGTTCGCCGACGGGAGAGACTTTCTCATATCGGCCAATGACAACGTTCGACGATGATACGGGCTTTACACCGTGTTTAAGCGTGTTCCCCCTCATTTGCCTAATTCTTTTCTCACACCGTCAAATTGACATGAAATAGCGCGTCAAAGTTTTTCCACCTTCATGAGAACCCCTGAATATACTAATTTTGCTGTTTCTCATAGAAAGCCCCAGACTCGTCCGATTACTTTACGGAGCAATTACCTATTGGAATTATCGGGAATTATCGAACCATTCCGATCGAACTAAATTTGTATAAAAAATTATCATTTTATCTTTTTTACTCTAGTTGGATTTGCGTTTCGGATTAAACCAATTTTTCTTTTTTTACGTGGATCCTTTTACAATCGTATTTTCATATATTTATATGTATATGTATTTTTTTTTCTTCGTGGGAGCAATTACCGATCCTTGCCTTTCCGACGACGGATAAAGAACAGGGTGCGCGGGGATAGAAAAGGGAGCACCGTTACGACACAGTGTTGCAGGATTTCATTCCGCTCGTTTTGATAATCGAATTTCGTTCGACCCGACCGCGGATTAGGCGGCACACGTGCGAGGCTACGAGAATCGTACTCCTCGGGGCTTCTGGCCTCGGGGGCGTCCCCTGGGACACTTCGGTGCTTCGCAGGAGCACTCAGCTGAATAAAAAAAAAATAAAAAATGGAAAATGTGATTAACGATTTTCCCGAAAATGTTCCTTACTCAATGTCCATATTGTTGCTTTCCTTGCAATTACTTAATATTTTAATACTTGGTGTAAATAAAGTAATTTAATTGAAATGCCAATCGCAAAAATGTGAAAAAATAAAATTGTAAAGTTTTATTAGCATAAAATCTCAGAGATTTAAATTTTCGAAGAAAATCCCTGTGTCCTAAAATGTCTGTCTGATTTGATCGGACGATTAATCATTCCGGAGAGGGAAAGAATATTTTCTTGCTGGAGCAAGAAAATATTCTTTCCCTCTCCGTCCCATCCGCTCGCCTCCTTGTCGCATTATCGTACTTGATTATTCATAGAAAAAGTTCGCCAACTCAATTTCGAGGCTATCGTCACATTTTTCTTTATCGCTGGTTAAACGTCCGTTGTTGTTACGTATTATTTTTACCTAAAGATTTTCGAGGGCCCGAGAGATTTCGTATACGAAGGATTCGTCCGGGCTAATTTACGGTCTTAAAATCCTTTGTGGATAGGATCGCGCGACATTCGTTTTTCGCTGTGACATTTATTGCTCTGCACACAGTTTGTGTATAATTTTCACGAATTCCACGAAACAATCGTGCGGCTACAGTATTACGGACATTAATACCGTTCGGAATACCGTCGTGTTTCCTGTCCGACCTCATACGGACGTTTCCCACTTCTAGACACTAATGACCCGCCTCGGACACGAAAACGTGAAGAAAGAGTGATTAAATGTCGCAGCGGAATGTCTAAAATCGTTTTTGTTTTTCCCTTACATTTTGGTGAAATTCTAAATAAAAAATTGAAAATTGAAATTACCTATTAGTTCCTCATAAAAATTTCAAATTTTTATTTTCTCATCCCTTCCTCGTAAAAGTTGAAAATTGAGATCTTCATATTGCATTCTTATAACGTTCCTTTATTCGCGAAGCTTCTTGAACGAGAAAATATTTTCTCTATTTTTGGCTTCCTCATAGAGACTTTTTTTTCTAAGTGCGATTTTTCAACATTTTTGGAAGATTCTAAACACTTTTTCATAAAAATCTCCAACATTCTTTTTTGTGACTAAAACAAAGCTTCCCCTACGAGAAAGCAAAAAGAAGTCGTTTTTCTTTGTTTTTGTGAATTTCCATTTTTAAAAGTCGACGCAAAACAATATTATTGATCTTGACAGAAGCGGCTAAGAGAGTAAATATTGCAAACTTCGGAATAGGTGAATTTTTTTAATTTTTGTTTTTATTCCACCGAGCGTTAATTGCCTTTCGAGCTCGCGCGGTGTAACGCAGCATTGACCGGGATTTCTAGAACAAATAGTAAACTCCCTGCCGCTATTGTTTCTCATTAAATAAACAAGCGACCCTCTCACCTACCCGCTATTTGCAATTTTCCCCGCGCTCGTTCCCGCCCTCTCCGCGCTCTGGCGCCAAAATAAACACGCCACGTTCAATCCCGTTACTGTATACCGAAATAAAGGTATAGTTTCGGAGAACAGAGATTTCTCTTTTCTGGGTTAACAAATTCGTTCAATTTTTTCCCCCATAATTTTACATATTGTACAGAAATATTTTTTTGAATTTTTTTTTCACGAACCATACATGAAATCATCGTAAAAAAAATCCACCCGAAGATTTCGTTTTGCTCTACAAATTTTATGAAAGTAAGTACAGTACAACTCCGATTAACCGGGATGCGCGGGACGAAAGATTCCCCGGACAATCGAAATCCCGTTTAATCCGAGCTAGACAGCGAAAGTAATGTGAGTCAATAATGGCTAATGATACAACTTTATTTTGACTAATTACAATGGCATTTGGTGCAACTTGCACTTAATTTCTAAATAGTGTGAACTAGAATGTAAAGCTTTGGATATTTCTTTCATTAATAGTACGTAAGCTGGTATTTTTTTGGAAGAACTCAGTGACTTTGGATTACTCCGCGTACAAAAAAAAAAACTCGGAAGACACACGGTTAATCCAACCCCGGTTAATCGGGGTTCTACTGTAGTAGTAAAAGAGATTTATTGCCAAAGTTAATATTTACAGTTATCTTCTTGTACTGAATTTTATATCTAATGCTAAATTTACCCCTTGTCAAAGGGCCATCGACCTGGGTCCTTCAGCCCTCTTCTGAAAGTAATTTTTTCCGAATTCCAACATTATCCATCTCCCATTCTTTTTTATGTTAAAAAAAATATCGTTGCAAAAAAAAAAAAACACAATGCCGTCGCGAAGCACACAATCCAACTTCGCTCGAGTCGGCGTCTCGGGACTTAAAACTTTACGACTAACTCTTCGAGTATTCGCGAAACTCCGGTAAATCATAGTTTCGACCCGCATGAGCGACGATATCACGTCTGGGCGCTGATTGCGGAAGCTAATTGGATCATCCATACGCATGTAGCGATAGTACGTAGTAGACAGTAGGTTCATCACTGCCACTGTTCATCAACGGTTCCAGACTGTTTCCTCCAGACACTCTCACGTCGAGGAACGACGCCTCAATCCAACGATGCTCATTCGAGTGTCTAATAATCTCCGTAAATCCCCGGCCAACTCGAGAGTTTGATAAACTCGCGACACGCTTCGCAGTTTCCACGCCCAGACTCGACCGGGAAACGCAATGCCCTCGCGACGTCGAGATATTCGGCCAATTTTCTGCTGTACTTCCTCTTCTTCCTTTGGATGTTCAGACTCGACAATCCCCTCAATTCCATAATAGTAAGAATAATAACTGTAATAATATTATATTATATTATATTATATTATATTATATTATATTATATTATATTATATTATATTATATTATATTATATTATATTATATTATATTATATTATATTATATTATATTATATTATATTATATTATATTATATTATATTATATTATATTATATTACATTACATTATATAAGAGACGCGCAGGAAGCGAAATGGATAATAGTTGAAGGAGTGGGAGAAATGTATTTGGTTACATGTATCGTTATTCAGTTGTTAGGGAAAGAGGGAAGAAACGGTGTAAAATGTAACAAGGAGAGAACCTTGTTACAAAAAACCTTGCAACCTTTCGGGGTGTTAATCAAAATACACACTATCTGATATTAATCGATAAGTATCGATTTTTTTAAATATCTCGGGATTATTGTTCCAGCGATACGTTTCGTGAATCGAGCAATCACGAGTGCGATGTGTCATTCCGAAATGACACTTTGCGATCCAATTATCGGAGCATCGGCAGTTATTCATGTCCGAAATAAACCATCTGTGACGCGAGATCTTCACGTCGGGACCAATAAGTAATTCCGCGAACGTTATACCTTTCCTCTCTAAAATCTCCGGTGAGATTCCTAGCGATATGCGGTGCGACGAAACACCTGCGGTGCTTCGTCGCACCGCATATCGGACAGCCGAGGGCATCCCCGCAACGGAGATTTTCTTCTTTTTTTTAAATCAAACCCGACGGCGCTGAAACGTCATCGATCAATTTTTCTTTAATGGCGTTACCGTCAAACACTTTGCGGAAGCTCCCTCATTCCACTAATATTTTAATCAAACTTTCAGTCTTCCATCTTCCCTAGGAATTTCTTATTTTATTATTTTTGGAGATTTCCTTTTTATCATAAAAGTGAAGCCAACGTGATGGAAAGCGATGGATCTGGGTACTTCGTACATAATTAGGGCACGAAGATTAAGCGCCATCGTTTTTTTCGGAAATTACGGAAATCGAGTAAAAATCCAATAAATCCCTCCCCCCTTTCGAAAGCGGCGATTTATTAAATTCATAGAATTTATTGAATGTCTTGAATGTATAGATTTATTTATTTATTTACTCACTTATGTCCCCTTCAATTGTTTTATTATTAGCTTCACACAATCAAGAACGAGAACTTGCTCAGCAAAAAAATGAAAATCTCGGCGACTTTTGTTGCACATCATATAAAATGATGTATGACTATTGGTGGGCTTTGTATCTATATGTGTATTGCCGAATTTGTCGATCGATCATATTCTATTAAAAAAAGGCTGTTAAAAAGTTTTATAGGATTACGTACGATGCCCGAAGCGGCGGTAAAAGGTTAAATGCCTTTTTTACTTCGAGGTACGCTCGGTGATTCTTTCGCCAATGACCCTTAACTTTTCGGTCCCCCTTTTATAAATCCGTTTTCCCCTGTACCGCCTTAATTCCCGCGCTGCACTCGAAATTCCGACGAGAGTGTGCCGGTACGTTCGTGCACCTACGCGTTGTCTCTCCTGCTCCTCGTCCCTTCCGTCAATTCGTTAGTCCAATTAGCGGAATCGCGCGAACTCTTTGCGAAATTATCCATGGATACCTTCCGTTCTCGTATTCCAGGGCCGACGCCAGCCGCCCGTTCGCGTTGCATTATTCAACGGGTAATACCGTTCGCCGCGAATCTTGGAAAGCCTCGAATCTTCGAACGTGAAACTCGGCGTTACTTAAGGTAAACGACCCAGTGACCGAATATGTCCCAGTGGCCGCGAAGAGCATGCGTGCAAGCGAGACGCAAATACGATTTTCCATGCATGTACGGGAACTGGGACTTCGCCCTTAGGTGTGCGGCCACTGGTACTTTTGCCTTAGCGATTGCTTTGTTACGAGCGATTGCAAACGAGGGGTGGCGATGCATACATCAGGTCCTCATAAAGTCCGGAAAAGGCTCGAAAAGGCCCCCATGTGACACCTAGAATCAACATCATTCCACCAACCTTTGGTGCATCAGATGAAGCAAATTTAAGTTGCTGTCCATTGCACTGCTGTAGCGGGAAACCGATTTGTTACCGACAGATTCAGTTGATCCTTTGATTCAACTCGTCAAAACAAACTTGTTCGCAATAACTTGAAGCTTGACGGACCGTCCGCGAGAGGGCAGCTCTCGTGAGTTCTGGTACGAAAGGCTCCCCTTAAAAGTACTGGTTGACGATGGTCTGTCTTAAGAGCGATTGCAAACGAGGTACGGCGATGCATACATCAGGTTCTGGGAAAGTCCGGAAAAGGCTCAACTAGGCCCACATGTGACACCTAGAATCAACATTATCCCTCCGATCTCTTGTGCATCAGATGGACCAAATTGAAGTCGCGGTCCATTTCACTGCTGTAGCGCGCCAGTAGCAGACCGGCTCCCTCTATCCTCCGCTTGATAGATAGTGTACTCTGCTGCTGCAGTAAACTAATGAAGAACAGGATTATCGGGGAAACCCGGTGGAACAATGGGATGGCAAGTTCAGCGATCCGGGGCTATACCGGTCTCCGATGGAACGACCGGGCTGCGGATGCTGCGGGGCGCATCCGTTAGTTCTGGCAAGTCTCTGCCCTAAGTTACAGCACAACGCCTGTACAGTGCCATACCAATCGACCCGCTACTCTCCCCGAGCCTTCCGAACGTGTCCAGATCCTTCTCCCAACCTACATTTCAAATAGCTCGTGAAACCCGCTTCATCGGAAATTCTCCACTCCACTGTTAAGTTAATTCACTGATCAGACGATTTTCTCTCGCGACCCAGTTAGCATTTTGCCAATAACCCGCCAGCGAATAGGCAGCATATGATCGCACAAGACGGTGGTGAAATTGCGTCATGTGCGTCCGCATTTGCCTAAGTTTTTGACGGCATTCAATGAACAAAATTCTTAGGAGCATATTGCCGGCAAGTTGTCAAAAATTTAATTTTTCAACAAGTAGAGAATTCAAAAAACGCGCATTCACTTTTATGGTTATAGAGGTTCAATTTTGGCGAGCGAGTCACATACATACCCTGGTTGTTGAAAAGGCAATACTACAAGAACGCATTGGCTGTGTATAAACATGGATGATACACCCTTCTTGTGTTTGAACCACCTTAATAAACGTCATTTCAATATCGAAATTTATTTGATCTTAATGAAAAAAAATTCTGGGTGTAGAGTCGGATGTTCTGTGGTTGGGATCACAATATCGCGGTTCTGTCCTCATTGGGGCGCTGCTTTGGCGGAAATTGATTTTTTTTCCTGTCGGTCTCTGCAATTGTCTGCAGTCAAGTAAAGAGGAAAATAATAAATAAATAAATAGAAGCGAAAGGGAAAGAGTCAAAGCTTCCAGGTACGGATTTGGTCCGAGGAGCCTCGCGGCAGCAGAAGCAAAGTTTCCCGACGCTCAGGGCAATTCCGGGACGCGTTCGCCAGACCGGAAAGGCTCTTGGACTCTTCTAATTTTCTCGCGGTCATACTGCCCGTGCGCCGTCCATGGCACCGAGGTAACGAGCTCGAAGCTCGTCCACGAGGAAGCGAACTTCCGACCAGCACCTCGGCGCGCTGATGTCCTTCTGTTTCCACCTTAAAAAAAAAGTTTCGTCGAACTTCCTGATTAAGCGAATTTTCATCTCACTCTCAATTGCCATAAGACCTCGCAAAAATTGAGGGGATGAGGGTAAAACGTAAAATTACACCTTCGCAATGTCATTGAATCAGATTCGCATACCTTTCAATACATTTAAATAATTTGAAAAATAAATAAACAGATAAATGTAAAAATGGATAAACAAATAAATGTAAAAATAAATGAAGAAGTAAATATAGAAATGAATAAACAAATAAATATAAAAATGAATAAACAAATAAATGTAAGAATAATTAAATAAATGTTTCCCATGGATCAGGCGAACGAGCGCGACATAAAAACCGAAAATTGCTGATGAAATGAAAACTGGAGTGCCACTTGAACGGGGTCGAGCGGACCCAAGGGGGTAAATGGTTGGAACGTCGTCGACATCTTTTTTTGGTGAGCCATCGAGGGTCGCCGTCGAAGTGGTGCGATCCATCGTGCTGCTCAAAAAGTTTTTCACCCTCTGTTGAGTTCGAAAAGCTTGAGACCGTAGGCGAGCAAGAGTAGAGGAGGAGTCTGAAGGACGAAGGTGTCGAAGAGGTGTACATGTTTCATTGCCTCTTGAACTTTCGACCGATCTCTGGTGCGCCTCGGCGGGAATTGGCTTGCGCATCGCGTTCGAATATAAGGGGAGGGTTTGCGGCTGGTCGAAGATTATCGAGAACGTAAATGCCCATTCGGAGACTCGTACGCGACACTTTCGACCCTCTCGATCGAAAACCAACAAAAGTTGGTTTATATAGGAATGTAAACCAATTTTTGTTCCTATGCAACCCAATTTTTGTTCCTATGTAAACCAGTTTTTGTTCCTATGTAAACCAATTTTTGTTCTACGTAAACCAATTTTTGTTCCTATGTAAACCAATTTTTGTTCTTATGTAAACCAATTTTTGTTCTTATGTAAACCAATTTTTGTTCTTATGTGAAGTCAATTTGGATTTGGATTTGTATTCCGGAAACTCCAGCTGAATCGAACATGTATCAGCTCACTTTACAATTAACTCTAAATCACTCGAGCAATGAATTCCAACGAACGCATAAAATTCGATCAACGTTCTTTCAACCGTTCGCCTGACAAATGGAATATAAATCGTTGCGGCTCGTCGGATAAATAACAGTAGATTAGAAAAAAAAAAAAAAAAATGCTCGCCCAATTGTGTCTACCGAACGCTGCGAAAACAAAACATATTAGTTGAACCTGTTAAAACAAAAGATACATTACAAATAGTCCGACGCTTTCTCGGTCCCCGAAAATTTGTGTCAAAACGAGCGCTGGCTCTCTAATTGTGTTCCCGCGATCGGAGAAACAAAAAAGAAAAACAAAAAAAGGGAGAAGGGGAGAAAAAAATATTAATTTAACGAGCCCGCGGGAGAGCTTCGGGGTGGTTGAAAGCGGGACGAAAGATGAAAGGGGGGCTTGCATGGTTCCCGGCGAGTGGCGAACGAGACGGATCGATGAAATACGCGTTCACGAGCTGTAAATAATGTCGGAGAATGCGAGAGCGATGGAGAGAAAGAGGACGGCTCTCTCTCTCTCGATCGTCGGAAAACCCAGCGGTGGAATCACGAGAAACAGAGTCACTGAGCAGTATAACGTGTAACGTGCGGGCGTGCGATGGAAACGTCGCTGTTTCATTGTCGGAAGCGTGGAGTACGAGCGAACACAGGTGCAAATCCAGATAATGGCTCTGTGCGCTCGTTTCGCCATGATACTCCGGCACAACGTTCCGTTCGGCCGAAACATCGGCAATGTCAACGAGTTTCCCCTGTTGCACCGCGGGCCGATGCATAAACGCCCGGTACGAAGGGTGTCCGAAAATTATGGGAAAAAAAATCTCTATCTCCGCAGATCGTGCACATCGATTCGCGGAGGAAAGCCCGGCCCGCCAGTAATCGCGTTCCCATGGGCTGCCGGGAGTGCAGATACGCGCCCGTGTACATTATTCCCGGAAATTATCAAAATCCGGACGCAGCCGGACATTGGTTATACGCCTCGGGGCTGTCCGCAAGCTCGTGGCTTATTGGCGTGTATCGCGTTGACCCCAGCTGTTCCCACGTGGCTACATCTCCGTATATCGTGCACCGGTATTGTCGAAAAAAAATTGTTCAAGATAAAAAATTTAACGAACTCTCGGCATGTACGGTTTCCGGTCGAAGCCGAAAATTACAAGTTCGGCGATGACGGCGACAGCGACGACCGGAGGGGATGGGAGACGTCGGAAAATAGGTAAACCGGCCAATTAATGGACAGTTAAGTAGTCGAAAAAGCCAATGAATAGACGTTTTTTATGCACGTGCTCTTATGGAAAGTGTTCATTCATTGGCCCTGTCCATTCATTGGCTGGTTTACCCGATACATGCTCTGTTACAGAACGGGTGAACGGGTGAACGGGTGAACGGGTGAAGGGGTGGACGGGTGAAGAAGTGAACGGGTGAAGGGGTGAACGGGTGAAGGGGTGAACGGGTGAAGGGGTGAACGGGTGAAGGGGTGAACTTGTGAAGGGGTGAACTTGCGAAGGGGTGAACTTGTGAAGGGGTGAAGGGGTGAACGGGTGAACGGGTAAACGGTTGAACAGGTGAACGGGTGAACGGCGGAATGACAACACGATAAAAAATCCTTTTCAACTGGATTATCCTTGTTAGAATCAGACTAGGAAGAGGGCTACAGGCATGCAGAATTTTTGTTTATACGTAGTACGAGGGGTTTTTGTTCGCCGATAACTTGGAATCTTATCGTAACACATATGTGCCGGTGTGGCGAAGTTGTGTGGTTGCGAGGGTGTACAGCTCGCTCGCAACCCCTCTCGAGGTCTCGAGGTCATCGGTCGTGACACACACGAGGGCCAGCAGCCGCGCGTAGAGACCATTTGTTATCGAGTCAGCGGAGAACGCGAAAAGGATAGGGTGTAAACGTAAAGAAAGTAAGAAGATATGAAGGGGACGAGAGGGAGAGAGGAACTGGGGAAAGGCCAAGCGAGGAATGACCGACGTTTACGCGCGCTATACCCACCTTGTTATCGATCGGGTATTAGCGCGACGTACTGACAAGAGCGACGGATCGATTGACGGACTGGCAGTCCCTCGTACGTACGAGCCGAAAGGCCTTTAGTGAATAACCAATATCCGTCATTTTACCACGGGAATGCTAGTCGCATAGCGTCGTAGCGGAGTATTTAATCTTGTGACGGCGAGTTCGAGGCCCCACTACAGCTTAGTTTCCATCGGGTTTAGGCGATAAAGAATTTATCGATTTGTCATTTAACCCTTCAGGTACCGCGGACTTTTTGCCAATCGCAAACGACCATGCCTTCTTTTAAGCGCAAAAACGATACGGATGTTCGTAAGAAATATTTTTCTGTGTTATAAAAAAAAACGACACTTCAAGGCACGCCTGGGAATTTTTTCAGATTTTTTTTACCACTTGTTAACTTGTTACTCGTATCGGTCGAAGATTGCGTTTCGGCAAATTCCGGTGTTTGGCTGAGCGAGACGCCGGTACGTGAAGGGTTAATTTTTTTTTACCGACCTGGAGAAGGTATTAACGGCCGTTATCGGTTTAAGTAATTTGTGTCTTGGACCTTCAAACTTCGTACTCTTCGACACGGTGTCCAACCGACCGTGAATTCCTTGGAGTTCTTGAAACGGCCTCAAGTTGCTCTCGTACTTGAAAAGTCCTCGAAAATTCTTGCAGAAACTGTAATAACATTTCGTGTCATGAGGGTACCTCATAAAACGATACCTTTCATATAACTAAATACCCTCCACTATTACGTCCTTGAACAGCCTCGAGGAGTCCTTGAAAGGTCCTTCGGAGGTCCTTGAATTTAATTTACACGACTCGAATTTACACTTTAGAATTTCGAAAACTATCGTCAAGTATCGAGTTTCACTGTGATAAATATGTATATTTTTTGTATTAGATTAACTCGTCGTGCAAGCTGGCGATAACACTCACTTATAGTGTAACATCGGTGCTTCGCCTTCGCGACGCCTTATTTGTCTCGTGCCAAGTGTCGCAGCTGACGCATAATAATAGCCGAGAGATCGTGGATTTTGTTTAGCCCCCCCGCCCCGATGGAGGAACATTGGTAACAGGTGTGCGACGAGTCTCCCGCCGTGGAGCCCGACAACCGCGACAATCGCTAGCATGGCCCAACGGTACAGTGATTCATCGTTGAACAATAAAGCCCCTTTTTGCACGAGACTCTGGAGACTCCCCGGCTCGCTCCATCACGTTTTATGTAGCATTACACCGCGCAGTTCCGGGCGACTGTCGAGCCTGAAATATCCATTTACATCTATTCAAGTTTGAATTTTCATTATTCCGACCAAATCGCCCATAACTCTGCTCTCGAAAAAACCCCATTAATTATCTTGACCTTTCGGTTTGTCATTTTCGATTGTCAACATTTTTTTTTTTTTATTAATCAAATTTTTTACTTAGAAAAAAGTTTGAATTTTCCGCCCGAATGTGTCCAATTAGCGGATGAAACTCCAGCACACACGGTAACAGGGAGCGGTTGTGGCTTCGGGTACCAGCTCGTGTGTACGATCGTGTTTCAGACACCCCAGCACAATGCCGGCTCAAACTCCAGACGCTCGCCCGCACACGCACACTCGCTCGTACAACTTGATCGTAGGTGTTCGCGGTGCATTGAAACTGCCTATTTATGTAACTATCGGTTGTCTGCGGCTAACAGTGCCAGGTGCGAGAACGCGCGAACCCACTCCCAACGTAATTTCCTCATTACCCACTGAAACTCCGGGCCCGGCGCGTTGCCCGTTTTACTTTCCGTACGGAGAGCGAGAGATACGCTCATACCCTGGTCTCTCCCCGGGCATAGATTGATCCATTATATTTCCATGAAATCATTCCGAAAGCCACAACTACCGCCACTTTCAACAGAACTTTTTCGTCAAAGCATCCGTGTATCCGTATGAGTACCTGTGTGAGTATCGGTGTGAGTGTCCAATAGACATGACCTTTATTATTTTGTAGATAATAATTTATTATTTACAAAATATTTATTATTTTGTAGATAATAATTTATTATTTACAAAACATTTATTATTTTGTAGATAATAATTTATTATTTACAAAATATTTATTATTTTGTAGATAATAATAATTGTAATATTTGTACTGAGTGTAATTTCGGTCGGTCCTAGCAATATTTAAGATACAGTTGATGTACGAAAAAGGTACGAAATGCGGTTCGGTAACTTGTCGGCGCCATATTTATATTGAAAGCGCGACTGTCGTTGATACGCTGGCTGCCGCACGATTGCGTACGGTTGCAATAGTACAATCTTCATTTATGCGTCCGTCTATCGGATCATAAATATGTAATGGGACTTTACGACCACCCTGCGCAACCCGCTTGGTCTCAGTGCGCGGTGTACATTGCGACGGAGAGGTGGGTGCCAACCCACGCGGGAAAACCATCCTCCCGGCGGTTCCTGCAATGGCTCCGCTCCACTATTTAACTAAGTATATATAATTCAGAGCATCTTCAGAGAGAAGGGGAGCTTACTGGGTCAAGAGCCGCTCGGGATTTCTATCCGCTCCTACGCATACCTCTCCATCCAACGAATTCAACTTCCACTCGCTTTAACGGAGATACAAATGAGAACCATTTTCTCCTAAATCCACTGGGTAGCGGTGGTTCCATAAATTCTCGCCGACGCGGCCCACCGAGCATTACTCACTTTGGTTTGCCGAAACCAACCTTTTTTCGATATTTAAAAAAATGTTGTTCGGGCTTTGGAAAATATTCTTTGACCTTTTAGTAAAATGGATAAATTCTTTGACCTTTTATCCAATGGAAAATGAAAATGGCATATCGAATATTTTCTGACACCAAATACATGGATTATAAAACAAATTATAATGGTTGAAATATGAATCACGATTTATGGTGAAATTTTTTTTTTTTTTATCCGTATATATGTCGATAACGATGTACTTTCCTTTTTTAATATTGAGAGAACCCAGAGATGCTTTTGACGCTCGTTTCTCGTTTTCTCATTCCATCGTCGAAGTCGATTAACGCTGGAGTGACTGACAGACGGAAAATTCACAGCATCCATATAGTACATATATATATATATATATATGTATCCGGACTGGATATATGCTGCATCTGTTTCACGACAAATACACGATGCGAAATAATAAAAGTATAAAGGAGGCGAGAATTCGGATTGTCGAACGGTGCCTCCGTTAATTTCGATAACCGCAAATTTTATACGATTTTCATTATTCCGAATCCTGATTTCGCGGCGAAGCTTTTTTTCCATATTATTTTTATTTTACATTTACTTTTTATTGTACTGGAAATTGGTACCGCACATGCCGAACTACACTTCACATGCATTGATCGGAAGTGTGAAATAACTGACTGATCGGAGCCGAACCTTCATTTTGTGAGGGTAATAAAAACTAACATCCATCCAGAGACTGGTTTAAATCCACTAAGAAAATTTCGTCAATTTTGTTATACAGCAGTTTTAAAAAATCATTACAGGCTCAAAAATGCGATAATTCTGGACGATTGTGTTTCGCATTACAATTTCACAATTTAAAAAATTTACCTTGTAAAAGCATTTTTTTCCGTTTTTCGACAAAGTTCCTTCCGGACCGCGGAATAACCTGTGTGAAAAATGCGCCTGAGGTTTCGTGTTACAAAGTATGAGAGAGATAAAGGAAACGTGAAAGCGGTGGAGCTGGACCATACGCCTGCTGTGAAAAAGCAAAAAAAGAAAAAAATTGAGAACAAGGGCGAGAAGAAGCAAAGAAGCGAGAAAGGAATATAACACTAAAGGGTGAAAAACGGTAGGAGAATCGCAGTAAAATAATAAGTCCGCGGAATCGTGGAACCCGAGAGCGGGGATGGTTCTCTCTCTGCTTTCCCAGCGTAGCCAACAAGTTGCTGGTGTCGAATCGATAGAGGCCGGTGAGCCTGGGGGGCTCTTGTAGGCAGGTCACCTCTCTTGCCTTCCGCCCTTCGTCCGTCTCGCTTTTTCATCCCCTATATGCATCTTCATCCTCCTTGCTTCCGCCTCTCCCTTTAAGCAACATCCACAACGGACGTAATTTTTTTATTGAGCAGAAAAAGATCTCCACATAATAATTTATTGGATCAAAGTGGTGAATATGGTTTACCTTTTTATAACTTCAAGCGTTTAAGGTAGTTCCTTTCGAATCTACCTGTGTGAACTTTGGGAAGTCACTTTTTGTAACATTGTAGTTGAAGTCCCTTCCAATGTGATGACGAATTTTCAGGATTTGTTGCCGAATAATTTGTCGAAAAAATTAATACATAAAATAAGGTTTTATGCTTGGGCTCTCGTATTGATAAATATCTATAATAGTAAAATCCAAAAAAACTTTAATAATAAAAAAAATTACTTGACGATTTACAAAGTTTTCGAGATAGTCCGACAGTTGACTAGCATACATAGCAAGGACTACCTCAATCACTCCGTGGGTCAGTTTTGAGAGTTTAAAAAAACACATGCGGAATTATTGTACAATTGACAAAGAAATTTTTTCGTTATTCTGAAATTTTTCACCATTGTGAATACGCCCTTAAGCTTAATTTTTTTTTCTCGTCCCATCTTCTACTTTCCCAACTAGCGTCTTCCTTCCTTTTCTTTCTTTTCTCCTGCGGTTTGGTTTTTTTTTATTCCTTCTCCTCACGGCTTGTGGTAGCGGGCCACTCGAGTAAGCCGCGTCTGAGCCAGCACCGACTATCTCTACTTTCCTGTCTACTAACCCGACTAACCAGTGACCACAGGGTCGATAGGGTTTCCTGTTCATTCTGTTTCTTCTGTGCGGCCTATCGCTCGTTGCCTCGGTACACCCACTCTCTACTCTCGTTTCTCATTGGATCTTCACTTTCTCTCGGCCTGCTTTTAACGAGATATGCCGAGATCAATTACTTTTATTTAAATATTGATTAAGAAAAAATAGAATAATGAAAAAATAAGACAAAATACGCGGACAAAAAAATCAATCACAGCAATCGGAGATTCGTGTCAAAGTCTCGAAACAGACTGACTGTCGAATCTAGATAGATAGATAGATAGATTCGTTTATTTCGTGTTCTGGGGCCTAAGCCCCCTAAGAATACCGTGCAGCAAGATACAAACAACCCTTACAACCCAAAAAGACAACTGCAAAATAACATGGGAAGAAAAAAACCATACAAAATAATATGAGAAAAAATAAGAATAAAAATACAATGCAAGAAAAAATAGAATAACGAAAAAATAAGATAAAACACGTAGACAAAAAAATCAATCACAGCAATCGGCGATCGCTGTGAAGTCGGTCGTTTTAGTTAACTCCCGTAGAAAGCCTTGCCAAATAGTTTTTGCTTGCACTACCGTTGATTCCGTTTTTTCTTTTTCATCTGACAAACGCGGATCTTTAGTGCCGCGGACAATCTCCCGTCGTTTTAGTTAACTCCCGTAGAAAGCCTCGCCAAATAGTTTTTGCTTGCACTACCGTTGATTCCGTTTTTTCTTTTTCATCTGACAAACGCGGATCTTTAGTGCCGCGGACAATCTCCCGTCGTTTGATCCTGTTCATGTCTGATACAGAGTTGACGATTACTTCTTCAGTCTCACCTAACGAGCTCCACCGTTCTTTTCATTATTTCCACCGACGACCAGCCAACCTGTCCCTCGCCGTCGCTCCGCCCTCCAGTCTGCACAAGGTTCATCCGTAACCACTTCCGGATACTCCAGACGCTCCTGAGCCCTACGCTGTCTGCTCTCTACATTTCTACCTTAGGTTTCCCACAAACCCCACGGAAGCTTCCTTCTTCGCGAAATCTCCTCTTCAATTTCGCTCGAGTATCTCCACATTTTTTTATTTATTTTCATTTCAGACATTCCGGTCGACCAAAGCGACAGATGTCTAGAGATATAACATTAGGTCATACACTCATTCGTGGCTTTACGTATATTAATTTTTTCATTCGCGGGGTCGCAACGGAATGGCATTAAAACAATTTCCAAAAAAAAAGTTTCGCCAAATTTTCGAAGCGCGTTTGAAATAATATTAATTTTATTGTACCAAAATTAATTAATGCTGGACCATTAAGTTTGTTTTCACATCCAGGATCGTTCCTTGCGACGTGTTAAATAAAAATCCGCGGCGAAATAAAATAGACAGGATCGTCCGGGGATGAAACGAAGAACAACTGCGGCATGTGCGAACGACTTCGCGACTTCGCAGAGAGTTTTGATCGTAAAGTTTACGAGTTCTCGTAAACGCCGAAGTCCGACGGAAATGCAATGAAAGAGTTACGAAGATAGATGATGGACGAAGAATTCCGTTATCCGGAACGCCTGCGACGGCAAGTTACGACGGCTAACTTATTATTATTAAAATTGAAATGGGAATTCAAATTTCCGCGGAGCAAGCGCGTCCGATAGTCGAGACAGAATTTTTTTTTTTTTTTTCTAAGAATGCTCGAAATTGAAGAAAGTCAAAAAGAGAAAAAGCATAATTTATTATTACGCACAGTGAAGGGTCCGATTCTCAGATTGGTTGTCAGAAGTTATCGGAAGTTGAAATGGAATTTGATGTATTATCTAATTTACTTCTCCACTTACCGGGTTTTTTTTGCAGCTCGCAAACTCTATCATCGTCAATTCCGCGACACCCGAGGCGAAAGCCGAAGTGCATCGCCGAAGCCGGATGAACGGGAGGAGTCCCGGTCGTAGGCGAAACGCCCGCGGGTTAAACACCCATAATAATATGTCGTATTTCCATGCTGGAGAGGCTGGAAATTGAATTCTTGGAAAAATATTATTACCGCCCGGTAACGCACGGAGAACCCCTCGTGTTCCTTCACGTGCCATTTTTGCCCACTCGTTTCCACACTCGGGGGTTCAATGGGGTGGTTGTACGAGTGCACCAGTGGTGGGCGGTGCTCGTAGCGTGTCAGCGGGTCTTTAAACGTTTTTCACCTCCATGCCCTTTCTCACGTATTATCTGCCGAGTGCGCACGCAACTCTCGGTGTGCCAATGAATACTGCGTCGTCGTCATTAAATTACACAATATCATTCATTACACATTATTGTATAATTGTGTAATGGTAATTACACAATAACACAATATTGCAACTGGAGGATTACATTTTTTTTGTTTACTTTTCATGCATTTGACGAATTTCTCCTTTTACTGTAAAATTATATTACAATAAAAAGGACTAAACTACACGATGGAAAATTGTTTAGCTGCTCTAACGAAATGTGTTTTGCTGATAATGACCTCGTTCGTTAGAGAAACAGAACTATTTTTCTCCGTGCACAATTGACACACAGCGTACCGCTCGTCGTCCCCGGAGAGAAAGTGGTCGGTCCGGGACTCACTCGCGTACATTAGTCCCCGAAATTCTCGTCTACATGCGCAGATGTGCATATTTGTCCTGTCCTTCAGAATAGATATTTCTGATCGATTTGTGTGAGTCTATTATATCATCGCTACTCGACATTTTCATTTAAATAATTTCCTTCCAAAATTAATTTATATCTATTTTTTCCGATTTTTTTTCGTTTAATTTTTTAATTCTGCCTCTGAACAGGGTATCCGATACTTTAACATGGAATCGATAAAAAGTCAGCCAACATTCGAGCCGGCAAACCTCGACGTGAAATGTCCCCGATAATTGACCTCGTGCGTCCGACATTGTAATTAATTTTATTAATAGAGTCGACCGGGTGTCACAAACGCCGCCAGAAAATGTAACTCATTTTTTAATTCGAAGAATTTGTGTTTCACCTCGAAATTTCATAAATGAAAGGCATTTACCTCTAATTATGTTTTAACCGAATAATATGCTTGAATTTCGCGCGCTATCAGCGATTTTCACCACCGCTCCCCCAACCTCGGTGCTCCATTATTATCCGTCACAAATTGGTAATATAGACCTTACAATGGCCTGGACCGCTCAGTGGTTTGATGTTTAAACGAATTTACAATGTATCCGGGCTTTAACTCGACCGCGCATGGCTCGACAGCTTATCAACGAATATTTCGATCATTTCTTAAAATAACAATTTCGCAAATATTATCCACCAAATTGATTACGATTTTTATTAATTTTTTTTATCAATAATATTTACATTCGAATTTCGAAAACCAAAAAATTTCTTCAGATCACTTTGGACAATTTTGTCTTTACATTTTTTCAAAACTCAATGCCAATTAAAAATACACCCTTATAGCATTTCTCTTTCGAGTGGCCTCGCATCGTGTCATTTTTGTCACGAGGAAAAAAAAATGCTCGACTTACTTGCATGCCCCGATGAAAGGTTCGGAACGGTACGATTCGATTTTCAGAGTGTAATCTCGAAACGTTCGCGTATCAGTGGCCACGCACGACCTACTTCATTCGACCGGCGGCTCTAATTGGGCCTCGAAATATCTCGACGGTTCTATTCCCGTGCAAAATTTATTTCTATACCCATCCACCTTCGTTGACATCCTTCGTCTACCCGCGAACGTGGTTAATCCTAACACCGGGCGAAATAATGGGTCCTCTCATAAAGGACAGCCAGTGGCAAACTAGCTTTGGGATCGTGGGACTGGGGACACAGTGTTTCACCCGCTGTTTCCAGACCGGGGGCTCAAGTACTGTTCTTCACTGTTCGCATACGCTGTTTATTCAATGACGAAAAAAATATCTCCGGTGCGAAATAAAATGTATTGTCCATTTCCACTTTAACTCCCGACTGACGACAAAAGCACCGTTATGGGGTTTTTATTTACATAAATTTAAATTTGTCTCAGTCTTTCTCATGGATATCGTATAAAATGGTTCGAATAAATGTGCGTTCCGAGTGCACTCAAAACTGGAGTACCGAGTTGTCTTAAAAACTGGTGCACTAAATTTTTTTAACTGGCGTTTTAATTACTTTTTCAACTTGCATTCCGAGTGTTGTTCGAAGCTACGTTCTGTGGCGCAAATTTTGAATACCACCACCAAAATTCTACTTCAACTCCTGACAATTTTTTTTTTTACATAAATTTGAAGTTGTTAATCCTTCGTACGAATATCGTATAAAACGGTCGAAATAAATTTACGTTCCAAGTGGGCTTAAAACTGGAGTATCGAGTGGTCTTCAAAACTGGGGCACTGATTTTTTTTTAATCCGGTGTTCTGAGTGTTCTTCAAAGGTACGTTGTGAGGCGCCAGTTTTGAATACCAGGTCGAACGTTAAGCTCTCAGCTAGGGTTCGAAGTTGATTTCGTGCCGGGTGGCATGAAGCGCGCATTTCAAATCGCTTATCGTAATCTGTCGTCGTCGGTGTTCCTGTTCGGTCAAAACGTGTCGACGACGACGACGACGAGGACGAGGAGTCGTAGGAGGACGTTCGTAACGAGCCGCTCTCACGTTATCGTGCGTCGGCTCGTTGAGTCCTTCAAATGCGAACTTGGTAGCTAGTTCCCGGTCCGCCACGCCATACCCAACTTATCGTCGTGGGATACTCGACTCCCCCAGCGTTACGATTAGCCGGAAGCCCCGGCTATAGCGCAACGTGGCGCAAACTCTGTAAAGCGAGAGAGACCCGCGATACGAAACCGAGACTAGTGCAAAAATTAGACGGTAGAAAGTTTCGTAACTGCAATTATGATTTAAAAAAAAAACGTATTATTTATTTTGTTATTTACTAATATCATAGTAAATAATAAATAGTGAAGAAAATAGTAGAGTAAAAAAAATAAACTAAGTAAGTTTAACTATGTAAGTAAGGTTAATAATGAAATAAGTAACAATAAATAGTAAAGGAAAAATTGGTCGGTGAAATTAGCTTCCGAAGCGCGTGGTTGTCACGATATTTGTTGGATCGTCAGGAAACCCAGACAGACTTGTTGCTCGTATTTTCTCGTATCGATCTCACTGCAAAGAAGCCATAAAAGAAATCATCGCAGCCATCGGGGCACCACGATGAAGGCAGAGTCACAGAAACGTGCGTGATTCTCCCGCGGAATCGAAATGACCTGAATGTCGCACGAGCCGACGTACTCGATGAGTCACACCACTCCCGGCAATCAATAGATCCGGCATTCGTAACCAGACGAGAAAAAAAAACCTTTGCTGCCAATCTTGCGCGGAAAGAGCAGAGGTCGAGTCTGGACTCTTCAACGAGTCGACGACGTATCCAATGCCGAGCGAAATCAAGGCGGCCCGCTTTTGTTGTGCTTTTTTCCCCGCTATTATCCGCCCATCGATCTTTTGTCTCGTTTCTGCTTGTGCGAGAGCTCGAAAGCCGTCGAGCAATGAAGGCAAGGTCGTATCGAGAAACGCAATTATCATTGTCACTGTCATTCATTATCACTGCCATTGATTGTCACCGTTGTCTCACGAAACTCGGTACACGGGGAGAACGATCTGGTAAATTCGACCACACTTCGTACGTAAACTCGGACATAAATTCGACCACACTTCGTACGTAAACTCGGAATATAGTGCCATTGTGACGTTTTTTTTCGGGGTGGGACTAAATAGCCGAATGTTGAAAGTTCGAAGGCGCAAAAGCGCCTTCGATTCTCATGAGTGTGGCGATATTTCCCATATTGTATTATAGTCGACTATTCTCAATTTACCACATTGTATAGGAAACTTCCCCATATTTTTATTGTAGCCCTTCCTACTAAATTCTCTCCGTGTACCCAGGAACGTCGAGGGGACGTGGAGCTCGCTCAGTTAAGCGCTCTTCCACCTCGTACGATAATCAAAGAACGTAAAAAAAAACTGAAAAAAAATGACGGTGACCCTTTCGACCGAACGAAAAAAAAAAAAATGAAAAATAACGATCCCCGTTCGGAGGAAGTGGATAAAAGGGAGGGGAAAAAGAATCTCCACTCATGGCAAACGTTCGGCAATTTTTGCCGCCGAATTCGGGTCCCGATTACGAAATCGCTTGGTGCCAAGGCAAATCGCTCGCTTGCCACTCAATCAATTAACCCCCCCCCCCCCCTCTCCGCCCCCTCCCCTTAAGCTTTCACCCGTGAGATCCTGTTTCCTTTATGAGGCCAAATTGAAATTAATGCTGTAACCCAACAACGCCGCTGTGTGAATAGTTCCCTGCACTACCCCCCCCCCCCCCCCCCCCCCCCTGCACGTGTCTGTGTGTGTTGGTTTATTTGTGTTTGTGCAACGGTGTTTACTTCTGCATGCTTGTGCCTACATATTTTACGCGGCTCCGTATGTCACATATCTGCACTCCCCGTGAGTGTGTGCACCGGCGTTCGCCGTTCTACGTTCATCGATCATCCGCCTGGGTCAAGTGGGGAAGCCCCGATGTTTCAATCGAACGTAAACAAACCGGTGCGTCATTCTACGCTATTGCATTATATCTTGTTTGGTTTCCCCTCGTCCCCTCTGCCACGCTCATATCGCTTTCCCTATCTTACCTACTCCATTCTCTGTACTGAGTACTTCATCCTTCTCCCCCCCCCCCCCCTTTCCATCCGGGTCTCCGCGCTACTACTGTATACAGAACGTCAGTCTCGCGACACTCTTTAACCGACAATTTTATCGCTACTTTGTTGCACATTAATATTCTTGGCAAAGGGCAGATTTACACAGTCCAACTTAAAAATGTTACGCTTCGGCAAAAAAAAAACCCATCTTTTCATTAAATATAATAATTATAATAATAAGATAAGGAAATAATTTTTTGAATAATCGTGATGTATGATGCAGTTTTTTATAAGACATTTATATTCAGGCGAAGATCACATTTTGCTCCGTTAAAGTCGGCCTTATATACCTATCTCGAGGAAGCATCTGCCGTTACGAGACACCGAGTTACGAAAGTTTGTTACAAATTAATAATCGCGGAAGAGAAATTAAACTAAGCGAAAATGGAGGGAGGCTCTGTTCGTTTCGCTCTCTATTCGAATATAATTGGCGCCTCCCTCGTTCATCCATCTCTTACCTGTTGATCCCGTGGTCCAATAAAGCTATCCAAGAACTAATTATATATATTTTTTCAATTAATTTCATGAAACTCGATGAATAAGTTTCAAAGAAAAAAGTTCGAAATTACCGATACGGAAAAAATTAAATGAAAGGTGGTTTAGGCCTAGTTTTTACGAACGTCAGAAACAAGGGATGAAAACGTGGGCAAGTTTAAAGTTTTGCGGGAACGAGGACAGGCGTGATTTCGAGGTCGAGTCGAAAATCTATAAGCTTGTAAGTACCTTTGAAGAAGTAACCGAGGAGAAAAAAAAAAAGAATGACTAAAAGCTTCTCCTTTTCGGCCTCTCGAAGCCGGGAAAGCGCGCACGCCCGAGCCCAGGATAGAGGTTGCATGCGCTAGAGAGAGCTTCAAAGCTATTCCGACCTCGAAAGACATTCCATCTCAATTCCTTTTTTCATTCACACGAAAATAGCGCTACCACATCTAGCTGCTCTCCCACTCATCCTACTTCCCTTTGCGTTTCAATCTTTTGATCCGAAATACGAGGTTTATCCTTTTAAAATCGCTTCCACCGCAAAGGGTACAGGGACGCGAGGCAGCATTTCGTTCCATAATAAATTTATTAATATTTCGAATGGATTTGTTGGTAAAATGAAAAAAATATCGCTTTGAGCCGATGGCTTCAAAATTGCCCGAGCAGAAAAGATATAAATCCACTCTTTAATCACTTAACATTTTTTGTCGTTTTTGCGGTTTTCATCGACACCTTCGCCGTATATTTTTTGCGCTGTTTTGACTCATTCGACGTTCACCAGGGGGATGGAAAATAGTGGAAGAAAAATACTAGGAAGATGTATTCGAGCTCCGAGTCACTAGGGAATAAAAAAAGAATGAGTACAAAAAGAATAAAAGGAATAATTAATAGAGTATCCATTCTGGCGCCAGTAATTTCGCTCGCCACCCCTTGGAATTCCATCCCCGTGCTCCCTCTCCCTCTCTCCCATCCAACTTTGTTCGCCTCCAACACCCGACCCCCTTCACCGCGCAACTCGTTCAATTACCGTTAATTGTTTATTATCGTAATATCCGACCGATCCGACGTTTATAAGCCATTCTCCATATCACCCTCTCGACCAACGGGGCTCTCTCTCTGTTCCTCTCATTCCCTTCTTACCCTGCTTCGTGGTTAATCTGCTTTCAATCCTCACCTCGCCCCTCGCGCACGACGTATGTAGGCCTCGTTATCGGCGAACGCCCGGCGAACTAACTTGTGAGCATTTTTTTTTCCGTGCCCCCACGAGTAAACGTTCGACACGCGAGCCAAACAGCGACGACGAAACTCACGTAAATTATTAATCGCAAGGATAAGATTGTGCAACATTCGGAATTTGTTGTGAGGGACGTAGAAAATAGAGTAAATGTTGACAGATTGATCAGAAACGTCTTATTTTCTGCCAGTCACTTTAGTGATATAATAAATGTGAAGGGAATTATTTCCATCGATACCTTGGGATGACACGAACAATTTTTGACACTACATGGAGAGATTCCTACAATTTTTTTCTTTTCGATCCAGGCATTTTTGCAAGTGATCGCATCACCCTTAAGAACGATCAACCACATGGGATTTGATAAACGATTTTTTTTACCGATAAAAAAAATAAAATGCGTTATGGCGCCTAAAAGTGTCGAAACCGCCTTTCAACATGGACTTGATGCCAAGAATGACGAAAATTTACGCGGAGGATAACAATTGTCGTAATATGGAAAGTGACGCAACGATTGGGGTCGGACGATCGAGAAGGGTGTGGAGAGACCAATACAATAACGAGGTTACGACTAATTGCCAGTCGCCAGTGGTGGTCAATCCGTGTGCAGATAGACGGGCGGGGTTAAGGCAACACTGCGTCGCCCGAGCCAAGCGTCGCCTACTGTTCTATATAGAATCCACAGAATGGTCGGTTATACGTAACCCACCGAACGACCACTGATAAGGGTGTCGTCGTTTGGACATCTCTTGTTTGTCGAGTGATTCGAGCTGTTCGATCGGGTCAATCGGTCGAGGGCGGCGACCAAACGATCGACCGCGCTTGTTGAACCAAGAGCTCAGTCACGTTTCCACATCCACTTGCGAACGAGAAAGCCTCTCCAGCGGTTGGAAACAGTTGAGTGCACTATCGTCGGGAGGAGGGGGGGTTTGTCGTTTCCCGTCCCTATCAAAAGGCGGCCACCCCGAATTAGGCGCTCAAACTCCGAGCCTCAAAGCACTATTGGCTATCCAAACTTCATCGATAAATACGGTGCGACACGCTCAAGTGTACTCGCGACGGCGATGCAGCCATTAAATCAATTATCGAATGACGCTTGGCTTCTTTTTCGGTTCCTTGATTGGTTCGTTAAGGTTCATCAAGGATCCATTAGTTCCTTTCAACTTCAATGTGACCGATCTGAAGTTTATTTTATTTTTCACTAATATTCTGACCTTAGTGGGTTGGAACATACATGAAGCAAAAATCACGGTCGAGCAGGGTGTATCAATATATTTTTTTTTAAGTCGATCGATCTTCAAGATTTGTCCATTAAAATACGTGTTCTCGGCTTCTTCGTAGGTCACCGAAGATTTTCGAGAGATATTTGAGCTGACGTTTTATGAAAAATTCTCAAGATAGAAAAGAGTTTCACCTGTATACCTGTATATGCGGGTGAACGTCGAGATAGCGTACGTATTGAAGAGGGTGAGTGAGAAAGGTAGAATAGGAGTGGGGCTGGTAGAGCGACTCGATATCTTTCAGGAATAATGTCACCCCGTTGCTCCCTCAATGGCAACACGGTGAACCAGCCAGCAGGACACAAAATCTTTTTCCTATGGACGAAAGAGCACTCCCTCTTCCCATGCTTTTGCCTGCCGGTGGTGATGCTGCGAGTCCCTTCTTCTTTTTTTTTTCGCGTCATCGTTTCCATCGATTCCCGAAGCTTCCATCCGACCATTCTTCTTTCTTATATATCTTTTTTGGCCTCCGCCTCTTATTTTCTCCACCCTCAGGCTGTGCACTTCTCCATGTCGAGCGTTCAGCTCTCGCATATTTCGCAGAACGATCGGCATTTCGTTGCGACGAGAAAATAAAGGTAAAGGAAACCGGAAAAAATCGATGAATACACACTTTTAAAGAGGAAGGGACTGCGCAACGAAGACTCGAAGGATGATAAGTAAAATAATAAATACGATGGTGCTACACGTTGCATAAATGTGCCCCAGAATTACCATTGACGGAGATTACCGATGGCAATCCCGACCATTTCACTTACCCACGAAAGACGCCGGAAAACAATAAGACCGGTTGGTGATTTTTCGAGCGCAATTTGCCATTTGCACCGGCGTTCTATTGAGGGTAGTTTCCATCGGTCGAAGTGCCTCACGTAGCGGGAATAGATAAGTTCCCGGACGAGTTTGAAGGGGCCCGGAGTGGTCTGAAGTATCGGGATTTTCACTAATAATTTAACGAGGCAAGGGTGAACGAGGTGGCGGCAAAGAAAGCGGAAGGCGATGGTACTAAAGAGAGGAGAGTTCACGATTCGGTATCGGGGAAAGTGCGAAACTAAAGGGGAACGAGGAGTTTTTGAGCAATTTAGCAAACCGGAGTTTACTAAAAGCCTTTGTCTTGTTTTTGTTTTTCTGATGCAGGGACCTACTTTATCCTGTACGACTTCATCGACTATTTCGAGAAGGACAAACCGGTGTTTCTGGAGCGCAACAAGTTTCTCGGCATTGTCAATAACATATTCAAAAACATGACGGATATCGAGAGGGAAGCCATCGCCTTTCAGGTAAGTCTTTCAAATTTCTTACTGCAAAAAACGAAAATTCCGAACATGTATTGGTTACAATAAATACGAATAATCGGAGAAGCGTGGAAGGAAGTTCTCAACGTTGTTTCCCGTCTACCGAATTTTCGCGAGAGAGTCCATTATTGTGGATTTTTTTTTATCGGACATAAATTTCCATTTGACCAGAAAACACGTGCCAAATCGAGTCTGGCTGCACCGCAGCTGTTATCGATAATCGTACACGATACGTTATCCTCATTCCACGGTGCATGACACCGTCTTCATTATTATTCGTACGTACATTGAGCCAACATAATACCCTCATCTCGTATTGTATAATATAATATTCACATTTTGGTAAAACCTACCAGAATTTCTTAGCCAAGAAATCCATCTACATAAATACATAAATAGGCGCATACATGCATAGATTCCACGGTACATGGGCACAAAGGGCTCAAAGCTGTGGCATACGTAACCCCATAAATATTTATGGACGGCACGTACCCATTGCGGCGTGGAAGTTACAGCCATCGGCCGTTCAAGAACTAGTCTCTCATTTGCACGAAAGGAATCCACAAGTTTGCCCTAAGAAAAACAAAACAAAAAAAATTACGAACATACATTTTGTCCAAAAAATAGTCAGACAAAAAATCGGCACTCTTGTATTTTTACTTTTTTCTACGGACCACCCGCTTTTGTTTTGTTTAAAATTTCTTCGGAAAGCTTTGAACCATTACTTCGACAGCGAAAAAACCGTGAATACCCGTTAACAGGAACAGAACATTCCACTCAAGAAAACAAAAAAAAAACCTCATTCGGATCTCCCCTACCCGAATATTCCCCGGGTGTATCTCGAAACTCACCGCGACGATGGCACGGCCGAGTTTCCACGGACATAAATATTACAGGGTAAATTGCGCAGGGGGATGAAGAGTTAACGTGTAGGGTGGGAGATGCTCGGACTTTACACATGGTTGGAGAACCCGAATGCGGGAAAAGTTTTCCAACGACTGCACCTACCGGAGGGTTGTTTCGACCCTCCTTCTACAATTCGCCGCTCTCGCGCAACAACTCGCAACCTTATTCTTCTACCCTCCGACCCCCTCCCTACCGCCTCTGAAAGTTGTTCGATGAACTCCGAGTCTGCCTTGTACGGAGCTTAACCCCTGCCTGTGTGTATCCCGGTGGTAATGAACTTATCTCGTTCCAAAAAAAGAATTATTTTCGCCTATCGAGTTTTAACTTCCGGGCGTATGATGGTCGAAACTCTATTTTTTTATTATCTGATTGTTATAAATAAATTAGTTGGGACGATAGGGAAAAATGGAATTGAGGAATATTGGCTAAAAAAATACGGGAACCAATGGGGATTTTATGGCTTCTCGGATTTCATAGACTTCCAGTTCGCCTGTGTGTATGGCGTTCGTAATGAACTTATCTCGTTGCAAAAAAAAAATTATTTTCGCCCATCGAATTTTCACTTCCGGGCGTATAATGGTTGAATTTATATATTTTTATTATCTGATTGCTGTAAATAAATTAATTGAGACCGTAGGGAAAAACATGGAATTGAGGAATATTGGCTAAAAAAATACGGAAACCAATGGGGATTTCATGGCTTCCCGGATTTCTAAGACTTCTATTTCTCGTCTACCGTGGAAACTCGGGGGATCGCCTGAAACCGTTATAATATCGTTCTTCATTCTCAACCACGAGCGCAACGCCTGTCCGTCTCTCCTTCAAACCGTACAAGAGCTACTTTATCTGCTCCTCTCATTCGTTCATGCATACGTTTGCACGAACGTACTCTCGCGTGTCGCGTTTTCCAACCGACGATTTAACCGCGTAAGTACCCCGTATAAATCACCTCCCCGTTCGGAGAAAATTTATTCCACACCCGCAGCAGTCGAGTATAGAAACGTTCTCTCTTCCTTTCGAATCTTCCGGGAATTTTCGAGAATAAATGTCCTCCGGAATTCACGAAAAACTAACGATAGTCGAGTTTCCACGTCTGTCTGTTCATCATTGGTATTCCTCTTAACCCTTTCCCGTAGATCGACTGCGCTTCCAGCGCTGGGTGAGTTAGTGCTCGATCGTGCAAGCAACACGATCTCTACTTTTTCTTTATTGCTAACTTACCATTAATAACGGTGAAAAAGTGTTGCCCCAACCAATCGTCGGTGCCAGAAAAGTATTATCGTTGGGCTTTGGCATTCATTTGGAATGCTTACGAGATAATTCCTTGGCTCGATAGTCGAGTTTCCACGTCTGTCTATTCATAATTGGTATTGTTCGCATTAATGGCATTGGTTAAGAATACCAATGGTATTCTTAACCCTTTCTCATCGATCGATTACGCTACCAGAGCTCTGTCTCTATATCTCTCTCTTTATATATGTATATATATATAAGCGTTTTTATTTTTTAAATAACCTCTACAACCCCAATTAGTTATTCCTACTGACACAACCGAGCTGCTGATTAATCTACGAGATTCCGAGTTTCATTTTTACTTCAACGTATCGAGACTAACCAAGTAACGTTTTCGAAAAATCAAATTTTTCATTTCACGATAAGAGCCTTGTTAGAACCTGTGGTCGGTTACGAAACCGCGCCGAGCCCAAGAGTCCGGTTCGTTTTCCATTCCTGTTCCACGTGACAGCGTACAAACAGAAGTGGAAGGCACCACTGTTGGTCAGACCGGTCGTCGCCGGGCCCGGCGCGTCGCAAAAGCGTAATTAGCCCGAAGCTGGGGCTCTCTCCGTTCGGGGACAAAGTACAAAGGAGCACAAAGGAACGTCTGTTCCGCGTTCCGGTTCTCCGCTGCGAATCCCCTGACGAGCAGGCACTTGTGTACTGTGACTGCAATGCACAAAATGTTTTTGATGCTTCCTTTTCTTATTTTATTTTCGTTATTAATTTTTTTTAAGTTTCATTGTAAGGTAACAGTCTCAATGCTCGGACACGTCCCAGTCGTCGAGATTTTAGTATGTGTGTGTGTGTGTGTGGCAGACTTTTTTACACGGTGTTCAGCGGTCCTTGAAGTCCTGGAAATATCCTTCAATTTTGCCTGTCCTCGTACGGCCTTATTTCAGCCTATTTTTGTTTTGATTTTGTGAAACATGTTTATTCCATTTAAGCGCTTGCGATACTCTGGATAAATTATTAGCAAAGCAATCATTCAAAGGCATCGTAAAATCAGGTGATAAAAAAAAAAAAAAATGGGAAGATTTATTGATCTCGGAAATGAGGTTTCGTTCTTCATTGTCCGAGTTCAGTCCTTTCATCCAATTGTTGGCCACAGGTGGTCCGACGCCGAGCGGCGTTCTCGGCTCGGTTACGTCCCGGGGCTACGAGACACTTGGGCAAACAGAGAAGCCGAGCTGGAATAGCTGAACGGGTGAAGTGGCGAGAGATCGACCGAGTCGGAAAGAAGTCGTAAAATTGATTTCTCGACAACCCGACCGGACCTTTCCCTCTCATACTTATGTATGGCTAGACCCGAGCCGCTGAATTCACCTTATCGCGAAGTTACCAAGCCCACGATGAAAGTCCATAGAATAGCTCTGATAGAATTCTTCGCCGCGAATTCGATTTCCTTCGAACGCCGACGTAAACATTTACTGCTTGATTTTAAACATACTCAACGTTAAAGAAAAACGTTATAGTTTAAAATAATTTGTGGCCGATTAATTAATCGTTGACTAACGAATTGACTTTGAGGCTAATAATTTTATTTTTATTTTGTTAATTGATTCGCTGATTCAACCCAATTGATGGCCCGAAGCTTATTGAATCATGCGAATTTGTTGGAGCAAATAATCATTTTTCTCCGTGTGAAGTCTCGTATAAGCTTTCCGTTTTTTTTTTCCACATTTCATTCATACCCACTTTCGTGATTTGATTATTCTCTCAAAAACTGGACAGAAAAAATCGTATAAAGTAAAGATAGAAAAGTCCGGTCGCGATAAAAAGGGGCTAAAGGGGGGTAAAAAAGGGGCCAACTTTCGACCTCGTCGGCTGCCTGGTGACGAGTGCGGGACAAATTAGACTAAACTTTTGGCGAACGACAAAGAAACCCTTTGTTTCATCCGGAGTCCGAGCACAGCCGAGTGGAATGAACAAAAATAATAAATCTTTGAAGATTTTAAAATGATTTCGAGGGAAGGTTTGACTGGCAGTGGTTTCCAAGTTTTTTTTGTCCTCTGCGTGTTTCGCGGTGGCTCTGATTTTTCCGTGGTTTCAAAAAATCACGGTGTCAGCGTCCGCCTCTGGTGCGGCTGCTGAAGATAGAAAGTATAACGGAACGAACCGGGGACGGCGGCCAAAGGGATGCGGCCAAGTTCCATTCGGAGAGGAGCCGAGCCAAAAGTTTTTATCCGCCTTTTAATTAAGCTTATATCCCTGAGCGTTATGGGCTTTTCAGGCTTCTGGCACCGTTACTCTCGGTACAGAGGTTCTTGGTGTTTCGTTCCCTCTGTGGATTTTTTTTCGTTATTTCCGTTGAAGACACAGCGAAACGAGCGGCTGGGCGAGAAAGGGGGCGAAGGAGAAAGGGCGGGCAAAGAGCAGACGGGAAAAAGGGGGGGAGGAAATTGCAAAGGAACTAATCAACACAGGACTCGGTTCCTCAGGGCAGTCACAAAATTAAAGATTTTCCAATAAAAACAATATCACAGTCTAATACAGTCTATTATAACAACTAATAGTTTGTTAACTATTAACGTAACAACTAATAGTATATCAACTATTAACATAACAACTAATTGTATATTAACTAATAGCATAACAACTAATAGTATATTAACTATTAGCATAACAACTAATAGTATATTAACTATTAGCCTAACAACTAATAGTATATTAACTATTAGCATAACAATTAATAGTATATTAACTGTAGGTATAACAACTAATAGTATTGTAACGTTTCGCGGAATAAAGGTCGACGACGTTTTAGAGAAAGTAACTATTAGCCGAATATTAATTAAGGGATTAAGGGAGTACGAGGGAAAAAAAGAAGAAAAAGAAACTAGGAAACAAGTTTTTATCCGGACGCAACGATCCGCAGGGCAGGGCAATAAAAGACCTTATTTTTTTTTATTTTCCTTTTTTCTTAAATGTCGAACCTCAAGGAAATATTGCATAAGGAGGAAAAGTAACGAGAATAAATAATAAATTGGGAGCGACGCGACAAAAGCGATAAAATAAAATAAAACTGGCAATATAATGCACTAACTTGGAAATTGTTGAGTGTATCGCATCAGAACGCTCCGGTTCATTACCGAGTTTTAATAACTTGATTTCTATTCCGAAGGAGAAGAGAAGAGGCGAACACGACGTCTATAGGGATAAACATCGTGGCGGGTTAGTTCGGCCTGTAGGAAACGACAATCAAAGTTCTATTCGAGGAAAATACCGAAGCGCCGCGTGCTTTACTTGCAAACTCACTCGCTCGCACAAGTCTCGAACTTGTTTTCAGCATCGAGTGCTGTTATGGGCTGCACGAACGTCGTATGAAACTAAAGTAACATGGAAACAGATTATCGTAGAGAGATTCCGAAATAAAAAGCCGAAACTTTGCATTACTCTTCAAATAGCAAATCTGCCTATAAAATCGGGAAAAAGCCACATGATTTAAATTTGGACAAATAATTATGAGGTGTCAAAATCCATTGAAAATGTTCCATCCTAGTTCGATGATTATTTGTCTGTGGAAATTTTACCATTGTTCGTTATTTTCCGAAAGAATTCTAAATCGTGAAATAATTTTAGACACGAGGAGATTTAAATTCGTCGAAAAAGTTTCCCATCGCTCTGCGAGAAATTCGGGCCGGTTAGTGAGAATTGAGAAAGGAGGTTGAGAGGGGGCGATATAGGGAGACGAAGTTTTCGGTTCTCGCCCGGGTATTCTATAGATTGAGAAAGTGTAAAGACGGAGGTAGTCGCGACGTGTATTCTCCGCTTTCTCGAAAGCTCGATCTAGGTTTTCCGTTCGCCTTGCACTTTCCCCCGTTTCCGAGCCTCGCACGGCCAGACGGAGGAGGTGGGAAAACTTTTTCACAAATCTTTTCTCGGCTAATCGAAAATTCCGATCGAACGTGGGAATATCGGGTAGCCTGCCCCAAGCCCACCCGCTCACTTGCCACTCGGATAATAGAGTCGATATTACACGTAAAAGGGAGCCCTTGGGGTGAAACGAAATTCGGTGCAGACATCGATAGCGTAGATGTTTTTTTTTTATTCGCAACGCAAAAAATAGTAATTGCCATGTGAATAATAATTTCGACTTATAATAAAAATAGTAATAGAAAGGAAAAGTAAAGTGACCCATACGTTACAACCGAATGCTTAAGATGGATTTGAATTTAATATTAATTAAAGTCTTGATATGATAAAAACAATAAATTATTAAACTAATTTATAGAAAAAAGTTTTATGGATACGAGGGAAGACATGAACGGGAGGGATGATTATTTGTCGCTCCACGTGCGTCAGAGTTTCAGCTCATGAGATGATAAACCGAGCGGAGTGCGAGAACTGATGGGATATTCGATTAACTCGCCGGTCGTGATGGTTTACTGCTCACTCGAGTCTCCGTCATCGCTCCCGTCGTCCGAAACGTTTCAACGGCACTATCGCCAAGGACACTCCTTAATTAAATTCATTAAACCCGACGGTAACGCGTATATACGGTGGGAAAGTGAGACGGAATGGGGCTGGCGCTTTGTTCCCTAAGAAAATAATGCCCTTCGTCGGTGTCATAACTCTCAACACACATTGCGGATAGAGTGCATCGGTAATCCGTCCGCTGAGGAAACGTCTCTGTGCGTATCAAAATGAAATGTTATGAAATGTCTCTGTGCGTATCAAAATTAAATAAATAAATAAATAAAACCAATTTCTTTAATCTAAAAAAAATCTTGGAAATATATATTTTTTTTAATTATGGAAATTCAAAGTTTTGCAGTAAAAAAAAAATATATATATATATATGAAAAATCGATTGTTTTAATAATTTCAATATTATAGAGTCCTCATCGAGATGAATTTCATGTACGGCTAAACAATTCCGAGTCTGAGCTCGGCGTGAATCTCGAGATTATCCTGACAGACTTTATCCTTCGGTTTCCGTGAGACTCAACGGAATCCCACTCGGATGTGTATCCCCTTCAGTTATTGAGTATAATATCACCTCCTCCTCGGGCGATATTCTTACTCCAATTGTTTTCCAAAGAAATTGAGGGCCACGAGCTCCGAGTTCCGAGTCACGAAATCCAATAAATGCTCCGAAGACTTTCCTCGTTGAATCGTGTAGGGATTATTGGGTGTATCGATAGCGGCACAACATAACGCCTCAAGCTGATTGAACAGCGGTAAAGTTGCGAGGCGTTAGACAACTTTCGAGCAGCCACAATCCTCGAGATATAATGAACCAAGTTTGAGCCTCTCGATTTGTTTATGGTGTCGGAAATTAATTTCACAATTGATTTTCTCCGGCATGTTATTAAATTTTTTCTTTACTTCAAAGCAGATCTATTAAAATGAAGTACCTAGAAAAAAATCGGCCACAGAAACGAGCGGATTATTATTTTATCATGATAATTTTTAGGCCATCAAAATAATTTCGATCGATGGAACTTCGATGAAATATTTTTGTCGAATGAAATGAGAAACAAAAAATTGTCGATCTTGCGCGACCGGTGTATTTTTCACGGATGCAGAGCGCCTGAAGGGGACTGCGGATGATTCGATTAACATTCTATCCATATTGAAGCGCACAAGAGGACAGAATAGAAAAGCAGTCACGAGATTTCACGAGGGAGCCGGGCCGAACTAGGAAAAATTTCCATAAAGCTATTTCCCGCGACTCTGATACGCAATATCCCTCTTTTCCCCTGAAACCCTCCCGACTCTTTTCTTCCTTTATTCACCGCTGCTTTATAGAGGATATTTCGCGGAAGTAGACTGTCTACGTGGGAAAATAAAATATGCAGAAAAACAAAAATTGTTTAGTTTCTGTTTTTTGTTATTAAAATTATTCGATTACACTCGATTGAGAATATCCATTGTCCATTTTCCAATGACAATGCAGTATATTTAGCGTCAATTATAGCATACGTAACGCGAGTTATATTTAACGCGGTTAACGTAAATTGGGAAACGTCGACACCGTCGACATTTTGGACGAAAATACCTTGCGGTTTTAGGATGTTATTAATAAAACGCTGCTCGAGGCAGATTGACGCGCGCATAATGTCCGTACCGTGTCAACGGTGTGTACAACTTTTCCGGTATTGCTCGCCTGTATCACGGCGCGAGGACTCCGTGACAGAACCATTATCCTCTCGGAACCGATATAAACTACACTCCCGTATGATCCATCAAAATATACCGAAGTTTTGAAGGATCCTCGGGGAAGGACAACACCATCTGTCGGCAAAAGTTCTTGCGGTCGGTCGACATCTGTTATTACATAAACTTAATTATGTAACACGCGCTAGGACAACAAGTGCGAGCGAACATTTAGCAAATTAAATAATATATTTATCGCGTCAAGAATATTTTGCAAATCATTCTTGCAAATATTTTGCAAATTCTTGCTTATTCTTCCTAAAGCCGTGCACTGATAGAGACTTTCCAAAGATGAAATTTGATGTCATGCAGATATCTTCCGGGCCGTTAAATATTCTTGTATTTTTTGTTGCGTCCCGGCGTATTGCGTTGGCCGTCCCGTTTCATTTTATTCCCATTCGGTAAAATATTCCTTTCGTTTTGCATTTTTTGTCGACATCTCAAAAGCAAAAGAAACCAAAAATGCATGGCGCAAAGCACGCGGGTAGAATGGTGTCGGTTCGAAAGCTGAACGTTGTCGCGATATGCTGAGCGACGGCCGACCGCGCGAAGATGCTGGGAGGACAGATGTTCGATCGTGTATGCATGCATAATAAATCAGAGGCATCATTAACGCACGAACATGGACATATTGACCCGGTACAGCCGGGCCTTGCGCCGGAGGGGTGGGATTTGGTACGTACACAGAAGGCGCGCACGGGGACGGGACCAGCGCCGAGGAATTAACGGAGTGAACGAGGGACATTCGATACAGGACACAGAAAGCCAGATAGAACGGAGTCGAGATTCGATCATCTTCGTGCCCCGTTCACCCGGCGGCCAAGGCGAAAGGGTTGCGGCGAACGGGCGAGGCCAAAAGGGGTTGCACAGTTGTACCTCATAAAGCTGCAACGGCATTCGAGGCAGCGGTTATTGTGCGACTCCTCGTCCGAGTTTATTATTTAGCCCGGGGACACACGGAATGCCCGTAATAGCCGGACGATTTACGTATTCATAATTCAACCCCGACACCTTCGTAATTCCCGGGCGAATTCGGCCCGATATTTTTTTTTTTACCTTCAGTTTTTATTTTTTTTTATTTTATTTTTTTTATCGAACATCGACCGAGAATTTCATCCGCAGGATCGTTCTGATGATTGCCGAAATCCGCACGATAACGAGGCGAAAAAATATCGAGGTAAAATTATTAACCGATGGAGAGATTGAAGTAATTAATTCTCGGTTTTAATCAATTTTGTCGAACGCGTATATTTAGATGCGCACTCGACGGTTTTTATTTATCCGTTGAAATATTTATTATTCAATTATCTTCTTTATTTGTGACAGACTTTTTTCACATTTCGTTGAATCACAAGCACTTTGGAATACTGGCTTTTTTACATTTTATTTTTTGTCTCCTCTACTCGGCGAGAGTCTCGAGTAACAAGGTTGCCTGAATTAACTCTTACCCTGTGGCCGTTCGAACGAGGGTAAGGTGCCTTCCTCTTTTTTTTGGAAGGAGCCTCGTGGAGCTCCTCTGGCTACTTGGCTCGAGGACTCTTGACGGAAGGTCTAATGTTATTTATTACACTCGGAGACCGAACCCCCATAAAATATGGACGCAAAGTTTTCCCCTCGAATTTTTCGTACTCACTCTGTCGAGGACCTCAACGACTCCGCCTCGTTTTTCGTGATCTTCCTTTACAGCTGCGTCCGCAAGTTAACTTTACCTTCCATTGGCTTTATGGATTATCGATTTATATTTGTTGATAAAATATTTCGGTTTAAAAAATTTAAACGTCAATACACAGATATTCGATTTATTGGCACTTGTCGCTTCGTCGAATTGTTTTTTTTTTTTTTTTTTTTAATGGTATAAAATAAATATATAACGCATATCCGTCCGAGAGGATTCGATGTATAACAGAGGAATAATACGCGAATCGAGAGACGCACCGTTGCACACGGAAACTGGACCGGTGCAGTGTAGCAACGCATACTATATCGCGCACTGCGCTTGATTCCTTCTATCAACGAGATTAATTGACTGTGCGAGTTTCATCGCCCGGCCGTCGATCGCACGGAGATCCACCGGCAATTTGTGTCTAACCGATGAACAAGCTATTCACAAACGTTTTCACTCAAATGAAACACCACATTTTTGATACACAGACACGCGCATCTCTCCGGTTTGAAAACTGAGAACAAAAGATGATTTTTTTTTTTAAGGCTTTTTTTATTCCGAGGATAAAGTATGTTTAGAGTTGCTACCGATAATTACCGAACCGAACAATGGTAAAACCGAAGCTGATGCTGCGGTGACGTGAAACTCGAGGATGATTGGCAGTATTATTTTCTTCTTCTTTTTTCCAGTATACGGACTGGGAAAGGCCGAACGACGGCTACATGTACCAGGAAGCAGTTGCGGACGTCGTTGGCGATTACTTTTTCATCTGTCCGTCCACACATTTCGCCCAATTGTTCGCCGAACGAGGGATGAAAGTCTACTACTACTTTTTCACTCAGGTGAGTTTTCTACCTGAATCTAATATTAAGACAGCATCGAAACATCCAGTTTTTTCGCTAATATTAAGACAGTATTGAAACATCAATTTTTTTGCGAATATAATTCAGTAACTGATTTGTTTTGCAAAAAAAAGAAAAAAAAATGCAACCTTTATTCCGTGGATTTAAATTTATTAGGGAAATTTTCTCCGCAGTCTGAACTTTAAGTGACACTTCGAGTTATTTTGAAGCCACTATTCGATAAAATTTTTTACATTTCGCCCAATTGTTCGCCGAACGCGGGTTGATAGTCTACTACTACTTTTTCACTCAGGTGAGTTTTTCAGCGGAATCTATTTTTTCGCTAATATTAAGACAGCATCGAAACATTCATTTTTTTTTGCGAATATATTTCAGTAACTGATTTGTTTTGCAAAAAAAAAAGAAAAAAATGTAACCTTTATTCCGTGGATTAAAATTTATTAGGGAAATTTCTCCGCAGTCTGAACTTTAAGTGACATTTCGAGTTATTTTTAAGCGACTATTCAATTAAAGTTTTTACAGCCCTTTCAATTAAAAACAATTCCACGGATTGTGCACGTGATCGTTTGTCTTTGATCGATCGCCTTCCTCCGCCCACACACTTTATCGTCCGCGGCCCAATTACGTACGCCCGAATGTTCAGTACAATCGGGACGGGCCAGGACTTTTTAAACGGATTAAGAGCCGCTTGGACGGAGCGAGTAAAGTCCTTCAGTTCGGTCGAACAAATGCCGACCGTCGTAATTGACAATTCATTTCGACCTTCCAGTCTCAAATTCGTCCATATAATTTCTACGATTTTTATCTAAAAAATAAAATTGAAAATTGAAATTTTCATATCGCTTCTCCATAAAAGTTGAAGACTGGAATTTTTATATCTTTATTCTGCTTCTATGAGGAAGCAGAATTAAGACATTTTCTTATGCGATCGAGAGAAATTTTATCGTCGGTAAGGTGGACAAATAAAAAAAAGGCATAACGTTGACTCGAGGAAAAGCGTGAAATTGCGCTCGCCCGAGAAGCGTCGAATAAGAAGTTGAAGAGACGAAGAAGAAGAAGAAGAGGCGAAGGTAAATTTAGCTGGAAGACGTCTTATTTAACTCTTTATGTCCCGCGCCCCCAGCCGTATGTCTCCCCTCCGTTGATTGGCCTTTGCCAGCCGTAATCTAATTGGCGAAGAGTTAAAAGACCAGAGCAAAGGAAAGCACCGGGTGCGAATGTATATTCTCTTATTTTCTTGCCATCCCGGCTCGGATCAAGCTTTCCGAGTCAAAGAGAATCGTTGCCAATCGAGAAAAGACTTTCGCCATTCCAGTTCAAATCCAATTTTCTTTCACCCCCCTCTATTCCTCCGAGTCTCGTTTTTTGAAAATAAATTCGTGATTACGCTTATCGTTATCACATGATTTTTAAATTTTTCACTCCCAACTGCCCGCTAGAGCAAAAAGACTCAATAAGTTGCTTATGCGTGCTTTTAACAATTATTATTAGTTTTTATTTATTTTCTTATCGAAATTATATCATTTCTTGTTCGCGATACTTCAATAATCTTGCGGCCAAGAAGCTTATTATTATTACTCACAGTTAATGAGATACAAAAGTGTGTAAGGTCGAGGAGCGAGCGGCGTAGGGCGTATGGTGGGGGGGGGGGGGGGGGGGGGGGTGCGGCGAGGTTTTGCCGTTAACGGAAGCCTCCATACACGACTAATGTGCAAGTTTCTTGGTCGTTTCCGGTTCTGAAAGCAAACCGGCAGGCCCTCGTTGGACGAGTGGCTCATTACCTCGTCCCGTGCCTCCCGAGGAGGTTCTCGCACACGTGAACTCCTTAACGTGCCGCATTGGTATATATATATATATATATCCAATGCGCCGTGTTTGTTATACGACCACATTCACACAACAAGAAGCCTTGAATTTTTTTTTTTTTTTTGCGAAAACAACCTTGCGAGTTGTGCCGCGCCCGACACCCTCGCGAGCCTCTCTGGAACCCCTCAAGGCTTAACTTCACGGCTGCAAATATCCTGATTACGCGACGATAAGGATGTATCTTGCCGGCGATCCTTTCATCGCAATGTCGTTCACGCTCGAATATCCGAACGAAATTGCAGCGTGGATGTACCAATTTTTTTATAGCCCGAAATTTATTGAAATAAATTACATTAAATTATTATACAAATTAGGAAGCAAAATCTTTTTGTTCAATATTCTGAATGACAATTTCGACTCTCGGGAACTGTGCGCGTTAGTGCGCTTGAGGGTTGGAGTGACGCCGAGCCGGAATGCTGAGATTTTTGTGGTTCGCTTCTATCGGCCTAACTTTGCTTTTTTCGTTTCATTATATATTCGGTACATATACGTGAAGCATATTTTTGAATTTATTGCAGATAACACCAATGACCAAGATTGGAAACTAATACGGTTAGGTAATTTTCTCGGTGCGATCTGAAATTTTCTTTTGGCGGAATATTTTAAAACTGAAGCGTTTACTTCAGCTACTACAAATTTAGGAGTTTCCACGCTGCTCCACTTTTATTTCTCTGTGAAAGAGAGTAAAAAAAAAGCCGACGTCTCTTTTCTTTCCCTCGTACTTTTTCTTTGCTCGTACAAGTAACGAGTGTTTAACGAGCCAGCATCTCTCGTCTCCCACGGACTCGGGGCTCTAACGTATACAGTGTCTCGCCCGGTACACACTCGTTTATTTCCTCTTTCTTCGCCCCTTTTTCTTCGACACTCGGCGAAAACTTTTCAACCGGCGTATAACCGGGAACAAAAAAATATAAAAATAAAACTCCGCGAAACTTCGCATTACATGATTTTCCGAGCGAAAATAAAAAATAAAAAACTAAAAGTTCCCTTCGGCTTCTAGTCTGCGCTGATGCGCGGGGCGAAAGAAAAAAAAAACTGGCTCGCTCATCCACGAATTTGTCTTGAATTTTCGCTCATCCGCACCCGAAGTGGCTGGAAAATTTACTTGGCAGAAACGAAAAACCATCCACGGAGAAAGTTCACCCACGCTCACGTGCGAATATGACCCCCTTAATTATTTTTTTTTTTGTGGATTTTACTCAATTCCAACGATTGCTTTCACACGAAATTTGTTAACGAGCAAAAGCGAAATGAGCGATATTGAGACGTATTTAAAAATAAAGATAAAACATAAACCATTTTCGTCTAAAATGAAGATGACGTAAAATTTTTTTCACGCAGACAAAAATAAGTCTCGGTGACCTTTGTACGATGATAAAACGAAACTGTGTGTGACGACGGGTTGGGTTGGAGGTGTGTGATGGAGGTGCAAACAGTTGCTGTGTCAACAGTGTGTGCGATTACGTAACGAAACTTGTGTACAGAGAAGCTGGAGGGCGGGTCGAGAGGAGACGCCGGAAGGAATATAGAGGAAGAGTAAAGGGTTGAAGGGGGTAGAAAGTGAAGGTGTGTATGCGAAGATAGCGAGGTCGGCTATATGGTGTAATCTCGTGGGCGGAAGTCGTTTCGCGGAAGTCGATAAGGGCCAACGAAACTCCGCTAAGGATATATATATAGATATACATATATACATGTGCATATATATAATACTAGCAGGTTGTTGTGGCTCGGGCGATTCGCGCCCGAGCCGTGGACTATGAAATTTAGAAACCGGAAATTTAGATTTCCGGAGATTTACCGGAAAAACGTCACTTCCGGTTTGAAAATCTAATTTCTCGACCGGAAGTGACGTCATCTCGGAAATACGTCATTTCCTTATTTTTCGACCGGAAGCAACATATTTCCGGTATGACGTCACTTCTGCCCAAAAAATTACATTTTCAATCAGGAAATGATGTATTTAGTAGTAGCATTTCTCTTGCATACGTTACAAAAAATATAATGCGATATTGGTGTGGCGTAGCGAACAATAAACGCGGACTGTCAAGTGAGTCGCACTTCACGGCGGCCTTTAAAGTTCGCTTTACCGCACTCGTATCGCAAATTACCATTTCGAACCGGAAGTTCGAAAATCTGATTATTCAAAAGTTTGTCACGTTAAAAATTTGTTATTACTACGACAAAATAAAGGAAAAAGTTTCCAGAGTTTTCTCGGTTAACCCGTGAATTACAAATTGTCGATTTCACCGAAAGATAACAAAAATGAGCAATCAGCGTGACGATCGTCGCTCGCACTGGTAGCGAAAGAAAGTGATCGTATCGCTCGTTGTACGAAGGAAAATTGCGATACGGAGGACTGAGGCGACCACCCTGAGCAAACCGCCCATCAGTGGCCTCTCTCGCTCGAGCTCTGATAAATTACCTCCCGCGCTAATTACTCGCCGAGGCCACCTACCTACCTCTCGCGTCACTCGCCGGGACGGCTTTTCGTTTACATGAATTTCACGTCCCAGTTAGCTGAGCCCGAGCTATATACGTGAGCCACGATCTACGTGCGGTTACGATCTATACGCGCGTTGGGCGCCGGTTTTGATATGCTGCAAAACTATTGTAGCTCGCTAATGCGCTTCCATTCGCTTACATCCTCACGGACAGTTATTTTATCTCCGACCAAATTCCAAACCGATTTCCGTCGACGGAAGCGACCTCTCCACCGCCGGTGGTTTCTCCACCCAGAAATCCCATTGTATATGTATAAATCCTGGGAAAAGCACTTTCCGCTACTCCTGGCATTGCCGCCGGCTGGATTACACTATATAACTTATGTATGCATATATATTTATATATATATATATATAACATATATATTTATATATATCGATAGAGTTAGTGCTATTTCGGGTGCCACTTCGTGAATTTCGGCGGTCGGGAAAATTCGAATTATCGGCTTATCGAGCAGAGCGGGGGAGGAGGAGTCATCGAGTTATTGGAAGTTGCGAGGCTTGTTAGTGCAGGCGTCGAGTGAGCTGACCGAAAGCTCAACGCGACCGGACAGCGGAATCTCTTTAATTGTTCGGGCCTCGCGATCCTCCGTCTCTCCGCAGAGCCCCAACAGCGCTCCCTCGAGTCCCAAGCGCTGATGACTTTCGGGAGCGAATTTACAGCCCTGAGCGAGAAACTCGGACGAGAAATTATGTTCCAACTTCAAATTTATTTGTGAGATCCATTTTTTTTTTTTTTTTTTTTTTTTATGTCGGGATGTTTTCTCGGAGGACCGAAAGTTTTCGGGCGAGTCACCAGGCGGCCGCGCGCGACTATTTTCCTGCAAGCTCGCAAGCTCTCCGGTTCCCCGGGTCACGTAACGTACAGTGTGGGCGTGTGTATATACGTCGAGAAATAGAGTCGCTCGTGAGAAATCGTCCGGGCATTGTAACTCGATTCTCATCGCGACAGGCGACGCAGCGTCATCGATATTTCTTCCCAGCCACCCTCCTCCCCGGCGGGCTTTCTGGATTTGCCCTGTAATGACTGTCATGTTCCGCGTTTCGAGCTGCAACGCGGAACAACCTTACCGAAACTGAAGCGGGTACATAAAAAAAATTAATAAACACGAATTTAACACTCATTTTTATCTAAAATGAATATTTAATGAGGAAAATTACGTCTGAATTAAAGTACTCATTTTTATATATGACAAAATTGTACACTGAGAGAAGGATCTAGTAAAGACTACCGGTCATCTAAGAAAAATTCCTATAACACATACACTGAGAGAAGGATCTAGTGAAAATTACCGATCATCTAAGAAAAATTACCACAGGACATGGTTGCAGCAGGGCGCCAGGTAGGGCGCCAGGGCGCCACCTATGGCGGAAAGTCTCAGATTTTCAAAATCACCACTACTTTTAATAATTTTCTTTCATTTTCAATGCCATGGAAAGCTTAGGTGGTCAGTAATTGGGCCATTCATCTTAAATCTCGCAGTGGTTATTAAGCCCAAGCGAAAGATCCAGTCGAAGATCGGACATCGAAATGTTATTTTGAGGAAGAAAAAAAAATCCAAAGATTTGCGAAGTTTTTCAAGTTTTTTTTTTTTCTCTTTCGTTTCCAACAAAGGTGTTTTCAAAGCACGTGCCAGCGATGCGTCGTTGGAATTCGAGAGTCCTTCGCGCTTCGAATCGACGAAAGTAGCTCGAAAGCTTGCGATGAGAGTACCGCGTAAAGAACTCGGGAATTCTTCGCCTCAATCCGAGAGATTCTTCGGAAAGATATAAAATATCATATCTCTCCGCTCTTGAAAAACTTTGTTATCAAACTCGGAGATTCTCGAGGCCCTGTCTCTCGAATAGAAGGGCCTGCGAAGCGGCGAGACGGAACTCGCGAAATTCCAGAGAAGTACGATCAGCCAAAAACTCTTATTCCTTGTCGAAATTTCAAAATTATCTTAGTAATAGTAGTAAAGTGAATTCACTGACAATACGTAACCTGTAACAGTTTTTCATACCTATCGTACCTAAATATTATCACGCATATTGCATATTGCCAATTGGCTATCGACGGAAGTTCTTCAGTCAAAAAATTATCGTATTCTCTGACCAAGTTATTAATTTTGTTTCGTCGTGGAGGAAGCTTTGTTTTTATGAAAAAAAATGTCGAGATTTTTATATATTTGTTCATTTCATGATAATATTATTTGCATATTACTTGCAATATTTTTTTGCCAAACAGCTTGGTCGGACACGCCGGCTGCGATCGAAGAAAAAAAAAAGAAAACTTGTAAATATATGACGTACAATTATCATCTATCATCTCATATTTCAGAATTTTTTTTACCATGATTCATAACGTTGGTGAGGGACAAAAGAAAAATTGCGATCGAGAAAGTGGGAGTCACAGTGAGCCGGAGCTATGAATTTTCTCCACGTACGTCCCCTTTGCACCGCTATTTGTCTTCCGGTCCCGGTGCCGCCCCTATCTGACCTCAACCGTTCGGACAGCAGCCAGAAACCTCGAATACCCGGAAAATTTACCTTCGTCACCTTTTTGCACCGTAAATGGTCTGCCATGAAATTCTCTTTGACGTCATTCCACCAACAATAATATATTTTATTATTCTCCGCGCAGACAACTTTTTTTATACCTTTTTTTCGGTTTAAATCAAATTCGCTCTTAACGTTATTCATAATTCTTTTTAAATCGTGTCAGCGCGCAGTTAACGACGAACGTGAATTTGGACGTGAAACGGATCGAGGTAGAAACACTCGAAAACCACTCGTTAAACATCGAAACGAATTGTCCGAACGGCACAGCCCGTTTCTACCGTGGAGAGCCTTCCTCTGCGCTCGTTCACGTATTTCGAGAGTCCGCATAAAATTTCTCGTTTTTCTACGGTCGCCGAATCCGATTGCACTTTAACAAACGTGTTTGAATAATTCCAGCTTCGGTGCATTGCTTTTATCGGATTGACATTTTTTTTTATACTGCTGTTTATTAAACCTGCCGTAAATTCGTTTTTTTCCAAGATTTAACTGTCGACACGTTTTATCGAATCGTCGATTATATATTGACATACGCGATAATCGTCCGACATTCTTCCGACGATTGACGACCTCGTCATAAATTGAAAAATAAAATTCCAGATTCGGTGCACTGTTTTTATCGTATGAACATTTTTTTAATACCGGTGTTCATTAAACTTGCCCTAAATTCGTTATTTTCCAAGATTTAACTGTCGATACGTTTTATCGAATCATCGATTACATATTTGAATACGCGATAATCGTTCGACATAAATTGAAAAATAAAATTCCAGATTCGGTGAGTTGTTTTTGTCGGTAACGTTTTAATATTTTAATAAAGTTTTTTTTGTTACATTAACATAAAAAATTATTGAAAAAATCGAAGTAACTATCCCGATTTATAAAATACAGTCAATGGCGAAACGGTATAATCTAAGAAGCACGGAAGATGTACTAAAGGGTATAACTGCTAAAGCGAAAATACTACCAATTGATACGGTGACAGACAATTTTACATGTTACCTTGACCGTCGTGGCGTCGTTATTTCAATATCATATGAAATTGTAACAATTAAAGCAGAATTGAAACAAACATTTTTTTCTTTGGCAGCCTGCAAGCGAATTTTTTTTCGGTGTAGAAAAAAAATGGGAATGTAAAATAGTCTTGGCGTAACGAGTTAGCCCAATGAAACATTTCATCTCGAATATTGAATTTTCTCGAGTGAAAGCATTTATTACACTCATTCTTTGTATTTCGCGTATTTCATTGCCGGAGGCGTTTGGTTACAGCTCGAAAATGATTTATTAGCTAACCTCATATCAGCATTAACCGGAATTATGTAAAGCCCGTGTTAATAACGCACGAGCGTAAGTTGCTCTATAATTCATAACTCTTGGCTGGTAACGCGACGTGCTTCCGTGTTTGCAAATGTCAATTTCGTGTATGTTGATATACGTTGTCTTACTTGCTGAGTCACTCCAACTTCCCTCGCAGTTCCGTGACTGGCCAGCGGACGGTGCGTCTGACCTAACACGTGCTCGATCTACTTGGAGATTTCTCATCCCCGTCTCGAGCCAGTTTGACCGCACTGTACACGGCTGTCGAGGTGCCCCGTCGCGTTGAAACTATGCCCGCAACCTGCCCGCAGCTGCAGTTGACACTGCCAGTAGTTTAACCGTACAATACACGCCGGGAAATTCTGCAATTGATCATATTTATTAATTTATCGAGTACAGAAACTTTCGCCATACGTAACAAAAATGCCGGTATTATTTACTCGTTGATTCCATAAATTTTAGCGGCGTTAAAACATAGGTATCATAATTATTTATTTTACAATGTCGACGATATTATTTGTAACGATCGAATTTCCACCATACTTTATTGCATCGATTGAGCGACAAAATTGCGGTGCGATTTTTCGAGGTTTAGCGAGTAAACGAGCCACCGGATTTGCATAGCCCCGAGCAATACCATATCATCGCCCTTACAAGCCCGGAAGCCCGGACACTTTGTAAAAAAACTTTTCTCGGAATTTCAATTTCGCAGCCCCGCATGCCAGAGTTTTCATACACCCTTTATGACTTCGCTAGCTTCACCCCCTCGGTACTCCTTCTTTATCATTTTCCTTTTTTTCACTTTATTTCTTTCATCGAAGAACGTGTGCGCGTAATACCCTATCCTTGGGGCATACGAAGACCTTTTTTTATTTTCGCTACCGTGATACAAGAACAAAGTAAAAGTGAGATTCAATCTCGCTGGAAGTTAAAGCGGTATTTGAGGAAAAATATATAAGCGATATAAAATAAACGCTAGAAGATCTATTAATAATTTTTAAATACAGTATCGCTTTTTGATATTAATACAATATTCAGTTGACAATAACAATTCATGTTCAAAGTAATCTATTAACCCGGTTAGAGCGATGATTGAGTTGTCGGAGCCAACCTTGGCACGAAAGTTTGTAGGAAATTGAATTTCCTCGGCCTCGCATTGAATGGCATTTAATAGGACGCGCAGGGATAACAGTGTTTCGTCGACTCTTCCATAATAGTGATATTTAATGAACTAATCAAAAAGTGCCCAGACCGACATTCAATGATCAAGTACGATACAGTGAGCATTGAAGGATGATTCCGATGATCGCTTAAGTCGAAGTAGAAAAATAATTTCATAATCAGACGCCTAAAATGATTTTCAAACGCGCTGATTCAGTAAATCGAAGTGGCGAAGGAATTTAATGGTCAGACGCGCGATTAAACCAGCTTATTATATTCATTTACCACTCAAATTTATTGAAATGGTAAAAGCGTCCCCCAAAATGCCCCTTTCATCCTACCTGTATTGATCCGGCACGGCACGGTGAGCATGGAAGAATAATTCCGACGACCGCTAAAATCGACGTAGAAAAACAATTTTATAATCGGACACCTAAAGTGACGATAACTCTGAAGATCAAGTTATAACGGCTGTGTTTTGCCTTGCGAAAACTTCGCTCGGGGAAGTTCACTTGGATAATAAAATTCTACAAGCGAACAATTTTTTCTTCTTCTCAAAGCCAGTGCATGAACAGACACTTGCCCAAGATGAAATGTGATGTCATGCATCTTCAGGAGCACAAATGATTCTCAAACGTGCCAATTCACTACATCGAAGTAGCAAAGGAATTACGTGGCCAGACGTGCTAATGAACCGACTTTTAAAATCCTTCTAGCGCTCGAATTTATTGAAGCGGTAAAAGCGTCCGCCAAATTGCCCCCTTCATCCGGTTCGCAATCTTAATTCAACGATCGTTTCAATTACTCTCATTTATGAAACGTTCCGTCGTCATTTATTAAGTTCAACCTCGCAAGGCTACTTCTTTCGTTGGCTGCGTGTGTTATATATAAATGTATACGCGGTCGCCGATGCGAATGATAGGGAAGGAAGGGGCGGACGAACGGGGGAAGAAAGAATGCAATAACGTGCGCAGGGAGGGTCTGGCGAAGGCGCGCGTGGCCGAGGTGTGGATAAGCCGCGTCGGTCTCGCGCGATGCAAGACGGATAAGACTACTTCTTTCTTCTTTACCCACCGGGTGTGTATACCTACAAGAGCTGAATAATACTTCGCGCTACTCGTGTTACATAAAGTACGCCAAGTTTCAGGCACAATAATTCATCTGTACGTGTGCGGGTTTCTTCTGCAATTCTTCTTGCTCCGGCCGAGTTCAGCTGAAATCCAATTTCAACGGGGAAAAACGTTGTACGGTAGAAATTCCGCGCGCGGAAAAATAATTTTAGATCCACAATGAAATTCTTGAAAATACAATAACAAAATAAAAATATAAAAATAATGTACATAACGATAAAGTTCGTGTCGATTGGACACTCACACCGATACTCACAGATGTGAGTATTATCTATTAGGTCATTATCTATTAGTTAAAAAAATTATTATTATTAGAATAATTTTTATAATAATCATAATTAAAAAAGATCTCAAAGACGTGCAAGAGTGATTTAAAGGGGACAAGATGAAATTTTTATTTTTTTATTGCAAATACGAAAGATTTTTGCAAAAACATGTGTAAATAATTTACCTTAGAAATTCCGTGTGACGCGTCGGTGTTTTTTTTTTTTTTAAGTATGTATTATTTATAATTTACGATAATTCGCCCGTAAGCTGTATCGTAATCGTGACACGTGAACGTTGCAGGTGCATACGTTGAGAAAGCGAGCAACCCGTGGGGCCCGGTATATTCACCGCACCAGTCGTAAATTCAGCGGCGTATCTTTGCCAGCTGCAGGCTGGTGAGCACCTCGCGTTCTGCTCGCCGCTGCCGGTGCTCACTGGCCAGCAAAAGCCTGACCCAGATATCGCTCCGCACATTCGCGTACGTTCAGAAATTAACCAAACGGGTTTATCGCAATTACAGCATACTCGGCTGTCTACCCCGTGCATGTTATTCAATTTCCGTTCATAAAAAAAACAAATGAATTTCTTTTATTTTCCGACATTTTTTTTAGAAATTTACGACACGTTTCGCCGAACCTAGACGGGTCGTTACGGCGCCGATTCGCGCATAATTTTTAACGAAATCCAAATATTGCACATTGTTTTTTAAAAAGCGCGTAAATTCGGATCAATGGAAAGATCGATTGTTTATTTATTTACAATTTTTTTTCTTGACCACAATGGACAAAGAGTTAACTTTTAATTACATGGAAAACTATGGTGCGGCACTATTGAAGCGAATTTGAATTCGGATCGTAAGGTGCACGCCGCGCTCTCCGGAAAGGAGAGTTAAAAAAAAGGCTTTTGGATTTTATAGGTCAGCATGAATGGGGGAACATAACGTACTTTTTCCGGCGGTTGCTGCGCGAAACGAGTCGGAGTCACGTGCCCAATTGCAAAGTCATAATGGACGGTGTACTCGTGGCAGTGTTGAAAAAAAAAGGTTTAGGAAAAAGGAGAAAAAAACTAGAAATTAAAAAAGCGGAAAAAGGCGTGGAAGTCATTCACTCCGATTTCAAAGGTACTGCTTGCGTGTTTCGTGCACTATGCGTAATGAATCATTTCCGATCGAATAATTTTGAGTTCGGAACTCGGATTAAAAATGCTCTCGTTACGTTTATCGAGCCGCCTTCGAATGAACGGAGTTCAATCGTGTAAACACCGGTGTACGTTTGCTCATGGGGCCAGAAATTTTGTCGACGGATATAAATATGTGCATTCTGCTCGTGTAGGGGGAATGCGATGTAGAAAAAACGAATAATAATTTTTTTAAACACGCATAAACAACTTGCGCCGTTCCGAGAACCACTGGAGAAAACAAAAACAGCACAATCGGGGGGCCTCACCGAAACGCACAACTCGGGTCTTTTTTTGCCCTAGCGGGCAGTCGGGAGTTAAAAATGACAATCCACGCATTAAAACATGTTGAAAATGCTTCCGTATATTTTGAACTGTGAAGTATCGAACAGTGAAATAATGTAAAAAAATATTGGTTTAACGTATTTCCATGTGTCAGCGCGCCCGCGTACAATTGAACTCCGTTCATTTGGAGGCGTCCCCGTTTATTCACCCTGCAGTACGCTTTTCAGCACGCACGCTCAATATAGCTGACTCTTCCAGAGCAGCAATGATTTCCACTTCGGATGCCCTCTTATTTTTCCACGCATGTCAGCAGCCGTGAAGAAAATGTGATCGCAATCTTTGTTACCGACAGCGGTAATTCACGTTCCCCCGAATCTCACGATTCGACCCTCCGGGGTAATTCTCCAGACCATTGCTTCAATGCGACTACGCAGCAAACTATGGGAAAGTGGTACGCCGAGTGGTACTTCCATCTCTTGCGTTCCATTTTGGTAGTTCCGCTTTACCGCCAACTTGGTAATCCTATTAGAGGTCGGAGGAGTGAGTCATAGACGGGAAACGGAGTGGATGTTCACTGCACCCGCGCGTACGTTGCCTCTGTGCAAGTCCCACTTGTATTTACTTATACGGTTCTCCTGCATGCTGTGTAGGATTCTTGAACCTCGACGGAGGTTCAACGTCGCGCGGCTTTCGAATATTTTGTACGAATGGATGTTAAATCGGATGCGACTGGTGAACGGCGCCATCTAAGATAGACGATCCGCATCTTTCTCGACAATAAAATTATTGTGTGAATAAAATGTCTCAAAAAAAACAAACGATTTCTTGATTGATAAGAGACGGAGTGAAGCCTGAACAAAAGGGGTCGGAGCTGAGATATTGCGAAGAATGCTTCTGGAAGAGAATGAAGAAGAAAAAATAAATAATGTCCCACCCTCTTCTCTCTCTTCATTCTTTCTATTTTCCTCGAGAGTGTACTTCCACGAATTTGCATGGATGAACCCAACGCAATCGAGGAGGAGCTCCGGTTTCATCGGGGCTGCGACTACGACGTCGTCGAGGACGACGACGACGACAATCCGATAATCCCTCGACGATTACTTCGCCTCCGTTCGCCACCAGTGTACACTCCTGTACAGCTCGTTCCTTATAAAACCTCTCATATTTCATCCGAACAACGGAAATGAAAAGGACATTCTTTTCTTCTTCCTCTAGATTTGCTTCTTCAATTTTTCAGACCAGCGGAAATAAAATCATGAGTTTCGGACATTTACTAACCTATTATCGAGGGTTTCGAGTCGGTTCCTTTTTTGCTGACTCATAGAGGAAAGTCTTATTCGAGTAAACATGGAGGTATCGAGCTAAAATTTAACAAGGGAATGGACTAACACCGTACAATGTTTCGTATTAAGTTTGACGAAAATTGATCGAACCGTTTAGATTTTATAAGATTTTTAAATTATTTCATATTTCGGAAGAGGGCGAATGTTGGATGATTAAAAAAATATTTTTCCAAGTGTCTACATTTTGGTTAAACGAAGTAGATGCACAGATCCGACAAAGTGAAGCACGTTGGTGTATTTTTTCGCGCAGAACCTCAATGGGCCAGTCGTTTTGCATAAAAGTCAAACACGACGTTGGCGTTGAAAAAGTTAAAAATAAAAATTTTCATATCGCTTCCTCATGGAAGCATAATGTTCCTTCATTCGCTTTGCGAATACAGAAAAATTATGAAAAAATCACATGAAAATTTCCATTTGCAACTTGTATGAAAAAGTCATATAAAAATATCAATTCGCAACTTTTTTTAATTGCAAAATATACATATTCATTGGTTAGTAAAATGTTTGAAAAATAAAATGACTGAGCGGAAAAGCGAAAATATAATCGGCTGGGAGGGGGGAGAATATATATTTCTTTGAGCCAGAAGCAGGCTCATGAATGACAGTATCCGAGAAGGGCGGAACGGTAGAGAGCGTCAAGGGAGAAGGAGGGCCAAGAGGTGTTATAACCCGAAGGGAAAACAGCGATTAATTTGCTGATAAGCAGGAGAACCGGGAGACGGCCCATCGCGCCACCGGCGAGCCTCCGCTGGTTCGGAATAGTGGAGCCTTGATGAAACTAACACGCCTTGGGAGATGAGTTTGCGTTTCGTGTTTTTCGCCCTACGAGTTATTCGGTTAAAGCTACGCCCCGTAACCGTCACATCTTTCCATCAGCTCTCTGTCCTCTCACCTCCGGCTACTCCACGAAATTGTGCAAAGCTCGCGTCAAAAGAGATGGCTTATTTAATTCTCCTTCTTAATTTTTTGGGCGAACTTTGAACAATCGAATAAAAACGCAACCCATTGTCAATAAAATCGCATATCCGATTTAAAAAAAACTGCTGATTCAATCTGTACAAATATTTTTAATATATATTTTTTAACATTTTAACAATGAATATCTTGTTTCAGTAAATTAAACAAATTTATTAAATTCCGTAATTCCGTAATTGTGTCTTCTCGACATTTTTTACGTAATTTCTCGGATATCTATATCAACGTACATTATATTGAGCCGCTTGGAATATAAATTATTTTAACGAGTTACTGTTAGATAAACGCCCCGTAGGATTAATGGCTTGATAAAAAGCTAATAAAAAAGCCCCCTCCCCCCGAGAAATGATAAATAATAAACCCTTCGTTGACTCTATTACCTCGAAAAAGGAAAAAAGCATTTCACCATTGTGCCCGGGTACACCCGAAGTAATAAAATAATTGAAAGCGAGCAACGAAAATAAAAGAGAAGAAAACAAACCGACAGCGAAGAGGGCGAATGAAAAAATAGAGGGAAAAAGAAGAACGGATAATACAACGTTCATTTCACACCGCGGGTAATGGTAACGAGATAGTATCCCGGCGAGTGTCGTTAGTTAAATCCCCATACCGTGAGCAATCGTCTATTTTTATTTTCGTTACGCGACGACCCCGTCGCGCTATATTAATTTTCCCGTTTTGTTTGAATTTTTTATTATTAAAAATAAATTTTTTTGATATTTATTTCGTCGCGAGTTTTCGCTACCGAGAATTATCCCCGGAATGCCGGGTGGATCAGCGGGAGGTGACGGGATGCTCCGCGATGCCTCCGGCATTGTATTTCACGCGCTCGGAGAGCTCGCTGGAGCTCGCGCTGCTTTGAACTTCTCGAGGGCTCGCTGATGCATGCACCGATGGAAACTGCGAGCGACGGAAATCTGCCCAAGGCGTTTTCACACTCCTACTGGCGTCAAGCCATCCGTTCGATGGTTCCATTCGCTTCTTTCGCTTCCTTTAGGTGAACCCCCTGTGAAAGGAAGGAAGAAAAATATTACGATAGTTTTTTTTTTTTTTTTTTTTTTTTTTAATCCGCTAATTAAGTAATCCAAGTGTAGTCGAACGAGACGCGACGACGAGAAGGCGAAGCAGGAACGAGCGGAGTCGAGCGTGTGCGTATGTGTTCGCGGAAATCTAACAACGTCAGGCGAAGCTGAAGATAAGGACCACTATAAAGTTTAGCCCGAGGCTCGCCTTTTAGATTATGATAACGAGGCTCTTGAAACTCCCGCGGAGTCTTCGCCGAACCCATAATGGATTATTTCGTCCCGCGAGATGAAATTGGGGGCTCTGTTTTATTAGTCTTGTCTAGATAATGATGACACACCTTTGCATATTTCCTCCCGGAACACGCGAAATGTTGGGTGCTCGACGATGAAGGCTTGTAAGTTTATCGTTTGATACACGGGGACGGATGTTTGTACGCGTTTAACTCCGGAATCGCTCGTCCGATTGTACTCGGGCAAAGGACCACTTTTGTAGATAATTGAATTCCCTACAAAAAAGGTACTTAGCATATTATTAGTAACGGCGACAGTTTTCGAGAAAATCTCGAAAAATGTTGCAGTTATAAAAAATAAATTATTCAAAGTGTAAAAAATGGCTAAAAATTTTTGTTGCCACTCGTCAAGGACTGCGTTATATATTATTTGTTAAGGAACAATTTTTAAAAAATCATTTCAGATAAAATGACAAGTCGAAATAAGGGCCACCACAAACGAGTTTTCGAAAAGAAATGTTTACGACAACCGTTAAAAAACATACATAATAAAAATAAAATTGAATGAAAAAATTCCAAAATGTTCTCTAATATGTTCTTCTTCTACCCTAAAAAAAAAATCGAATCGATAAAGCGTATATTTAATGAGAAAAAAAATCACGAAGTTACCGTGCGTTTTTACGCATTTACTGTGGCGTGAGCCCTTGAGAAGATAATTTTCCATGAATCAATCGTTTTATCTTTATCTCTACTTCAGTTTAATTGAGGCGAAGATGGTTAAATTCAAAATGGCGTAGAGGATTATCTATTGAAACGGGCAATTCTTTAAATTTTCACGATCACAAGGATCGAAAATCTATAAACCTCCGATAAGTCCTTCTCTCGACGCCTTTCAGTTCTAAAATCCTCTTTGATAATCCCACCTCTTTCCTTCCGAGTATAGAAATTAAAAGAGTAAACGAGAAAATTCCTTAAGCTGACCCGTGCAAAAATCCTTCAGAGCCCTTTTAAACCTTCTTCTCTCGAAACCTTCGATTCCCCGTGCCCGCAGGAAAAGGTGAAGAAAGGGGAGTGTTCCACGCAGCACAGCGAATCCTGAAAAATCTCTGCGCATCCTTCATCACTCAACTTTCTCTGCCCTCTTAGCCTGCTTCACGATACCACCTTCCATCTGCGCTCCACGTCTCTCGTGGGCTCACCCGAAAGTCTCGTAAATACAGCGCCCGTTAAAACTTCCACTTTGGTACAGCTGAGTTTAATGCTCTCGAGAATTTTACGAGCAGGCCGCTTGCGATCTTGAAACGGTGAAAAAAAAAAAAAATTAAAGAAAAAAAAATGAGGTAACGAGCGGCACCTCTTGGAACAGTCCACTTTTCCTACGGATATCCTTTTATTTTATATTGGCAGGTTATTGTGGTTCGAGGGCTTCGCGCTCTCATTAAGGAATATGGCATTTAGAAAACGGAAATTTAAATTTCCGTACATGTATTGAAAATACGACACTTCCGGTTTGAAAGTCTAATTTCTCGAAAGGAAGTGACGTCAAACCGAAAAAACGTCACCTCCGGTCAAAAAATGAGATTTCCAAACCGGAAGTGACTTATTTGCGGTGTGACGTCACTTCCGGTCACGAAATGATATTTTAAAATCGGAAGTGACCTATTTCCGGCATGACGTCACTTCCGGTCCGAAAATAAGATCCTCAAACCGGAAATGACGTATTTCCGGTATGACGTCACTTCAGGTCAACAAATAAGATTGCCAAACCAGAAGTGACGTGTTTTCATGTAACGTGAGTTAATTCGGCTCGATTGAACCTCGGGATGCAATGAAATAAATAGTGATTTCTACCCTCTCTGACCCTAATTGCTTAATTGGGGTCAGAGAAGGGGAATTTCGGATGACTGAATCTCGCTCCAATCGGTCTAACGATCGATTGGATCGAGATTCAGTCAACCGAATTTATCTCAAGGGTATCTTTCTTCAAGTTAATTGTCTTCTCAGCTCGATGTGGAAGAATTGATGTCTAAAGAGTACCGGATTCGGTGATAGTTGTCAGGAACAAGACACTCCATATCTTTTTCCCGTAGTGCGACTCTTACAAAGTCGGACGAGAGAAACATTTATTTTCAGTAAGGCTATTTACGTTCGCAGGCAACTTGACTCCTAGAGTTTCTCGACAAGGTACCAGCGCGAAGAAAAAACTTGAAGTGATCTTATTAATTTCATCAGTGGCTGCTCGAGTTCAACGAGTGCACCCGACACTTCGCAAAGAAACCTTCAAGATCTTGAGTTAAACAAGTAAAATATTAGTACAGTATTTTGTCTAGTATGATGAATAATTACGAAAAAAGCAATGACGAAATGCAAAGTGGTCGGGTGACAGAAAAAAATGTCCAACTTCAAATTTTATTTTATCAAATAATAGCAATACGTACTGTGCCACAGTAGTGAAAACATTGAGTAATCAGACAGAAAAATAATGTCATAAATATTCAATGAAACAAACCCAAGTTCATTTTTTTTATATAAAAAATAATAACTCGACGATATTTTACTTCCGCTTCAGTGGCAAGAACTGAACTGTTCAGACTACGAACAAATCTTATCTAAAAGTTTATACTAGGAAATTAACATGGTGGAAAATTGAACTCATTTATTTCGTAGCGAAATTGACTTTTCCTGACTAGTAAAATTTACGAGTAGTTAGGCACGAAAGTAGTTACTTCCCGTCGGTGTATCCAGACCCGACGGAAATCTTTTTCTAATCGTTATCTTTAATCTAATCGCCACTCGGCTGCTTCCCCTCGGTGAAATAAGTCCATGGAAAGGTGCGTTAGGATCTTTCTTCGTATCGCCGTCTTTCCGCCCCTCGTTCGCTGCAAAGGACGTGCCCAAAGGCAAAACGCGAACGATAGTAGCCTTCCGTTCTTCCATTCGAGGTCGTTAAAGTCGCGACAGCGCACGAAATCTCTTGAAGCCCCGCACCAAAGAAAACGAAAAAAAAAGGAAGCTATATTCCTCGCTGGTCAGTAGTACGAGCCGCGAAATGGTCAGACAAGAATTTACGAGCTCGGATTATCGACGAGGTTGGTTAACGTAGCACCGGAATTAATCGCTCCTCCCGTATATCCGGCCGTTCTTTCACGAGGGGCAAAAAAAAGAAAAGCTCATAATTCCCGAGGAAGAATTTAACGAACAATTTTCAATTTAAGGGGAACAGTGTTTTTTTTCTGGAAATTATCTCTCCGAATTGACTTAAAATGTATTTTATTAAAAATTAAAAGCTTTTTTGTGTACAAGTTCAGTCGATAATTGATCCAAACCGAGGTATTGGTTTGGATCAGTTTTGTCGAAGGTGCACATTTTTTTGAGGAAAAAGCAAATTCGATCCGGATGCGCACGGTAATTTTGCATCCGGCCCGAATTAATTTTTTTCTCAAAAAAAAACTTCCAGGGTTCAAAAGAGATTCCACGAATTTCCCCTAACTTTTCCAGGTCCCAACAAATCCCCCGATTTTACCCAGTTTTCCAGATTTTCCAGGTCCGTCGCAACCACGGAAACGTTTGTTACAGCCAATAATTGAACAATCGTTATTGTCGATCTCGTCAGGCTTCGAAAGTCCCCGAACGAAGAAAACGAACGAGATTCATTGGCACACCTTTTTTTTTTATCTATAACTCCATCGGATATCTTTAAATCCAAGAAGTCTCGTAAAGAGAGGAAAAAGTTTCTTCAACTATAATACCTTTGAGGACACTTTCATCGATCTATCATAGAGGTGGAGCGCAGGAGGGAGGTGAAATCCTGCTCCAGAAATACCCTCTTACCGTTCCTCGCACTCTCTCCTCGCCGCCCTTTCGCTTTACAGAACCCGAAAGATCGTACACATACCGTAGCATAAGAGAAACGGCGATAGGATAGAAAATTCACTTTCCGATAAGGTTCGCTCGGCTTCTTCGGCCGCGCCCGCCGGAACGCATGCTCCGCGTCCCCGGGGACGCGATTCGTTCTCCTTTGCGTCAATGTTATTCTGCCGTGGCCTCTTATACGATGAAAACTCGATGAAAACATTGTCCCTCCGCACTCTCGCGGCCCCTTTACCGAGAGAGCGCCCCATTGTTTCCTCGCCCGCTCCTTCTTCCTCGGTACACAGTCCCGAGCCCGAAGAGCCCACAATGGGGCAATCCTCGGAGATCGATAACGAAAGATCAAGACGACGGTGAAGTTTGCTCCTCGCCTCGTCGCCGCGGCGCTTACCGGCTGTAAAATTTTTACGAAGACCCGTCAGGATGTCTCTTACTTTATTGCCGTTTCCTCATTAACGGGCTCCCCCATTAGCGTTACCTCATTACCGTTACCCTATTTAGCGCGCGCCCGTTAACGCATCGTCGTTAACGTGTTCGCAACTTAATGAGTCCCCAATAACGTTTCCGTAATGCGGACCGGTTAGTGTCTTTCCGTTTCGATATTCGGCCTTAACCCTTTGCGATCGATGAGGGTCGCCCCACTGTCGCAAGCTGCGCAACCTATGTTGCGGCCTCCCGAAGGCTCACCGAGGGCAGAGGGTTAGGGGAGAGCGGGGCAAAATGGCACAGCGGGGCAAAACGGGATAATGAGGCAAAACGCAATTTTCTAATAATTTTGGATGGTGGCGGTGAAGGTGAGTGGGGCAAAACGGCGTTGAAAATCCGGATGTATCGTTAGGACGAAATGGGACATCCAAAAATTATGGGAAAATTGAATTTTACTCAATTTGTCCCGTTTTGCCCCACTGTCCCGATTTGCCCTGCTCTCCCCTAATGAATGCCATCATTAATGTTACCCCGGGTGCCTATTAACGCATCGCCGTTATCGTTCGCCACTTAATGTGTCCCCAATAACGTTTCCGTAATGCAAACCGATTAGTGTCTTTCCGTCTCGATTTCGGCGTTAACCCTTTGCGATCGATAGGGGCAGCTCCGCTGTCGCAACGTTGATAACCTACGTTGCGGCCTCCCGAAGGCTCACCGAGGGCAGAGGGTTAATAAACACCACCATTAATTTTATCCCCGTAGTTACCATCCGTCTATGGTTACCCATTAATGTTCTCCGATTAGAAATTCCCCATTATCGATTTTCCATGAGGGTTCGGCCATTAAGGTAGTCCTTACGATAAATGCTGGTCGCCTGACGGACTATCTCGAACAATTCTTAAATCGTCGAGTAATTTTTTAAATTCACATTCGATAAATTTCCATGCAGATTAAAAGGCTGTCGATATTTAGTAATAAAAAACAAAAATAATTATACTGAACATAGAAAATTATAAAGGTTGATTTCACGCGGATTTAACGAGCAACGGCGCTGTTTTGGGAATGATTACTTCATTTTGATTATTTTTAATCTCGACATGTTCGGTAGTGGTTTTTTTCGAAATTTTATATTAAATTGTGAATTTCTAAAAAAATCCGTAGAACCTTTCATATTGCGCAAAAATTCAGTATACACAATTTAATAGTTCTTCTGAAGGGTCAGTTTGGTTAGGTTTTCACAAGAGCCCATGCATAAAACCTTGTTTCTTGTGTTAATTTTTTCGACATATTATTCGGCAACCAACCCTGAAACTTCGTAATGACATCGACAAGGACTTTAACTATAATGTCACAAAAATTGAACTCTCAAAGTTCACAAAGGTAGATTCAAAAGGGCTGCCTCGATAATAATTCGTTAGTGTTCGGGGTTAATTTTCACCGTCGCGAGCGCACATTTTCGTTATCGAAGTGCTTTTATTTCCGGGCTTTGTATCCAACGTCTTTTTTAAATTTTATCCGCGTTTGATTTTTTTTTTTTTTACCGCCGGTTTCTCTCATCTCCTTTTGCCGTAGCACTTGGTATATACAGAGCGGATTCTCTATAGGTTGAATTTCGTTCCCGAGGGATACAGAACTGCGAGAGACGGCTGATGTCTGCTTCCGACCAGCGGCGAGGAATAACGAGGTATGCAAATGAGAAAGTCGTCTATCCACAACCGGGGCGAGTCCGGGCCACCGTTCGAGGCAGCCCTCTCTCCGTTGCCGCTCCAACGGTTCCGTTTCTTCCTTCTCTATTTTCTTCCTTCGGCCTCGCGCTCTCTCCCGTCGCCGACATTTTCGTAAATAGGTAATAGCAAACGAGGAGCTCCGCCTGGAAACCGTATTTCAAAGATCCATGAAATAAACCTTTTGGCAAAAAAAAAGCGCGCCTGCGAAAAAGATAATGAAATGCAAACATTGCGGCGGGGCTTTAGCGAGCTCTGATTCAAAACGGCAACAGACATTACGATAAAAAGTAACTGTAATTTTTATTTTTATTCTTTATTTTTATTAATCAAACCTCCTGAGAAAACTTGCTTTAAGTCGTTGGAAAGAGTGTTAAAAATTGTTCGCTCCCTCGACGGTGGAGTTGTTTATTTTTAAAAAATTGTTCTTTTTTTTGCTTTCAGAGAACGAGTACGAATTTGTGGGGCAAGTGGATGGGTGTGATGCACGGCGACGAGGTCGAGTACGTCTTCGGACATCCCCTGAACATGTCGTTGAAGTACACGGACAAAGAGCGCGAACTTTCAACGAGAATGATACGCGCCTACTCGCATTTTGCATATTTGGGGTAAGTTTGACGACGACAAATAAGTTGCTCCGTCCGGTAATCTCATTTAACCGATGAGAGCCTGGTTGAGTGGATGGTGGATTAAAAAACGGAGGAGGCAATCTATTTCGGCCCGGGGTGAAAAAAAAATCGAGTAACACCTGTGCGTGTCCCGTGGGACGAAATGTTCGCCCAATTTTATTTTCTTCTTTTTTTTTTCCACGGCATCTCGCGATCTCAGACTCCTCGTATTTCCGAGGGCCGGTACGAGACGGATGAAAAATCCTTACTCTAAATAGGACCTACCTGGCGTAGAGGAACTCACTTTTCCTGAACTCGTCAGTTTTCTTTTTTTTCTCTCTATCCACTTTTCACTACCTGCTGAAGAGTTTAGGTGCGCCGATTGATGAAAATTTCATGGACCAGTGTTTTTTGAATCCTTTTTCTAGAAGTTGTGCATCGTAACTCTTGTACCTTTTTTTCTTCTCCGGATGGAAAAAAAAAAAGTTGAAAATTAATACATATTCCTTCTATGTACGCGTTATTAGCCCGATAGCTAAAAAATTGCGAGCGCTAGAGTGCGTACAGACATTTTCGAAGAAATTAAAAATGGCGTACAAAAAAAACAACTGTACATTTTTCAATCAAATCTTGACCAAACGTTGACTATTGATCACACATGATGTGTGCAAAATTTCAGCCTGACCGGTGGAGACATTCCCGAGATATAGCGATTTGAATTTTTCGCGTCTGATTCACACACGCACACATTCGGACATTTTTTTAATGTGATTTTTCGATGGTTTGTAATATTCTGAACACGTTTTCATTAAAATCTCGAAATTATTTTTTTACCATTACAACGTTTCCTCTATGAGGAAGCAAAAATCAATTCAGTCACTCTGCCCGCCCGTATGCTCGAACGGAACAGAAACCATCCGGTTTCACCCACGTTACCTGGGGGGTGAAGATTTTTTTTTCAGAGATGGAGGAGAACTGTAGCAAATAACGAGCCCTGTTGAATGCCACTCGTCCATTCTGGTTAGCCTGCGCATCCGTTGCTACTCCTGTTCCTATCTACCACGTATTATTTCTCTTATTTGTGGCCTGGTTCGGATTCCTCTCGCATGTTTGGCCACTGTTTAGCCCCGGGGCATGCTTCGAAAAAAGGGAAAATTTTTTGAGGGCTTCCATTTTATTACCTCAACGAGAGCCGGGTGAGCGTAGAGGTTGGGAGTTATTTTCGCCGTTAAACTGTACGCCGAAATTATAATGCAATAACCGATAGAAATTATTTGTAGTCATTGATGTAGAAAGAGGGTGTCGGAATTTTGAACGATGGAAAGGTAGAGCAGCTGATATTTCGAAATAGAAACATAAGGAATGGTCAAATGTACAGCAGCCAGTCGTCTGCGAGTCATTAAGTAGCAAATAAAAATTGAGAACATAAATATATTGGAATTGAACCTATATCGGGAACAAATATATGAATAGGCGATATTGCAAGGCGGTGAACCTTAGAATAGACGAAAATCGGAACTTTAAAAAGTTCGAGTCCTGGAAATTTGAAATTGCGGATATCAAGAGTGTTCATGATTTCGAATTCATCATAGCGAAAGACCAATAAGTTCGATGTATCGCAAAACGAAAAAGGCGAACAGTCAAAATAGCGAAGTTCGAATAAAAAAAATCCTCGAAAAAATAACCTTTCATTCAAACGGTTATGCGACTTAGCTATCTACCGAAAGTACAATTATCGAACCACTTATTTTTCGATATTTTATTGGTCGCAATGATGAATATCGGAATATTGTCAGCCCGACATTTCGATCGTTAAAAAAGTTGAGCCCCAACCAACCTTTCGGTCAAACGGTTGTGCTACTTAGCTATCTACCGAAAATACAATTATCGAACCACTTATTTGTCGATATTTTATTAGGCGCAATTATGAATATCGGAATATCGGCCGCCCGACATTTCGATCGTTAAAAAAGTTGAGCCTCAACCCAACCTTTCGGTCAAACGGTTGTGCTACTTAGCTATCTACCGAAAATACAATTATCGAACCACTTATTTGTCGATATTTTATTAGTCGCAATGATGAATATCGGAATATTGGCCGCCCGACATTTTGATCGTTAAAAAAGTTGAGCCCCAACCAACCTTTCGGTCAAACGGTTGCGCTACTTAGCTATCTACCGAAAATACAATTATCGAACCACTTATTCATCGATATTTTATTAGTCGCAATGATGAATATCGGAATATTGGCCGCCCGACATTTCGATCGTTAAAAATTTCGAGCCGCACCCTTCATAAAGACTAATCCCATTCTGCAGCAAGATACAAATTAGATGTTGTTAATAATTAACAAGCCCCTAGTGAAGCAATAACAACAGTATGTAACTTCTTCAACCAATAGGAAATCAATCAACTCGCTCCTCTAGTTGGTACACTGTCAAGTGTGAGGCGGTAAGTTAGTGGATCGTTGAGGCGTGGGCTCGGAGAGAATGTGGGCGGGTGAATCAATTTCGTGGTTTCCTGATGCGTAGGATGGATGGATGAATACTGCATAGTTCGAGGTATTAATGCAGCCGCCAACAACAGGTTCTCAAGGCAAACTAAGCACATCGCGCCCACATCGGACCATCACGAACGTAAACACGGTTTATACCAGTCCTTGGAATTCTCGAGGTCCTTGAAGAGTCTCGAAAATATCAAGTTAATAAAAATATTTTTTCGAACACAATGACCGAGGAGAATTTGACACGTTGAAAACAATTAATTTATAATAAATTAAATCCCGATAAACACACAAATAAACCGAATAAACCTGATAACGGCTATCACGAATACATATTTATTAAGATTTTTTCTTTTTATATTTTCTCTCTAAACATTGTGACATCAATTTTCTAGTCACCGGCAAATATCTCATGCAAAAAAGATCGGGAAAAATAGCACAAGAAATTTACCATAAAACAAATCACGGAGTAAATATCATTCTAAAAAAATAATAAATATAATATAATTCATAACACACTCCTCCATGCTCACGAGTTCTCGAAGACTGCTTGAATTTTATTTCGAAGCATTTATGATGAATACCGTTTACAATCCTCAAAAAAAAAGAAAAAGCTTTCGGTGAAATTCCGGTAATGTAATAATCATACCTTACGCACGACAAACAACTAATCTGTACCCGTCCCGATTATTCGGTGGGTCAAGTCGATTACGGAGAACTCACGAGCGAGAAAATTAGAAATTGAACGGCACGGGGCTCGGAAACACGTACCAACAATGGGAAGGCATGGAGTGAAGCGCGCACAAGTGAGGATGAGCGCGGCGGACGCAATATCGGCGACGATTATAAATTATTCGGCATCGTGCGCATGCATCCCTCTCTGAATCGGCCAGAGCCCAGCGTCCCGCGCTCGCGAACAATCCGTTCGCAGGCCGCACCGCGTTATCCACCTCTATTGTAACGTATGCCGCGGTTAATCTTGTCGGTTTCCAGTTTTCGGCAGAGAGCCTCTGCGTGTTACGAGTTTACATAAACCCGCATAACCCGACACACTCGATGAGGCTGAGTGGGTCCGAGTTACGTTGCCGATCGAGTTCAGTTAAACGATGCATCCACCGTATTTCCTGCGTCAAAGTTCATTGCCAAATCGCAATAAAGACGGCCGTGTCGATTTCCCTGCGTTTCGATGTCGATAATGCGCACCGGAAAATCTGCATTAAAAAAAAAAAAAATTACAAGCGTCCTGCATCGATTACGAATTGCAGTCGTCGATCGGTAAAACAGATACCTGTAATCGAACATTTGTATTCTCAATGGAACCATAATTACTGACGCTCAACACGAAACTCTTAGACGGTGGAGAGAACAAAAATACCCCTTTAATACCTTAAAGAGTGTATTTATGTTCTCTCCATCGTCTAAGAGTTTCGTTTCCAGCGGCAGTAACATGGTTCCATTGGGAATACAAATGTTCGATTACAGGAAAGAAGGTTTTTACCAAAGATACTTCTTTGACAACATTTTTAGGTAATCCCGTTATCAACACTATTTTATCGGAACAGTCTTCTCAATGGTGTTTTATCTCACCTGTGTAACGTGCTATGTAGCCTTTTATATTTCATAACTCAAGCAGTTCTCATATACATGCATACCGAGCGCCGTGGGCGCAGTTCCGTCGATTATGTATGCACCATTTGCTGAACGTACCCGCGCTCATTTACGGCACCCCTTTAATACCCGCGGATTAATCGAACGCGCGATGCACCACTCAAAGACCCAACCCGGGCACAAAGATACGTACCCATCGATCTGTCTCCGCGAGCTCTTCGGGTGGCAGCCCATCTGGTTACCAATGGTACACAAGTTGAGTGATTTAAGGAGGGCGTCTCGCTGGGGAGGAGATGGGCGGCGCTCTCGTACGTGGTGTGCAGCATGTGGAGCATGCACGGCTTTGCGCAGGATTTTTCAATTTCTGAAAAAATTGCGTTCGCGCTCTAGCTTTCGCAAATTTTGAGTTATCGCGCTGAAACTTTCTATAGAAGAAACCAACATCAAGCAATGTTCGGTATTGAATTTGGTAAGAATCGGTCGAGGAGTCTCGGTTTTGTGACTTTCCATTTTTCAAGAAAATACGATTTGCACTCATACCTCTTATAATTTTTGAGGTATTTGCCTAAAAAATTCCGCATAAATGAATGAATATGGACCCATGTTCCCTATTAATTTTGTATGTATTTTCTTATTTTACTTTGAGGTTCATCGAACCAAGAGAACCAAGAAATGCGGCGTGTGTGCGTCAGACAAATTTATGAAAGTGGAGTTATCTTCTCCTCTTGGGCTTCGCGTTGAGAGAGAATTGAGGGAAAATGGCCTCTAGGCCATGGTCTCTAAAGCGTTAAGTCAGAGAGAGTTTACAGTTCACAGTATCGTCATTCAGTCGAAAGCCGTGAGTAGCCGGTGGTAGTTTCCTGTTTTACCGACTGAGAACTCAAATCACCTTGCGACGAGCAAATTTATGCTCCGTCGCTCTTCTTCGCGACACCCACCACGCGACTTCCCGCCCGAGGTCTTATTTCCTTCCCGACGAAGAGAGCTGCATCATGGGTGCGCCGGCGATAAATCCGAACCGCCACAGGGTTAACCGTGGCGCTCCAAAAGTTATATCATCGAAGTTTTCGCGCGAAATAATTTCCCCCCGTTAATTCCCGGACGTCCCGGCCGGAGCATCGAGCGAAATTATTGCTCGATCGAGAGTTTCCCCCGGTGTGCGGAACGAATTGAGATTTCCTTGCGGACGAAATTCTCGCGGGATTTGCATTCGATTCGCGTAGGCACACCGTGTACCTCACGTACGACACACAATACTCACGCGCCGCGGTGGTTAACGCGCCAGAGATGTAAATAAGAGTCCAACGGTGTGGGGCGGGGTGGGAACGAGGGGGTGGAGATTCAAGGACTCGGTGGCTCGATAACTCGACGGTGGGGCTGGAGGGAGGGGAGGCGCGGGGGGGGGGGGGGGGGGGGGGGGATCGGAAGGGGTTCAGTGGATCACGGAGGAAACGGAAGGACGGTCGAATCTTCGAGTAAGAGGACCCGAGGGAACCGACCGATTCGTCCAACTGATTCGCACCGTATTTGTCCAACGGATAAAGTCTTCAACTCTCTCCCCGTACCGCTCCGCCAACGATTTTCTCTCTTTCTCACGTATTTATTTTATTTTTTATTTATCCCCCTCTCTTTCGCTCCCTTCGCTTCCCCGGGAAAAGCGTATTCCCTCCGGTCGTTGTACTGCTCAACTCGCTCATTTATTTCGCTTTTCCGCTCGTGCGAGTTTCCCTCCTTCGCTTCCCTTTTATTTTCGCGTTTATTTTTCGAGCTCTGCCCATTTCGCCCGCCCCCTCGTTCCCGCCGACCGGTCGGGCGTCCGCTCCGTTTGCTCACGTACCGGACTCGTTCTCTTCAATGAGTCGGGGTGAATAAGAAAGCCGGCGCGAGTCGACCGCGGTCGGTGAGACGCACTGATAAAATCAACCTCGACGGATCGATCTTATCGTTCGGTACTTATCTTTGGTGGAGCTTTTTCGATAAGCTCGATGGTTGTGAGGCGGTACACGTATTATTGGTCCGAGCGCTTCGTCCGTGCTCGATGAGTACGTCGACGCGAAAACTGTCGAGTAGGCGAAACCAGAGAACAGTCAGACGGCGGGGGGGAGCTGGGTATTTGTCGTTGGGTGGGATGGATGGAGATGGTGGCTTACAGCGATCCGGCCATTAAAGGGCGCCGCGAGAACGAGATAAAAAACTATCTCCGGAGTCATTCATGTTTCCTCAATATCCACTCTCTTTACGACCATTTTATGCAGGTGCACTTTTCATCGGTACATTTATATCCTCACTCTTTTATTTATTTTCGTTTTATTATTGCGATAAAAACCCGGTCGAATGACGCAAAGTACTTGCCTTTAATCTTTCGGATGTGACGTCATGGGGAAGACGTCACTGCCGGTTTGGGAATCTCATGTTTCGACTGAAGGTTGCGTTACACCTGAATTATGTGATTTCTGCAATGTTGAAGTTCTGCGATTTTTTGAATGCATTTTTGTACCCCATTTTGCCCCGTATTGAATGCAATATCCGCCACAATGATTAAAGCCAATCATCAAAATTGAATTGTTGCTGTTGATCGGCCTATTTGTGCGCACGGACAATGAAAACTCGCCGGGATAAAAGCTGTGTATACGTGTACATACACCGTACGCAGTCGAATAGTGAAACGAGCGAAATAACGAGAGTGCCTGAGCAAACGTCGACTGTTTCCACTAGTTGATTCTGCGGCTCGGCGGTTCATTCACTCGAAACCAATTAATTGAATATTTCGGAACGTAACCGTGTCAAGTGAACAGAAAAAAATTGTGAAAAATGTAATTCGATATCGCGGCTTCGTATATTTTTGTATCATTTACTGTGGAAGTGGAAAACAATTGAAGTACAATAAAACTCACAAGTTTGTAAAAAATCTTTGAAGCGAAAATGTAATTCGATATAAATTCTTCGCGATCCAGTTGATTTTCGCTGAACATACCGTGTAGTACTTTCGAACTGTTTGGATCTCGCAACAAAAAAAAAAAACGATCTCATAACTTCGCACTCTGATGATACGAAGCGTAGATTATCACTAGGACAATGTAGCCTTCGCGTTGCACCGTTATTCGAAGACCAATCGATTTCGTTGCGTGATACGAGGCGGGCAGAAACCGCAAGTATAATGATAGCATTGATACTAATAGTGTGCCACGACAACGAAATTATCGATAGCGTTGCAACGACCGTGCATTCGCGCCAACACCCCACACAGTCTTCGGCTCTCGTCTTGCATATACATCACCGCTGATACAAACACTCTTCTGCGCTAACCTTGTCGTGTTGCAGTCATTAACAATTAACTGAACGCACCGAACGACGCGACACGCCACGATCTTTTATTCACGGCCACTGCGAGTCCATCTCGACAGAGAGCATCGATGACTCTAACGTTGGCGTAGACCTTAAAACGTGGAATCTCTAATCTTTCGTTTTAAAATTATCGAAACATCATTTTTTTTTTTTTCACATCGATAAATCGTTTCGAAGCCGGTGGTTGGGTTTTTTTGGAATAGTCGGAAGATCGGAAATTCTTATAAACAAAAAATTATTTTGTATCTCGACAGAGAGCATTGACGGCTCGAACGTTGGTGCAAACTTTAAAACGTGGAAACTATAATTTCGTTTGAAAATGATAGAAACATTTTTTTTTTTTTTTTTCTAAAATCGATAAATTATCTTGAAGCCGATCGTTGGGTTTCTCTGATCGTTCGGAAGTCCGGAAAATTCTAATAACCAAATTATGATTTTACATTATATTTTTCCTCCGGAGCGAAAATTTTCGAGAGCTCCGGTTTCGGAAGGTCGCGAGGGATTGAAAAGTGGTCCTTATCCGAGTCCGCAAGGCCGCTCGTTTATTCTGCGAGCTGGCGTCGCCTGTCGGGCAGCGATAGCCGGGTGCGTGGCGCGCGCTGCGGCGATGTCACGGAACGAATAAAGCGCACACAGTTCCGTAGCTACTACAGAAACTCGGCGCAAGGCGATTCGGAGGATACGCGAAGAGCCGGGCTTTTGGATCGGTCGTCGGCGAATGCCGCGAAGAGCGTAGAAATTGCACGTTTGCTCTTACTTTATCCGCTCCTTTTTTTTGCCTCTTTTCTTTCCTCGACGACCCGAGGACCACCGGTGGGGGCGCTTCGGCAGGACCGAAAGCGCTCTTCGGGGACCGACTGCAGCCCCTTGACCTTTCATTCCCTCGACTCGTTCTATGCGCAACTTCGTATTTTTTGTTCCTTCTTTTTTTTATCGAAGTCACTGCTACCGAGAAATAAGTGCTGTTCCCTTACAGTCGGCGCTATTGTCGCCCGGCGACGAACGCAGCCCGAAGGCCCTTAGCTGCATTCCCTTGACAACGACTCTTCTTTTGTCCAACACGCGGAAGCAATCTCAAAACAAGTTCTCGACGTAAAGAATCGATTGAAAAGTCGAATTGAAAGCGACGGAAAGTTTGTAACTTGCTTCCTTCGTCTTCATCTTTGGTGGTCGTGTTTTGTGTTTTTTTTTGTTTGTTTTTGTATCGGAAACATGGCGATAAAGGACGTAAAGAAGTCTCATCGCAAATGGAGGACACGGGTCCATTTTGCCCCACTTGAGTCTATAATATACGAGTGCCTAAAATACTATATGCTTGTTTCAGGGTTGCTTTTTCTTTTTTTTAGGTGTCCGTAACGCGGTCGTTTTTTCCGGCCACCCCTCGCGTGGCGACCGAGAAACTACCTTAAGCATGCGGTTGACAAGTGTTCTCGACGGCCGAAGCACACGAATAAAGCCGAGTCCTCACGTACCTACCGCAATGCCCTAAACCGATTCTTCCTCCCTCGATCCCCATTTCCATCCTACCTGCCATTATTTCCGTTCCAGCCGCTCCTTCCTTCCTTCCTTCCTTCCTTCTCCTTTGACGCATGGCTCGCACGCCCTCGCTCCTCGGAGAGCTCGCACGCCCGTTTCCCTCATTTTTTCCTTGCTCTTTCATTCCATCGGGTATTATCGTTACGATTGTGTGTTCGAACGCCGCGTGATTTCGACGTCCGTATGCTTAGCGATTTCCAATTCCACGCTCGGTAAAATCCCGTTCGTTTATTCGGTGACTGGAACAAAGCGTCACGGAAGAGAGGACATTGCCAAATTTTTCCCTGTGACCTCACTTCCGGTGAGAGACCGAGATTTTCGAACCTCACTTCCGGTGAAAGACCGAGATTTTCGAACCTCATTTCCGGTGAAAAACTGAGATTCTTGAACCTCACTTCCGGTGAGAGACCGAGATTTTCGAACCTCACTTCCGGTGAAAGACCGAGATTTTCGAACCTCACTTCCGGTGAAAGACCGAGAAATTCGAACCGGAAGTGCCGTCGCGAAGAAAATTTCAAAATTCGGTAAAGGTTCAATCGAGTTTCCCGTGACGAAAGGGAATCCTCTCCTTTATTCTCGATTTTCTTCCGGAGTTGCCCTATTAACGTTCTTCTGGTTCCGCTTCTGTTATCTCGAGCTATTTTGCGTCTCGAGTTCCGAGCGATGTCGAATGGTCCTTGGTTTCTCGGGCTCAGAGTTTCAAGGGTTCCACTGCAGAACCGAGCATGTGTCCAGCGCCCTCGTGAGTATCACTTTTTAAATAAGCTCCGTTAAGCGCATCCCCTCAATGTTATCGATCAACCCCTCCGTAAGGTGGAACATTTCGTCTTCCCTTTATACCCCCGATGTCGCCGACTTTAATTGGCCACTGTCGCATCAATGATATTAGCGTCGGACAAACTTTCCCGACCCTTGGGGACATCGCGCCATTAGTATGGAAGGCTTGCTTTCCGCATGCCGCGATACTATCGTGTTTACCCCTTACGATACCGAGCATTGTGCCGCCCCTAGCTACGAAGTAGTTGGCCAAACTAGATATGACCCACCGCTCCTCCTGCGGTCTGGCAAACTTTCTATACGTACCCATTGATCCTCTACTCCGTTACCAGTATGTGAACAACACGGTCGCCACAGTTTCACGCGAATTAAACGTACACCGTAGACGGACTCTGCACGGTGAAACTCCCTTTTGAAACACACGCTGCATTCTACCCTTCGTACGTGTACCTCAAAGAGGCCCATTGTGGGCGGAGTCTGTCGATTGCACGATAACTAATTTATCGGCAGTGTTCGTTAACTTTTTCCAGTGGAACGATAATGAATTAACGCTAAAAGCCCATTTCATCGAAGGGCATTTTTCAAATAAGGTTTCGGACACACAAAATCCGTGTTGCCGCCGATTCGATATGAATCGATACGATTCGATGTGAATACGTAGAGTTATTTTTTGTTTGTTTGGTAAATTTTTGTTTTTACGCTTTTTGTTGCAGAAAACCAACGGAGGGAGACGACTGGCCGTCGTACACGAAGGACGAGCCACAGTATTACATATTCAACGCGGAAAAACACGGTCTCGGTAGGGGACCACGCACGACTTCCTGTGTATTCTGGAACGAGTTTCTACCACGGCTCGAAGGAATACCCGGTACGTGGCACAGGCTGCTCGTTGTCAAATTCAATTTTGCGTTTGCATTTGTGCCCGCGATTCGGCAACTGATTATTTTTATTTCTACAACACACCTGCGAAGATGTGCATTTACGAACCAATAAGTCGACTCATTACTGGTTGGCTCATTACCGAATTGTGTCTCATTATTGATTTGAAGTGACCGAAAAAAGAAAAGCGTTAAATAAAAATGTTTAACGTTATCCATAAACTTTAACATTAATGTTAAATTTTTTACATTAACAATAAACATTTTTATTTCTTCGGAAAATATTTTGAAGGGAAGCTAGGTTTCTGTAGTAGAATGTAGGTATCTTGGAACGAGTTTCTATCATGGCTCGAAAAAATACTCGGTACGTGGCCCAGACCGTTCGCTCTCAAATTCAATATCGCATTTGCATTTTTGTGCTCCCGGAATTCGGAAAAAAATTCTTTTTATTTCTACAACATATGTGCGGAGATTTGCATGTACCAACCAAGTTAACTCATTACCGGTTGGCTCATTACCGATTGTTTAATTATTGATTTCAAGTTACTAAAAAAAAAACAATGCGTAAAATTTAAAAAATCTTACTATTTCAAACTCGAAAAATATTTTCGAGGCAAGGCAGGTCTTCGCTGGATGGCTCTTCAGAGTCGTCTCGGAGAAGCCAGTGACGTAGATGAGGAGGACTGGTTATCCGGCAGTTCGTTCGACGACATATATCGGAATTCTCGTACAATATCCAATTCCGTCGTTGCTTTCCGGCCGATCTGAGTCCGCCCGATAAATAATTCAGAGATCATCGGGCGACCCACCTTTTTACATCCCCTTTTCGTCAGATGCGCTGTCACCTTTCGTCTCGGCTGCGCTGCAAAATCGATCACGAAACACCACCGGCAGCATACCGTACTCTCCCGACTTTATTATCCACTCTGGTATCAGCCTTCATCCAACCCTCGTCCCTCCGACCCGACTTTACCGCCCGTCCTGCGTTCCGATCCTGTTGCTCCCCGTGAATCCTCCGCCTTCATGTCCTCGGCCTGACTGGGCTATCTTTCACAATTTTCACATATATATATATATGTATATATATATATATATACCCGTTTATGACGCAGCTCGCTCCTTCGCGAGCTCCTCCAACTTTTACCGCACATTTAGTACCGTGAGATTTGGCACGACCTGCAGCATCAGCTCCGTAATGTTTCGGAAATACGCTGTAAAAAAAAACGTACATTTAAACATTTAAACATTTAATTTTTTTTCCAAAAATGTCAACCATTTTTTTTTCTTCTTACAAATTTAGCTATTCTATTTTGTTCTTCAATTTTCGGGAATGCAATGCTCATCGATTCATTTTTAAAAAATGGACAGTAACGCCTATCATGGCGTCGCGAAGAATCGCCGCGAGGGGAACATTTTTGACAAATACGAAAAGTAAAAAAAAAATATTTGTTAAAGTACGAAGGTATCAATGTAAATACGTAAAGTGGAGAGCGTGACCCTGTCAAACTGTGACACCGGCGGAGGGCACTTGGTGAGCGGGTAAGAAAAAAAAAAGATTAAAAAAATAACGACCCCCTGGTCTTCGCACACCGACGTCGGAGCTGGTGGCTGCTCGTCCTAATTAATGCTGGAACTCGCGCTTGGCCCCACGGCGGCTCCGTAACGAGGTCCTCTCTCGGTGTCTATTATTATTCCCTGTTACGTATATCCGTCTCAAGGATGGCACGTTTGTCGAGCGTTTTCAGCCTCCGCGAAATAATCAACGTCGCTAATTCAATTTCTTATTTACAGATCACCTTGAACACATCAACGTGTTCCATCTCCGAGATATCTCCTAATTTATTTTCCTATCTGAAACATCATTACATTCAACCAATTTGCAATCAAATGACAAATAATAATCTCATCGGAAAGATAATACGCCATAATTTTTTTTAACTCGTTGTCTATTATTATTCCCTGTTACGTAGAGGCAGTGGGGCAAAACGGGACAGTGGGGGCAAAACTCAATTTTCCAATAATTTTTGGACGCCCAATTTCGTCCCAACGATACATCCCGATTTACAACCCCGTTTTGCCCCACTTACCACCGCCGCCACCATCCAAAAGTTATTGGATAATTGCGTTTCGTCCCATTGTCCCATTTTGCCCCGTTCTCCCCTTCAGACTCAGCAAAAATAATCAATGTCGCAAATTTAATTTTCAATTTACAAACAACTTTCAACACATTAACGTGTTCCATCCCCGAGATATTTCATACTTTATTTTTGTCGTATTCATCTGAAACTTCCCCAAAATTACAGATAATTAATAATTTTATTATCAGTAATGGTATTATTGATAATACAATAAAATGTTTATTATCTTTAAGTGTAACGATAATTAATAATCTTATCGAAAAATTAATACCACATGATTATTATTTTATTGTTAACTTGTTCCAGATCCGGCGCCGAAAACTTGCGACGGCGCAGTAGCGTCGAGCGTGTCAGCTGGAGCGGATGACCTTCGCAGCGCTTTGATACTCCTCATACTTCCTCTTCTAATATTCACCGAGATAATCTAGGCGAGAAAGAGTCCTACAGCTTAGGTGGTTGTAGTGACCGTCCTCGACTGCCCGTTCGCACGTCTCAGAATTGGCGCGCGTCGCTGAAACGGCCCTGAGGGAATAAAATAACCATTCGAGATAAACGAAGGTGACGGAGACGAGGAAAATGGAGAAGAAAAACAATAATGATAAAATGGGAAGTAGAAAATCTAGAGATATCCCAAGCGGGGGGAGAAAATTGAGCCGGATGTTTGAGAGTATAGTAAAGGCAAAAAAAAAAAACAAAAAAAAATAATAGTCGTCCTCCCGACCGGAAGTGGACTGCGAGTCGAGAGTGGAACGCGAATCCGAAATATGATCGGAGGAATCGAATTCATCGCTGGATAAGAATAATGTCAAAATATATCTGACGCAGAAACAAACGCCTATTAAAAAAAAATTATGCGTTTGTTAACTTTGAGAGAATAAGTCCAAAACAAAATGGAGGTCGAGGACGAATTTCGAAAAATCATGGGATGCACGGATTCGAACCGAAACACGGTTTCTTCTCGCAACGGGCATGAGGACGGAAGTATGTGAGAAAAAAAATTTTCAATTCCTACTCCGAGGAGATTTGTATCGGGAGAGATAGTAGAGAAAAGGGCGCGACGATAATCGACAGTTTAGAGCGTAGTGATGAAAGAAAAAAAAAGCATATCCAAAAAATAAAAATAAAAGAGATCGAGAAAGAATTTAAGATAAAATGGTTTAGGCGTTAAGCGGCACAGTGCAAGTTGTGTTATATATTCTCTACGTGATGTGTAGGATAGGTCAGAATATACATATAAATATATATATATATATATATTGCTGCGGCTCACGGATGCCCCTCCCCCTCCCACCACAGATATTTTTAAGGAACGCCTAATATTAAAATTAATTAAATGAAGAGATAAATATAAATACTTCTGGAGCGTGACGCGTCGTTCCAGGAAAAAAAAATGATTTAATTCGAAGAGAGTCTCGTTCAGATAGTTGTCCATCTTTTTTCGCCGCTCGTCAATCAAAGCGTTAATTAAAATATAATCGCGAAAAGGAAATTCGTGCTGTGCAAAGTGAAAATAAATCATTGAATCAACGATTTGAACGACTTTTCGTTGATCAACGAGTAAAATAAACACAAAAAAAAATTAAAAAGGATGAGAATCGTAAAAAAGAGAAAAAAAAACGAAACGAGAATAAATTAAATCGACGAATAGCACGAAACGCGTCCAACGTGAATCTTCCATTTGGTACATATCACCTATACATACACGATGCATATTGATATTTATAGATTTAATCGATAAGACGAAAATTAATGAGAAGAAATGAAGAAATATATATATACAATAAAATGTAATTATACACGCGTATACATAAATTGGATAGAATGTACGATCTGTGTATTAATTAATGAAGTAATTAATTAAGTAATTAAGATCGTGTCACGAGGTCGCGGGATGCCCAAAAAATTAAAAATAAATTCTTTCTTTCGAAACGAACCTCCGATCGACTTATCTACACAGTCAAAACGGCATAAATAATTAACCGCTTAATTAACGAACAAAAAATAATTCATTGCCGTTCGCAACGGGACTAGACCCAAGAATACAAAAGACATCTTCTATTTTTCTAGCGAAAAAATAACTCGACTCTATAAAGAGGAAGAAAAAAAAGAGTATTCATCAATTTTTATCAAACTAAAAGAAAAAAAGAAAATCGAGTTATTTGTTCGCTACTTATTTTCCGATAAGAAAATCAAATAGACGTAGTCATAGTTGATACTTTTTATTTTCGCTTGTGCAACGAAGCCTTCGAGCTGGCGTATTGAAAGTGAAAGCCACACACAGTGAATTACAAATGAGGATTCGAAAATAAATAAAAAGTTTAAAAAATTAAATGCGAGGTTTTGCATAGCTTTAGTCGCTTTCGGCAAAAAGAAAAAAATATTTTGATTTTTTTTTCTTTTCAATTTACGAAATTCACGCTTGCAACGTAGTGTTTAAGAGGGACGAACAATGAAGCAAAAAAAAGAAGAAAAAAATCACCACCACTACCATACTACCACGCACAAACACGCAATTTTCCCCGAATCACATATCATTAACCATTAATTAGCGTAAAAGTGTTAGTAATCGGCGGTTGCTGCACCGACATTTGTAGTGCCTCAAGTGAGAGAAAGAAACAGTGAGTGAAACGTTGCGCGTTTGTTGCAGGAGTGCAGGTGTGCTCTACGTTCTGTGTACCGTCATGTATGCCTAAATTATCCACTTCGAACTTTTTCATCGCCCTGAATCGTACTCGGAAAAATTATTATTTCACACTGATTACGTGACAAATTGATTTTTTCATGCTTCGCGAAATATTTTTATCGCGTTACGTTACCACAAATTTATCCGAACGTGTTCTCCGTCCCGTTATTAATCTTTCACGGCCGCTAGTTTACCTTGAAATAATCTTAAACGATTAAAGAACAAAGCTTCCTCTATGAGGAAGCAAAAATGTATGAAGTTCCAATATATCCAAATTTAGCCAAATACAAATCCATATCCAAACTTATCCGAATCCAAATCCAAATTTATTCAAATCCCAATCCAAATTTGTCAATTCATCCAAATTTATAAAATTCATCCAAATTTATAAAATTCATCCAAATTTGTCCAATCCATGAAAAATGTATCCAATTCATCCAAACTTATCCAATTCATCGCAATTTATCCCAATCAACTTCTTTTTTTCGTGGAGTGAGCTTTCAGACCGGAATAATGTTAGGTCCCGAAGAGCGGTTCATCTTTGTCCGGACGTTTCGCATTCATGGCAATAGTAATCCGTTCCCCCCTCCCATACGTCCACCACCCCCGCGCGCGTACCGAAACTATCCTCGAAGGACAATCATTCGGCTACTTGCTTTTAGAACTCCAGTCGAATGGACGAGTGCTCGTGGCAGACGGACGCTAGAACAATCACAATCTCAGTTTAACCGATTGACGGCAAAATAATTATTTTATACACTAAACATTTGCAGCAAAAATAAAAAATAAAATTTTGTTTCATGAATAAATATTGTTTTAATGAAAAGATACTTTTTTCGAATGCCTCAATGGTTAAGCTGGAATTGTGAAAACGAAAAATATAGATTTTCTGAATCCCGCGAAAGCCACGAGCGGTCTCGTCTTGGACGGAGAGTGGCACGCGATCGTCACCTGAAATCCTATTTGCACCGGAACGATTGAAAACACTGAGAGAAGTAATAAGCGGTCGAGAATTAAAAAATAAATAAACAAAATCAAGTGAAGGAAAGACAATTAAAAGATAATTAAAAAATAGCTTCGCGCGAATATTGAAAAATAAAATAAAAATAAAACGATTAAATAGACTGTTAAATAAAGAATAATAAGAGGGTATGATGATGAAGAAAAATGGATAAGGAGGGTAACCGGTTGACGATCTTTCGTATTCTTATACAATTCTTAAATCCATCGAGCTTGTGAACTTGGCACCCCGAATTCAAAACAAAAAAACTCGCACTCTTATACACATACACACACACGCAAACATACGCAAGCACATACACACACACATACACGACCTACGAGTTAAAACTGAGACGTAGATTGGAGAAATCTCTATATAAATTTTGTATTTTCGTGTAGTTCGATAAAGGTTGTCTGAAACGCGGCTGTTTAGCGATTAATGATAACAAAAAAAAGTAAATAAACGAATAAAAATACAACACAAGAATAATTAAAAACTATAAATATTTAAAAAATAAATAAAGCGCCCAAGTAATCGAAACGCAATTTCGGCTCCTCCACCCGATCCCACCCACGATATCTTTCCCTCACGGCCGATCGACCAACGACTATTGCAAGTCGAAGATTCACGCGTCCTCCAAAATCTTGCCTTCTCTATTACAAACTCGCTTGTTTACAAAAATAAAAAAAAATAAAGAAAAGTAACAACAATAAAAATCTTTCGTTCAACAACCATTACCGATCGATCTATCGATTCACGCCCTTACGATTAATTTCGCGATTAGTTGAATTAAACTTTTTCGATAATTAGAATTTTAAATAACAATCGGGCACTAGATTTGAGTGTAACGAATTTAAAAAAAATGAAATCATAGAAATTTTAGACTGCTGAGGAATGAAAAAGCTAACGAAGTACGTGTAGAACGAGATCGCGCAAGTCAAGAATCAGAATCATTATTTGTGCATAAAAAAAAAACTAGATAGTTCTTTAATCGAAAGTCAAAAGTGTATCGATTAAGGATTAATTCGAGGATGGAAGCCGACGCAAGCTCGAAAGCAAAGTGACCCGAGACTATCCTCGAACTCTCTTATCGATACATGCAAATTTGACATTAAATTGAACTGACTGAGTTTACAGTGGAAAAAAAGAAAAGAAAAAATGTTAATACGACATTACAAAAGATGCGACGCGTGGGCCGATGTATAATGGGACTGCTGCAGTGTCTAGTGTTCCTCACGACTCCTTCTGTACGAAGTCAATGTAGCTATTAGACGTTTAACCTGTAATGTATATCGTACCGCGTCTGTAAGTTTAAAAAACGAAGAAAAAAAAAAAAAATTAAAATGAAAATGAATCATGATCGGAGAGGCGAGAATATATGATGGTTAATATGAATGAAAGACAAATGACGAATGACCTGTAAATAAAAAAGGTAAAATACAACTATGACCTACGACTATAAAATGTACCTATAAATACCTGTCGCCTAGTGATAACGTAATGTACGTGTGTGGTATATATACTACGTAATAACAGTGGTACAATATACGATTATAAGATTCGGGCGTGTACTCCTGTCGAGCTTGCATCCTCATGCGGCTATATTTACCGCGTATGCATTCCTATCATCATCCCATCATCTTAATCATCATCGTTACAAAGCTCAGCCGTCTCGCGCCCTCAATCCAATTCCCGGCCACGTTTATTCAATTTCGACAAATCAACGTGTCCCGTCGGACACGTTAACCGGAGGTTTTTTTTTTATTTATTTTTTTTATGAACGCAAAACTAAATTCTAAAACGGCTTGTTCTAAAACGGAGCGTGAACAATTTGTTCGCTCGTTTATCTTTAACTTTAACGATTCCCAGCCAAAAGCGAGATTTAGTGAGAATTTTAACACTTCCCATTCGGTATAAAAATATGAAGGAATCAACCATATTAAAGGTGCCAACAACATTGATTTTGCATAATAATGATGTTAAAAAGTTATTAACAAATTGCTATAAAAAATAATTGTTCGAGAAATAACTAGTAAACCTTTTTTTCAATTTTCACATTTGATAATAGAAAAAAGGTTGATTAATTATTTCTCGAAAAAAAAATCAATGAATCCGTTGATTTATTGATTTTTTTAGAAGCCACATGCATTTTTTCAGAATCTTCTTACATTTTTGAATTTCACGTTTTTGACATTCTTTTTAAGGCCATAACTAGGGAACTGACACGGAAAAATATGCGCAATTCGTGACCCTACATAGATTTTTCAAATTACAGAGAAAAATGAAATTTGAAATGTACGAAATTTCTGAAAAAATCCACATGAATTCTTAAAAACATCAAGGAATTCATTTAAAAGGGGAAAATAAAATAATCTGATTTTCTTAAAACAATTATTTTTGAAGGTCTCGGCATCATCAACACGGTTGATTTTTTCAGATTTTTGGCACATCACAAACTTCCGAAATTTTCATAGAATTGAACTTTTAGTTGTAACTGTAATTGTGATGCATCCTTAAATTTCGTTCGCGGATCGATATTTTTCAAATTTCGGCGTGACAGGTTGAAGTAGAATTTTCTATTATCGGCGTGGGTAACCGGGAAGTCGATAATTTTTTGCGTGTGACTTATGGAGATTAACAAAAAAATATTGAAGAATTTAAAAAAAAGTAATCCGTGCTTCGTCCCAACCGGAAGCGACCTCGTCGTTCTCCGGAAGAAAAAAATAATCGGAAGTCGCTATGGGCATTTGTGTATGTCGGTCGTGCGATCCATCCTCGCCCGGATAAGGTGAGGGACTCTCCTCGACCTATCGATTCGACGGCTCGCCGCTCGGCAGGAATAGTTAATCCCTTGAATAATTTATGCTGTATGCATATTTTTTTGCGACCGACGTAATGCCCGACTGCCTTCCCCCAATTTATTTCATTTTTCCCCTCGATCCATCCTCTCACGTGCTCCTCAACGCCCGGACATTTCGACGCTATCTGGCGTCGACCGATTCGTCGATGTAGGTCGAGTTTTATCGGTCAACTCGAGCCGTCTGCACATACTTTAGTCACCTCGTCGAACAAAAAAAATACATAAATAGATAAAAACTCCTCGTTTATCTTTCGCTCAAATTGTTGACGCTCTTTTCACTGTCAAAATTAATCCTTTGTTGATGAAAAATAATAATAATAATTGGTTGTTATTGGAACAAAGAAAAAATAATTAATTGCTGATTGAAAAAAAAATTATAATAATTGTTTTACGTTTCATTTTATGTAAATCGAGCCCCAAATGGCATATTGGTCCGACTATAAATTCGTATAAGCGCGAATATATGTCCTCGTAATATTCGACGAGTAAAACGTTTGGGACCATACTCTTCCTCGCGTCACTCACGCCACGTACAATACTTAGTCAATTAATGATAATGACGTTCGTGAATTAAATGCTCGTAAAATAAAAAAAAAAAAAAAAACTAAAACTCCCATCTACTCAGAGCAATTAGAATTCGGCAAAGTACCACTCAATAATCCTCCTCGCAAATGTTCATCGGTATAAATAATTAATTAAATATGAATTTCGTGGCCATAGATGATACGAATAAAAAAAACTATCCTACTCGAAGTCTCACTGATCGTTTCCAATTTTCATCGAACGACCCATCACGTTTCCACTTTTCATCCTAAAAAAAAGGAAATGGCGCCAATTTTTTTTTCTTTCAAATCCACGAATGTCTTTCAACGAGACGAGACAACGCTTAATTAATTAATTCGAGTGATTGAGAGGCGAACGACAGAGGATTGACAATAATCGAAATACATTTTAAAGGATATAACATTGTTTAAACAAATTGTTCGATTAGATTAATTAAATATTGTCGATCCTCCTATAAATATTTATAAGGTATCGCTGAACGGTCTCAACATAGTAATCCTCGCTCGAAAATTGCTTGTTAGTAACGTTCTCAATTTTTTTTTTTATTTCCCGTTTCCTTTTGTCCAATATATATATTTTTTTTAATTTACGAAGACCGATAAACGACGAGAGATGCGACGTATATTATGTTTAATGTTGTTAGGTTATATATAAATATTATGAATGTTAACGTTGTACGTAATTATTATACATAAACTGGAGCTATATATAACAGAACATTAATGTAGTTAAATAAAGATAAACGAATTACACGACAGACTTTCCGAGATAATTTTATCCCCTTATGTCCGAATGTACTATTAAATTTCGAAATACTGAAAACTCGTATCGGCGTCAGGTATAAATATATTTATACCCATACAAATATATAAATATAGCAAAATGACACATTTTATTTCTTCGCGTATTTATAATTTCATTAATTATGGCAGTTGTTTGCACGAAAATGTAAAGCAAGTTGAGAATTTTTTTTTTTAATTTCACATACAGAAATCTAATTTAATTGTTTTTATGGGAGTTTATTGAAACCGGTAGTTCATTCCGGCTGTCGCTGACGCTTTCCAATTAGCAGAATGCTATAAATAATTGCCAATAATGAATGGTCATTTAATCAATGAATCGTTCGCGGGAACGACCATTAAAAAGCTATTAGCACGTCCGGGCAACAATGAAGACAGTCAAACATCAATTCGTAATTTAAATTGTATTGAGTCTGCCAAACAAAAAAAAGTCAACCCCTTCATTTGTTATTATTATCGGTTAAACATTTTGGTGGAAAAGTAGAATAGAAATTTATAGAGAAAAATTTCAAGTTGACAAGTAGAAGGTTCGGGTTTATTTATAATCGTGAGATGAATGATTTCGTGAGGTCAAGCGCGAAGTCTCGACTGTCGGAGACATCGGCCAGAAGGTACATCGTTAAGCGTTAATTCTGCACGAGTCTATTTTCGCCAGGACGACCCATTTCGCATCGGAACAACTTCCATTGTGCCATCTCGCTGTCGTCAGTGACGCTGCCAGCGAACGGTGGCTGCTTTATTTTATTAGTTTGTTTTCGTTTAGTAAAAAAAATAAATAAATATAAAAACCCATTGCATTCAACAATAAAAAGGGGAATTTCTCTGGCGTAAACTTCCGACAGTTACAACCGTCCAGAATTTTTTCCGTTTTTTCGCGCGTTTTTCCGTGACATATTTTATTTTCTCCGTCAGTTTGACATTTGGGCAATTTCGCTTGTTCGCCTCTGGAAAATAAAATTTCATCGTTGTTAAAATTTGAAAAGCACCAAAAAATAAATATCCTAATAATTTTCACGCAACGAATTATGAATATTTCATATTTTCGACCGAACTTTTATTTCATTGACGTAATTGGTGTCGAGATTATGTCCGCCTTGCTGAAGCTTACATCGCGTGCTGAGCAACAGGAGGGCGTGTATCAGAGCATTTTTCATGTAAAACGATGTTGGATACGCCCTTTCAATTCTCAGCTTCCGTTAGAGTTAGAAACTACGGAGAAATGTGGTAGACGAACTAGCCGATAGCAGGCTTGCAGGTCAAAGACTCCGCGGAGTAGCCAGCGAAAGCGGTCACCGTGTGAACGCGCTCCGATACAGGGCCGACCGCTAAAGTCCGAATCTACTGGTTTGTGTTGAACTGTAGCGTGCCCGGCCGCATCCTCGCTCGCGACAGCGACGCCCACACACGGATCCTCTAAACCTTGCTGGATTAAAAAAACCACTGACGTCATACCGGAAATACGTCACCGCGGTAGACCAATGAGATTTGAAAATCGGAAGTGACGTATTTCCGGCATGACGTAATTTCCGGTCCGGAAATGATGTTTAAAAATCGGCAGTGACGTATTTCCGGTATGACGTCGTTTCCGGCTGTAGTCTGGAAATATATGTATTTTTTGAAAAGAATGTTGCTGTTCATGCAGCCCCATATGCAGCTCATGCTAATTGACACAACAATTAATTAACACAACTTTAAGCTCGTGTATCTCGGAATCCATGTGGAGACAAAATTATTAGAAATTCTTTTAAAATGTCTCATCCATTGCTTCATTAACACTCGGGATTTTGAGTTCCAGAAGTAGAAAAATCGCTGTGTGACGTATTTTCTTAAGTAGATATTTAAATTCATTATTAAGTACATAATTAACTGTATTATTAAGTAGACAATTAACTTCATTATTAAGTAGACATTAAAAAATATTTAGATTTGCAAAAGGAGATTCTCGACCCCGCGGACAATAAGGTAGCACCGAAAGCCGCTATTAGGGTAGTTGCGAGGAAGCTGGATCATTCGAACGCTATTTCCGGCACATGCACCGAACTCGCCAAATATAGTGTTTAATTTTTTTTTTTTGGCAACCGATTAACGATCGTGCTGGAATAAAAAAAAACAATACCGGCCCGGAGAATGACAAATAGGCTCGCGGAACCGATGACACACTGGGTCCACAAAATTGATGCGGGATTAACGTATCAAGTTCTCACCGCAGCCGGTATTCCCACATGTCTATATATCGTACAAATATAATATTTCACCAACATAATGCATACCCAAAAAAAAAAAAAAATGCACATGACCTTGGGTTCCAGTAGATCGCAATAGTCGTGAAGAACCGAAAAGACTGAAGACCATGGACAATGTTTGGAAATAATATCCCTGGCCGAAATTCGCCACCTCGTTTGTCTACTCGTTTCCAGGACAATCCACCGTACGTTTCTTGTGAATCACGAAGCCACATCGAAAGGCCAAAGTGCGGTCGATGAGGTGAAAGATGCATCGCGTCAACAAGGCCAGATACTTTCAGTAGACAATGAATATTTTGTGCCAGGTAAAAGTGGTGAATATGGACCGATCGATACATCGCATATCATTAGAAACAAAAAATGCGACCTACACTATCGACTAATTTATACGATAGTTCGGACGTCGAATGTGGAGTTGACGGGCATTTTTCGAACCACAAGTGGATTAGTTGAATCTGACGCAGAAGTTCTGGGACCCCGCCGTGCAGCCCTCGCCATTGGCTGTTCCCCCACTCTCCGGGTTGATCCCACAAGTGGAAAAATAAGCTGAAGCATAGAAGTTTTTAGATTAAAAATTTCCCCCTGAGGATACCGATCGTATGTGAAATTATGCTTTCCTGGTTCATGTAGATTTATCGGTGAGAGAAGGGTGTCCAAGCGGTCAGGCCATTCCCTTAAAGTACCTGCAGTCCTCATCGAGTCGTCAACCTTATCGCTCCGTCAGACGATTCGAGATTCGACAGTTGCATGAAAAAAAAATCGCGGTGAATTAAAATATTACCAATTTACAAAATATTCGCAGATAAAATGTTTCCTTCAGTGATTAAAAAATTTATTTTCTTCGCTATCATTTTTATGGTTATCGTGATCGTTATAATAAAATGTCACTTTGGATTCAAAATTGACGCACTTTTTACATTTAGCAATACCATCATTTAATATCTGTTCTGCAGAGGTCAATTTCGGATTTGAGTGAACAGGAAGTGAGGCGGTCGGAAATATTTTTTTAGCTGATTAATAAAGAAAAGAGCACGGAAAACTTGGGTTACGTTCAATGAGTTATTGACATAACGTTAAATAATTTGGAAAGAAAAAAGAAAAAGTTCGATACCGGCGGGAGTTTGAGCGAAAATCGTCTCGCCTTGACATCCAACAGCGCGCGGTCCAGCGGAGGGGCTTATAGCCCTCGCGCGCGCTCTTTTAAACACTCACTCCGGGCTCACCGGGCTTGATTGACTCCTCGATAGTGTGTGTCCGTGTATGACATAGCCCCGCGAATATATAAAACCATGGGATCCCGGCGTGACCGACTATTAGTTCGCATCGAGCACGTTGCCCACCGCTCGTCGTTCCATGAACACCTGTTAGTCGATTCGTCTCGTCGAAAAAAAAGACTCCGTAATCGATATTGAAAATTCGTTGCTTTCGTCAGTTCGCACAAATATGTATATTGCGATATAATTGTGATCTTTTTTTTAGCCACGAAGTGATAAGTGATAACATATTTAATATCAGTCACGTGAACAGCGGGCGGTTTAATCAAAAGTTCGTTCGGGGATTGTTTCGTCAAGAAAAAATAAATCATGGAGTTTCGGTCGACAAAAATCAGCGAGTGTTGTCGATATTTGACAATTTTATTGTTTTTTGGTTTATTCGTCGAGAGATCAACGGCCTGTCTCGGAAAAACCGTTATTCGTAAGTACGTTCAGCCTCTAAGTAATTAATTTTAACTCGATTTATCTCACATGGTGTGACAGCTTGAAAATTTTATCTCCGTATCGTCGGATTGCTTCCGGTATCGCTAATTTTTTATTTTTTTATTATTCCATTTCGATTATCGGAGAAAAAAATGAAGAATTTTAGTGATGGAAAAATATTGGTTTCGTGTCCGGAATATATTTGAGGCAGGAAAAAAAAATCATCGATAATTCAATCCGTGGATTCTCTTCCTCGCCTCGGACCCGAATTAATTGGATGCAATTAAATCGAACGATTTTCTTATCGCTCGAGAAATTATCATTTTTATAAGATCGTCGAGGATCGTAAACGTATCTCGGGGATATTCCTGTCCACGGCTATGTAGCTATAGATATGTAATATACCTTCGTTTGATAATATACGTTTGACGACACCGTCAAGCCGGAAACGAGGACTCACACCACTGTCGATACGGCCGAGCTTCTGGTGACGACGGCCGAGACTCATCGCCGAACCCGCAAAACTCGTTTTTTTTTTGGTCTCCTCGATCAACTCCTCGCTCTTTTCCTTCTATAATTTCTTTTATAATTCGAACGATTCCCAAACGAATCGACGACGAATCTTTCGATATTACAATATTTTTTTCGAAATTGAATTTAATATTTCGTTTTTTTTATTCGGTTTTTTGTAAAATTCATTAAAATTTTTTATTTCTCCTCTTTCAAATCCTCGCTCTTTTCCTCCTATAATTACAATCCGATTGATTCCCAAACGAATCGACATGAACCTTTCGGTAATACGATATTTTTTCCGAATTCGGATTTAATACTATTTCGATTTTTGTATTTGGTTTTTTGTTAAATTTTGTTTTTTATTTATTTTTTCTCCTCTTTCAACTCCTCCCTCTTTCCCTCCTATAATTCCTTTTGATAAACCGAACGATTTCCAAACGAATCGTCGACGAGCCTATCGATAACACAATATTTTTTCCGAAACCGGATTTAATTATGTTTCAATGTTTTTTTTTTGTAAAATTTTAATTAAAGAAATCTTTTTCTTTACCTCCAACGGTTTTCGAATGAAAAATAGCGCTGCAGTCTCAGCGACGTTTTAGGGACGGTGGATGGTTGGCGGTGCGCGTCATTATTTTGAGGTACTTTGTTCTACTCGTACAAAATCCATTTTCCCGTTCCGGCGAGCGTGGGAACCGAGAGCTGGCTTAAAGAGGGCTGCGCGACCTCGACGAGAGGGGTACGAGGTCAAGGGGATCTCTCGAGGATTTATACTGTATCCAGAACCGGAGACGCGATTCCACTCTCACGTGCCTCGCTCCGTCCTCCACCAGCTTTGTTATTTATATCTCGCTACATCTAACCCTCCCCCCTCCAACCCCCTGTTTGTTTTACTTTACACAAAAGAAATGTTATTCGGCCAAATCTGCTTCAATTTTCTTTTTTCAACCCATTTCGCTTACCGTAAGGTAAAAAAAAACCCAACACAAATGGCCGAAATTTGAAATCGTTGGAAAAAAATAAATAAAATGAAAAAGGAAAAAATTTTATATCAGTTCGCGATCTAAATTTGCCGATAGCGATGTTTATTTTCATCGCGTTAGACTCGAGGTCGGAGTCGAAAAAAAAACAACACAAAAAAAATCTGTAAGGTAAAAAAAACCAACAAAACAAATACTTAAAAAATTTGAAAGTGTTTGAAAAAAAAAAAACCGGAAATATGTTATATCATTTCGCGATCTAAACTTACCGATAGCGATGTTCATTTCGATCGCGACAGGCTCGCGTGTGAAGTTGATAAAAAAGAACGGTTTTAAAAAAAATTCGACTATCCCATCGTTTCTCGTTTCCCGACAACGGGACAGACGTCATCGCTGCCCGTATGGGAGGTTTCGAACAGTAGTAACAGTTAGTACCGCTCAGCCGCGTCAGCTTCCCGTGTCCGCCGATAAATCATCCGTCCGTTTGCCATTGTGTGTTGTTCGTGTTTATAGGTAATACTACAAATGGTGAAATAGTACAGGCGCGGGCTAGCTCTATTCATTGACTCGCCTCTCGGGCATAGATCGACTTCGGAGCCCGTTTCTCGGGCGCGTTGCGCTCTGCGAATGAATGAATGGACCAAGCTGTTGTACATCGTTGTACGTATCCCCGGATAACTGGGAGTAGTAGCGGCCACGGGTTGGGGAGCCCGGGGCAAAATGCGACACCGAGGGTAAAATGGACCATCTTTGCAAACTGGTTTCGCCATCCCGATACTAGCAAACTAAATTTGTTACGGTAATGAAAATCTTGTTGTGCCAAAAAATAAAAAATTTCTCCGAGTAATATGTATCGAAAAATCATGTATGTATTGTCATAATTATAACAATAATAATAATAACTGGGGTGGAATTTTATGAGTATTATTTTTTTAATTATTGTTGCTAAATAATGTTTCGATAGATGCGGAAGGTGATTAGAATGTTTTTCAGTTTGGATTCGATAGCGATAACCATGGCAATAAAAATGGGAAAGCCCATTTCTTTGAATTGGACTGTACGAATGGACCGGAAATGAGATAGGCACGGCTCGCGCCATACGATTTCGTTCCGTTCGAGACAAACGCGACACAAATGGATAGGAGAAACGAGTCAGTCGATGATTCGCTATTATTGCAACGAGTCTAATCATTTCGTGGGAAAGCAACGCTCGAGTGACTCGCTCGAGTTTATCGGAACGGCACTGATTGACTATTCACTCCGGTTCCGCACGGTCTGTAGGTCAGAAAATAAATAAATTACATATGTATACTCGGCGATGCAAATTAATTGTTTTTTTTTTTTTTTTTTTTTAATCGGCGTTTATTACGAATGCAAAAATGTTTTCAATAATTTTTCGTTTAATCAACGGAGGACTTAAAATTTTTTTTTTTTTGTCTCGACGCGAATATGTGTTTAAAAAAATTGTACGACTCGTCCTCTCCTCCAAGGTGTGTATCATAATGACATTAGCATACGTGCAAGCGAGAACTTCGCACGGACGAAAAGTATGCAAAACCACTACGAGAGTATATAGTTCAGACCTTGGTTTACCTTTGTCCCAAGGTAAATTCGTCGATTCCGAACGAAGCCCGGTGAGTAAGTCGCGATCGGTTTCCTTCACGTTTCGCGGTTTCTATCTCCTCGCACGCGCGTGACACACATATTCACGCCCGATGACTGACGATTCGCTTCCGCACGAGGTTGCCCCTCAAGCGGGCTCTCTCACCTGGTCTCGTGCCAGTGACGGAATAAATCTGAATTTTTATCGTCGCTAAATTTAAAAAAAAAAAATGAAATGATACTTTAGAAACACATCGCTACATTCAAATTTTCTCGGCAAAATGTACCGTAGATTAAAATCGATCGGTTGATTCGTTGGAAATAAAAATGTGTTATAAATTAAAGTAATAAAAATAAATAAAAATTCAACAACAATTATTGTCTGTACATAATTGCGATTGTCGTTGTTATTATTCATAATAATTTGTACGGATGAATTGTTGTCATTATAAAAATGTTTCATAAAATAATGAAGGGCATGAAAAAAAGAGAAGAAATAGATGAGGATGGAAATATAAATAACGATAAATCACGAGACTAAACGGTGTCTGAGTTGGGCTCGCCTCGGAGGCTGGCTGGTACATAAGCTGGCTGGTACATAAAAGAGAAAGCAAACTGTCTCGAACTCGGCCTCCAAGAGCGAGGATTTAAATTAATAATTAATTCGCGAACGTGAGTCGTTGGACTCAGTTATTCGCACGCCGCGCCGTCTGCGCCGCACCGTTTTCGGTTCCTCGCCGGCCGATTATAATCATAACAGCATGTCGGATCCTTCGACGACGAGGATGAATTATTTCTTGACGGGAAGCTCCCCGCTTCGAGATTTTGATACGTCGGGCGGCCGAGAGTTAAAATGATAAATCAATTGTTCCTTGAAACGCAAGGACAATTTATATTAATTTATATACATACATACAAATATTTATATAGAGGTTTTTTTACTACGCAGGACCCGGTGGACTTTCCTGTCAGGACAAGCAGACGATCCTCGACGAGCACAACCGCCTGCGACAGTTGGTTGCCCTCGGGCAGATAAACGGACAGCCCGGTGCGGCTAACATGCTGGAACTGGTGAGTGAATTTGTTTTGTTTTTAATTTTTTTTTAGCGATGCAGTATTTTCATTTTTTTTTCTCACATGTGTGACAAATACAGAATTTATTATAAAACAATTTCTCACGCGATGAACTTATATGAGGTTTGTGAACGAAAATAAAAGGTAATGAGGAATGCGAAGATTGAATTTGTAGATTTTTTTTCGATTTTTTTTCGTCGAGAAATAATATGGAAGATCTCGGACTTTCTCACTTGTTCCTCGACGATAGTCGAATACGTTGAATTTTCAAACGCGCAGCGGACCGCGGCCGACGATATCGGCACGCCGGTGTATGACACAAATACAACGGGACTGGAATTTGTATAGCGCGAATGAAATTGGAGAGGGAGGCAATTTTATCGTCGATTCTGAGTGGACGGGAGAAGAGTTGATAATCGAGTTCGGTAATGGACTTTCCTACCGATCTCAACCAACTTCGGAACTTGGAACCGCATTGTGCTTCGGCTACACAGTGCAAGGGGTGAATAATGAAAAGAAGAAAAAATGTTTACAATGCACGAGAAAGAGCGGAAAAATGTACACGACAGTTCGATTTGAAAATTCCTGTAACATCGAATTTTTTCCATAAAATAAAAATGACAAATGCAAAATTTATATCTCGCTCATCTAATTTCCATAACTGGTCAGCAGTTAATCGGTCGACCGCGTGGATCCAGAATCGCGTAGACATTGCGACACATTTAAAAAAATAAAAATTATCTTATCTGAAGACATTTTTCGTATTTGAACAATAGTAGTAGTAGTAGTGGATTTATTGACAATATTCCAGATGGAACAATTTTTTTATACATAGCATTACATAGTGTAAGTTGTTCTGAGAATATAAATATATTGTCAATTGGCCATCGACCTGGGTCCTTCAGCCATTTAAAAAATATTTAAATTAATATCAGCGAATGTCATTTTCATTACGGAATGACCAATGGTTGTTTTTTATTTTGCCAATTAATTTTGACGTTTCGGAATCGAAGGGTTCGGTGTCGCTGCAGTCCGTTTGAAAATCGAAGCGCAGCGAGCGAAAAGGGATTTTCCAGAGACGCGTCGTCGCGTTTGAGCTTAGAGAATCGTTAATGGATTGCCGTGTAAGCCACGGGAAAGCCCGTGAGAGAGGATAGACGAAAAGGACGCTTCGGACGGTTTGCGTACAGATAGATCAGAGAGATTCGTATCCGGGAAATTTTTTATGCTTGTCCGCCCTAACGCTGATCCTTACTACTTGATCCCTTTCAGGTGTGGGACGACGAGCTCGCTGCAGCTGCCCAAAGATGGGCCGACAATTGTGCCGAGTCTCACGACACTTCCCGGCATGTTGGTAAGTTAAATAAATCTAAATAAAAAAATATACAAAAAGTATACTGACAAATGCACTTGATTTCTTTATTCCTCTTGGCTGATAATAAGTTTCCGACAAAGATGATAACCATTCGTGAATTTTTGTTAATTGGTAATTAAAAAAAGAAATCAGCTATCCGTGTGTTAACAATTTTCTTCATCGAGTAAAAAAAAAAATGAAAATCAATTGAAGATTTTTTTTCACTAATAATTCAATTAATTAAATAAATACAAATTTTTAAAAATATCCTGGCAACTTGAAATGCTCTTAATGTTTTAAAAAATTTTCTTATGAGAAGAAGAATTTTAAAGGTTTCCAACAAGGATCGTAAAGATTCGTCAATTTTTGTTGATTGGTAATTTTTAAAATTCAACAATTGTCCGTTCGATAAAAATTTTCTTCGTGCTGAACAAAAAAAAATGAAAAATATTCTTTTTCATTAATAATTCGATGACCATTTTGTCCTGCTCGTTCAATATCGAGCGACCAGTGGAGTGATTTAAGACACCAATAACGTTCTTTTTTCTCCGCTCCGACTAACGTCGCTTTAACACCGATGGAAACGAAATCGTCGAGCTCATTGTCTTTTTATCGTCGTATGCAGTGCCACGAGACCGCAATTAAGTCACCGCTCGTTTGGTTTAGTCCCGGATTCTCCGCGACGCTCTTAACCTTCCCGACTCGACTTCCCGACCGGTTGTGTCCCTCCCGGTTTGTTCAAAGTGACTCTCGTCCTCTTTTTTTTCCCCACTCGTTTCGTTCCCTCTTCGTTTCTCCCATCCATACCACTCGACGAACCCTCGTCTATGGCCGAACCCGTTTCTGCAGTGTTTTTTCGCTCCTGACGGGAATTAAAAGAAAAAAAAAAAAACTTCCCATTTAATCGAATTCCGGATTTCCGTCGTAATTAATTTTTTGTTTGGTGTCCCAACGATATTCGAAGTAAAAAAAAACTCTCGTTTCGATGAGCGGCATTCAATTGCAATTTTATCGATGCTCGGATAAGACTCGTCATTTTTTTATGTCGCAGTCTAGACTCTAGATCGTTATATTCGGCATTTTTATTTTATTCAACATCGTGTTGAAAGAAAAAAGAAAAATTCGACAGTGTCGATATTTTTTTTTTTTTTTTTTTACTACCTTTTTGGAATAGTCGATAATGAGAATCGTCACCTTTAGGTAGATTCGCGGTAGGACAGAACATCGCCCGTACGTGGACAACGAGGCCCCCGGGGCCTTACGACTCCGAGCCCAATTGGAGGCGACAAATATCCGGCTGGTTCAACGAAGTACAGCACTATAACGCCGGCTACAGCCGAACCACGGGACATTACACACAGGTACTTAACTTCAAACTCATTTTCTCTATTTCCCCATTAAACCGCCTCGCCCACCTCGCACCCTCGGCCTCATCGCGGCTCCTACGCCGCGAAACCTAAGTCGGCTATCGTTCCACCCGAACTACTTTTTCTTCTCGCTTCCCGTATTTCTGGCATTCCAGCTCCGACGAGACTTTAAGCTCGTTACCGATTCAAAGTTCAACCTCAACCGGAAAGTCGACAAAAAAAAGATTTTAACGAACCATTCTGTTATTTTACTTTACTGAAAAGAATTTAGAAAAAATTATTTGCCTCATTTATTAGATGCCAGCCAAAAAATTGAAGTGATAAAAGATGTATATTTTTCAACGTATATTTTTTTAGATAGTATGTGCTTCATTTTAACCCTTCAAGAGTCTCTTTTCAGTTGCCAAAATAACATTAAAAAAAAATTGAAATATCTTACTTTTTGGTAATTCCATTTTTTGACTGGCAGGCAAAGAATTTAAATGATGAAAGAAGCGTATCTTCCTAAAATTGATTCACTGGTACAGTTCATTTCAATTTGTGGAGTTGATGATTCAGTTCGAATGGAAACATTTTTTTTTTTTTTAGATAGTATGGGGCGAAACCTTTCTTCTCGGTTGCGGTTATTCCTTCTACTACGATCCCGCTCGTGGATATACGAAGAACTACGTCTGTAACTACGGACCAAGGTGAGTGCAAGCCATACGATGAACGGTGAGGGGAAGAGGGCGGGGGGGGGGGGGGGGGGGGGGGGTGGCAAAAGGAATCGAGCTGGAAAGCCAGACTTCCTTTTCTCGTCTTTTCCACTACTACCATTACTACTGAATGCCACGGTACCATCATTCTCGATTACTGGTAATCGACCATTCGACTCGATCACGTATCTCGTTTCTCACAGTGGAAACGTGCTTGGATATCAGCCCTATCAATCTGGGCAACCTTCGTGCAACAGTTACGGCGTGTCTTACTCCAACAAATATTCCGGACTCTGCTGTAAGTAAAAAAGAATATATATGTCTATATATATATATATGAAAAATATAAAATAAAAAATCTTTTCCCAATAAATCGATAAATTGTCTTTATAATTTAGTGAATGAAATTGATGTGTCCGTTAATTTTTATTACGATCAATTGCCGACCGTAAAAAATAAGATTTATAGCAAATTTCAATCATCGTATTTTTTAATTCAATAAAACCTTTGAGGAATCGTCATCGAAAAAGAGGCAAATCGACGATCGAATTCTTGTTCAACGACGAAATTAAATTATAAACCCGGACTGGTAAAAATACGCATTGAGATGAAAATAGCCGCGACATTAACTCGTGTTTCACTGCCGGACGATTTTAGTTTAATTAAACAGGAACGAGGAAAAATTATTTTAAAAAAAAGATAATTTCGTAATAGACAAGAATGCTTTTTATGCGCCGGTTGGAATTTCGGCAGGTAATTAATGAAACGAAGTATTCTGGCGTCGAGTCTGGGGAGCCGAAAATAGCGCTACCTGATTTTCACGTTGATGGATATATTTCTTTTTTTACGATGATTCCTCGCACTAAGATCGGCGATAGAAAACCTGTTATCACGCTGGGAAAGTTTACGCGGTTTTGAACTCAGAAATCCTATAAATTGGTATTAATTTTTTTTTTTTTATGAATTGACTTGAGCATAAATCGCAATATTACCGTGTCTGTTCGCAGCTCGAGGCGGCTACTACCACCACCTGGGAGCGTTGTGCGCCTACGGATAGATAATTGAACGTCCAATTGGCGCCGCGTAGTCTACGGGCATTCCGCGTTCACCGGCGTGGAAGCGGCATTAACGTTCGAGCAAAGACTTCGATGGAACTTTACGCCCACATCAATTCCGTCCGCTTCGTCGAACTCTCGCTGTATATCGTTAGACCCGTCGAACAATATTCGACAATTTCACGCCATCAAATTATCTTATCCGTTCGTTAGACAAAAATTCCGTGACTCAAAAACGGAACGTTTAATTCTATTTAAAAAAATAATCAAATTTCACGATCAATTACAATAATTTTTAAAAAAAATTAGTAGTTGGCGCAGGGCGATAATTTTTCAAAAAATGGCCAAACGTACTTTAGCAACAGCTTAGCTTTTACATCTATCAATTTCACTCCGTCAAATTGTCTTGCGTGTTATCCAGTTCGCTGGATAAAACTTGCGTGACTTAAAAAAAAAGTTCACTTCTGTAATAATTGAGCAAATCTCAAATCTTTATAATAATTGATCAAACAAATTGTATAATTGGTCAAACAAATTCATATAATAATTGATCAAATTTTCGATCAATTGTAATTGAAAAAAAAAAGAATTAGTACTTAGTGCAGGAAGTTAATTAATTTTTCTTCTCAAACGGCCGAAGGTAGTTTAGTAACAGCTTAGCTTTTATGTCCGTTCGTAGAGTGGAAGAAGAAAAAAACGAAGAAGTGGGAGTTTCTCGTGCGGCGAGAAACTCGATGAGGGTCGCCGATTCCCGGAGTCAGCAATTAGCGGCGAACTAGCTTGCAATCATGTAATCATAGTTTCCTCGCCTTCTTGTGGCTCTTTAACGAAGAGCGTCAAAGTTTACCGTGGCCACTCGTGTGAACCCCTCGACACTCTGTACCGTCGAGAAATTTAAGGGTCCGGTTGTCGAACTTCCAAGATTTCGTAATTTTAGTTTGCCTATCCGACGGACACGGCCCGAGGTAAATCGTTACGGACGGGATGCCGAAGAACGGATGTGGGGAAAAACGGACCCCGCCATTTGTCGCGAGACCTTCGCTTTTTTCGTGTCCCTAGATTTTTTTTTCGAGTGGTTCATTTTGCCCCGTTTTTCAGTTTTAGCCCGCTGTCGTCTACTTTGGCCAAGTTTTACTACCCTTCGCTTCCCGGGTTCAACCGACCGTTGGTCGTTCGCCCCGAACTCACCACCGCTCGGACTAAGGCGAAGGGTAACTAAAGCCGATTGAGCTCGAACCACGCGCTGTGGCATTAGCCTCCGAGGCAGCTTGCAAGTTGGCTCGTGTTCGAGGCGTCGTCCTACACACTGTGTTGTTACATATATATAGAACACTTATCCATTGTATATGTATAGCTAGCCGTAATATACTATAGCGTGAGAGCTTCTAGTCCATTAGCTTAGTGTCCAGCATCGTTAGTTTCCTACCGTCGGTTAAGTGTCTTTAATTTAATTTAGAGATTAGATTATAGAGACTGTAATTAACTTTCCGCCACCGCTCAGATGTTTGTCCGAACTGCGTTCGTAGAGAAATAAACTCAGCGGTACACAGCAACTGAGAAAATTAATCGGTGAAAAAAGAATTGTGAACGGTTTATACATTTTTTGAAAATCGTCATTGAAATTAAAAAAATATTTTTTTCTCGTCAGTTCTTGATTAATTATTTACCATTATTTACCTAATTTTTTACCACTAGCAGGTTGTTGTAGCTGCCGTACAGGAAGTGTAGGCTATTTTCGGCTGTAACGTATTTCGGCTATAACGTCACTTCCGGTCAAAAAGGGAATTTCGAACTGTAAGTAACTTATTTCTGGTGCGGCGTCACTTCCGGTCGCAAAAATTGGATTGTCAAACCAGAGGTGAACTTATTTCCGGTATGACGTCACTTCCGGTTGAGAAACGAGTTTTCAAACCGGAAATGACGTATTTCCGGTACGCCATGACTCCCGATCGAAAAATTGAAGATTCAAACCCGAAATGACGTATTTGCAGTATGACGTCACACCCGGTCGAAAAATGAGATTTCCGGACCAGATGTGACGTATTTTCGGTTGAAAAATTAATGCTCTTGCACCCGACGATAGTGCATAGTGCTGTTGTGTAACGGATATTATTCTGCGCAACTGATAATAACTTACTCTCGTGCAATTAGAATTATCGAATAGAGCAAGAGATATTTCATTGTCTCAATAGAAGGTCACATTGAAGAATACGCGGGTCGCATTATGGAAAAAGATAATCGAGAGAGAAACGAGACGTTAAAGCGTGCTCATGACAATTTTTCGCTCGACGGACGGTGGAAAATGGCTCGGAACGGTTGACGAGCGTGCATTCTCAACGTCGGGCATACACGCGAACAACGAACGTCTGGCATCTCGCATTTTGCGACATGAGCTCGTTGCACGACGGTCGGCTGGTTCTACGAGGACAAAAAAAATCTTCGAAACACAATTTTTTTCTTCTAACATTCGAGTTATTATTACAATCGATTTTCGTCAGCGCGGACTGCGGCAACAATCGTATGCTGGGTATGTTCGATTCATCATAATTTTAAATAAACGTTATGTTTAGTAAAACATTTTTTTATTAATTTTTCTGAAAGTCCCGACCGAAAAAGTTTTGTTGTCCACAAATTATTGCCGCTGTTTTATTGTATTATTGTTTTTCACTTGGAATTGAACGATAAAAAGATAAATTTTTTTTTCAGCATCAGGTATATCTTGCAGTCTGATAAAAGACATCGTTAACTCGCACAACGAATTGCGTCAATCAGTGGCCGAGGGACGCGTTAAAAATCAACCGATCGCTTCGAACATGCGTGAGTTTGTACGTTTCCATCAGTCTGCCCGTACGATTCACCGTTTGGGGTTATTTTCATCGATGACGATACCAAAATAATTCGAATCGTTCGAGGGACCGACGAAAACCGGATGTGTGGACGTATCCGAACTTCGAGAAATGTTTTCGAATTCGTTTTTTTTTTCCTCCCGTTTCCCGAAATTTAATATTATTTTTCGAAAATTGTGTTTAAACCTCGAATCGAAGCGGCGAATGCTATTTCGATGCTTCGTCGTCCAAGTTGAACTCGATCTAAATGTACAAATCGTGAATAATTGCACGCATAATTTGAAATGCGGTCGTGTCGCGAATGTGAGCAAAAGGGGCTCAGTAAATGTATCGGTTCGATATAATTCCCTCCCCCCCCCCCCCCCTTCGTCTCCCCGCAAAATCTCGTTACGTTCAGAAACATCACGGCGGTTTGCGTTGTCTGTCCGACACCGAACCTGCTGGTATTTCGCCGGTTCATACAAGTTGTTACTGTTATAATTATAATATTGTACGTTGGGATGCGCGCGCAGCTGTGCGTCATCGAATAAACGCCACTCCAACCCGAAGAAAATACTCCCCAAATAGGGGGGCTGCCCCCCCCCCCCCCCCCCCCCTCCAACCGAAATAATAAGTTAAGAAAAAATGTCCCCACAAAAGTATTAGAAGTATTCAAATAGACTAAAATGCTAAAGCATAAATCAAAAGACATGAAAGCAGCTGTTTCGAGTACTACAAAACTTACTCACGTGCTAGAAAAATTGCGTAGAAACTTAACGAAAAAAAAAAAAAAATCCGAAAAATTATAAATGACGTCGAAATACTTGTTCAACAACTTAACGAATATTTCTGCAATCATATTCCATGAATTGTAAGGGTGACCTTCGAGATCGGTGAAATATGTGTGACCACGAAGGGTTAAATGGTGCAATTATTATTATTATTATTTTTTTTAAGTATTGGGACGAGGAGCTGGCAAAAGGTGCGCAAGACTGGGCGAACCAGTGCACGTTCGCGCACAGCGAGGATAAGGACCGAGAGGTCGGTACGTAAATGAGTGTATGTATTGTTGGTACGCCTGCTGGAGGCACGTGTGTGCCAATTCGCTCATTAGTCAATCGCTAATTAACGTCCGCCACGTTTGGCTCGACACGATCGTGATTCGCACTGCATTCGAAGTCAGCAAAATCGTGGTTCGAACGTACCCGCTTTGTCCCGGCTTCTGGACGGCTCGTAAAATGAAAACAAAGATGACGCCCGCTTGCCACTTCGATGCTTTATTATACGAACGGCATAATGTCCTACTGAAATTTTCATAGTGTACGCTGCAATGCTGCTGAAAGCTTAAGGCACTATAAGATTTTTTTAATTAACTATTCGAAACTAATTAATTAGTTTAAGAAGAAGAAAACCGGGAAGGACAAACAATTTTACGTGACATCCGCACTACGATTATGCCGATCAGCTGACCGAGGTTGGAGACTCGAAGGCGATCGCAGTCCGCCTTGCGGCAACATTCGTCACTATAACCATATCACTAATGGACCGAAAATTTGCAAACAAAAATAAATATATAAGTATATGAATATATAAATGAATAGAAAATGTTTGCTGCAATTTTAATACCGTGTCAGCCAGGTTCCAAGTGGGACAGAATCTCGCCCTGACGAAAAGTCAACACGAGGATACCTCGGCAGAAAAACAATTTAGCAGACAAATCACTAAGTGGTTCAGCGAGCACGAACGCTTCAAGTTTGGGCCTATCCTCAAGATGGAGGATCTTGAAACTGTCGGTCATTACACTCAGGTCTGTCATTTTACTACCTCCTTCACTTCTTTATCTCACCTTATCTTTGAATGATAAATAAAAATTAAGTTGATTATATTTTCTTAAGGTTGTTTGGGCCAATACGTACCTCGTCGGCTGCGGTTACTCGAGATACAAATCACCCAGCAACGTCTTCAATAGTCTCTACGTTTGTCACTATGGACCCACGTGAGCTCCACTCTCAATGCGCATGCGCACAACGCACAACAATAACCAGTTTATGAAACTGATTTAAAAAAATGATCTACGTAATGATACAGTTCATGTCGACTGGACACTCGTACCGATACTCACCCATACTCGCGCGAATACCCAGACGGACACCCAGACGGATACTCAGACGGATACTCAGACGTATCACCAGACCAATACTCGGACCAACACTCGGCCCAACACTCGGCCCAACACTCGGCCCAACACTCGGCCCAACACTCGGCCCAACACTCGGCCCAACACTCGGCCCAACACTCGGCCCAAGCCTCGGCCCAACACTCGGCCCAACACTCGGCCCAACACTCGGCCCAACACTCGACCCAACACTCGACCCAACACTCGACCCAACACTCGGACCAATACTCAGACGGATCGTGCAAGCGGTTGCCAACATAACGGCTAATGTATAAATAAATTTACGAAAGACTGATTAAATGTTTTCATGCAAAATTCCAGGGGTAATGAAGTCACTAAGAAACCTTACGAGAGGGGAAGCCAGAAGTGTTCGGAAAATTTAATCCCATCGAAAAAATATCCGAAGCTCTGCAGTGAGTCTTTCATTCGTAAATTCACATTTTTTTTAACTTGAGTCGTTCGCAATTCCCTGAATTCGACGTCTCGCGTGAGTTCCATTCTTATTCGTTCGTCACGAATTCACTGAACTCCGCGAATTACAGTACGAATGCATTATTATCTACCCGCCCTCTTTGAAGAAAAACTATGTCGATAATTACTTTGTGTTCGTTTCAGGCTTGAAAAAACCACCGGCTAATCCATGCAGCGTGAAAAGTAAACGGAACAACACGCACGCCGACGATGACGACGACACGAATGTCGACACGGAACGGAAACGTTTATCCAGCGGGCGCAGGTTTTTAAGTCGGCCGTCCGAGGAAATTGAAAGTTTCGACAATAGCGATAAATCTAAAGAGGACGACGGCGACGGGAGGAAAAATTACAAAAATGTTTTTTTTAATA